>CM060934.1:350797451-352047451 GCA_030765085.1 Allium cepa
CCATACAAGTTCGTTCCGGGTTCGAACGAAACCGAAAGCATTATCTCGTTACACTCATTACGGAATCACCCACAGAGTTAACGACGATAACCCTTGCACTCTAAATCACCATCTCGAATCTATAAGTACTATTCCGTCAAACTCATTACGGAATCACCCACAGAGTTATACTGACGTATAGCCCTTACACCTCGAGTCTTCGCTTGCTCCACTTGGATTAACGACCTAATGTTTATTTGGAATCGATGTGGTTTTCGAATATCCAAATATGGAAACCCGATCCCGGTCTCACCGAAACCAAACGCCATCTTAATGTCCAAGTTGTACTTAAGGGTTTTAAACAATTATCTTATTTCAATATTATCTAATTCTCATAGATAAATAAGCTACATCTCACAATAGATAATCACATTTATATCATAACAGATAATCTGTATCATCCATAAACAGATAATCATCACAACCAAATAATCCATCACAAACCATCATACTTAAATCAAGCATTCATATCATATAGATACGACTCATCTCATTTCTGAGATCACAACCATTCAATCAATAACATCCATAAGCAATGATTTACTAATCAACAATTATAATTAATTTAAAATGAATTAAATTAATTACAACCATCTCTAATCAATTTAAAAATAAATTAAATTAATTACTCATTTAAATCCTGCTTAACATCCACTAATTAACCCAGTTAATTAATTACCCACTAAGTATTTAACTTGACTAAACATCCTTGATTAATCATTCACTAATTACAATAAGTAATTAGTCTTTAATTAATTTCATAAATTAACCTTAATCATAAGTAATTAACATTTAATTACTCATTTATTAATTATAATTAATTATGTTTACCCTTAATTAATTACAATTAATTAATCTCTTAATTAATTATTACTTAATTAAACAATCCTTAATTACATCTTTAATATTAATTAATGATCTTTAATATTTAAATAAATTACTTAATTAAAATTAATTACATTTAGTAATTAATCTAATTATTAATCACCTTGATTAATATTAAATTTAGTAATTAACTATCTTTAATTAATTACTTAATTAACCAATAATTAATCATTTATTAATTTCTTAATTAATTACAAAAGTAATTATCCAAATTACTAATTATATTCCAGTAATTGTCATTATTACTTTTCTAAGTAATCCTGCTCCATTAATTACACTAAGTAATTACTTTCTAAAAATCATTAGATGATTTATTAAAATTAATTAAACTAAATTAATTAAGTTAAATAAATCACATATCCAAATTAATTACAATAAGTAATTAATTTCCTTAATTATTTTTAACAATTAATTATACTTAACAAATTACAATTAATTAGATTCAATTAATTAATCTAGTTAATTATCAAAATAAATTTCATTAATTAATTACTAAATCATCCTTAGATAATTATCACCAATTATTAATTTAACAACATTTCAACAATTAGTTAGATTAATTATTAATGAATCATTTCTCATTAATAAATTAATCCAAACCATTATTTTAAAAAAACAAATAATTAAGTAAATCCTTAATTATCTTAAATATTTTTCAAAATAATTAAATTACTAATCAAATGACTCCTTTATATTCAAAAAATATTAAAACAATATATTTCTAAATTTAAATTCAAATCCCATTTAAAAATTTGATATTTAAACTGGTTAACTATTTAAACATTGATCCAAATTTTAAATAAGTAAAATTCTTAAAATAAAATGAATGTTTAAAGAACATTCATTACTTAAATATAAATAAAGATTTAAAACAAATTTACTTGATTTAAATATATTAATCTTTGAAAAATAAATTGATTATTTTCAATTTTCAAATTTAAATTAACACTTCATAGCTTAATTCAAATATTAAAGAAATAAATTCTTTCAAGTTTTAAATCTTATTTGAAATCAAATTTCATTTCCAAATCTATTTTTAAACATTGGAATATGTTTATTCATTTTTTTTCAAACTATTTTGAAATCAAATTTGCTTTCCAAAGAAACTTGAAAACAGTTTTAACTTGATTTCAAAACAATTTAAATCTTGCTTAAACTTTTAAATCTGTTCAAAATTAAAACTTACAAAAACTTGTTTGAATCAAAAATCTGGGTTTAAAAGATAAACCTGAAAACTGTTTAAATCTGGACTTAAACCATATTTAAATCTTGTTTAAATTTAAGATTTACATTTTTAAAAACATTGAATACAAAATTACATTTGAATTCAGATTCAAGTTACACTTGAATCAACTCCTGCACTAAATTGAATTTCATTCAACATTTTAAAACTGCAAAATAACTCTCAGGTTTACAACCTGAAACTGTTTTTAAACTTGATTTTAAAACTGAGTTTAAATCTTGTTTAAAATTAAGATTTCATTTTTTTAAAACTTTGAATTTCAAAATTCATTTGAATGTAGATTCAACTTCCAGTTGAATCAGATTCTAACTTAAAAAAAAATTCATTCAAAATTTTGAAACTGCAAAATCTCTCAGGTTTAAAACCTGTAAATCATATACCCGAGAAACCTATGATTTTACTTCGAGTTCTTAAGCTAGTTGCTCCGAGTCAAAAGCAAAAACACCCGAGTTCTGCTCGAGTAAAAAAAAACCCAGCACATCCAAATGACCACCAGACTCCAAACATAAATGGTGCACCTGCACCGTCGCCTTGGCGAACTACAGCCATGCTAACCAACTCCTACAAGTCACTTATCATCCCCTACATCCACTGCAACTCAAACTTCCAAAATTTCAGGTTGATCAAACAACCTGAAACACAACCCCAAATCCTATCAAAACCTGGAAAACCCAATATCATCTCCTCCCTTCTGATCATCGCCCCGACCATCGTGAACCACCTCAGGCATTTTTCCCGAATGCTTCGCAACTCCATACACCCTCAACAGAAACCCAAAGCCTCCTCAACCTCTTGATTGATAGAGATTGCCTCAAACTCAAATCCCAGATAAACCCAAATGCCACCCCAAAGCATTATTTAAAAATGTAATTTTAGTTTTTAAAATCATAATTTCCTGAATAGGTTCAAGTTATAACCCTGAATCAATATATTAGGAGATTTGATTTAGCAAGATTTTAACATCATTACTGTATTATACATATCCTAACATAGTTCTAAACTTTAAAATACAGGAATCTATTTTTGGTACTTAGGTTATGATTTAACAAACTATTTTGTTTTAAATTCAGGTCCTAACAAAGATTAGATAAAAAGATTTTGAATCTTTTTTTATTGTCACTACACTATGTAATAATGAACAGAGAAGCAATGATATAAACAATGAATCACATATGTTCTTAGGTTAATAATCATTCATTTATTCAAAATAAAATAACATGCATAAAAAATTCCAACATACTCCATTAATTTACTATAACATTTTGTATATGAATCAAATTTTGAATTGATTCATGCTCACAGTATTCAGTACAAAAGCATAACAAACCACATAGATGATTAAATCAACTGAAAACACACAGGCTCACAAATGTACATAAAGCAAGGCAATCATCAAACAGTATTCACTGCAACACATATATTTGTTACTTATGTTTTTAAAAATAATTTAGTTTAAATATGATAGTGAGGTTACTCACTAAAAGTCGGAGCCATTTTCTTCCCTTTTCCTACAGAAGTTTTGATTTTTTTTTTTAAAGCAAGTTTGAATTAGAACTTGTGTTTTCCTGGAAAACTTGTTTAGCTTTGATTACATAAAAAAATAAGAACTGTTTTTAAAATTAGAAGCTTTCTCACCTTAAATTTGAAGAATGCAGAGAACAATTTAGTTGCAGATGTCAATTTCCAGGACCCTGACTTGAAACTGCATTTTGAAATCTGGGTGCAAATTTGAAATTGAAGTTGCTTTACTTGTATTTTGATTGCTGAGTTTCTTGATGCTGTTACTTGTTGATGAAGATTGCATGCAGACCCATTCTAATAGCTCAGATTTGAAGTTGTTCTTCAGTTTGCAGATTTTAAATTGAAGATATGAAGTTGTTGTTTGCAGATTTGATTTGAATTTGGTTTTTCTGGATTTTAACATGCATTTTCTTTGGGGGTTTTTTTTTGATTTACTAAAATCTGATTTTCAGGTTTTCAATTTTGAAGAGAATGTGTTTTAATCCAAATGCTTTTGTTATGTTTTATTGTAAATAAAATTAAATTTCAAAAATAAACAACATGCCACTTGTTATGTTATCATGTTAAATGTTTTACAAGTGTTCACTTATGTTATAAGATTTAACACATGTTCATTTCAATATTTAAAAGAGAATTCTAAATTTATAAAGGTATTTGAATTATCTTAAAGTCATCTCTAGTTTATTTCTAGCATGTTTCAAATGTTTATTTAACATTAGCCTTGAAATAATTACATGTTTATTTATAACTTCTTATAACATTTATTTTAATGTTTGTTTGATTATTTTTAAAATAATATTCTTTGTGAAACTAAATTTCAAAAGGAAAGAAGTGTTGAATTAAATTTTTTTCAAGAGTTTAAATCAAATGTTATACTTTAACAAAAATGAATTAAATCTATTTCAAAAAAAAACAAATTTTAAAATAAACAAAACAAAACAATTTTTATTAATAAACAAAATTTAAAATATATTTATTTTTATAAACAAAATAAATGCTCACTTATATTTCTATAAAAATATAAGAAAGATTTTTAAAACAAATTTTTGAATAGTTTACAATACTAATTTAAACCAATTTAAATCAATTTACAATTTATACATTTATATATAATAATTAGAAAATATCCTTTAATATAAATTAAAATTAAAACCAAATCCTCTATTTACAATGTATAAACATTTATACATTATAAATAAAATATTTTTAAATCAGTTTAGAAAGATAAATTTATCATTTAAATATTTTTAACATTTGAAAAGAATATCATTTAACAAACTAAATAATTATTAATTTTCAAAAGAGAATTCCTGTTTGAATTAATTTATTAAATCAATATTTCACCTTTTTAAAATAGTTATTAAAGAAATTATTAAATAATTATTGCCTAAATTTCCGGGACATCACATTCCTTCCCCCTTAAAAGAATTTCGTCCCCGAAATTTAAAAGAAAAGGTAATTTAATAATCCCATACAGATTTTAAATTTAAAAAGAGCAATCATATACTATCAATCAAATACTAGCAACTATAGCAACAAATTCAAACAAACAACTCTAATTACCCAGGAAAAAAATTCTGGATAGAATTCCCTAGAGTTTCCCAGGTACAAATACAGGGACACTCGCTCTACAGAATCTAAACTAGCCACACCACTCAGATCTAGAGCTCCTATATATCTGGATCTACAAATCTAAACAGAATACAGGACTACAGACAAGTCCTGATCAACTCCTAAATCTCACAGAACTACTGATTCTAAAACCAGAGATAAACCATACACGTACCCCCTCAGAGATACGTGAAAACAAAACAAATTCCAGCCATCCGAATTGGAAATTCAATCCTGTAGACCAAACACTTAATCCTTAAGAGAAACAGAAAGATCTAATACTTATATCCACAAATCTCTCATATCGATCCTGGGCTGCCCTCAACTCCTAGGTCAAACAGAATCCACCACACAAACTCTATTGCAGAATCATCAGAAGATTCCAAACATACAACCCTATCTGGAAAACAAACAGATACAAAACAATCAAGTCTCCAGATCCAAAATGAACATCCTGTAGAAATCCTTTGATCCAAAACAAAACTCAAATTCCCAATGAATCGGATGCTCCTATTCTGGAATAGCTGCCACCATGCTTCCACTGCGCAACTCTGATTCGAGAATGCTGTCGATGAACACAAGTACAAACTTGATCAACTTATTCCGGAAACATTTGTTCATCAAATTCCATAAATCTCAATGACGTATCTGATTCGGTCACAAACACCACAGCAAAAATTCAACCAGAAAATTGGATCCAATCAATCCTGTCAACTTATACAGATCACACTCAAAGAATCTCCTACATTGCTGAACCATCGGCAAAGCTCCAAGAACCAAGTCGGAACAGAACTCAATTTCTCGATGCGGATGCAAATCTTAATTCCTTCGAAGATATCTAGAAAATACCAAACCACTTCAAAACCTCAAACATCCACTAGAGATGCTTCAATCCAAACAAAAATCACTCAGAGAACTTCCGAACCATCGCAAGTCACTTTTGCGATTCCTCTCAGTTCAGATTCCAAGAAATCGTTCTCTCATCAACAATCAGAACAGCTAAAGCCTTCAAAACAAAGGAGAACTAGTGGTCTACCTCCAACCACAAAGATCACACCCAACTGAGCTTCCAGAAGAAATGGACAAGCTCCACCATCTGCCCGGACTACTGACAGAAGAATCACAGAGATTTATGAACCATCGAAGAACAGGCCACTCACTGCTGCTACTACTGCCAAAACTTCCTAATCCAAAAGCTCATCGAATCCCAAAGCTACACCAGCCTCTTCACAACAGAGTCTTCCAAAAGACAGATATCTCTCAGGAAACACGCTCCCAAGCCAAGCTCAAAACACTCTACCAAACTGAGTCTCAAACTCAAATACAGACAGAACTCCTTCCTGAAGTTGCCAAAATACCATTGCTGGCTTCAGAACTTCCAACTAATCCAAACTCAAGAGAGTCCAATCACACGAGTGAAATCCAGCTTACAATCCAAAAATAAACTCCGAGTCTTAAAAAGATTTCCTTCAGAGATCAGAGAAATCCTTCACCAACAGCAGAACTACTCACGATGCCCAATACTGCCCTAGCAGATCACTCCAACTTCAAACACTCGAACTCCAACCATTGGTAGTTGTGTTACACACACTACTACCCTATCTACCTTTATTACTTACATTGGAAAACCCGAATAGGTAACCCAATCAAATAGGTAGAAATAAATATATATATATTATATATATTCAAAATTACAAATACGCTCTCTCAAGAAGGACACCACCCCAGAGTCTAGGTATTCGCTCAACCTAGAGCTCTGATACCACAATGTAACGACCCAACTTCCAAACTCCAGGAAGTCGCATCGCTAAGAAGAAAGAAAGGGATAGAAAAGAGAAAAGAAAGGAAAGAAAGAACAGACAACATCAGAATCTCACAGCGAAATCGAATAAATTATAATATATCACATAATACTTTACATAGTATCATATACATCAGAGTTAAACAGTTAATACAACACAAACTAGACAGTTATAAACTTCTGTCTAGCAATTACAATTCAAGTATCAGAGGAAACAGATACAACTCAAACACAGCGGAACTACTAAATATATCTATACGCTAAAGCCTCCTGCTCCATTATCTCCTCCAGAACTCAATCAAAGCAATCCTGAAACACTTGACTACTCATACGTAATATGAGTACCCAAGAGTTTAATAAAACAGAAAATAAACACTCAGGTCAGACAGGGGTCTGGTGTGAGTAAACGGGGATAAAAGTTGCTTAACTTTTAGAAAATCCTTTGAAAACAAAGGGTATTACATAAGACTTCCCACACATAAACATAGAAAAGTTTTTACCTTACGCTAACCAAAACATTTGATAGGAAATCCAGTGATATTATAATAGCGTCTAGGGTTTTCAAAATAAAATACAGAAATAGCTGGAATGCTTACATCTCACGTTCCAACATAGTTGGCAAAATCAAAACCGTACAAGCACTTATTGGATTATGGATTCCATCAATGGCAGGGCTACTGGGGTACCGCCCGTCACAGTACGTGGCCTAGATCAACGTACCGAGGAGTACTCCCACTCCCCTGCAACACAAAGCCAGACCCGTTCCTTACTGAACAGTTCCGAACAAGACAACCCCGCAGTTGGTGTACATTGACATCTTCCCACTAAGCCGAATAAAAAGGGACCTCTAGACAGGGATCAATCTTGCTCTCCAGTGGGTGCTACCCACGAAGCTTTGCTGCACCTCCCGTGTTTTAGCCATTCCCGGTTGATGAGGCTTGAGGCTACGATTACCTTTATAGGACATATAAATCTTAGAATGCTCATCGTCCACCTGACGATGTTCTGAAAGCATTCAATCCATACAAGTTTGTTCCGGGTTCGAACGAAACCGAAGGCATTATCTCGTTACACTCATTACGGAATCACCCATAGAGTTAACGACGATAACCCTTGCACTCTAAATCACCATCTCGAATCTATAAGTACTATTCCGTCAAACTCATTACGGAATCACCCACAGAGTTATACTGACGTATAGCCCTTACACCTCGAGTCTTCGCTTGCTCCACTTGGATTAACGACCTAACGTTTATTTGGAATCGATGTGGTTTTCAGATATCCAAATATGGAAACCCGATCCCGGTCTCACCGAAACCAAACGCCATCTTAATGTCCAAGTTGTACTTAAGGGTATTAAACAATTATCTTATTTCAATATTATCTAATTCACATAGATAAATAAGCTAAATCTCACAATAGATAATCACATTTATATCATAACAGATAATCTGTATCATCCATAAACAGATAATCATCACAACCAAATAATCCATCACAAACCATCATACTTAAATCAAGCATTCATATCATATAGATACGACTCATCTCATTTCTGAGATCACAACCATTCAATCAATAACATCCATAAGCAATGATTTACTAATCAACAATTATAATTAATTTAAAATGAATTAAATTAATTACAACCATCTCTAATCAATTTAAAAATAAATTAAATTAATTACTCATTTAAATCCTGCTTAACATCCATTAATTAACCCAGTTAATTAATTACCTACTAAGTATTTAACTTGATTAAACATCCTTGATTAATCATTTACTAATTACAATAATTAATTAGTCTTTAATTAATTTCATAAATTAACCCTAATCATAAGTAATTAACATTTAATTACTCATTTATTAATTATAATTAATTTTGTTTACCCTTAATTAATTACAATTAATTAATCTCTTAATTAATTATTACTTAATTAAACAATCCTTGATTACATCATTAATATTAATTAATGATCTTTAATATTTAATAAATTACTTAATTAAAATTAATTACATTTAGTAATTAATCTAATTATTAATCACCTTGATTAATATTAAATTTAGTAATTAACTATCTTTAATTACTTATTTAATTAACCAATAACTAATCATTTATTAATTTCTTAATTAATTACAAAAGAAATTATCCAAATTACTAATTATATTCCAGTAATTATCATTATTGCTTTTCTAAGTAATCCTGCTCCATTAATTACATTAAGTAATTACTTTCTAAAATTCATTAGATGATTTATTAAAATTAATTAAACTAAATTAATTAACTTAAATAAGTCACATATCCAAATTAATTACAATAAGTAATTAATTTCCTTAATTATTTTTAACAATTAATATACTTAACAAATTACAACTAATTAGATTCAGTTAATTAATCTAGTTAATTATCAAAATAAATTTCATTAATTAATTACTAAATCATCCTTAGATAATTATCACCAATATTAATTAACAACATTTCAACAATTAATTAGATTAATTATTAATGAATCATTTCTAATTAATAAATTAATCTAAACCATTATTTTTAAAAAAACAAATAATTAAGTAAATCCTTAATTATCTTAAATATTTTTCAAAATAATAAAATTACTAATCAAATGACTCCTTTATATTCAAAATATATTAAAACAATATATTTCTAAATTTAAATTCAAATCCCATTTAAAAATTGGATATTTAAATTGTTTAACTATTTAAACATTGATCCAAATTTTAAATAAGTAAAATTCTTAAAATAAAATGAATGTTTAAAGAACATTCATTACTTAAATATAAAGAAAGATTTAAAACAAATTTACTTGATTTAAATAAATTAATCTTTGAAAAATAAATTGATTATTTTCAATTTTCAAATTTAAATTAACACTTCATAGCTTAATTCAAATATTAAAGAAATAAATTCTTTCAAGTTTTAAATCTTATTTGAATTCAAATTTCATTTAAAAATCTATTTTTAAACATTTGAATATGTTTATTCATTTTTTTTTCAAACTGTTTTGAAATCAAATCTTCTTTCCAAAGAAACTTGAAAACAGTTTTAACTTGATTTCAAAACAATTTAAATCTTGCTTAAACTTTTAAATCTGTTCAAAATTAAAACTTACAAAAACTTGTTTGAATCAAAAATCTGGGTTTAAAAGATAAACCTGAAAACTGTTTAAATCTGGACTTAAACCATATTTAAATCTTGTTTTAATTTAAGATTTACGTTTTTAAAAACATTGAATACAAAATTACATTTGAATTCAGATTCAAGTTACACTTGAATCAACTCCTGCACTAAATTGAATTTCATTCAACATTTTAAAACTGCAAAATAACTCTCAGGTTTAAAACCTGAAACTGTTTTTAAACTTGATTTTTAAACTGAGTTTAAATCTTGTTTAAATTTAAGATTTCATTTTTTAAAAACTTTGAATTTCAAAATTCATTTGAATGTAGATTCAACTTCCAGTTGAATCAGATTCTAACTTTAAAAAAATTCATTCAAAATTTTGAAACTGCAAAATCTCTCAGGTTTAAAACCTGTAAATCATATACCCGAGAAACCTATGATTTTACTTCGAGTTCTTAAGCTAGTTGCTCCGATTCAAAAGCAAAAACACCCGAGTTCTGCTCGAGTAAAAAAAACCCAGCACATCCAAATGACCACCAGACTCCAAACATAAATGGTGCACCTGCACCGTCGCCTCGGCGAACTACAGCCATGCTAAACCACTCCTACAAGTCACTTATCATCCCCTACATCCACTGCAACTCAAACTTCCAAAATTTCAGGTTGATCAAACAACCTGAAACACAACCCCAAATCCTATCAAAACCTGGAAAACCCAATATCATCTCCTCCCTTCTGATCATCGCTCCGACCATTGTGAACCACCTCAGGCATTTTCCCCGAATGCTTCGCAACTCCATACACCCTCAACAGAAACCCAAAGCCTCCTCAACCTCTTGATTGATAGAGATTGCCTCAAACTCAAATCCCAGATAAACCCAAATGCCACCCCAAAGCATTATTTAAAAATGTGATTTTAGTTTTTAAAATCATAATTTCCTGAATAGGTTCAAGTTATAACCCTGAATCAATATATTAAGAGATTTGATTTAGCAAGATTTTAACATCATTACTGTATTATACATATCCTAACATAGTTCTAAACTTTAAAATACAGGAATCTATTTTTGGTACTTAGGTTATGATTTAACAAACTATTTTGTTTTAAATTCAGGTCCTAACAAAGATTAGATAAAAAGATTTTGAATCTTTTTTATTGTCACTACACTATGTAATAATGAACAGAGAAGCAATGATATAAACAATGAATCACATATGTTCTTAGGTTAATAATCATTCATTTATTCAAAATAAAATAACATGCATAAAAAATTTCCAACATACTCCATTAATTTACTATAACATTTTGTATATGAATCAAATTTTGAATTGATTCATGCTCACAGTATTCAGTACAAAAGCATAACAAACCACAGAGATGATTAAATCAACTGAAAACACACAGGCTCACAAATGTACATAAAGCAAGGCAATCATCAAAAAGTATTCACTGCAACACATATATTTGTTACTTATGTTTTTAAAAATAATTTGTGTTTAAATATGATAGTGAGGTTACTCACTAAAAGTCGGGGCCATTTTCTTCCCATTTCCTACAGGAGTTTTGATTTTTTTTTTAAAACAAGTTTGAATTAGAACTTGTGTTTTCCTGGAAAACTTGTTTAGCTTTGATTATATAAAAAAAATAAGAACTGTTTTTAAAATTAGAAGCTTACTCACCTTAAATTTGAAGAATGCAGAGAACAATTTAGCTGCAGATTTCAATTTCCAGGACCCTGACTTGAAACTGCATTTTGGAATCTGGGTGCAAATTTGAAATTGAAGTGGCTTTACATGTATTTTGATTGCTAAGTTTCTAGATGCTATTACTTGTTGATGAAGATTGCATGCAGACCCATTCTAATAGCTCAGATTTGAAGTTGTTCTTCAGTTTGCAGATTTTAAATTACAGATATGAAGTTGTTGTTTGCAGATTTGATTTGAATTTGGTTTTTCTGGATTTTAACATGCATTTGTGTGACGCCCCACCTCTATGGCCACGCTAGCCAAGAACACTACGGGTGAATGCTGTCAACTAGCACGGAGAATAAGGCTGTTGAGGAGCGACCATCTGTATAATTGCTTTGCGCGAGCACCGATATGTCAGATAGTATAACATGCATTTTATCTCAAGAGGAAATCCGACACACCGATAGAAACACAAAGCTACTACACAGTGGCTATAATAATCTTCGGAAACAAATATAGAAATACACATAACATAAATCAGTCATAGATAATTCATATCACAAAGGCGGAAATAGATATGAATATTGCACAAGATAGTGTATATCAGAGTAGTGGTCTAACAAGATCCACACTATCACAAAATAATAGCAACATGTGCTATACAAAAGAATACATCAATGAGTCAATATCTCAAGAGTATACAACAAAAAAACTACTAATCTAAGTAGTAAGCAAAAGGTCAGAGTAGTGGATCTCTGGAGGGAAGTCAAGCAGATGCACCTGCAACATCTCGGTCTGACCCGAGTATTATTTAATAAGAAAATAATAAACGGATCAGTCTAACTATAAATATCAGATGAAACGATATAGAGTAAGAGATATGACTAAACACATAATAATCACAATGTCAAGCTGTGATATATATAAGTAATTGAGAATCAACAAGAGATTAATCAATATCACCAAATCTACACAAGAATCAAAGGAAACGTCATACTCCTTATTTCGTTCACCAAACCATATATATTGACGATTATATCAATGTCAATCACAAAAGTCCATGACACACAATTTCACCAATACACAAATATTGATAAAACTTATCAATGGAAATCACGAAAATTGGTGAAGCATAAATTCTAGAAATCATCTCAAGAAATCCAGTCAATGACACACGAATTCACTTATGCACAAAAATTGATAAATCATATCAATAGAAATCACAAAAATAGGTGAAGAAGAAAATTCCAGAATTCGACACACGAAATCCAGAAATCACACAAAATAAGGAGGGAGGCCTATCACACGAACGGGAGCATGAAAACTCACCAACATATGTATCACACGAACAAGACGCTATCTCATGGTAGCTAGCCATTAATTTTTGACACACGAACGACCCGAAGACCATGGGGCGCTACCCCATAAATTTGAGTCGAAACTCCACAAACGGGGTTTAGTCTCCCTCGCAGACAAAGTGACATCGCACATTGCTAGTCTAAATCACAAAAATGATCATCACGATCATCAAGAAGTGTCAATTACAGTAAGCTAGTAAATATATGAGCTTAGCTTCATGTCCCATAACCACTAGCTTAACTTAAATATTTACGAACAAATTGTAGATCTCCACTAGAAAATTGTCACAAGAGGTTCAATCGAACAAGTCCAAGAATTAAACGACGAAGTAAACGCAAGCGTTTCATACCACTCGTTTTACTAAGTCGTTTAATTAGATTTCTCATACGAGTGAGGTAAAGGTTTGTATACACTAATAGATTGGAAAAAGGTTTTAGAAACGAGCTTTGTAACTAAAATAGTATTAAAATCGTTTGACGAAAGAGCTTTGGTATTTACTACTAGTATAGAAAACCTTTATATTTTTAAAGTGACAAGTCACAAAGAAGATTGTAAGAACAATCAGTCACTAAAATTCACATTCGAAGACGTGAATAAATTCCAAAGAAACCGATAAAGAATCCATCGAAATGGATATTCAAAAATCCCTAAAAAGAGTCGTCAAAGTCATAATAAATGATAACAACAAATAGGATTATCACGAATCGATTTAAATTGGAATTCTCAAACAAAAGACAAGAAGGCAAAATCACAACAGTTTCAGACGTCTGAAACAAGTGTTTCAGATGTCTGAATCTGGAAATATAAAAATTTCCAGAACACGATTCAGACGTCTGAACCAAATGTTTCAGACGTCTGAAATAGGCATATTTTAGCCTATTTTCCTTCTGTTTGAAAATAAGCCAATTCAGACGTCTGAAATCCCAAATTCAGACGTCTGAATCTGGGAATACTAAATCAGGGAATAGAAAACTTCCCAGACAATATTCAGACGTCTGAATATCACGTTTCAGACGTCTGAATGAAGGGTTCAGGGCATTCCTTGAACCTAGGCCAAAAATGGCCAAACGAATATCGAAAACGGTCGAACGAGCAAATGACGATGACTAAGGAATTACGTCGAACGACAACCCAGCCTAAACGGCTCTTCGATACGCCTCAAATATCAATGTCCAAATATCCAAAATAGGATTTTCATAAATTGGACCAAAACACCAAAAATTAGAATATACACCAAATCGATCTAAACCAAAATCAATTGCACACGAATAAACGTTAGGTATTCATAGCTAACAATCGAAGATAATTATAGATAAAGATGTGAGATAAAAATCTCACCTTTTTACAAAATCAAACAAGAAGAAGCTTGAAAGCAAATGGAGAATCAACCTCTCTTCAACACAACCCAAATGAGCTTGAATCTATGCTCAAAACAAGAACATTCCCAAAATTAGGTTTCGGAATTTCTGAAATTGGTAAGTGAATAAGTTGGAGAAGAAGAAGAGAATGCTTACCAATGGGTTCTCTTGAATTTGGAGCTAGGAATTTGAGGTTGCAAGAGGAACTAGGGTTTTGGAGTTTTAATTTCCAATCTCCCCCACCATTATTGCCTTAGAACTGAAAAGAGGAAGAGAATGAGTATGAATGGGGAAGAGTGGCTCAGATTTGAGCATAAGTTAAACATAGGGCTGAGTCCAAACCCAAACCCAAAGTGAAAAGGTAGCAAAAATCAACTCTCTCCAAACATATCGAAGCTTATACTCAAAAAGGTCGCAAACGGCATTTTAAACTCAATGGGAGTGGTCCCGAGTCCTAATTCAACCGTATGCAAAAAGTAGCTTTTCGGACTAAATTCCGAGTACCGATAAAATATTTAAATAAAATATTTAAATATTAAAATCGATAAATATGCGGGTTGTTACAGACTCCCCTCCTTAAAGAAATTGCGTCCTCGCAATATTTAAGAAGAAGATATGTAGTAACAACCATAAAAGCATATTCAGCACAAAAAAAATTTGAAATAAGAAGTTCACCTCAAAGAGCACGAGAAAGCAAGTCCGAATGTGTTCGCTCGATGAACTCTCTAGATTCCCAAGAACAATCTTTAGGATTTGAAGACCATTGAACTTTAACAAGCGGAGCATCTTTATTTCGAAGTCGTTTGACCTCCGAAGCAATGATGCGAATAGGATGTTGTTCATAAGTTAAATTAGGCGAAACTTCAATCTCTTCCACAACACCGGGCTCAAGAATAGAATCGGAATCTTGAAGACATTTCCGAAGTTGAGAAATGTGAAACACGTCATGGATAGCAGAAAATTGAGCCGGTAATAAAAGGCGATAAGCCATGGAACCAATACTTTCAGTGATAGGAAATGGCCCAATATATCGAGGCGCCAATTTTCCCGATCGACTGAAATGTACAACACCCTTCATTGGTGAAACACGAACAAAAACAGAATCTCCTACGGAAAATTCTAATTTCCTTCTTCGATTATCGGCATAGGATTTTTGTCTACTCTAGGCTTCTTTCATCCTATGACGAATAAGATCAATCTTTTCTGTGGAATCACGAATAAAGTCGGGACCTAAAACCAGCTTCTCACCGGCCTCAAGCCAACAAGAAGGAGATCGGCATGACCTTCCATAGAGTGCCTCAAAAGGTGCCATACCAATACTAGATTGGAAACTATTATTATAGGAGAATTCAACAAGGGAAATATGATCTTCCCAACTTCCACCAAAATCAAGCACACAAGCACGAAGAAGATCTTCAAGAGTTTGATTCACACGCTCGGTTTGTCCATCGGACTGAGGATGATAAGCGGTGCTAAAATTAAGCTTCGTTCCCAAAGCTTTTTGAAGACTCTTCCAAAATCCACTAGTAAACAATGGACCGCGATCACTAACAATAGAAGTAGGGACACCATGTAATTTAACAATCTCTTTAACAAAGAGTTTGGCCAAAAGAGGAACGGTTCGGTTAGACCGGACGGGAATAAAATAGGTGGATTTAGTAAGTCTATCAACGAACACCCATAAGCTATCATGACCCGAACGAGAAAGGGGAAGGCCATCTATAAAATCCATCGAAATTTGGTCCCACTTCCAAATTGGAATTTCTAAAGGTTGCAATAACCCACCAGGCCTTTGATTTTGGGCCTTAACGAGTTGGCAAGTCATGCAACGCTTAACGAAGTTAGCGATGTCAAGTTTCATTCCCTCCCAATAATAAAGTCGCTTCATATCTGCGTACATTTTACTACTACCGGGATGAATGGTGAATTTAGAACGACGAGAATCCTCCAAAATATCCTTACGAAGATCAATAATATTTGGCACGATAAGTCTACCAAATTTTCGAATGCCGCCACGAGAATCGATATCAAATTCTTTCAATCCTTCAATATCAATTTTATCCCTAATATTTTGGCCAAGAAGAGCCATTTCGGGATCTAGCCTTTGAGCTTCAAGAATACGGTCTAAAAGAGAAGGATGAGCCTCGAGGCTACATAAAACAAACGATAAGTATAAATCGGATACGCGGTCTCGAATCTCACAAGTGGATAAGATCTCGAGATCGTTCCATTCGGATATCATCATAGAAACAACAGCTTGTTGTTTACGGCTAAGAGCGTCGGCGACACGATTACCCTTACCGGGTGTATAAAGAATATTAAAATCATAAGGAGCAAGGAACTCAAGCCAACGTTGTTGACGTAAATTAAGTTCCTTTTGAGAGAATAAATATTTCAAAGACTTATGATCCGTGTAAAGAACAAATTTCTCTCCTAAAAGATAATGACGCCAAATACGAAGGGCGAAAACAGTAGCCGCGAGCTCTAAATCATGAGTGGCATATCTAGTCTCGGCTGGCTTCAATTGCCTAGAAGCATAAGCAATAACACGTTCTTTTTTAATAAGAACGGCACCCAAACCAACGCGACTAGCATCGGTATAAACAACGAAATCTTGATTCCCCTCGAGAATAACGAGAATAGGAGCATCAGAAAGAAGTTCTTTTAATTTCTGAAAAGAAACTTCACATTTGTCCGACCAAATGTATTTAACACCTTTCTTCGTCAAGCTAGTGAGAGGCACGGCAATCTTAGAAAAGTCTTTGATAAAACGACGGTAATAGCCGGCCAATCCGAGAAAACTACAAATCTCTATCACACTCTCCGGTCTCTTCCAATCTTGAATCGCTTCAATCTTTGAAGGATCTACGGAAATTCCGGATTCGGAAATAATATGACCAAGAAACTTCACACGAGATTGCCAAAAGTGGCATTTAGAAAATTTTGCTTTCAGTTGATTACTCCTAAGAGTTTCCAACACAATGCGAAGATGCTTCTCATGTTCCTCTTCGGTTTTTGAATACACAAGAATATCATCAATAAAGATGAGAACAAATCGATGGAGGAAGTCTTTAAAAACTCGATTCATTAAGTCAACGAAATAAGCCGGGGCATTCGTTAACCCAAATGGCATAACAAGCCATTCATAAGATCCATACCGAGTACGGAACGATGTCAAAGGAATACTATCCTCTGCAATACGAAGCTGATGAAATCCAGTAGCTAAGTCTAATTGTGAAAAGACTCTAGCACCACTAAGTTGATCGAATAGATCATCAATCCGAGGTAAAGGATATTTATTTTTGATAGTAAGATCATTAAGCTTGCGGTAGTCAACGCAAAGCCTAAGTGTACCATCGGATTTCTTCAAGAAAATAGCTGAAGCTCCCCAAGGCGAGGAACTAGAGCGAATAAATTGCCTCGTCTCCAATTCAGATAATTGTTTACGCATCTCCTAGTTTTCTTTACTGGACATACGATACGGAGGACGAGTGATAGGTTGAGCTCCAGGAATAAGATTAATTCTGAACTCAATTTCTCGCTTAGGTGGCAATCCTAAAACGGGCTCGAATATGTCGGAAAATTCACAAACGACGTGAATAAGAGAAATAATATCACCCTCATCATCATCATCGTCATCACGAGGATTTAAAGAATATAAAGATGCGACCAAGCTGGAAACTGAATCTTGAAAATTAATAGAAATCTGCTTAACAGATTGAGGATGTCGAAGATGAATAGTCCGCTCAGGACATAGGAAATGAGCTTCATAACGGTTAAGCCAGTCCGTTCCCAAAATCATTCCAAAGCCTAAATAACGCATGACATGCAAATCGGCTCGGAAAGAAAAATCACACAAAATAATCTCGACATTTTTTTACAATAAACTGATTGTTGAAGATCTACCAACCGGATTCGCAATTCTCAAAGAAGTCATTAAACACAAAACATCGAAAGAAAAAGTATCAACAAGTTCTTTTGATATAAAAGAATGGGACGCACCCGTATCAAAAAGAGCTCGAATAGGATGATCACGAAATAAAATAATTCCATCCAGAATAGAATGAGAAATACCTTGGCCACGAGATGTGTTGCCAGGGGCTTGAGCAACATTAAGCTTTCCCTCCTTTCTATTTTGAAGTTTGGGACGTACATGCATAAAATGGTCCGGGCTTTTACAATAGCGACAAGTACGAGGCTTTGAACACTTGTTCGTAAAATGGTCTCTGGAACCACAGTTAAAGCATTTCCCTTCAGTAGAGGAAAAGGTCTTTGCAGCAGGAGTTGCTTGCCTCCCTTTCTTATTGGGATAAGGACCTTTAAATTTGCTTGGCCTCTTCTTGTTTTTGAAGTTTGGTTTGGAACCCACCACTTCAACTCATTCTCCCTATCCGCCTCTTCAAGATGAAGAGCGATATCAACGAGTTGGTCGAAAGAAACTTCTAATTTTAGAAGTAATCGCTTCTTGTGATTTTTGTTTAAGCCATAGACGAACCTCTGGTTCTTCTTTAAAGGGGTATTGATGTATTCAACCCCATATTTGGAAAGCGACTCGAAGGAGGCGACGTAATCAGTCACGGAGGACTCACCTTGAACAAGGTCTATAAATCGTCGAGCCAATGTCACTTTCTCAGCTTCTGTAACGAATTTTAATTCGAAGCGTTCTCGGAATTGCTCCCAAGTGAGATCCGCTTCATTAATCTCAGAAATAAGAAGCTCGTACTAGTCCAATGCTCTTTCTCGGAGCATACTAGAGGCCACTTGAACTCGGTGAAGGTCAATAAGATTCATGTGAGAAAAGATTCGATCGCATGACCTTAGCCAAGCCTGTACTTCAATCATAGTTTCAGAACCTTTGAATGGCTCCCCACCCAAATTAGTGTAATCGCTGCACAAGCGTGCAAATCCTGACTTTGGGTGAGTAGGTTCCGGGTTAGCTCCAGCTGCTTGAGCATTCGTCACTAAATCAAGAAGCTGTTGAGCAGTCATAAAAACTCCATCTTGGGGTGGAACACTAGACGGTACGGCTCTGGGGCGGCCTGGTCTAGACATTTCTCTCCCTTTTCAAAGAAAGAAGAAGAAAAAGGGTTATACACCAAATTGAATATCAAGCAATCTTGATAGACAAAACAAGGAATCATAAAAGAAAATAGGATAAGACGGTGCGTAGACCCGAATAAAATCCTAAAGCACGACTCCTAAGATGGACTTAGGACGATGATCCTTGTTATATTATTCTACATTATTCCAAAGTTTGGCTCTGATACTAATCTGTGATGCCCCACCTCTATAACCACGCTAGCCAAGAACACTACGAGTGAATGCTGTCAACTAGCATGGAGAATAAGGCTGTTGAGGAGCGACCATCTGTATAATTGCTTTGCGCGAGCACCGATATGTCAGATAGTATAACATGCATTTTATCTCAAGAGGAAATCCGACACACCGATACAAACACAAAGCTACTACACAGTGGCTATAATAATCTTCGGAAACAAATATAGAAATACACATAACATAAATCAGCCACAGATAATTCATATCACAAAGGCGGAAATAGATATGAATATTACACAAGATAGTGTATATCAGAGTACTGGTCTAACAAGATCCACACTATCACAAAATAATAGCAACATGTGTTATACAAAAGAATACATCAATGAGTTAATATCTCAAGAGTATACAACAAAAAAACTACTAATCTAAGTAGTAAGCAAAAGGTCAGAGTAGTGGATCCCTGGAGAGAAGTCAAGCAGAAGCACCTGCAACATCTCGGTCTGACCCGAGTATTATTTAATAAGAAAATAATAAACGGATCAGTCTAACTATAAATATCAGATAAAACGATATAGAGTAAGAGATATGACTAAATACATAATAATCACAATGCCAAGCTGTGATATATATAAGTAATTGAGAATCAACAAGAGATTAATCAATATCACCAAATCTACACAAGAATCAAAGGAAACGTCATACTCCTTATTTCGTTCACCAAACCATATATATTGACGATTATATCAATGTCAATCACAAAAGTCCATGACACACAATTTCACCAATACACAAATATTGATAAAACTTATCAATGGAAATCACGAAAATTGGTGAAGCATAAATTCTAGAAATCATCTCAAGAAATCCAGTCAATGACACACGAATTCACCTATGCACAAAAATTGATAAATCATATCAATATAAATCACAAAAATAGGTGAAGAAAAAAATTCCAGAATTCGACGCACGAAATCCAGAAATCACACAAAATAGGGGGGAGGCCTATCACACGAACGGGAGCATGAAAACTCACCAACATATGTATCACACGAACGAGACGCTATCTCATGGTAACTAGCCATTAATTTTTGACACACGAACGGCCCGAAGACAATGGGGCGCTACCGCATAAATTTGAGTCGAAACTCCACAAAACGGGGTTTAGTCTCCCTCGCAGACAAAGAGACATCGCACATTGCTAGTCTAAATCACAAAAATGATCGTCATGATCATCAAGAAGTGTCAATTACAGTAAGCTAGTATATATATGAGCTTAGCTTCATGTCCCATAACCACTAGCTGAACTTAAATATTTACGAACAAATTGTAGATCTCCACTAGAAAATTGTCACAAGAGGTTCAATCGAACAAGTCCAAGAATTAACCGACGAAGTAAACGCAAGCGTTTCATACCACTCGTTTTACTAAGTCGTTTAATTAGATTTCTCATACCAGTGAGGTAAAGGTTTGTATATACTAATAGATTGGAAAAAGGTTTTAGAAACGAGCTTTATAACTAAAATAGTATTAAAATCGTTTGAGGAAAGAGTTTTGATATTTACTACTAGTATAGAAAACCTTTATATTTTTAAAGTGACAAGTCACAAAGAAGATTGTAAGAACAATCAATCACTAAAATTCACATTCGAAGACGTGAATAAATTCCAAAGAAACCGATAAAGAATCCATCGAAATGGATATTCAAAAATCCCTAAAAAGAGTCGTCAAAGTCATAATAAATGATAGCAACAAATAGGATTATCACGAATCGATTTAAATTGGAATTCTCAAAAAAAAGGCAAGAAGGCAAAATCACAACAGTTTCAGACGTCTGAAACAAGTGGTTCAGACGTCTGAATCTGGAAATATAAAAATTTCCAGAACACGATTCAGACGTCTGAACCAAATGTTTCAGACGTCTGAAATAGGCATATTTTAGCCTATTTTCTTTCTGTTTGAAAATAAGCCAATTCAGACATCTGAAATCCCAAATTCAGATGTCTGAATCTGGGAATAGAAAACTTCCCAGACAATATCAGACGTCTGAATATCACGTTTCAGACATCTGAATGAAGGGTTCAGGGCATTCCCTGAACCTAGGCCAAAAATGGCCAAACGAATATCGAAAACGATCGAACGAGCAAATGACGATGACTAAGGAATTACGTCGAACGACAACCCAGCCTAAACGGCTCTTCGATACGCCTCAAATATCAATGTCCAAATATCCAAAATAGGATTTTCATAAATTGGACCAAAACACCAAAAATTAGAATATACACCAAATCGATCCAAACCAAAATCAATTGCACACGAATAAACGTTAGGAATTCATATCTAACAATCGAAGATAATTATAGACAAAGATGTGAGATAAAAATCTCACCTTTTTACAAAATTAAACAAGAATAAGCTTGAAAGCAAATGGAGAATCAACCTCTCTTCAACACAACCCAAATGAGCTTGAATCTATGCTCAAAACAAGAACATTCCCAAAATTAGGTTTAGGAATTTCTGAAATTGGTAAGAGAATAAGTTGGAGAAGAAGAAGAGAATGCTTACCAATGGGTTCCCTTGAATTTGGAGCTAGTAATTTGAGGTTGCAAGAGGAACTAGGGTTTTGGAGTTTTAATTTCCAATCTCTCCCACCATTATTGCCTTAGAAATGAAAAGAGGAAGAAAATGAGTGTGAATGGGGAAAAGTGGCTCAGAATTGAGCATAAGTTAAACATAGGGCTGTGTCCAAACCCAAATCCAAAGTGAAAAGGTAGCAAAAATCAACTCACTCCAAACATATCGAAGCTTATACTCAAAAAGGTCGCAAACGGCATTCTAAACTCAATGGGAGTGGTCCCGAGTCCTAATTCAACCGTATGCAAAAAGTAGCTTTTCGGACTAAATTCCGAGTACCGATAAAATATTTAAATAAAATATTTAAATATTAAAATCGACAAATATGCGGGTTGTTACAATTTGCTTTGGGGTATTTTTTGATTTACTCTAATCTGATTTTCAGGTTTTCAATTTTGAAGCGAATGTGTTTTAATCCAAATGCTTTTGTTATGTTTTATTGTAAATAAAATTAAATTTCAAAAGTAAACAACATGCCACTTGTTATGTTATCATGTTAAATGTTTTACAAGTGTTCACTTATGTTTTAAGATTTAACACATGTTCATTTCAATATTTAAAAGTGAATTCTAAATTTATAAAGGTATTTGAATTATCTTAAAATCATCTCTAATTTATTTCTAGCATATTTCAAATGTTTATTTAATATTAGCCATGAAATAATTACATGTTTATTTATGACTTCTTGTAACATTTATTTTAATGTTTGTTTGATTATTTTAAAAATAATTTTCTTTATGAAACTAAATTTAAAAAGAAAAGAAGTGTTGAATTAAATTTTATTCAAGAGTTCAAATCAAATGTTATACTTTAACAAAAATGAATTAAATCTATTTCAAAAAAAAACAAATTTTAAAATAAACAAAACAAAATAACTTTTATTAATAAACAAAATTTAAACTATATTTATTTTTATAAACAAAATAAATGCTCACTTATATTTCTATAAAAATATAAGAAAGATTTTTAAAACAAACTTTTGAATAGTTTACAATACTAATTTAAACCAATTTAAATCAATTTACTATTTATACATTTATATATAATAATTAGAAAATATCCTTTAATATAAATTAAAATTAAAACCAAATCCTCTATTTACAATGTATAAACATTTATACATTATAAATAAAATATTTTTAAATCAGTTTAGAAAGATAAATTTATCATTTAAATATTTTTAACATTTGAAAAGAATATCATTTAACAAACTAAATAATTATTAATTTTCAAAAGAGAATTCCTGTTTGAATTAATTTATTAAATCAATATTTCACCTTTTTAAAATAATTATTAAAGAAATTATTATAATAATTATTGCCTAAATTTTCGAGACATCACATATAACTTTGAAAGTATTATGACTTTTGAAAGATGAATATATGTTTGAAATGGAAATGATATCGGGTTGATTTAAATATAGTTTTGTAATAAAGATGATTTTGGTTTTGAAGTATAAACTATTTTGAAAGGAATATAGTTTGAAATGAAATGATTTGGTTTTTTAAGCAAAAACTATTTTGAAATGACCATGACATTATTATAACGTTTGGTTGTTAAAGAGACCGGGATCGGAAGTTGTCATGTTCTCTACCAACTCCGAAAACCACTTTAACAACGGTGTACGCGGTGGGTATTCCGGAATGAAGTAGGATGGTGGCGACGATCCTGTTGAGTTATGAACATGGACCCGACTCCCATGAGTTCGGTTTAGATGCTAGTATCTCCTATAATTCCGAACTCTATCTCTTGAGATCGAATGTTGATTTACCATAGATATCCACATCGATCTTATTCTTTAAGTCACGGTTGACCCGGTTAAGGTTGCCTATGATTTATATAGGCTTATTCATCATCCTATTCTGTTATTTAATCATCTCATCTTTGTTTCCAACTTTGTAACGACCTGATATTTTCAACCATTCGCATCCACACATGTCGGACTTGAATTGCTCAAAATATCAGATTGTTAATTGAAATTTGGCAAAACTTAACATATACAGTAAATAAACCAATCACAGAATCACAGATACAGAGTAATACAAAAATACGCAGCGGAATAAATGAATAGTAGTTCATTGAGCTACTATATAAACATCAGAGTTAGAGATAAACTACAACAGAATATCTCAGATGCAGTGAAGTGTTCAGTACGAGCAGATGACTTCTCTGGACCAATCAACCGGATGATTAAAAGGATAGATAGCTTGATCTTCAAGCAAAGCTCCAACTTCGAAGGTGAGTCTCAAATGTTGTATTTCTCAGACTGACCCGAGCGTAAAGCAAAACACAAAAACACTCGAGTCAGGATTAAAATTCTTATATCCATAAATCCAACTCAAGTGAAATATCAACTGAAATATAATTAACTTAAAGGATGTATGGGATAACCATCCTCTAAGGATCCATGGAACTATCTACAGAGTAGAAATATACACTATAACACCGAGGTCATTTCAAATTAATTTATACATCAACAAAAATATCGTTTCGTTCAAATATATTTATTTCCAATTTTATAACTTTCAAAGTTACGATTCAAATCTACTCAAATTCCCAAATTCAAATCTGGTCCAATCTCAATTTATCAATTTAAATTCAACACAATTCCTAAATAACCATTTCAATTTTATCAATCTCAATTTCGGATTTGTAATCACAATATACCCCTTTACATTTCAATATTTCAAAACTTTAAGTATTCAACATTTCAAACTAAATTTTTGTTAAATTCAGTTTTCTAAATAATAAATTCAAATTTTAGTTCAACCTAAATTTTCATTTTTATTTCAATTTAGCTTCTAAATAACAAATTTAACTATATTGATTGCAAATACAGATCTGAATCTCAAAATAAACCCTTTAAATTCCAATATAGTTCAAAGCTTTAATATTTAATTGTTCAATTTAACAGATTCATATAGATCTCGATTTAACCTCATTATTATTTAATTTTGAAATACTCCCACATTAGATTCAGTATCATTTAAGTAACCTTAAATTACATTTTTCTCAGTACTTTCTTTAATTTAATTAAACGTAAAATATTCATTAAATCACTTAAATCAAAAATCCAGTTATAAAATTATACCTTTAAATTTCCCATTCAAAAATTTCAAATCGATTTAATTAATTAAATACTTATTTAAATACCATTTTTTATAAACCCAAATTTATCTCCCAATCTTAATTATTCAATTTATTACAAGAAAATCTATTTGAAATATAGATTTACATAAATACTTAAGCATATTATATGTATTAAATCCATCAAATTTAAATCAAATATTACTACTAAATCCATGTATAAATTTTCCATTTATAAATATCTTGAGAATCAATATTTATCAAACCATATATTTCTTTTCAAAATCATTGAAATTATTTTGAAAACATTTATATATGGACCGACGGTGTCCGTATATATTTCCTATCATATGGTCAAGTGCCACGGATATTTATCATTTCAATCCATACAATAAATATATACGGGTGGATATCATTTTAACCGGTAATCCCAAATTCAATTAAATGAAAATCGCTTGGGTTTATCATTTCAACCTTCAATGATTTTCTCCTATTCTAAAGTCCGTTCGGGTATGTATCATTTCAACCCATAGTGAATACCATACTAACAGGGAACTTGTAGAGTGATAACAGATATGATAATAATATGACAACATGCATATATCATCAGTAACAATATAATATAAATAACAGGATATGGAATCATATCCCACAGGTGAACAGTTACAAATAATAGCATAGATGACAATTTAAATAACCACAACAGCATATTTCAATTGTCGTTTCAATTTAAATTAAATTTAATAAATATAAGAACGATAAATCGTGAGTGATTGCTCACCTTTCAAGGCTAGAGTGATGGACAACGAAGCTGATTTGAGTTACGAATCAAAGCGAAGAAAGATCGGCACGAATCCGACGATCAAAGTTGATGACGAGAAATCGGTGAAATCAAATAAGAATTTTGTTGACGATGATAAATTCGAACGAATAGTATATTATATTATTATTCTGAAGTCGATTTAAAACATAAATTAAATTTCAAGTGTATATCTACTAATGCTTAAAATATAAAGTATACATTTATACAACTTATAAAATATAACTCGAACCATATATATACTATACAACAACCGATCATTTAAAACTATGTGTATTCTATATATTCACGTATATCAAAGTATATATGCTTTACTCTAACTAAAATTTAGAAGTTATATAAACAAATATCTATGTATATAAAATCATCAGTTGACCTTTTTTTATAAATTTAGGCAACCTATATATACATATGTGGCAAATACATATTTAACTACTACAACTAGATTCTTAGGTCTAAACTTGTAAATATAAATTTGTATTATTATATAATATACATCAACTAACATATACTGTTACCTGCCTATTAATATCGTAGGAGTACATAAAATATTTATGTACGTCAGATCCTAAAATTTATACCTAATATATGCATGGAAATCAAACTCACACATCATGTATATAAATATATAGCATGCATAACCTCGAACTTATATAACTCATTTTAAAAACAGCAAATCATTGTATATAACTAATATTTTATATAAAATAAGTATACAACTTTCCCTTCTATACACATACCTCCAATCGAGGATGCTTAGGAACACGCAGCAAGGGGATGCGGCTTCAAATGGAGGTGGAGCATTGTGGTGGCTTGTCGTCGAGAGGGGATGGGAAAAATGCGGGTTCCGGTAGGTGTATCTCGGCCTTAGAGGGAGTGCGTTAGCTGCGAAGATGATCGGTAGGCGGAGAACAAGTGCTGACACGCACGCGGCTCAGGTGTTGTCGGCGAGGCTGGGTAGGCGAGGCCGGACGATCGGCGTGGAGGATGGAAGAAAGGTTGAGTCAGAGGAAGGGAAGGCGTGGAGGGAGAGGATCGGCATGAGATCGAGGGGGAGTGTGGAAGTTTGGCACTGTTGCCTTGAAATGACGAGAAGGAGGAAAAATTTGTGGGCTACAGGACTTATAAAGGAGGAGAGGAGAAGATGGGTTTAAGTTTAGGCAACAGAGAGAAGTGAATTCAAAGTAAATAGAAGGAGAGAATATGTTAAAGGCAAGTTATTATATTTAACGTTATAATATAACTTATCAATCAAAAACGGTAAAACTAAGAGACCTAAAACGCGCTGGTAATTGATAAATTTAAACGATGAATGCAATGAGGATGAACGGCTAAAACATGAAAAGGTAATATATAACAAAATTTAAGAGCAATGGTCAGATCCTTGGATTTAGCTGAAAAGTTATTAGAGAAATTTATGGTTTGCGTGGCAGTCACGGTTAAGATTTGAAAAGCAAAAGAAAGCAAATGGTCACAGAACAGGTACCGATACGGTTACCGGTTTCATGGATTTCGCTGTTTACCGGCTTCAAAACACAGGATTGAATGTACCATAGAGATCAGTACGAAGAGACAATCAAAACGGTATACAGATATCATTGGTACGATTGATTTATAAAAATTCGAATTTCCTACTAGCGGAAAAATGCAGCAAAACACAGTAAAATAAGATCGACGGAGCTAAGAAGCCCGAATTTGAAAAAATGAAAATTGACGTCTCAGTCAGAAGATGATTTAGAATTTTTCTATGTAAAAATATTCAGGTTTGAAAAATATTTTATTATCAACAATTATTAACTGACTTGAATTTAATAGAATTTCACAATGAAATAAACTTTGATAAAATTAATAGAAAATTTACCATCTGTTATGTTTAATTGGACGTAATCCAAATATTAAATTTTTTTATTTCAAAATGTTATTATTTAAATTTCTCAAAATTCAATTAAATACGTAAATAAAACCATAAAAAATTTTAAAAAAAATTTCCGGGTCGTTGCACTCTCCCCCACTCAAAAATTTTCGTCCCCAAAAAGGAAAAAGGTAGGAGAATAGAAACAACCAGAAAGATAAATAGATTGAAAGTTAAAATTAACAATTAATTTGAAGCTATATAAATTTTACCTGAAATATTCATTTGAAAGTTTTGTTTGCAAATCAATTATCTTTAATACTTTAATACCTTTCAAAGCCCATTTGTAAATTTCTTGCTTCACTTATAAATACCATTTATAAGTTAAAATAGCACCTTTATAAATATATGAAAACTGTTTGAAAACAATTATTTACAACATTACTTATATTTACAAAGAAGCTATTGGAAACATTAATCCAAAATTCACGAGTTTATAAATTTTAGCCTAAGATAAATCAATAATCATTTACTTTAAATATGTTTTATTTAATTAATAACTTCAAAAATATTTATAACACTAAAATTTTCTATTAAACAATATAGTATGCAAATAAGCAATATTTAAAATGGATATAGTCGATAAGGAAAAGAAGGTAGATTCGAAAAAACAGAATTTATGTGAATAAATAAGCTGAGCAGATAATGTAGATTCAAAAGAATAGTATCGGGTACGAATAATTAATTCAAACCTTAAGAAATTCAATTTCGAATATTAATACAGAATTTCTTTGTTGGAAATACCTTTATAATAAAATACCTTTATAATAAAATACTTCTATATCAAAACAAATTTTCCTTTTGAAAATACTTTTATAACTCGATGTTTCAACAAGTTTATCCTCGTTCTTGCAGACTCTGGCCATATGTTGATCAGGCGCGAAGCTAGAATTCTTTAAGTACTTAGTAGACCCATTTCAACACCCAGTGAAAATACTTGAAAAACCTTTAAAAATAGATATGGAAAGTACAATCCAAACAAACAACCAAACCAAAACCTTTGTCCAACCATGGTTCGCAGATACACGATGGTTACGCCTGGATCCTCCAGGAAACAATCCGTATCCGTAAGCTTACTCAGCCCTGCGAGTTACGCCATGATGACTAGTAGGGTGCAGGATATACAATGGTTACGCCTGGATCCCCCAGGAAAATATCCGTACCCCTAGGCTGTCTCAGCCAGGCAGTTTCGCTACTAATGCGACCTACACAGATTGCAGGATACACAATGGTTACGCCTGGATCCCCCAGGAAACAATCCGTACCCCTAGGCTAGACTCATCCAGGCAGTTGCGCTATGCAGTCGCGAGGGAAAAAAACCATGGGTTACGCCATGGTGAGAACACTCGAGTATCACATTCGGAAAACCAAAAAACAAAGAGAATAATATCGATAGAATGAATCCACAATGTGGCCACAAAGCGGATATCAAGCAGAAGGCACTTTCCATATCTTTACTTCGAAAATATATATCATATAGTACCTTGTCAAATCACTTTCAAATATCGTACTTATATAAAGTTCATATATATATGATTTCATTTCAAAATTGAATACTTTCCAAAATCAAAAGTATATCAAACCATACTTACATAGTCTTCGATAATATAATATTTCACTTTCCAAATTGGGTACCTTTCAAATCAATAGGTTTCAAATCAATTTCGTACTATACAAATCAATTTTATACAAGTTCGATAACTCCCAAATCAAGTATTTAGTAAATCAAGGTTCTCAAATTTTTTTCGTTTCAATAACATTTCAGTTTCAAGATCATATATGATTTCACCAATTTTTCTTCCAACTTAAATATATTCAGTTTCAAAGTTTCTTAACAATAGGTTTAGAAAATAATCCAAATTTCCAAATAAACAAAATTTAGGTCAAACAAATTCATTTCCCAAATCATTATATAAATACTGGGTTTTTAATTCCAAATATTTTCTCAAAATCAATTGTACTCAAAATGGTTTCCGAGTTTATAATTATCCCTTTAAAACCTTTAAATTATTTATTTCTATTCGAAAAATCAAATTTTCCTTTTTGAAAATTACTTAAATCAAAAATTTTATTCAAAACATTCCAAAGCTATATTCCATATTTGTATAACTCAAAATAGTCATATTCATTTGCTTAACAAAAGGTTTCAAACTCATACAAAACTAAACTTATATACTTTATCAAATGGTTTATACTCTTCGAAATTTTCTTAGCTTTAAAATTTTAAACCTTGATTTGGAAGTGTTACAAAATAATTAGGGAAATCAAATTTCCAAATTCAAGAGTTGAAAATCAACAATAAATCAATTTCAATAGATAGGATTATACCAAGTCAAATCCAAAAATCGAGGACTGAACACCGGTCTCACTTTAAACTGTTTCAAATATATACCTATATCTTTCGAAAATATCAAATTATACTTTGGAATTTGAAATCAAAAACGGTTTTATAAAATCACTCGCATAGCGAAGCTATTAAAGTGGCCTCTCCCCCACTCAGAAACTCGAAATCAATGTCGATGATGCATGCACTCATCACCGAAATTATTTTCGAACGACATAAGTGAGTTCTGGACTTCTATTTTCTTGAAAACTTCTTTGAAATTTCTTCAAAATTATTAGAATTCATTTGAACTCATTTGAAACATTTCTTCTTTGGAAAATACTTTTAAATCGTATTATTTTTATATATTTTCCAAAATCTTAAAACCAATTTCCAAATACCGAAATTCAATTCTCGAATTTCAAATTTAACCCTTCAGTTATAAATCATTTTTATATAAATCAATTTCTTATCATTTTCAAAATTTCAAATCCTTTCAGAACTTTTATATATAGAATAACATTTCTTATTTGTTTTATACATAGGTATATAATCCTTATCGAAATCATTTTTACTTTTATATATAGAATAAAATCATAGTTACCCAATAAAAAATTTCGGTATATAAAACAATTTTAAAATACAAAAACCCGATTTTCAAAGGATGATTCAAGAATGGATTTCATAACAAGATAGAAATTTAATTTAGAGGAACTCCAATCAATAGAATCCTGATTCGAAGATAGACTCGATCGAAGGTTAGATAATTAAATTACAAAACAGAAGATAGATATACTTCTATAAATCGCGGGCGACCTTTACCGGTCAACCGTGATTCAAAAATTAGATCGGTGCAGAATTCTGAGGCAATTCGACATTTGATCGCTAGAGATATAATTCGGAATAACAAGAGATAGTAGCATCTAAACCGAGGGATACATAAATCTCCGGTGAATCAATGCCAATTATAAAGGAGTTTTCACCCCCTTTACAAAACATTCAGTGGAGTCATGGGATACTCTAGAATCAAACGAATATAAATAGAAAGAGACAAGAATGAATTTCGGAACCGAGAGACATTCCAAAATTCAAAGGAAATCGAGTCAAAAAGGAAGAGATTCAACTCGAACGAAAGTGATTCTGTAAATAAATTTACCATATATGCGAAGTTTTGCCTAGAGCCAAAGCTCTGATACCAACTGTAACAACCTGATATTTTCAATCATTCGCATCCACACATGTCAGACTTGAATTGCTCAAAATATCAGATTGTTAATTGAAATTTGAAAAAACTTAACATATACAGTAAATAAATCAATCACAGATACAGAGTAGTACAAAAATACGCAGCGGAATAAATGAATAGTAGTTCATTGAGCTACTATATAAACATCAGAGTTAGAGATAAAGTACAACAGAATATCTCAGATGTAGTGAAGTCTTCAGTATGAGTAGATGACTTCTTTGGACCAATCAACTGGATGATTGAAAGGATAGATAGCTGGATCTTCAAGGAAACCTCCAACTTCTAAGGTGAGTCTCAAATGCTGTATTTCTCAGACTGACCCGAGCGTAAAGCAAAACACAAAAACACTCGAGTCAGGATTAACATTCTTATGTCTATAAATCCAACTCAAGTGAAATATCAACTGAAATATAATTAACTTAGAAGACGTTTGGGATAACCATCCTCTAAGGATCCATGGAACTATCTACCGAGTAGAAATATACACTATAACACCGAGGTCATTTCAAATAAATTTATACATCAACAAAAATATCATTTCGTTCAAATATATTTATTTCCAATTTTATCACTTTCAAAGTTACGATTCAAATCTACTCAAATTCCCAAATTCAAATCTAGTCCAATCTTAATTTATCAATTTAAATTCAACACAATTCCTAAATAACCATTACAATTTTATCGATCTCAATTTCGGATTTGTAATCACAAAATACCCCTTTACATTTCAATATTTCAAAATTTTAAGTATTCAACGTTTCAAACTAAATTTTTGTTAAATTCGGTTTTCTAAATAATAAATTCAAATTTTAGTTCAACCTAAATTTCCATTTTTATTTCAATTTAGCTTCTAAATAACAAATTCAACTATATTGATTTCAATTACAGATCTGAATCTCAAAATAAACCCTTTAAATTCCAATATAGTTCAAAGCTTTAATATTTAATTGTTCAATTTAACAGATTCATATAGATCTCGATTTAACCTCATTATTATTTAGTCTTGAAATACTTCCTCATTAGATTCAATATCATTTAAGTAACCTTAAATTAAATTTTCTCAATATTTTCTTTAATTTATTTAAACGTGAAATATACATTAAATAACTTAAATCAACAATCCAGTTATAAAATCATACCTTTAAATTTCCTATTCAAAAATTTCAAATCGATTTAATTAAATAAATCCTTATTTACATACCATTTTTTTTATAAACCCAAATTTATCTCCCAATCTTAATTATTCAATTTATCACAAGAAAATCTATTTGAAATATAGATTTACATAAATACTTAACCATATTATATGTATTAAATCCATCTAGTTTAAATCAAATATTACTACTAAATCCATATATAATTTTCCATTTATAAATATCTTGAGAATCAATATTTATCAAACCATCTATTTCTTTCCGAAACCATAGAAATTATTTTCAAAACATTTATATATGGACCGACGGTGTCTGTATATATTTCCTATCATATGGTCAAGTGCTACGGATATTTATCATTTCAATCCATACACTAAATATTTACGGGTGGATATCATTTCAACCCGTAATCCCAAATTCAATTAAATGAAAATCGCTTAGGTTTATCATTTCAACCCATAACGATTTTCGCCTATTCTAAAGTCCGTTCGGGTATGTATCATTTTAACCCATAGTGAATACTATACTAACAGGGAACTTGCGGAGTGATAACAGATATGATAATAATATAACAACATGCATGTATCATTAGTAACAATATAATATAAATAACAGGATATGGTGTCATATTCCACAGGTGAACAGTTACAAATAATAGCATAGATGACAATTTAAATAACCACAACAGCATATTTCAATTGTCGTTTCAATTTAAATTAAATTTAATAAATATAAGAACGATAAATCATGAGTGATTGCTCACCTTTCGAGGCTAGAGAGATGGACAATGAAGCTGATTTGAGTTACGAATCAAAGCGAAGAAAGATCGGCACGAATCCGACAATCAAAGCTGATGATGAGAAATCGATGAAATCAAATCAGAATTTGGTTGACGATGATAAATTCGAACGAATAGTATATTATATTATTATTCTGAAGTCGATTTAAAACATATATTAAATTTCAAGTTTATATCTACTCATGCTTAAATATAAAGTATACATTTATACAACTTATAAAATATAACTCGAACCATATATATACTATATAACAACCGATCATTTAAAACTATGTGTATACTATGTATTCACATATATCAAAGTATATATGCTTTACTGTAACTAAAATTTAGAAGTTATATAAACAAATATCTATGTATATAAAATCCTCAGTAGACCTTTTTTTAATAAATTTAGGCATCCTATATATACATATATGGAAAATACATATTTAATTACTACAACTAGATTCTTAGATGTAAACTCATAAATATAAACTTGTATTATTATATAATATATCAACTAACATATACTGCTACCTGCCTATTAATATCGTAGGAGTACATAAAATATTTATATACGCCAGATCTTAAAATTTATACATAGTATATGCCTGAAAACCAAACTCACGCATCACATATATAAATATATAGCATGCATAACCTTGAACTTATATAACTCATTTTAGAAACAACAAATCATTGTATATAACTAATATTTTATATAAAATAAGTACACAACTATCCCTTCTATACACATACCTCCAACCGAGGATGTTTAGGAACACGCAGCAAGGGGATGCGGCTTCAAATGGAGGTGGAGCATTGTGGTGGCTTGTCATCAAGAGGGGATGGGAATAAGGCAGGTTCCGGTAGGTGTATCTCGGCCTTGGATGGAGTGCGTTAGCTGTGAACATGATCGGTAGGCGTAGAACAAGTGCTGACACGCACGCGGCTCAGGTGATGTCGGCGAGGCTGGGTAGGCGAGGCCGGACGATCGGCGTGGAGGATGGAAGAAAGGTTGAGTAAGAGGAAGGGAAGGCGTGGAGGGAGAGGATCGGCATGAGAGCGAAGGGGAGTGTGGAAGTTTGGCACTATTGCTTAGAAATAAAGGGAAGGAGGAAAAATTTGTGGGCTACAGGACTTATAAAGGTGGAGAGGAGAAGATGGGTTCAAGTTTAGGCAACAGAGAGGAGTGAATTCAAAGTAAATAGAAGGAGAGAATGTATTAAAGGCAAGTTATTATATTTAACATTATAATATAACTTATCAATCAAAAACGGTAAAACGAAGAGACCCAAAAAGCGCTGGTAATTAATAAATTTAAACGATGAATGCAATGAGGATGAACGGCTAAAACATGAAAAGGTAATATATTACAAAATTTAAGAGCAACGGTCAGATCCTTGGATTTAGCTGAAAAGTTATTAGAGAAATTTATGTTTTGCGTGGCAGTCACGGTTAAGATTTGAAACACAAAAGAAAGCAAATGGTCACGGAACCGGTACCGATACGGTTACTGGTTTCACGGATTCCGCTGTTTACCGGCTTCAAAACAGTATTGAATATACCGTAGAGATCAGTAACGATGAGACAATCAAAACGGTACATATATATCATTGGCACGATTGATTTATAAAAATTCGAATTTCCTACTAGCGGAAAAATGCAGCAAAACACGGTAAAGTAAGATCGACGGAGCTAAAGAAGCCCGAATTTGAAAAAAACGAAAATTGACGTCTCAGTCAGAAGATGATTTAGAATTTTTCTATGTAAAAATATTCAGGTTTGAAAAATATTTTATTATCAACAATTATTATCTGACTTGAATTTAATAGAATTTCAAAATGAAATAAACTTTGATAAAATTAATAGAAAATTTAACAGCTGCTATGTTTAATTGGACGTAATCCAAATATTAATTTTTTTTATTTCAAAATGTTATTATTTAAATTTCTCAAAATTCAATTAAATACGTAAATAAAACCATTAAAAATTATTAAAAAAATTTCCGTGTCGTTGCAAACTTATATTAAAATCATTCGTGAAGTGTATTTGTAAACTAATATTTAAAATGTTTTATATATTGTGTTGTTTGAGTTGTTGATATTGATTTGGGTTTCCGATCGATTCGTCTAATCAACGCTATCGATAGGATTTCCAAAACACTTGAATAGAGCAAACTGACACAATATGTTTTTCAAGTTCAGCAACGAAATAAATTTTGTAACTATATTATGAAAATTTTCTGGATTTTTTTGAACTGGTTGTTAAGAAATAATATTGATTTTATGTATCATTATCTCTTGTTTCATATCTAAATAATTGAACTATAAAACATGGTTACAAACTTATTTGGAAATTTAAAATTAATTTAAACCAAGAATTTGAAAAATAAATTTCTGATGGTTTCAAACCTTGTATTTAAAGTTTTAAAAGGATATATAATTTAAAGTATTTTCGAATAGAAATTTGTTTCCAAGGAATTTTAAAGTTTAAAATTAGTGCTCTTCTCTTTGTCGCTGGAAAATAACTTCGGTGATGACTGCAACATCATCGACATTCATTTTCGAGTTTCGAAGTGAAGAGACCGTTCTGTAATCTTGCTACAGTTTTGTTTTGGGGAATTTAATTGATTTGAATTTCTAAAATAAGACTGGATTTATAACATATGCTGTAACGACCCAGAATTTCTATTAATAAAAATTTGTAATTTAATTGGTTTTAAATATTAATAAGTGAAATTTATAAGTCGAATAAATTTTATTTCTAATAATTGGATTTAATTGAATAATTAAATTGATAATTTAGTATTTGAAATTACAGAAATAATTGAAAATTGGGTTTAATATGATTAAAATTGATTTGTAAAATTTTACTTAATCATATTGAAGTTAGAATAATGTTATAGAACTTTTAAAATTGAATTAAAAGTTAATTTGTGAAAACTGAATATTTTAATATTTAATTGACGAGCTAAAATAGTCATTTTTCAAACAGTCTCGTATTTCGACGAAACCAGTTTCATTGGATCCGTAATGTGATATTATTGTATGATATCAAATTTCGTGTTAATTAGATTTACCGTTTGTCCGGGGCAAGCTAAAACGCACAGAAATTTAGTTAACCGATTTAATTTTAAATCGATCGTTTATTGCCGTAACTCGCACAGATGATCGAATTAGCCTCCGAAACACATTCCATTGTGTCCAGAACGCAGGGTAAACCTTAGAAACGCCAATCGGCACGCCTCGTTTGGAGTTCGGAAAAATTTCGGGTGAATAGTGCACGGAAATTTTCTATATAAGGACGTCACAATTTCTAAATTGCAAAAATATTAGGGTTCTAACCCTAGCCGCCGGCCTTAAATCTAATGGCCGAAAATCATCCTTCTTTCTCCTCCAAATCCTCCAAATCCACACTTCAATTCGAGAAACTTTCAACATGAAAGTTGTTGAGCACTTTGAGATCTAGGATATCAACGATCGAGATTTGAAATGAAGCATCGTGGAGGCCAAAAGATGGCCGCGTTCATGCTTGTGTTCGGCATGTTTTCCAACGTCAATATGAGACCGAGCTCAAAGAGGTTCCAGCCGAAGGTAGCTTGCTTGATGGCGCACGAATCTGTAGTGCTTGATCGTGTTCTCGTTAAGCGGGGTGGAGGCGATTTGAAGCCCTAGAGGGTCGGCTTTGGGTTGTTCATACACACGCAAATTACTGGAGATGAAAGGGAAGATGCGCGCGGTCTGATGTTGGGGTGATGGGATCCAACGGCCCAGGAAAATTTAGGTTTAAAAAAAAAATTAATTGTAAATTATTATATTATAATTCATGTAACTTTAAAATACCATAACTTGTTCATACGAGGTCGGAATTGGACGAAACAAACTGCGACGGGTCGTATTGACAAACACTACACTATGGAACTGGATTGGATTCGTTTGCAGCTAGTGAAAATTTCGGGTAAAATTAAATGCACGTTTAATTTTATTCGAAACAAAACGCGAAAACTGAATTGAAAGCGAGGTGAAAACTTCTAACTCAATCGAATTGTTTCGATTCAAATTTTAAATAGTTAGATTTAAAATTGTTGATTGTATGCCTAGATGATGATGATTATCTATTAATTGTTAAAATAGACATTATACGCTGTTAGTAAGCGGAGGTTATTTATTAAAAACATATACCGCGAATATTTCACTGTATAGTGAAATTGGTATTATTTATGTACTTGGAGTTGATTTGCCGCATTATATAGCGGATGAGACCCTATTGCGCCGTATAATAGCGAATAATAATTGATAAATCCCATATACCGCGATAATTCCGTACTGGAATGGAATTGGTATTGTGCTAATGTTTGTGGATGCAGGAAAACAGGTTGGAGGGATCCAACTGGATTCCTCACCAGTATTTATTTGATTACAGATATTTTGATGTTTGCTGATTATCATATGATGATATACGATGTTTGTTGTCGTGATTGACTATTGGGTGTTGTTGCATCATCGGATCCATTTTTAAATTTTAAAAACAACGATTTTGATTTTAAAAGGATTTTTTAAAATGATTTTTCATAGTATACGTTTTATTTAAATTTTTGAATTGATTCATTTTAAATAATTAAAACGTTATAACATTTTATGTTATAAAAATTAGGATTTTTGTGAAATATAACCAAAAGGTGGTTTTTAAAATAAATAGATTTATAAAACAGTTTAAATTTGGATTTTTGAAATATTATAAAGGATGTATATAAAAGATTTTTAACATTGATATTTATAATATATATATATATATATAAATATTCGAATTATAAAACGAGTTTATTAAGTGTTAAAATGAAGTATAAAATGGATTTCATTAAAAATTATAGATTTATAAATTGTGAAGATTATAAAAGAATAGATGTTGTAAAATAAAATATTTATAAATAATTAACTTATAAATCGGATTTTGGGTATAAAGTTGAGTTATAAATTGAATTGATTTGGAAAAGGGATTTTATAAATCGAAGTTTTATAAATAGAAATGGAATTTATAGACATTGTTTATAAATTCGAAATCAATGGGATCTGATAAATTGAATATAGAAATTTATTAAAAGGAGTATGTTCGCGATTTTGGATAGCGAACTATTCTTTATATAAAATGTGTAGAAATATTGAAATTTGGTTAGTGAAGTATATTCACGATTTTGGACAGTGAATATATTATTAAATAAAATGGTTATGTTTTGGGAAAGCTATATTTTAAAATGAAGTTAATTATTTTAAAAAGATGTTTTAAAATGTAATATGAATCGAATACATAGATTTCAACATTCATTGTTGAAATAGACGTTTTCGAGAAATAAGGAAATGGTGGACTATAACACTGTTGTTATAGTAAATGATTTCCGAAAGGAAATGTTTTGTATAGTATTGGGAATTATATATCTATTTTAATTTCGAATCCCTATACTAGTGATTTTGGGTCGTCGTAACGATGTTTTACGCAATATTCGTTTTGACTCAAATAAATTTGTTTTAAATGAATGTTTTCCTTAAAGAATGAAATATATACTTTATTTCGATTTAAGTATATTGAATATTTTCCAAATATTGTAAATAAATGGATTTGTGAATTACTTATTATTAAATAAGTATGGAAATGTTTTCCAATATGAAGTGAATATTTTAAGATTTTATCTTTTAAAGATAAATTGAAAATGAATATTAGAAATCGATTTGGAAATCATATATTCATAGATATTTTGGAAGTGTAAATTCACTATGGAATTCATAAAAGAAAGGGGAATTTGTTTAAAAATATACGTTGATTTATTTTTGAAGTGAAGGAATAAATTTACGGATTTGGAACGTAAATATAACGTAAATCGGTAAGCATTTAATTGGTTTAAATGAACCATGTTGAAATGAAAGTATTTCCGCGTAAGGAAAATGATTGAAATTTGTTTTCAAAAGTGGTAAAGGTGAAAAGGGATTTGAAAATTTGTTTTCAAATGGTTGAAGTGTGGAAATTATATATCTAGTAAAGATATTTTGGAAAGTAAATAATTTGGGAAATTATTTGGAATCCGGTGATGTTGAGCATACCTACTGATAGTTAAATAATCCGACTATCAATATTTACCATTAAATAGGTATTTGTTGTGATTGCTTGAATTTGACTGCTACACTTATTTTTAAATAAGCGCTCAATATTCGGGTTAGCCGGGAAAGGACCTTAGGGTCGTACAACCCATTCCGAATATGTGATACGTCGTTATGGATTGCATTTGATGACCGGTGTTGAAGACCGGATATTTATGAAAACGGAAGAATTACCGTTGAATGTTTCTGCATCGGCTGATCTCCGATATAGAAATTATTACCTTTTGTGATGGGAAGTCCGGTCGTGATTAGTGAATATCCGGATTGAAGGACTTCTTTATAAGTGCCTTCGGTTCTGTTCGATCCCGGAACGGACTTGTATGGATGTGTGTCTGACGTTACAATTTGAGATGTAAAGCTGGTTTCTATCAAATATATTTCCGTTGGTGGCGGAGAATTTATTCTCTTAGCTTAACACCCTTAGAGGTTATGTAGTTGATGGTTACTAGTGATACATTCCCAAATTGGTAATGTGGCATACGAAGTGCTGTTGAGCGTTTGATGATCAAAGCACAGCTTTTGTATAAAGCGTGGTTTTGTGGACGAGTCTTCGTCGGACCTCACGCCCTGGAAATGGTCAAAACAGGAAGGATGCAGCAAGGTTATTGGGGGTAGTGCCACTTTAGTGCATGTCAATCCTTCTGGATAGAGGTGGTATCATGGTATGGAGCCCAGATACTTAACCTATGTTGTTGCTACAAATTTATTGCTTTGTGGTTGTTGGAAATCGAGGATCCTCGGATATAGATCGGTTACGATCGTGGAATGACATATTCGTGTCAGTAGTTACCCAGTTTGAAAGGTAACCCGGCCTTGTGTTTGTAACGACCCGGAAATTCCGATCCCGAAAATTCCTGATAGTTAGAAAAGAAGAAGAGATAGAAGAAGAAGAAACAGAAACAAGACACAGAAACCTCACATATGCAGCGGATCAAAATATAATATCACATAATAATAGTTTTACACAAAAGAACTGTATCAATTCACTTATACATTTATACATCAGAGTTACAACAATTTCACAACACTGGACAGTTTTAAACAACATGTCCTATATAAATAACAATAATATACAAGGGAGGAAACACTCCATACGTCCCTGCCATCCAGCTCGCCTCATGAGCTCCAGAACGTCCTTACCTGAAAATCTGTAATACTCGGTCTGACCCGAGCATTACATCAAAGTAACACCCGGGTCAGGCTGGAAACCAGCGTGAGTAAACTCATCTAACATGTAATACAAAGGTATACAACTCATATAAACCCGGGTAACTTATATCAATTTACAACATCGCACGTTGATATAGACATCATTTAATTCACACATCAATTTTCTAAGTACCAAACTTAGATTAAATGATAAAATTCACTTAAATCATCCTAGTCCAATATATAGATTTCACATATCAAATCTGAACAGAGTTATTATAGATTACAAATCGAAGTGGTTTCGGATATTTACTAATACCCGACTCCGGTCTTTTCGAATTCAATTTCCATCTTAATTCCCCATTGATTAAGTTTTAGACAATACAACTTATTCAGGATATCTTATCACACAACAATTCATATCAGATAGATAATCTATATTTCACAGTTTAACTTAAAAAGATCATAATACAGGACATCGCATATTATCAAACAAGATATTATTCCGAACATTCAATACAATTCAATTCAATCCAACTCATCATTCCAATAGAAAGATAAATTTATCACCATTTCTAATTAATCAGATCAAATTACAAAATGGATTGAATTAATTTTCTTTAGATCCCGCTTCCTTTAATTACTCACATCAACTAATTATAATATAATTAATTACATAATTAATTATCCTCAATCAATTTCATAAATTAATCATTCTTTAATCAATCACATGTATTAATTATCCTTAAATTACTTACATTAATCAATTAACCCTTTTAATTGATTATGCCAAGTAATTAATCCTTAATTACTTCTCCTAAGTAATTAACCTTTAATTATTTTCCATTAAGTAATTTTCTTATATTAATAACATCCAGTAATTTATCAATCAATTACTTCACTAAGTAATTATACTTAATCAATTACAACGTGACTATTTTTAATTAATCATCAAATTAATTAATCACATTCATCTCATTAAATATAACTGAGAAATTCATCCCTTCATTACCCTATAAACCAATTAGTTAACCTTAATTACCATAACCCTCAATTAGTTATATATTCTATAATTACTTTCTTTGATTAATTATCCTGATTAATAAATCCCTAATTAATTAATTTATTACCCTTAAATTAATCTCTTTAATTAATTATCCATAATAAATATTATCATCTAATTAAACACTTGATTACATTTCCGAAAGTAAGTTTAAATAAATTCACAAATTTAGACTAAACATATCACATAGCTTCTTAAACCAAATGTTATGTAAAACATATATTCATATTAAAGAATTTGATTTAAGAAATAGTCTTAAAACTTAATTTATTTAATTCCTAAAATTGATTAATTACTATTTTGAAGTTTAAACCCCACTTCAAACAATCCAGACAAACTCTTGCCAAATAATTTGTGAAAATCTATTAACGTTCCCTTCTTTTCTTTCCCCAACCTTTATTACTCCCTTCACTTATTTACTCATATAGGCCCAAACTTCCTTTTCTTGGCCCAAACATCCTTTTCCCGGCCCAACTATTTTAGCCCGAACTTTTTCTTCCCCTTTTTTTTACTTCCAGTTCCTAATTCCCACAACTTCACTTTCCCATTTGAAACCCACCGTGCACCATGACGTGCACGTGCACACGGCGTCGATTCTTCGCCGATCATCTCCAAATTTTCCCCCAGACGTCTCGGACCCAGGCGAACACTTTGGCCACAACAAATCTTCCTATAAGACCAAAAATCAAATTTTCGAGTTCAAGATTACGATCAAAAACGTTCCGACCTCCTACCTCCATCTCATTACCCTTCACTGATCCCCTGTCTCCCATAATTTCCTATACCGCAGTCGCCTTTCACCACCGCGACACCACCATTTGCCCTGAAACAAACCTACCTGCAGACTTTTCCAAACCCTACTTTCCTCTCGCCCAGTCTCTTTACCCATCTATAAATCACCATCTTTTATTCCTCAAACTTGTTGACACCCATCGCTACATCTCGCCAAGCGGCAGGCCACCAAATCGATCATCATGCCGTAAGTTCCCCAATTTCTGTTCAACACTGCATTCCTACTAAAATTCAATGCTAAAAATCACAAAACCACGCCTAAAATTCTTGATTCTAGCCCACGAACAATGTCAGATGTCCCAAAATTAAACTCTACCGATAAATCCTTAGTCACGGTTGAGGTTCCTACCATAAAATGGTCCTTCCTTCCTCTATACACTACGATCAGTAACAAAATGATTTTTATAAAAACTACCTTCTAGAACAAACGATATTTGTTTTGAAATCATAGATTAAAGCTTAATAGATTTTTGGGTTACTAACATTTGAAATTGCTCGAGGACAGGTTTGATCAAGAACAGAGACAAAAAGTTTCTACCGTAATTTCCAGTACTCAATCATGGCTGAAAATTTATGAAGACAACACAAATGCTAACCCAGACACTCATGCTTGACAAAATATATGTATTCAGACCATTTTAATGATGTATGTATATGTGCAGTAAGCAAAAGTTTTGTATTCACTCACTGTTAGATTTTGATGATACATATATATACATATTTACAGAAATTCACTTATATATCCAGACTAATCACATTCAAAAAAAATGTTTCTACTGATAGTTCCTGCATGCATCGGTTAATTAAGGAAAAGGAAAAAAAATTTCTCACGGGCATAAAAAACAAAGAGGACCCAAGATTAGTTTGCTCACCTTCAAAAGTATTGAACAGAGGACACAGTATATCTTGGAATCTGAAATCTGAGTTTGATTGAACTGAATTTGATCTTGATTAGGTTAAGTGTGGATCTGAGACTTGCTCTTTAATCTGAACCATGTGTTCCACTTGAGTTAGATTTTGTTTTTCTTCCTCTACTTAGTTGAAATGTTGATGTAGTTTATTATTATTCTCTTTTTATCTTCTCGTTTGTTTTTTTTATTGCTTAATTTTGGTTTAGGTTTCAAAAGAAGATGAGTCGTTATGGGATCTTAATTTTCCTTCTCAAGTTTGTATTCAGATTTTTGTTTTGGAAAAAAAAATGAAGAAGAATGCCTTTGAATAGAAAACAGCCTGGCCTTCTAAAACATATTATGTAACGCCCCGGAAATTTTCGACTTTCGAAAATTCAGCATCGATGCTCACTTTATCAACTGCCGAGAAATCGAAGGCCGGAAACACGGAATGTTATGGTTTTAAAAAAGATTTAAGAAAAAGGAAGAAGAAAGAAGAGAGAAAATAGAGGGAAAAGATAGAGAAGAAAACAGAAAATAGGAAGAAGAGAAAATAGAAAAGAGAACAGAAAATTTTAAAATAGAAGAAAAAGAGAATAGAACGGAACAGAACAGCAGAATAACAGAACAATCTCACAATCGCAGCGGAACAACATATAATAATAAATGAATAATCTTTAAACAAAGAACTATCAGTTATTACATTTTATACTTTTCATTTCATCATATCATCAGAGTATACAACAACAACAAACAGTGGAAAAAGAAGTACTATATAACTAGTAATACGCCATGCCATCCAGCTTGCCTCCAGCAAATCCAGAATATCCTGATAAACCTTACTCTTGACTGCCCGTGTGAAAATTGGTGGGCACCCAGAGTTTAGGAAGGAAAACAATAAACTCCAAGTCAGTCATGTGACTGGTGTGGGAACTCAAAACAGTTTGTTTATCTTTAAAATCAAAATAGAGGAATATTTTTAAATTCAATTCGCAATGCTTTTAAAAATGAGACTACCATAAGGCCTCCCGCACACACACACAATGCAAACGCAGAATCGGAGGAGATTTCTCCTTATGATAGTCAAAGATGCTTGATACGCATTTAAAATAACATTTGATATTATTATTAGTGTATAGTGTAGGAAAAATTCATTTCGAAAGTAGAATATAAATCTTAGCCAGCATAGACATTTCGAACTATGCCTACTATAGCTACCATCCAAACAGTGGTAACCACCATAAGTGAATGGCAGGTTCTACAACTAATACCGTACAAGTTTCGTATTGGGAATTGGATTTCCAACGAATGATCAGGCCAAGGAACTTCCCATTGCCACATGAGAATGCCTCTGGATGGACATCCCCGAGAACCAAACCGGATCTCTACCAACACAAGGCCGGGTTACCCCTAACTGAGTAACAACTGACCGAATATGCCATCCCCCGGTCCTTTGGGACCTTTTCACCGAGCGCTCGTAATCAATTCACACAATCATAACAAAGTGTTTTCAACATGAGTAAGTATCTGGGCTCCATACCATGATACCACCCTTTTCCAGAAGGAAATGGACACATCCTAAAGGGTGCTACCCCTCATAATCTTGCTGCTTCTTTCCTGTTTTGACCATTCACGGGGTGTGAGGCTCGACGAATTCACGTCCACAAAAACATACTTTATACAAAATCCATGCTTTGGGTCAACAAATGATCAACACAATGATCACAAGGATAGACGATCAAATAAACGATCCTATCACAAATAATCAACACAATGATCATTTCAGCATCACTCAGCATGTCACATTACCAATTTGGGAATATATCGCTGATAACTTCAACTATATAACCTCTGAGCTCGTACGTCTCAGAGAAGGGTGTTAAGCTAAAAGAATAAATTCTCCGCCACCAACAGAAATATATTTGAAAGAAATCGGCTTTATATCTCAACTTGTAATGTCAGACATACAATCCATACAAGTATGTTCCGAGATCGAACAAAACCGAAGGCACTTACAAGAAGTCCTTGCAATCCGGATATCCACAATCCTGATCGGATTCACCATCACATATGGAGAACTCTATACCGGAGCAACTCGGTGCAGAGTCAATCGACAGGTCATCCTATCGCTCTCGCAAATATCCGGTCTTCAACACCGATCTTCAAATGCAATTCATAACGACGTATCACATATTCGGAATGGGTTATACGACCCCATGGTCCTTTCCCAGTTAACCCGAATAGTGAGCGCTTATTCAAAAATAAGTGTGGCATTCAAATTCAAACAAATCACATCAAATACCCATTCAAAGGGAAATATTGATAGTCGGTTATTGAACTGTCAATGGATATGCACAACATCACTAGTTCCAAATAATTTTCCAAATTATTTATTTTCCAAAATATCTTCACTAGATATATAATTTCAATACTTCAAAAATAAATCAATATTTATTTTTAAACGAATTCTTCTTTTCATTTATAAATTCCATAATGAATTTATAATCCAAAATATCTATGAATATTCGATTTCGATTATTCATTTCAATTTATCTTCAAAAAGATAAATTCTTAAGATATTCACTTTATATTGGAAAACATTTCCATACTTACTTATTCATAAGTAATTCACAAATTTTATTTATTTTCAACACTTAGAAAATATTCAATATACTTAAATCGAAATTAAGTACATATTTCATTCTTTAAGGAAATCATTCTCTTAAACATATTTATTTGGGCCAAAACGAATGTTGCGTAAAACATCATTACGACAACCCAAAATCACTAGTATAGGGATTCAAAATTAAAATAGATATATAAATCCCAATACTATATAAAACATTTCCTTTCGGAAATCATTTACTATAACAACAGTGTTATAGTCCACCATTTCCTTCTATTTCTCGAAAACGTCTATTTCAACAATAGATGTTGAAATCTATGATTTCGAATCTCAACACATTTTAAAACATCGTTAGATCATTTTAATTCTATTTAAAACATCACATTCAAAACAATTTCTTTAACATATTATTCACTATCCAAAAACGTGAATATACTTTGTTAACAAATTTCATCCTTTTATTCATTTCATTTTAAAGGATTATTCACAGTTCAAAAACGTGAATATAACTCCATTAATAAGTTTCAACAATTTTACTTATCAAAATAAGTCGTTTGCGAATTTATAAAACAACGTTTATAAACTCCATTTCTATTTATTTTATAACTACTTCCTTTATAAATTACTTTATTTAACCTATTTCAAATTATAACTCAATTATATACTAAAATTCATATTATAAGTTAAATGCTTATAAAACGATTATTTTACAAAATCGTTCTTTTAAACTTCATAATTATAAATCTTATAACTTATAAGATTCAATTATTTATCCAAAAATATTCTTTAATAATTTCACAAAATTTATAAATCTTACTATTTATAAATTTCATTATAACTTCACCATTTATAATTTTATAAATTCCATTCGTTTACAAAATTCATTTTCACTTCATTCAAACACTTATAAAAACTCGTTTTATAATGTCAATATTTCAATATATAAATATCCATTTATAAATCTCTTAATATAAATCAATTTATATTATTCTTTAAAACATCTTTAATCTCCTTTATTATTTCACCATTCTCTTGATTTATAAAATAATCAAATTTTATAAATCCTATTTTTAAACTTTTTATAATAAATTCAAAAATCCAATTTAAACTATTTTATAAAATCATTAGCATCATATTCTCAAAAAATTAGTTTTTAACTATATTTCTCAAAAATCATAATTTTTATAACTTTAAAAATTATAACGTTTATTTATTTAAAATGGATCAATTCCAAAATTATTTTATAAAACGTATTCTTTTCAAAAATCACTTTAAAATCATTTTAAAATACCAAAAATTTGGTCCAATGATGCTACACATCAAATAGTCAATCACGACTACAACGATATCATATATCAATATGAAAATCCATCAAATATCAAAATATCTGAAATCAAATAAAAACTGTTGAGGAATCCTGTTGGATCCCTCCAACCTGTTTTCCTGCATCCAAAAACATTAGCACAATACCAATTTCGCTCCAGTACGAAATTATCGCGGTATATGTTTTTAATAAATATTATCCGCTTAATAACGGCGCAATAGGGTCTCTTCCGCTAAAAAAATGCGGGAAATCAATAACTCCAATATATACATATGCCAATATATATATATTGCTATTATATATAATACCAATTTCACTGTTTATGAAATATTCGCGGTATATGTTTTTAATAAATAACATCCACTTACTAACGGCGCAATAATGTCTATTTTAACAATCAATAGATAACAATCATCATTCAAACATGCATTCAAATATTTTAAATTTAACTATTTAAAATAAAATCGAAACTGATTCGATTGAGTGAGAAGTTCTCACCTTGATTTTATATTCCATTTTAGCGATTTATTTCGAATAAAATTAAACGGACGTTTAATTTTACACGAAATTCTCACTAACTCCAAACGACTCCAATCCAATTTCATCGCGTAGTGCTCGTCCATACGATTCCAACGCAACTGAGTTTGCATTTTTTCGACCTCGTATGAAAAAGTTACAAATATTTGAAGTTACACGAGTTTTTATAACTATAATTACAACTTTATTTTATAATTTTATACCCAAAGCAAATCATCACCGTGAGATCCAGATCCAACGGCTCATGCTCATCTCCTACATCACGCGCATCTTCTACAGGTTGTACACGAGGCCGCCGAACCCATAATAGCAAACTAGGGTTTGAATTTTCATCAACAACACTCAACTATACTCGATCAAACTACCGCCATTTCGAAGCACTCAACACTAGCTACACTCGGCCCCAGGCACACGAAGCTCGGCCTCCTCTACATGCGCGCGCACGAGGGTGAACACGGCACGCACGCGACCCCCTATCTCCCCCATCGTCGCTCCAAACACGATCTCCACCGTTGAACTTGTAGATATCACCATGCTCTTCGATTCTCTAGTTGAAACTTTCTTGAATCGTTGAGTGGATTTGAAGATTCGGAGGGAAAATGGTTGGCAATTTTCGGCCATTGGTTGCTTGAACTGGCGGCTGGCTTACAGATTAGGGTTTAGAATTTTATTTTTAATTTTTGTGAATTTTTGAGCTATTTATAGAAGAAAATCGAACACTATTCATCCGGAAATTCCGAACTCCGATTTACGCGCCGAAACTGACGTACCTAGGGTTTATCCCGCGTTCCGGGCACAATGGAACAGGTTTTGGAAGCTAATTCGAACATCTGTGCGAGTTATGGCTGAAAACGCTCAATTTAAATTAAACCGATTTAAGCGATTTTCTAGGCGTTTTAATTTGTACAGGACAAACGGTAAATCCAATTGACTTGAAATTTGAAACCTTACAATAATATCACATTACGGATCCGATGAAACTGGTTTCGTCGAAATCCGAGACTTTTTGAAAAATGGGTATTTTAACTCGCCAAATTTAAATTAAAAATAATTCGATGCGTTTCGAGCTGCCACGATCAAACAATAACTCCGATTGACACGAAAATTGAAATCCGGTAATAACTAACTATTACGGATCCAATGGAACTAGTTTCGTTCAATTCTGAGACTGTTCAAAAATTGACTATTTTACAGTCGATTATTAAATATTAAAATATTCAATTTTCACAAATTAACTCTTAATTCGATTTTAAAAGTTCTAAAATATCATTCTAACTTCAATATGATAAAATAAAATTTTACAAATCATTTTCAATCATATTTAACCTAATTTTCAATTATTTCCATAATTTAACATATTAAATTATCGATTTAATTCTTCAATTAAATCCAATAATTCAAAATAAAAATTATTCGACTTATAAATTCACTTATAAATATTTAAAATAAATTAAATATCCAAATTTTAATTAATAAAAATTCTGGGTCGTTACATATTATCTAAAATTTAATTTAATAGAAATGAAGTATGCCACTTGTAATTATGCATGGCCCTTAAGCCACAAATGTTAAAACCCCTTTATTATATTAATTACTTATGTTTTGTTAATATATGCTTATGTTTTTAAACTCTTTCTTACTTTTTAATATATACAAATTACATTAAGTTCAAGTATAAAAGAAAGTGTAATGGACCTTTGATAAATCTTATTTTAAACTATCATATCTTTGAACTATCAAATATTTATTTTTAGTGTTTTGAAATATAGGATTTTAACTTTAAATATCTTTGAAAATCCAATACATTGAAAAATAAACAAATGCTTTCTATTCACAAAACATATACACACACACTTACATACTTATATATGTATACACTTGCAATTTTAATATCATAAAATTTGCATGTATCTATTTATATATTTTATTAATTTACTACAAGAATTTTAAATTCCAGATATCTATAATCCAGCATTTATTACAACTCAAATCCATTTATATACATTCAGATATTATTAATTACCAAATTTATATTTATATATATATATATATATATATATATATATATATATATATATTTCAAATAAAATCAGTATCTCAATAGTAAAAAAATCAGTTAATTATCCAATTAACTGCTATTCAAAATCGGGGTTATCACATTCCTCCCCCCTTTGAATCTTTTCGTCCTCGAAAAGGAAGAAAGCCAGAATTTATTAAATTTTTTAAAACCAGTTAAAATATTCTTTGATCATTTTAAAATACTTTTAAAATCTGTAATACTGCCAAATAGTTTTAAAAAAATACTTTTTATAACTCGATGTTTCAACCAGTCCATCATTGTTCTCACAGAAATTCGGTCATACGTTGATTAGGCGCACGACTGAAAATCTATAAGTACTTAGAAGACTTGTTTTCAACACCCAATGAAAATACTTGAAAAAATAATTTTATAGAAAATATTGAAAAAAGTTTTTGAAAATAGAGGATATATCTTTGGTGAGAATGCTCTGGAAATCATCACCCCCATCCATGGTCACAGTTACATTCCAGGGTTACGTTGCCGTTGCAGCAAAATTCCATGTAACTGCAGGGTCTCCGCGGCCTCTTGATTACGCCATGGAATCCACATAACAGATCACAGTTACATCCAGGGTTACGTTGTCGTCGCAGCAAAAGTCCATGTAACTGTAGGCTCTCAACGGCCTCTGATTTTCGCTGTCGAAATGAAATTTCTCCACTCCTGCATAGGTCGCAGTCTACCGATATAAAATCAAACGCAGACTGTTGGCTCTCAGCGGCACACACGACTTTCACTATGTTATACCATAGATAGCAGTTACATCCTGGGTTACTTTGCCGTCGCGGCAAAAGTCCATGTAACTGTTGGCTCTCAGCGGCGCACACGACTTTCGCTATGTTATACTCTACTCATAATCCTCAGGAACTAGTTTTGTCCGGACTCCTCACAGGATCAACTTTAGAACCCCCCTTGGGGCTCGAGGCAGCACCACCCGGTGGTACTCCTTAGAAGTTCATTTCAAGGAAGCGCCTTTTTCCCCAGAGCCATCATCAAAACATTTTATACTATATATATAGTATCTTTAAATCATACACCTAGTATGATCTCATACAAGCTCCTTTACACAAAAACGATTATTCCAAAATCGATAATTCTCAAATTAGGCTTTCCAAATTTCAATATTGATTTTACCTAAAAATCAAAAGCCTTTCCAAATTCAAAGGTTCCCAAAACCTTTACCAAAATCCTCATAAGATCCTTTATATGTACAGATATATACAACTTTTAAAACTTCGGATCATTTCAATCTTGTATAAAATTCCTTTTATACTTCAAACACTTTCTAAATCCTTTCCTTCTGGCAATAGATTCATCAAAGGGAGTTTTATCTTATAAAACAAAGATATTTACTTTGTTTACTCAAAATCAGATATTCAAATTTGATTACTCTTTTCAATATCATTTTCATCCAAATCCGTACGATGTACACATATCATCCGTACGCTATACCAATCTGATCGCTCACTCGATCACACAATTTCACTTCTGAACTAGTATCGTCCACCCGACTTCCTAGTGCGGACACAGATCTGGTTTCCTGATCAGAAACCATCATACTCCTTGCATAGCTATAAATATGATAGAGAATATGCAGAACCAATCAACAATCCATATCCAGGTTCGCCGTCAAAAATCGAGTGAAAAATCGCAACTCGGATCGATAACCATCTCGAAATTCTGTGCTCGAATCTGGATCAAATTACTATGCGAATAGAATAACATACATACTCCCTACGTATTTATCTTTATTAGTTATTAGCCAAATCAATTCTCTTTCTATTCACATTTACTTTGAATTTCATTCTCTTACTCACAATTGCTTCAATCCATTTGGATTATCACATCTATTCTTATCTCGATTTGGGTATTTAACCAATAACAGTTTGGACTCCGACCAGTTTATTTAGAAAATAGTTTGATTTTTTTTTAAAATAGATAAGTAGTTGGAAAATAATTACTAGTTTGTAAAATAGCTGTAAAATAGTTCAGTAATTGTAAAATAATTGGAAAATAGTTAATAGTCATAGAAATTTTAAATAATTGCAAAATAGCTATAACATAGTAATTAGTAGTTGAAAATAGTAATTAGTTTATAAAATAGTTTGAAAATTGTTAAAAAGTTTCAAAAATAATTGTAAAACAAGTATAAGATAGTTTGGCTTTTAAAAGAAAGGTTGTATAAATAATTCATAGCTTGTAAAAATAAGTTTATATTAAAACAATTTATATTAAAAAAAATAGTCCAGAGTCAAAACTGTTCACTTCCCAATATCCATTCTCATCAATTTAATTTAAATTCCACTTTCATTTAAATTGACCCAATTCAATTTAAATAACTTCAATTTCCATTGAAATTGATTCAACCCCAATTCAAGTTGAATTAACCTCAGTGTCTTTCCAAATTTAACTTTATTCAACCTTGATCTCAAATTCTACCAATTCAAATAAATTTCAGTTGAACTAGTTCTGGTTTTCAATTCATTTCAACTCTAGTTTGAATTAATCTCAATTTCAAACTCAATTTCCAAGTCAAGTTGACTTATTCTTGATTTCCTCCTAAATTCAAATTCAAATTCCATTTGAATTTAAAACTATTCAACTTTAATTACAATTCCAAATTATTCAAATCAATTTCGACTAATTTCAAATCGTTTCAAATTAATCCAATTCAAATTTTCCATTTGAATTCTTAAACTTATTCATCTTCAATCTCATGTCCAATTTATTCAAGTCAGATTCAATTTCAATTCAAAGTAATTCCTTATCCTTAATTTCAAATTAAAGTGTGATTTTCCTTTTATCCCAATAATGGATATATTACCACACTTCATTTCTCATTCAATTAAAACAAATCCAATTCACAACTTAAAGATTTTTAACAACAATAGGATGATATCGTCTAATTTATTTTAAAACATCCATTCATTTTCAATTTCTAGATCTCAAACCCATTTTGAGATCACACAAATTCTCAATTTCAATCAACCATTTAACTTTCCAAGTTAAATTCTAATTTTATCTTCAAATTTCCAAATCAGGTTGATCATTCCAACTTGTTTAACTTCTTCCAAGTTAAATTCAATTTACTTAATCTAGTCAACCTTTCCCAATTTGAACTTCCATTTCAAAATTTAAAATTCATTTCCACTTATAAGTTCAAAAACTTATCATTTTGGGTATCATATCTTATTACAAATTCAAAACACAACATTTAGAGTTTATTTCAACCAACTTTGATATTATGTATACCCATATACATATTTACTTCTTGGCTCGCCAATCCAAATTTAAAAATTTAAACCACCATTGGCTTCAATTCAAACAAATTTTCTTTAAAATTTTCAAACATTTTCTTATTTTTAAGATCATTATTCAAAGTAGTTTGAATAATATTATTTCCTTTAACATTTTGAAACCCACTTTAATTTTCATCCTTCCAAATTTTTGTTCTCCCTTTTAAATGGTTACTTCCTTAAAACATTTCATTATTAAATATAACAACCATTTATGATAATATCCAAGATTATCATATCCAAAACCATCCACGATCATCTTATTCTGAAGTACTTCTCCAATTCAAAATTTCAATTTTAGTTTGAATCCATTTAAAACTTGTCTTTAATTTAATTTCAATTTGGTTGTAATTCTATTACCACCTAATTCTTACTATTACTTTTATTTTATTTAATACTACAACCAATTACCTTAATATAATAGATAATCTATTTCTTATATAAGATTCATTTACTTTTGAAATCATTTAAAAACCTCTATATAAGAAAATACTAAGTACGCTCTCTTATATATACACTCATCTCATTCTAGGGTACTACTTACCCTATCCTTAATGAGTAATCCCACCAGAGCCAATGGTTCTCGCTTAACCTTCAGCTCTGATACCAAATGTAACGACCCGGAAATTCCAATCTTGAAAATTCCTGATAGTTAGAAAAGAAGAAGAAATAGAAGAAGAAGAAACAGAAACAAGACACAGAAACCTCACATACGCAGCGGATCAAAATATAATATCACATAATAATAGTTTTACACAGAAGAACTGTATCAATTCACTTATACATTTATACATCAGAGTTACAACAATTTCACAACACTGGACAGTTTTAAACAACATGTCCTATATAAATAACAATAATATACACGGGAGGAAATACTCCATACGTCCCTGCCATCCAGCTCGCCTCATGAGCTCCAAAACGTCCTTACTTGAAAATCTGTAATACTCGGTCTGACCCGAGCATTACATCAAAGTAACACCCGGGTCAGGCTGGAAACCAGCGTGAGTAAACTCATCTAACATGTAATACAAAAGTATACAACTCATATAAACCCGGGTAACTTATATCAATTTACAACTTCGCACGTTGATATAGACATCATTTAATTCACACATCAATTTTCTAAGCACCAAACTTAGATTAAATGATCAAATTCACTTAAATCATCCTAGTCCAATATATAGGTTTCACATATCAAATCTGAACAGAGTTATTATAGATTACAAATCGAAGTGGTTTCGGATATTTACTAATACCCGACTCCGGTCTTTTCGAATTCAATTTCCGTCTAATTCCCCATTGATTAAGTTTTAGACAATACAACTTATTCAGGATATCTTATCACACAACAATTCATATCAGATAGATAATCTATATTTCACATTTTAACTTAAATAGATCATAATACAGGACATCGCATATTATCAAACTAGATATTATTCCGAACATTCAATACAATTCAATTCAATCCAACACATCATTCCAATAGAAAGATAAATTTATCACCATTTCTAATTAATCAGATCAAATTACAAAATGGATTGAATTAATTTTCTTTAGATCCCGCTTCCTTTAATTACTCACATTAACTAATTATAATATAATTAATTACATAATTAATCATCCTCAATCAATTTCATAAACTAATCATTCTTTAATCAATCACATGTATTAGTTATCCTTAAATTACTTACATTAATCAATTAACCCTTTTAATTGATTATGCCAAGTAATTAATCCTTAATTATTTCTCCTAAGTAATTAACCCTTAATTATTTTCCATTAAGTAATTTTCTTATATTAATAACATCCAGTAATTTACCAATCAATTACTTCACTAAGTAATTATACTTATAAGTCTCATTAAGTAATTATACTTAATCAATTACCATGTGACTATTTTTAATTAATCATCAAATTAATTAATCACATTCATCTCATTAAATATAACTGAGAAATTCATCCCTTCATTACCCTATAAACCAATTAGTTAACCTTAATTACCATAACCCTCAATTAATTATATAATCTATAATTACTTTCCTTGATTAATTATCTTGATTAATAAATCCCTAATTAATTAATTTATTACCCTTAAATTAATCTCTTTAATTAATTATCCATAATAAATAATTATCATCTAATTAAACACTTGATTACATTTCCGAATGTAAGTTTAAGTAAATTCACAAATTTAGACTAAACATATCACATAGCTTCTTAAACCAAATGTTATATAAAACATATATTCATATAAAAGAATTTGATTTAAGAAATAGTCTTAAAACTTAATTTATTTAATTCCTAAAACTGATTAATTACTATTTTGAAGTTTAAACCCCACTTCAAAAAATCCAGACAAACTCTTGCAAAATAATTTGTTAAAATCTGTTAACGTTCCCTTCTTTTCTTTCCCTAACCTTTATTACTCCCTTCACTTATTTACTCATATCGGCCCAAACTTCCTTTTCCTAGCCCAAACTTCCTTTTCCCGGCCCAACTATTTTGGCCCGAACTTCTTCTTCCCTTTTTTCTTAACTTCCAGTTCCTAATTCCCACAACTTCACTTTCCCATCTGAAACCCACTACGCACCATGACGTGCACGTGCACACGGCGTCGATTCTTCGCCGATCATCTCCAAATTTTCCCCAAGACGTCTCGGACCCAGGCGAACACTTTGGCCACAACAAATCTTCCTATAAGACCAAAAATCGAATTTTCGAGTTCAAGATCACGATAAAAAACATTCCTACCTCCTACCTCCATCTCATTTCCCTTCACTGATCCCCTGTCTCCCTTAATTTCCTATACCGCAGTCGCCTTTCACCACCGCGACACCACCATTTGCCCTGAAACAAACCTACCTGCAGACTTTTCCAAACCCTACTTTCCTCTCGCCCAGTCTCTTTACCCATCTATAAATCACCATCTTTTATTCCTCAAACTTGTTGACACCCATCGCTACTTCTCGCCAAGCGGCAGGCCACCAATTCGATCATCATGCCATAAGTTCCCCAATTTCTGTTCAACACAGCATTCCTACTAAAACTCAATGCTAAAAATCACAAAACCAGGCCTAAAATTCTTTATTCTAACCCACGAACAATGTCAGATGTCCAAAAATTAAACTCTACCGATAAATCCTTAGTCACAGTTGAGCTTCCTGCCATAAAATGGTCCTTCCTTCCTCTATACACTACGATCAGTAACAAACTGATTTTTATAAAAACTACCTTCTAGAACAAACGATATTTGTTTTGAAATCATAGATTAAAACTTAATAGATTTTTGGGTTATTGACATTTGAAATTGCTCGAGGACAGGTTTGATCAAGAACAGAGACAAAAATTTTCTACCGTAATTTCCAGTACTCAATCATGGCTGAAAATTTATGAAGACAACACAAATGCTAACCCAGACACTCATGCTTGACATAATATATGTATTCAGACTATTTTAATGATGTATGTATATGTGCAGTAAGCAAAAGTTTTGTATTCACTCACTGTTAGATTTTGGTGATACATATATATACATATTTACAGAAATTCACTTATATATCCAGACTAATCACATTCAAAAAAAAATGTTTATACTGATAGTTCATGCATGCATCGGTTAATTAAGGAAAAGTAAAAAATATTTCTCACGGGCATAAAAAAACAAAGAGGACCCAAGATTAGTTTGCTCACCTTCAAAAGTATTGAACAGAGGACACAGTATATCTTGGAATCTGAAATCTGAGTTTGATTGAACTGAATTCGATCTTGATTAGGTTAAGTGTGGATCTGAGACTTGCTCTTTAATCTGAACCATGTGTTCCACTTGAATTTGATTTTGTTTTTTTCCTCTACTCAGTTGAAATCTTGATGAAGTTTATTATTATTCTCTTTTTATCTTCTCGTTTGTTTTTTTTATTGCTTAATTTTGGTTTAGCTTTCAAAAGAAGATGAGCTGTTATGGGATCTTAATTTTCCTTCTCAAGTTTGTATTCAGATTTTTGTTTTGGAAAAAAAATGAAGAAGAATGCCATTGAACAGAAAACAGCCTGGTCTTCTAAAACATATTATCTAAAATTTAATTTAATAGAAATGAAGTTTGCCACTTGTAATTATGAATGGCCCTTAAGCCACGAATATTAAAACCCCTTTATTATATTAATTACTTATGTTTTGTTAATATATGCTTATGTTTTTAAACTCTTTCTTACTTTTTAATATATACAAATTACATTAAGTTCAAGTATAAAAGAAAGTGTAATGGACCTTTGATAAATCTTATTTTAAACTATCATACCTTTGAACTATCAAACATTTATTTTTAGTGTTTTGAAATATAGGATTTTAACTTTAAATATCTTTGAAAATCCAATACATTGAAAAATAAACAAATGCTTTCTATTCGCAAAACATATACACACACACTTGCATACTTATATATGTATACACTTGCAATTTTAATATCATAAAGTTTGCATGTATCTATTTATATATTTTATTAATTTACTACAAGAGTTTTAAATTCCAGATATCTATAATCCAGCATTTATTACAACTCAAATCCATTTATATACATCCAGATATTATTAAGTACCAAATTTTTATATATATTTTTTATTTTTATTTTTATATATATATATTTTTCAAACAAAATCAGTATCTCAATAGTAAAAAAATCAGTTAATTATCCAATTAACTGCTATTCAAAATTGGGGTTATCACAGTGTTGGTAGAGATCCGGTTCGGTTCTCGGGTCGTCTTTCCAGAGGCGTACCCATGTGGCAATGGGAAGTTCCTTGGCCTGACCATTTTTTGAAAATCCAAAGAAGCAATACGACCTTGTACGGTTTTAGTTGTAGAACCTATCATTCACTTATGGTGGCGCCCCATTTTTTGGATGGTAGCTATAGTAGGCATAAGTGCGGAATGCCTATGTTGGCTAAGATTTATATCTTTACTTTCGAAATGATTTTTCCTACACTATGCACTAGTAATAATATCAAATGTTCTTTTTAATGCGTATCAAGCATCTTTGACTATCATAAGGAGAAATCTCCGCCGATTCTGCATTTGCATTGTGTGTGTGCGCGGGAGGCCTTATGGTAGTCTCATTTTCTAAAAAAGCATTGCGAATCTATTTTAAAATTATCCTGTACTTTGTTTTTTTAAAAAAATAAACTGTTTTAGTTCTCACACTAGTCACATGACTGACTCAGAGTTTATTGTTTTCCTTCTTAAACTATGGGTGCCCAAAAATTTCCACATGGGCAGTCAAGAGTCAGGTTTATCAGGATATTCTGGAATTCAGGAGTTGTAGGAGGCAAGCTGGATGGCATGGCGTATTCACTAGTATATAGTATTTCTTTCCGCTGTTTGTTGTTGTACACTCTGATGATGTAATGTAATGTAATATGATGTAATGTAATAACTGATATAGTTCTTTGTTTAAAGATTATTCATTTATCTATTATATGTTGTTCCGCTGTGATTGTGAGATTCTGATATTGTTCTATTTTTTTCTTTTTCTTTCTCTCTTCTTCTATCTTCTACCTCTTCTTTAACCATAACGGTACGGTTTTCCGACATTCGATTGCTCGACAGTTGATACAGTGGACGTATTGATGTCAGTTTTCGAGCGTCGAAAAATCGAAAACGTTACATTTGGTATCAAAGCATATGGTTAAGCGACAACCATGGCTCTGTTGGGAACTACTCATTAGAGATAGAGTCAGTAGTACTCTAGAATGAGTTTGAGTGTAATAATAGATATGAGTGCGTATTTGTTAGTGAATATAAATTGTTTTATATTGTGATGATCGGTTTGTTGAGTGGTATATGGATGCTGGTCAACACGAGTAATTAACGTTGTTGATAGGGATCTCTAAACACTTATACGGAACAATTTGACATGATATCGTTTTAAAATTGGGTAAACGAAATAATTTTACCTTGATTATATTTATATATAAAGGAATAATTTTTCAAAATTATTAAAGTGTATATGAATTGATTGTTTGGTTGTTGAATAAGTTAAATAAAACCACAGTTGTAAAAGAATAATTGTATAAGCAAATGAATTATAACTATGGAAGTTATAATTAAAATGATTCACAATTATGAAATAATCTTATATATAAGAATTGAAATTATATAAGTAAAAGATTTATAAATGTGATTTATAATCTAAAAACAAAATTCCAAAGAAGTGTTTTGAAAGGATTTGATATTTTGGAAAATTGTTTTGGAGAAAGTGAAGCTCTAAACCCTTTTCGGTCGTTGGAAAATAATTCCGATGATGATCGCGACATCATTGGCGTTCATTTTCGGGTTTCCAAAAGAGGAATTGCTGCCAACTTGTTTTAAATGAGAGTTGTTTGGAAAATTGAGTTTGGGTTTTGAAATTCAAAGGATAATTGAATTGATTTCAAAAATGGTTTTGAAAGGTTGAAAAGACTCTGGATCCTATTTAATTTTTTTTATGGGAATGATAAATGAGTTGATAACTTATACAATTGGAATTTTGATAGAAAAAATTTGACTTAAAGGATGGAGTTAAATTAAAGTAAGTATAAGTGAATAAATTTAAAGATCCAAGTTGAAATTGATGAATATAAGTGAAACCAATAGTTAAAATGGTTAAACAATTTCGTTAAGTAAAATGAAATATGAATTTGAATGTTGATATGAATTTGACTTAAGTAAAAGTTAAATGAAATAGAATTTGAAATAAATAAGAAGTGAACTTAAGTTGTATAGTGGAAGTAAAATGTAAATGAAGTTGAAATGGAATATAACTTAAGGGATGTTGAAAGAAGTTGATTTTGGTGTCAAAGTAAATTAATAAGTGAATTAATGAAATGAAGTCACTAATAATATGAACTTGAGTTATACAAATGAAATTCAACCTTATATTGTTAAAGGAATTAGCAATTGAATTGATAAATGGATGAAATATTAATCAAGAGAAGTAATGGATAAATTGATGTAAATCAATTGAATGCAAATAAATTGATATGGAATAATGAATGTAAGTGTAAATTCATTAAAAGCTAATGTTATTGGAAGCTGAATAATTCAATGAAAATCAATTTAATATAAACCAATTGGAATTAAAAGTGTTAAACCAAATTGAATGAATGTAAGCGAAGTAAATAATTTGGTTATGTTGAATATACATCGGTTGTTATTTGATTGTTAATTGATTATGTATAATTCATTAAGTGTCAATGAAATAGAATTAGCGAAATTAGAAGCTAAAGTAATTGAATCCAACTTGGAAGAAAATGAACTTGAATAGAATTGAATTTGATTTGGAAGTGAATTAACGTGAATATAAATTAGTGAATGTAAACTAATTGAATATGAATAAGTGAATGTTAGTAAAAACGTCCAATGTTAACAAATCAAATGTGATTAAATTGAAAACCAATTCATTGAATATTAATGAGAAGTGAATGTATATTGATTTGATATGGATTTGTTGGATGATAGTTGATTGATGGTTGCATTTATTGCTTTTGTTGCATTTGCTATGTTGGCATATGTAGTTGTTATGTTGCTATATGATGTATATTGGTATTATTTTCATATATACATGTTCTCATGGTTTGTTGAGTGTTTAGTAGGCGTGGATTGCGCTTGCTTCGCATTTGGAGCTCGCTTTCGTGCTATATTAGCCGTATATGCTCGCTAATAAAATATAAGGTACATATCTCGGATTAAATATCATACTTTTACACTTTTTTCCCTGCGGGATGCCTCATCACATGATGAGATGTATATTTGTGATATATATACTTTCATTTTTTTTCGGATCGAGCCGCGCAAAGGAGACTCTGACGAATTTTTCCGAAAATTTAAGGCATTAGAATATTTTTAAGAAATTTGGGAAATTTTTGAAAACTAAGTTTGGATTTGGAAACTTAGTAAAGTTGTTGTAAGAAGTTTAACTATGAATTTTGGGAAAGTTAAAAACTTAAGAGATTTGAAAAAGCTAAATTGAATGGTTTGCTTTGGAAAGTTAATGGATTCTGTAACTTTTTCTTACTTGGTAATTTCGAGGACGAAATTCTTTTAAGGGGGGAAGTTTGTAACGACCCAGAATTTCTATCAATTAAAATTTGTATATTTAATTGATTTTAAATATTAATAAGTGAAATTTATAGGTCGAATAGATTTTATTTCGAATAATTGGATTTAATTAAATAATTAAATTGATGATTTAATATTTGAAATAATAGAAATAATTGAAAATAGGGTTTAATATGATTAAAATTGATTTGTAAAATTTTATTTAATCATATTGAAGTTAGAATGATGTTATAGAACTTTTAAAATTGAATTAAAAGTTAATTTGTTAAAATTGAATATTTTAATATTTAATTGACGAGTTCAAATTGCCATTTTTCAAACAGTCTCGGATTTGGACGAAACCAGTTTCATCGGATCCGTAATGTGATATTATTGTATGGTTTCAAATTTCCTGTCAATCGGATTTACCGTTTGTCCGGGGCAAGCTAAATTGCACAGAAATTTAGTTAACCGATTTAATTTTAAATTGATCGTTTATTGCCGTAACTCATACAGATGATCGAATTAGCCTTCGGAACATGTTCCATTGTGTCCGGAACGTGGGGTAAACCTTAGAAACGCCAACCGGCACGCTTCGTTTGGAGTTCGGAAAAATATCGGGTGAATAGTGCTCGGAAATTTTCTATATAAGGACGTCACAATTTCTGAATTGCAAAAATATTAGGGTTCTAACCCTAGCCGCCGGCCTTAACTCCAATGGCCGAAAATCATCCTTCTTTCTCCTCCAAATCCTCCAAATCCACACTTCAATTCGAGAAACTTTCAATATGAAAGTTGTAGAGCACTTTGAGATCTAGGATACCAACGGTCGAGATTTGAAACGAAGCATCGTGGAGGACAAAAGATGGCCACGTTCGTGCTTATGTTCCACACGTTTTCCAACGTCAATATAAGGCCGAGCTCAAAGAGGTTCCAGCCGAAGGTAGCTTGCCTGATGGCGCACGAATCTGTAGTGCTTGATCGTGTTCTCGTTAAGCGGGGTGGAGGCGATTAGAAGACCTAGAGGGTCGGCTTTGGGTTGTTCATACGCACGCAAATTACTGGAGATGGAAGGGAAGATGCGCGCGGTCTGATGTTGGGGTGATGGGATCCAATGGCCCAGGAAAATTTAGGTTTTAAAAAAAAATTAATTGTAAATTATTATATTATAATTCGTGTAACTTCAAAATACCATAACTTGTTCATACTAGGTCGGAATTGGACGAAACAAATTACGACGGGTTCCTATTAACGAACACTACGCTATGAAACTAGATTGGAGTCGTTTGGAGCTAGTGAAAATTTCGGGTAAAATTAAACGCACGTTTAATTTTATTCGAAATAAAACCCGAAAATTGAATTGAAAGCGAGGTGAGAACTTCTCACTCAATCGAATTGTTTCGATTTAAATTTTAAATAGTTAGATTTAAAATTGTTGATTGTATGCCTGGATGATGATGGTTATCTATTGATTGTTAAAATAGACATTATACGTCGTTAGTAAGCAGAGGTTATTTATTAAAAACATATACCGCGAATATTTCACCGTATAGTGAAATTGGTATTATTTATGTACTTGGAGTTGATTTGCCACATTATATAGCGGATGAGACCCTATTGCGCCGTATAATAGCGGATAATAATTTATAAATCCCATATACTGCGATAATTCCGTACTGGAACGGAATTGGTATTGTGCTAATGTTTGTGGATGCAGGGAAACAGGTTAGAGGGATCCAACTGGATTCCTCACCAGTATTTATTAGATTACAGATATTTTGATGTTTGTTGATTATCATATGATGATATATGATGTTTGTTGTCGTGATTGACTATTGGGTGTTGTTGCATCATCGGATCCATTTTTAAAATTTAAAAATAACGATTTTGATTTTAAAAGGATTTTTTAGAATGATTTTTCAACGTATACGTTTTATTTAAATTTTTGAATTGATTCATTTTAAATAATTAAAACGTTATAAATTTTTATGTTATAAAAATTAGATTTTTGTGAAATATAACCAAAAGGTGGTTTTTAAAATAAATAGATTTATAAAATAGTTTAAATTTGGATTTTTGAATTATTATAAAGGATGTATATAAAAGATTTTTAACATTGATATTTATAATAAATATATATATATATATATTGGAATTATAAAACGAGTTTATTAAGTGTTAAAATGAAGTATAAAATGGGTTTCATTAAAAATTATAGATTTATAAATTGTGAAGATTATAAAATGAATATATGTTGTAAAATAAAATATTTATAAATAATTAACTTAATAATCGAATTTTGGGTATAAAGTTGAGTTATAAATTGAATTTATTTATAAAAGTGATTTTATAAATCGAAGTTTTATAAATAGAAATGGAATTTATAGACATTGTTTATAAATTCGAAATCAATGGAATTTGATAAATTGAATATAGAAATTTATTAAAAGAAGTATATTCGCGATTTTGGATAGCGAACTATTCTTTTTGTGAAATGTGCAGAAATATTGAAATTTGGTTAGTGAAGTATATTCACGATTTTGGACAGTGAATATATTATTAAATAAAAAGTTATGTTTTGGGAAAGCTATATTATAAAATGAAGTTAATTATTTTAAAAAGATGTTTTAAAATGTATTATGAATCGAATACATAGATTTCAACATTCATTGTTGAAATAGACGTTTTCGAGAAATAAGGAAATGGTGGACTATAACACTGTTGTTATAGTAAATGATTTCCGAAAGGAAATGTTTTGTATAATATTGGGATTTATATATCTATTTTAATTTCGAATCCCTATACTAGTGATTTTGGGTCGTCGTAACTATGTTTTACGCAACATTCGTTTTGACTCAAATAAATGTGTTTAAGTGAATGTTTCCCTTAAAAAATGAAATATATACTTAATTTCGATTTAAGTATATTGAATATTTTCCAAGTGTTGAAAATAAATGGATTTGCGAATTACTTATTATTAAATAAGTATGGAAATGTTTTCCAATATGAAGTGAATATTTTAAGATTTTATCTTTTAAAGATAAATTGAAAATGAATATTAGAAATCGATTTGGAAATCATATGTTCATAGATATTTTGGAAGTGTAAATTCACTATGGAATTTATAAAAGAAAGGGGAATTTGTTTAAAAATAAACATTGATTTATTTTTGAAGTGTGGGAATAAATTTACGGATTTGGAACGTAAATATAACGTAAATCGGTAAGGATTTATTTAATTGGTTTAAATGAACCATGTTGAAATGAAAGTATTTCCGCGTAAGGAAAATGATTGAAATTTGATTTCAAAAGTGGTAAAGGTGAAAAGGGATTTGAAAATTTGTTTTCAAATGGTTGAAGTGTGGAAATTATATATCTAGTAAAGATATTTTGGAAAGTAAATAATTTGGGAAATTATTTGGAATCTGGTGATGTTGAGCATACCTATTGATAGTTAAATAATCCGACTATCAATATTTACCTTTAAATAGGTATTTATTGTGATTACTTGAATTTGAATGCTACACTAATTTTTAAATAAGCGCTCACTATTCGGGTTAGCCGGGAAAGTACCTTGGGGTCGTATAACCCATTCTGAATATGTGATACGTCGTTATGGATTGCATTGATGACCGGTGTTGGTGATCGGATATTTGTGAAAACGGAAGGATTACCGTCGAATGTTTCTGCATCGGCTGATCTCCGATATAGAAATTTATTACCCTTTTGTGATGGGAAGTCCGGTCGTGATTAGTGAATATCCGGATTGCAAGGACTTCTTTGTAAGTGCCTTCGGTTCCGTTCGATCTCGGAACGGACTTGTATGGATGTGTGTCTGACGTTACAATTTGAGATGTAAAGCTGGTTTCTATCAAATATATTTCCGTTGGTGGCGGAGAATTTATTCTCTTAGCTTAACACCCTTAGAGGTTATGTAGTTGATGGTTACTAGTGATACATTCCCAAATTGGTAATGTGGCATACGAAGTGCTGTTGAGCATTTGATGATCAAAGCACAACTTTTGTATAAAGCGTGGTTTTGTGGATGAGACTTCGTCGGACCTCACACCCCGGAAATGGTCAAAACAGGAAGGATGCAACAAGGTTATTAAGGGGTAGCGCCCCTTTAGTGTATGTCATTCCTTCTGGATAGAGGTGGTATCATGGTATGGAGCCCAGATACTTAACCTATGTTGTTGCTGCAAATTTATTGCTTTGTGGTTGTTGGAAATCGAGGATCCACGGATATAGATCGGTTACGATCGGGGAGTGACATATTTGTGTGAGTAGTTACCTAATTTGAAAGGTAACCCGGCCTTGTGTTGGCAGAGATCCGGTTAGGTTCTCGGGTCGTCTTTCCAGAGGCGTACCCACGTGGCAATGGGAAGTTCCTTCGCCTGACCATTTGTTGGAAATCCAATGAAACAATACGATCTTGTACGGTTTTAGTTGTAGAACCTATCATTCACTTATGGTGGCGCCCCACTGTTTGGATGGTAGCTCTAGTAGGCATAAGTGTGGAATGCCTATGTTGGCTATGATTTATATCTTTACTTTCGAAATGATTTTTCCTACACTATGCACTAGTAATAATATCAAATGTTCTTTTTAATGCGTATCAAGCATCTTTGACTATCATAAGGAGAAATCTCCTACGATTCTGCGTTTGCATTGTGTGTGTGTGGGAGGCCATATGGTAGTCTCATTTTCTAAAAAAGAATTGTGAATCTATTTTAAAATTATCCTGTACTTTGTTTTTAAAAATAATAAAAAAAATAAACTGTTTTAGTTCTCACACCAGTCACATGACTGACTTGGAGTTTATTGTTTTCCTTCCTAAACGCTAGGTGCCCAAAAATGTGACGCCCCACCTCTATACCCACGCTAGCCAAGAACACTCCGGAGAAGTGCTGTCAACTAGCACGGAGAATAAGGCTGTTGAGGAGCGACCATCCATGTAATTGCTTATCACACGGTGGCTATAAATAATCTTCGGAAACAAACATAGAAATAATCATATCACAAATCAGTCACAGATATCCATATCACAAAGGCGGAAGAAGATATGAATATATAACTAACACATGAAAGTGTACATCAGAGTAGTGGTCAATAAGATCCACGATAATACAAAAGAATAGCAACACGTGCTATACAAAAGAATACAACTATGAGTCAATATCTCAAGTGTATACAACAAAAACTGCTAATCTAAACAGTTAGCCAAAAGTCAGAGTGATGAATCCCTGGGAAGAAGTCAAGCAGAAGCACCTGTAACATCTCGGTCTGATCCGAGTATTATTTAAGAAAATAATAAACGGATCAGTCTAGCTATAAATATCAGATGACATGATATAACATAAAAGATATGGCATAAACATAAACATCCATAACGACATACCACTATAAGTATGTAAATAATGATCAACAGAAGATAAATCAATAAGAGATAATCAATATCACAAGAATCTTCTCAAAGATTCGAAGGGGGCATCATACCCTAAACTTGTACTCATAACAAGTCAATGACATAAATTTCAGAAATCAACACGAGAAATCCAGAAATCATAAAAAGGGAAAGAGGCCTATCACATGACGGTCCGAAGACCATGGGGAGCTACCCCACATGTGTGAGTGGAATCACACAGAATGAGGTCAAGACTAACCAAAAAGCAGAAAGGTATGTGTGAATGGAATCACACAAGTGGTGTCTAGTCTAACCTTGCAATGAAAGAGACATCGCGCAATTGCTAGTCTAATTCATAAAGCGATCATCAAGATCAACGAGAAGTGTCAATTACACTAAGCTAGTAAATATAGAAGTTTAGCTTCATGTCCCATAACCACTTGCTTAACTTAAATATTTACGAACAAACTGTAAATCTTCACTAATAAAATTGTCACAAGAGGTTCAATCGAACAAGTCCAAGAATTAACCGACGAAGTGAACGCAAGCGTTTCATACCACTTGTTTTACTAAGTCGTTTAATTAGATTTCTCATCCGAGTGAGGTAAAGGCTTGTATATACTAATAGATTGGAAAACGGTTTAAGAAAAGAGCTTTGTTATTAAAAAAAGAGTTGAAATTGTTTGTTAAAAGAGTTTTGATATTTACTACTAGTATTGAAACCTTTATATTATAAAGTGACAAAACACATAAGCAAGTGTAGAAACAATCAGTCACAAAGATCGCATACGGAGATGCGAATAAAATCCAAGGAAATCAGCTCAATATTTTTCAGATAAGATCCCCTACGGAGGGGGGGTCCAGGGGGGGTGGCAACCCCCCAAGGTGGGGGTGCGGGGGCAACGCCACCGCTTATGGGGTTCGACCTGCCCGGTCAGGTCGCGGGGGTCCAGGGGGCAGCGCCCCCGGCGGGGTGTGGGGCAGCGCCCCGACCAAAACGGTACGACCTAGTGAAGACAAAATAAGGTCTAACGACCTAAGGGGAGTAGGGTCGAGCGACCTAATGGTTGCGACCTAGGGGTCTAAGGAGTCAAGCGACCTAACTGGAGCAACTCTATGGTCATGCGACCTAACTGAAATGGCCAAGCGACCTAACAATAGCACAGGTCAAGCGACCTAACGTTTTAAGGCCGAGCGACCTAATTAAACTCACGACTTAATGGTGTGAAAGGCGTGCGACCTAATGTGTTACGACCTAAGGGTCGAGCGACTTAGTGGAACAAGGTCATACGACCTAATACTTGTAGTAGGGTTGGGCGACCTAATGGAGTAAACGGTCGAGCGACCTAACAGGTTATAGGTCATGCGACCTAGTGGGTTAACGGCCTAACGACCTAACGACCTAAAAACCCGCGACCTAAGGGATGAAATGGCCAGAGGATATAGGCGAGCGACCTACGACCCACCTACCCACGACCTACGACCTAAGCTTAAACGCGAGCTGCGAGCTACGAGCTAGCGACCTAGCGAAGTGAGAGAGACCGAGCGACCTACGACCTAAGGTCCATACGACCTATGGCCTAACACCGAACAAGCATTTAGATGGCCCAGCGACCTATGGTACTAACTCGCGAGCGACCTAAGTCCTAGGTCGTGAGCGACCTAACTGCGAGTGAGCAAAAATGGCCAGAGCCAAAGCAGAGCGACCTAACGGCCATACGACCTACGACCTAAGGTCCTGAGCGACCTAACTCCGAAAACACGAAAATGGCCAGAACGACCTAGGGGTTAACTCGTACGCGACCTATGACCTAAGGTCCACACGACCTAACTCCGAGCGAGCTAAAAACGGCCAGAACGACCTAAATGCAGAAATTTCTCCCAAACACCAAAAATCGGAGTTTTTCGCCAATCCAATCCAAACCAAAAGCAAATATGCATGCTAAAGTGATAGGGAATCATTCCCAACAGTCCAATATAGTTATAGACTAGAATTGTGAGATAAAAATCTCACCTTTGCACTAAAATTTATGAAGACGAAGCTTGAAAGCAAGGAGAAGCAATCCAAAGCTTGAATCCAATATCTTCTACTTGAATTTGGAGTTGAATGATGGAGTTGCAATTGAATTTGAGCTTGGAGTTTTAATTTCCCATTCTCTTCACCATTAATGCTAAAGCTTGAGTTAGTTAGGAAATTTATGAAGAGTGAGGAGAAGAGGGTTGGAACTTGGGCTTAATAGGCTAAACTAACCCAAAGTCCAAAGCGGGAAAAGTTAGTGAAATTTCACTAACTCCAAACCTATCGATGTTTATACTTAAAAAGTTGTAAACGACATTTCGAACTCAATGGAAGTGGTCTCGAGTCCTAATTTGACCGTTTGCAAAAAGTAGTTTTTCGGACCAAAATCCGATTAACGATTTAATATTTAAATAAAAATATTTAAATGTAAACTCGATAAATATGCGGGTTGTTACAGACTCTCCTTCTTAAAGAAATTGCATCCTCGCAATATATATATAAGGTGGAAATAAAAAGTAACAACCATAAAAGCATATTAACACAAGAGAAATTTGAAATAAGAAGTTCACCTCAAAGGGCAGGAGTAAGCAAGTCCGGATGTGTACGCTCGATGAATTCTCTGGATTCCCAAGAACAATCCTTAGGATTTGAGGACCATTGAACCTTTACAAGTGAAACATCTTTATTTCGAAGTCGTTTAACCTCAGAAGCTATAATTCGAATAGGATGCTGCTCATAAGTTAAATTCGGCGAAACCTCAATTTCTTCCACAACAGCAGGCTCAAGAATAGGATCGGAATCCCGAAGGCATTTCCGTAATTGAGAAACGTGAAATACATCATGTATAGCAAAAAACTGAGCCGGCAATGCAAGGCGATAAGCCATGGAACCAATACGTTCAGTGATAGGAAATGGCCCAATATATCGAGGCACTAACTTCCCCGATCGACTGAAACGTACAACACCCTTCATAGGTGAAACACGAATAAAAACAGGATCCCCAACAGAAAATTCTAATTTCCTTCTTCGATTATCGGCATAGGATTTTTGTCTACTCTGGGCTTCTTTCATCCTATGTCGAATAAGTTCAATCTTCTCTGTGGAGTCTCGAATAAAATCTGGACCTAAAACCAGCTTCTTACCGGCCTCAAGCCAACAAGAAGGAGATCGGCAGGGCCTTCCGTAGAGTGCCTCGAAAGGTGCCATACCAATACTAGAATGGAAGCTATTATTATAGGAAAATTCAACAAGTGAAATATGATCTTCCCAACTTCCACCAAAATCAAGCACACAAGCACGAAGAAGATCTTCAAGAGTTTGATTCACACGCTCGGTTTGTCCATCGGACTGGGGGTGATAAGCAGTGCTAAAGTGAAGCTTCGTTCCTAAAGCTTTTTGAAGACTCTTCCAAAATCCACTAGTAAACAATGGATCTCGATCGCTAACAATACAAGTAGAAACTCCATGCAATTTAACAATTTCTTTGATAAAGAGTTTGGCCAAAAGAGGAACGGTTCGGTTAGACCGAACGGGAATAAAATGGGCGGATTTGGTAAGCCTATCAACGATCACCCATAAGCTATCATGACCCGAACGAGAACGGGGAAGGCCATCTATAAAGTCCATGGAATTTGATCCCACTTCCAAATTGGAATTTCTAAAGGTTGCAATAACCCACCAGGCCTTTGATGTTCGGCCTTGACAAGTTGGCAAGTCATGCAACACTTAACAAAGTTAGCAATATCAGATTTCATTCCCTCCCAATAATAAAGTCGCTTCATATCAGCGTACATTTTACTACTACCGGGATGAATGGTGAATTTAGAACAATGGGAATCTTCTAAAATATCTTTACGAAGATCTCCAATATTTGGTACGATAAGTCTACCAAATTTTTGAATGCCGCCACGAGAATCAATATCATAGTCTTTCAAACCTTCAATATCAATTTTATCCTTAACATTTTTGCCAAGAAGAGCCAATTCAGAATCTAGCCCTTGAGCTTCAAGAATGCGGTCTAAAAGAGAAGGATGAGCCTCAAGGCTACATAAAACAAGCGATGAGCATAAATCGGATACGCGCTCTCGAATCTCACAAGTGGATAAGATCTCGAGATCGTTCCATTCGGATATCATCATAGAAACAACTGCTTGTTGCTTACGGCTAAGAGCATCGGCGACACGATTACCCTTACCGGGGGTATAAAGAATATCAAGATCATAAGGTGCAAGGAACTCGAGCCAACGCTGTTGACGTAAATTAAGTTCTTTTTGAGAAAATAAATATTTCAAAGACTTATGATCCGTGTAAAGAATAAATTTCTCTCCCAATAGATAATGACGCCACATTCGAAGGGCGAAAACAATAGCCACGAGCTCTAGATCATGTGTGGCATATCTAGTCTCGGCCGGCTTCAATTGCCTAGAAGCATAAGCAACAACACGTTCTTTTTGCATAAGAACGGCACCCAAACCAACGTGACTAGCATCGGTATAAACAACAAAATCTTGATTCCCCTCGGGAATAACAAGAATAGGAGCATCGGAAAGGAGTTCTTTCAATTTCTGAAAAGAGGCTTCACATTTGTCCGACCAAATGTATTTAACTCCCTTCTTAGTCAAGCCAGTAAGAGGCACGGCAATCTTAGAAAAGTCCTTAATAATACGACGGTAATAGCCCGCCAAACCGAGAAAACTACGAATCTCTGTCACACTCTTCGGTCTCTTCCAATCTTGAATCGCTTCAATCTTTGAAGGATCCACGGAAATCCCGGATTCGGAAATAATATGACCGAGAAACTTCACACGAGATTGCCAAAAGTGGCATTTAGAAAATTTCGCCTTTAATTGATTACTCCTAAGTGTTTCCAATACAATCCGAAGATGTTTCTCATGTTCCTCCTCGGTTTTTGAATACACAAGAATATCATCAATGAATATGAGAACAAACCGATCGAGGAAATCTTTGAAAACTCGATTCATGAGGTCAACGAAATAAGCTGGAGCATTCGTTAACCCAAATGGCATAACAAGCCATTCATAAGATCCATATCGAGTACGGAATGATGTCAACGGAATGCTATCCTCAGCGATACGAAGCTGATGGAAACCGGTAGCCAAGTCCAATTGTGAAAAGACCTTAGCACCACTAAGCTGATCGAATAGATCATCAATCCGAGGTAAAGGATATTTATTTTTAATAGTAAGATCGTTAAGCTTGCGATAATCAACGCAGAGCCTCAGAGTACCATCGGATTTCTTTACGAAAATAGCCGAAGCTCCCCAAGGCGAGGAACTAGAGCGAATAAATTGCCTCGTCTCCAACTCAGATAATTGTTTACGCATCTCCTCATTTTCCTTATTGGACATGCGATAAGGAGGACGAGTAATAGGTTGAGCTCCAGAAACAAGATTAATTCTGAACTCAATTGCTCATTTAGGTGGTAAACCTAAAACGGGCTCGAATATGTCGGAAAATTCACGAACAACATGAATACAAGAAATAATATCATCTTCATCATCATCATCGTTATCACGAGGATTTAAAGAATATAAAGATGCCACCAAACATGATTCTGAATCTTTAAGATTAACAGAAATATGTTTAACAGATTGTGGATGTCGGAGATGAATAGTCCGCTCAGGACATAGGATATGGGCTTGATAACGGTTAAGCCAATCCATTCCCAAAATTATTCCAAAGCCTAAGTAACGCATGACATGCAAATCGGCTAGGAAAGAAAAATCACATAAAATAATATCCACATCTTTACAAAGCAAACTAAGAGTTGCGGATCCACCAACAGGATTCGCAATTTTTAAAGAAGTCATCAATGAAGTAACACTTAAGGAAAAAGTGTCTACTAGTTCCTTTGATATAAAGGAATGGGATGCACCCGTATCAAAGAGAACTCTAATAGGTTGATCATGAAATAAAATAATACCATCAAGAATGGAATGAGAAATACCTTGGCCACGAGATGTGTTGCCAGGGGCTTGAGCCACATTTAACTTTCCCTCATTCCTGCTTTTACGTTTGAGGCATTGATGTATAAAGTGATCTGGGCTCTTACAATAGCGACAAGATTTGGGCTTAGAGCACTTATTCGCATAATGATCCCCAGACCCACAGTTGAAGCAACTCGCACCACTAGGAGAAGGATACTTTGCCACAGGGGTTTCCTGCTTACCCTTTTTGTTGGGATAAGGACCCTTGAATTTGTTTGGCCTCTTCTTGTTGTTGAAGTTTGGTTTAGCGCCTTCCACTTCAACATCACTCTCTCTATCAGCCTCTTCAAGACGAAGAGCGATATCGACGAGTTGATCAAATGCGACTTCTAGTTTCAGGAGCAGTGGCTTCTTAAGACTCTTATTTAATCCATAAATGAACCTCTGGTTCTTCTTCAATGGGGTGTTGATGTATTCAACCCCATATTTGGAAAGCGACTCGAAGGCTGCGACGTAATCAGTCACAGAGGATTGACCTTGAACAAGGTCTATAAAACGTCGAGCCAAGCTTACTTTCCCAGCTTCTGGTACAAACTTTAACTCGAAGCGTCCCTGAAATTGCTCCCAGGTGAGATCCGCTTCATTAATTTCTGAAATAAGGAGTTCGTACCAGTCCAATGCTCTCTCTTGGAGCATGCTGGAAGCCACCTGAACGCGGTGGAGATCGATAAGATTCATGCGAGAAAAGATTCGATCGCATGATTTTAACCAAGCCTGGACCTCGATGATATTTTCCGAACCTTTGAAGGGCTTCCCACCCAAGTTGGTGTAATCGCTGCACAAGCGTGCAAATCCCGACTTTGGGTGAGTAGGTTCCGGGTTAGCTCCAGCTGCTTGAGCATTAGTTACTAAATCAAGAAGCTGTTGAGCAGTCATAAAAACTCCATCCGGAGGAGCAGCACCAGATGATCCAGTTCTGGGACGGCCTGGTCTAGACATTCTCTTCCTTAAAGAAAGAAAGAAGAGAAGGAAGAAGGTTATTTACCAATGAACATCAAGCAATCTTGATAGATAAAACAAGGAATCATAAAGGAAATAGGATGAGTCGGTACGAAAACTCAAATTAATCCTATGGTATGACTCCTAAGATAGACCTAGGACGATGATCCTTGTTAAGTTATTCTACATTGTTCCGAAGTTTGGCTCTGATACCAAGCTGTGACGCCCCACCTCTATACCCACGCTAGCCAAGAACACTCCGGAGAAGTGCTGTCAACTAGCACGGAGAATAAGGCTGTTGAGGAGCGACCATCCATGTAATTGCTTATCACACGGTGGCTATAAATAATCTTCGGAAACAAACATAGAAATAATCGTATCACAAATCAGTCACAGATATCCATATCACAAAGGCGGAAGAAGATATGAATATATAACTAACACATGAAAGTGTACATCAGAGTAGTGGTCAATAAGATCCACGATAATACAAAAGAATAGCAACACGTGCTATACAAAAGAATACAACTATGAGTCAATATCTCAAGTGTATACAACAAAAACTGCTAATCTAAACAGTTAGCCAAAAGTCAGAGTGATGAATCCCTGGGAAGAAGTCAAGCAGAAGCACCTGTAACATCTCGGTCTGATCCGAGTATTATTTAAGAAAATAATAAACGGATCAGTCTAGCTATAAATATCAAATGACATGATATAACATAAAAGATATGGCATAAACATAAACATCCATAACGACATACCACTATAAGTATGTAAATAATGATCAACAGAAGATAAATCAATAAGAGATAATCAATATCACAAGAATCTTCTCAAAGATTCGAAGGGGGCATCATACCCTAAACTTGTACTCATAACAAGTCAATGACATAAATTTCAGAAATCAACACGAGAAATCCAGAAATCATAAAAACGGAAAGAGGCCTATCACATGACGGTCCGAAGACCATGGGGAGCTACCCCACATGTGTGAGTGGAATCACACAGAATGAGGTCAAGACTAACCAAAAAGCAGAAAGGTATGTGTGAATGGAATCACACAAGTGGTGTCTAGTCTAACCTTGCAATGAAAGAGACATCGCGCAATTGCTAGTCTAATTCATAAAGCGATCATCAAGATCAACGAGAAGTGTCAATTACACTAAGCTAGTAAATATAGAAGTTTAGCTTCATGTCCCATAACCACTTGCTTAACTTAAATATTTACGAACAAACTGTAAATCTTCACTAATAAAATTGTCACAAGAGGTTCAATCGAACAAGTCCAAGAATTAACCGACGAAGTGAACGCAAGCGTTTCATACCACTTGTTTTACTAAGTCGTTTAATTAGATTTCTCATCCGAGTGAGGTAAAGGCTTGTATATACTAATAGATTGGAAAACGGTTTAAGAAAAGAGCTTTGTTATTAAAAAAAGAGTTGAAATTGTTTGTTAAAAGAGTTTTGATATTTACTACTAGTATTGAAACCTTTATATTATAAAGTGACAAAACACATAAGCAAGTGTAGAAACAATCAGTCACAAAGATCGCATACGGAGATGCGAATAAAATCCAAGGAAATCAGCTCAATATTTTTCAGATAAGATCCCCTACGGAGGGGGGGTCCAGGGGGGGTGGCAACCCCCCAAGGTGGGGGTGCGGGGGCAACGCCACCGCTTACGGGGTTCGACCTGCCCGGTCAGGTCGCGGGGGTCCAGGGGGCAGCGCCCCCGGCGGGGTGTGGGGCAGCGCCCCGACCAAAACGGTACGACCTAGTGAAGACAAAATAAGGTCTAACGACCTAAGGGGAGTAGGGTCGAGCGACCTAATGGTTGCGACCTAGGGGTCTAAGGAGTCAAGCGACCTAACTGGAGCAACTCTATGGTCATGCGACCTAATTGAAATGGCCAAGCGACCTAACAATAGCACAGGTCAAGCGACCTAACGTTTTAAGGCCGAGCGACCTAATTAAACTCACGACTTAATGGTGTGAAAGGCGTGCGACCTAATGTGTTACGACCTAAGGGTCGAGCGACTTAGTGGAACAAGGTCATACGACCTAATACTTGTAGTAGGGTTGGGCGACCTAATGGAGTAAACGGTCGAGCGACCTAACAGGTTATAGGTCATGCGACCTAGTGGGTTAACGGCCTAACGACCTAACGACCTAAAAACCCGCGACCTAAGGGATGAAATGGCCAGAGGATATAGGCGAGCGACCTACGACCCACCTACCCACGACCTACGACCTAAGCTTAAACGCGAGCTGCGAGCTACGAGCTAGCGACCTAGCGAAGTGAGAGAGACCGAGCGACCTACGACCTAAGGTCCATACGACCTATGGCCTAACACCGAACAAGCATTTAGATGGCCCAGCGACCTATGGTACTAACTCGCGAGCGACCTAAGTCCTAGGTCGTGAGCGACCTAACTGCGAGTGAGCAAAAATGGCCAGAGCCAAAGCAGAGCGACCTAACGGCCATACGACCTACGACCTAAGGTCCTGAGCGACCTAACTCCGAAAACACGAAAATGGCCAGAACGACCTAGGGGTTAACTCGTACGCGACCTATGACCTAAGGTCCACACGACCTAACTCCGAGCGAGCTAAAAACGGCCAGAACGACCTAAATGCAGAAATTTCTCCCAAACACCAAAAATCGGAGTTTTTCGCCAATCCAATCCAAACCAAAAGCAAATATGCATGCTAAAGTGATAGGGAATCATTCCCAACAGTCCAATATAGTTATAGACTAGAATTGTGAGATAAAAATCTCACCTTTGCACTAAAATTTATGAAGATGAAGCTTGAAAGCAAGGAGAAGCAATCCAAAGCTTGAATCCAATATCTTCTACTTGAATTTGGAGTTGAATGATGGAGTTGCAATTGAATTTGAGCTTGGAGTTTTAATTTCCCATTCTCTTCACCATTAATGCTAAAGCTTGAGTTAGTTAGGAAATTTATGAAGAGTGAGGAGAAGAGGGTTGGAACTTGGGCTTAATAGGCTAAACTAACCCAAAGTCCAAAGCGGGAAAAGTTAGTGAAATTTCACTAACTCCAAACCTATCGATGTTTATACTTAAAAAGTTGTAAACGACATTTCGAACTCAATGGAAGTGGTCTCGAGTCCTAATTTGACCGTTTGCAAAAAGTAGTTTTTCGGACCAAAATCCGATTAACGATTTAATATTTAAATAAAAATATTTAAATGTAAACTCGATAAATATGCGGGTTGTTACAAAAAATTTCCACACGGGCAGTCAAGAGTCAGGTTTATCAGGATATTCTGGAATTCAGGAGTTGCAGGAGGCAAGCTGGATGGCATGGCGTATTCACTAGTATATAGCATTTCTTCCCGCTGTTTGCTGTTGTACACTCTGATGATGTAATGTAATATGATGTAATGTAATAACTGATATAGTTCTTTGTTTAAAGATTATTCATTTATTTATTATATGTTCTCTGCTGTGATTGTAAGATTCTGATATTGTTCTGTTGTTTTCTTTTTCTTTCTCTCTTCTTCTATCTTCTACCTCTTCTTTAACCATAACGGTACGATTTTCCAGCATTCGATTGCTCGACAGTTGATACAGTGGACGTATTGATGTCGGGATTCGAGCGTCGAAAAATTGAAAACGTTATGATTTAAATTTGAATGGATATATACACACACACACACATATATAGTATATGTGCATTTATTTATCTCTAAGTAGTTTGGAATTTATCGGAAATTTAATTCCTTAATTTTATCTTGAAGGATAATTTCAAGTATAATTTCAATATTTGGATAAATATTCAAGCTTGAAATGATTAAACTAGAAAGTTTTTGTAACAACCCTGTATTTTGTAATTATTTTATTGTATATTTTAATTATTTTTAATGTAAGATTTTGATTTAAAAAAAAACTTATTTTACTTATTTGAAATGATTAAATTTATTATTTAAATATAATCTTGATTTTTATATGAGTTATAATTCCAAACTTGTGTAAGTTGAATATTTGCCTGAAATGCTGATTTTGGTCAAAATAGTCAGACTGTGACTTTTAATTTAAAATTTTAAAAGTTTAATTTTTTTTATTTTATTTTATTATGAAAGTACATAAAATTCTAAAAACACCACTTTTCATTTCGTTGAATTTGGATGTAAATTGTGAAAGTTATACCCTTTACAATATTGTGCGTATATAGGGTTATTTAACAATGACTATTTTAAATTGTATAAATTACTTCTTCTTTGTTATATTTTATTTTAATATGTGATAATATGTTATATTATGTATATTTTGACTTTTAAGTATTTTTAAAATGATAATATAATTTTTCTAAAGTTCATTTGAATTTATTTCTAATTTTAAAAGCCTAGTTTCTATTCTCTTTGCTATTTTCTTAATTTAATTATATATATTTAAAATTTATTTATTTATTTTATAAATTCACTTTTATTTTCTGTGTTTATAATTTATTAATATTAATTTTATATGTATTTTGGTTAAAAATAGGTTTTCCAAAGATTTTTTTTTGGGTTGTTCCAATTTATTTAGCCTAGTTTCACATATATGGATATTTTCTTTATATAAATTATATAATTTAAAACGTATGTTTTTATTTCTCTTATTTACATTTTTTCTGAGATTATTTATCTATTTTATCAGGATTTTTATGTATTTACAAAATAGAAAAGAAATTTGAAAGGCCTTAAACTTTCCATCTTCCTAAGGCCCTTTTTTCTAACCCTTCAACTTTTTAACCTAACTTTTCATTCACCTGACCACATCTCCTCATTTCTTCAGCCGCCACTTTTTTTTCCTCTCATTCACGAATTTTCAAAGCTCCAAAACCCTAAAAATCATGGCCTCCATGTTGAAGAATTTTTTTAGGTAAATCACTCTCTTCTTTCTACTTTTTCTTACTTTTTCTATGCAATTTTGCCTTGCCTTCTCCCTTGATTAAGATCGGCCTCTTCCCCTATTCCACGGCCACCACCTCCTTCCATCTCTTCCCAACCATCACCACCATCTACCCTATCAGATCTGACCATGGCCGAACCCCTTTTGATGGTCAAACCCCTCAAACTACAACCTAGATGCCTAGATCCATGCTTATTTGACCTCTACATGCTCATCCACTTCAACCACCACCCAAACCACCACCATAGCCGCCACCACTCCCTAGACCTGACCACAACACACCCCTCCTCACCTCTGTCCAGTCATGACACATCACAGGGCGAGCCCAATTCCCAAGGCTGAGCCCTTGTTTTGACCAAAAACCACCTAATTGCCTTCAAAACCACATCACCTCCTCATGTACAAACTCCACCTTGTCTTACCTTGAACCCGAGCTATGTTAGACCAAACCTGACCCAAAACTTGACCACATCTGAACCACATCAGACCCCAAAGCCATACCAAACAATAGAGAAGGCAAAGCAAAAGACTGCGTAGTCGTATCTCCTTTTATTTCAATGTTATTGCATTTTAAAGTCCTATTGAATTTTGTTGTTTTGATTGTTTGTTTTGGGTTGTACACAAGAGTTGTAGATTGGATTCGTTCTCTACTCATGTCCGTAGTCTTGTCATCGTGCTTGTCGTGCTTTTGGAATCGCACTTGTGTTAGTTGTTTTGGGTCTTCAACTTGAAAAAGTGAGTCTTTCTCACTCTGACATTTATACTTATGAAAAGTGAATTGATGACAAGTGTTTAGTAATATAAAATGTTTATGCAAGTTAATGATGATCATATGATATGCTATGCCATGTTATTACCATGTTAAAACTGTTAATTTTCATCTGACATCTGATATATGACTGTATATTGTGATATTGACATTGTTTATATTATTCCTGTATATGATCACACTGCAAGTTCCCTGTTAGAATAGAAGCACTATGGGCTGAAATGATAGGCCTGAGTTATTTTATTTAATTCATTTTGACTTGGGATTGCGGGTTTGAAATGATAAAACCCGGATTTTCTTTGTAAATTACGGGTTGAAATGATATATTACCCGTATCACTTTACCTAGCGTAGAAAATTTCATACAGGCCCGTAGTTAAAATATGCTTTTCTAAAAAATTTAAAATATTTTAGAAATTTAATTATTATAATATTTTGATTTGAAATTTAATAAAAATAATATTTTTGTAAAATATTATTGATTTTCTGAATAATTGTAAGTGAAATGAATTAATGAAAAAGTTAGAAATTTTGAACGTAAGTTATTTTGGAAATTTTGATTTAATTTTAATTGAAAATTTAATTGAGTATGAAATTATGACAAATTTATGATAATTTGAATTTAAATGAATTTAAAATGATTTTTATCATATTTATGATTTTTAATAAAGTTGAAATGTGAAATGAATAAATATTTTAAGTTGAAACTTTGAAATATAACTAGAATTGGAAATTTATGAAATTGTCGTAAAGGTGAACTTTTAGTTAAGTAAATAAAAAGAAAAGTAAGTTATATTTGAGAATTTGAACTTAAGTGTTAAGTTGAAATTTAATGTAATGGATTTTAAAAATTCAACATTGCATTTTAATAAGTGAATTATTATTAAATCTTGATTTGAATGGAAATTTAACTTTATAAAATCATGAACTTGAGGAAAATTAAATGATGTTATAAATGTGAAATTGTATGATTTTATAAGTTAAAAATGTTTTTAATAAAAATATAACTGGTTGAGAAATTTTATTGAATATTTGAAGTTAATTGACTGCATTTTTGAAATGATATTAATTACAATGTAAATGATATTACAGCAATTGTAAATACTGTAGTTGATGATAATGAACTAAAAAAAAACTATTGAAAAAACTATTATAAAAATTGTTGTAAGTACTATGATTTTTGAATTTAACTAAGTTTATATGAAATTTAAAAAAACCCTATTACAACATTTTAAAATGTTGTCTTTTGTTAAATTAAACTGTTTTGAATGTAACTTTCCATAGAAGTTTTCTAAATGATGCGAAAAGTGAATTTTCACGATTTTGATAAACTTAAGTGAATAAATGAACTTTGGGAGTTGAAATTTTTGGAAATTTAATAATTTAATTATTAAGCATAATAACTTCATTGAAATGAAAAAAAAGAATTTTTGGAATATAAACTTTTTTAAAATATGAATTGAAATGGTAATTTAGATTGAATAAAATGAATAATGATTTGAAATGAATGAAGTTTTGAAAAGATACGATATTTTGATATATTAAAATGATTTGAAAATGAAGTTTTGAAAGGATATGATATTTTGATATATTAAAATGATTTGAAACGAAGTTTTGAAAGATATGATATTTTTGATATTAAATGATTTGAAAACGGAGTTTGAAAGATAGGACATTTTGATATTAACATGATTTAAAAAGAAGTTCTGAAAGATATGATATTTTGGTAATGAAAGGTAGTGTTGAAAAGGTATGAAAATTTAATATATTGAAATGGTTAGAAATGACTTGATATTTATTTTGATAAATATTTGAATTGAAAGATATGGTATGATGATATATTTGAAATGGTTTGGAAATGATTTAATCTTTATTTTTGATAAATATTTGGGTTGGAATGATAATTTATTTTGAAGTATAAAATATGTTTTAAACTTATAACTACGGGTTATAATAACGATTGGTTGTTAAAGAGACCGTGATCGGATATTGTCTTATAGCTGGACAATACCGAAAACCACTTTAACAACTGTGTACGCGGTGGAGATTCCAGAATGAAGTAGGATGGTGGCGACGTTCTCGAGGTATATTACGTGGACCCAACTCCCGTGAGTTGGCATATATGACTAAAACAGGAGCTATACAGGGCTACACAAAGGGTCGCACCCTTTCATCGAGCATGCTCCATCGGAAACTATTCTATTACCGTTGTGATTCGATTCGGTGGCGCCACTTTGATTCGGGGGTATTGTTCGAGGTGGGCGGAAGCTGCTGGCTTGCCGTCACCACCGGTCCGGGAGTGCAAACGGTGTATCCACCCTAGCATTCCCTCGCGTGCCGTGTCATATCCTTATATCGAGCCCACTACGATTTTGGTTTTAAAGATCCGACCGCGTTAAGGTTCACCATCCCCTTAACGCTATTTTCTATATGATTATACTTTACTGATTAGACACTACCGTATATAGCGTATATTACTACATGTGTGACGCCCCACCTCTATACCCACGCTAGCAAAGAGCATTAATAGATAATACCGTCTCCTAACACGGAGAATAAGGCTGGATAGGAGCAACCATGTGTAATCTTACCTTAACTATTCACTAAATACGTCGAAAAGTAGAATCACATTAAAATTCGACCTATTCAATAAATATTTAAAGCAAAACTACAATGGCTATAGGATGTATCAGAAGAAAATATAACAGGTCAAATGTAATTCACATCACAGAACAGTCGATCATAATATACATATAAACAGATATACAACAGAGTATACAAAATAATACATGTCAAGTGGTACAGGAGACCACAATATACAGATGAGACGAAAAATAGTATGAATATCAGGGTTACAACAGATAAGGACCACAAAAGACGCTATAACAAAATGGAGCTAGCGAATAGTCCATGCGGAATCAAAATAGGCTAAGTCCTAAAAGCACCTTACCCGAAACATCTCGGTCTGACCCGAGTATAAAATACACGGGTCAGTCTAGATAACAAATCAGTTAGATAAACTGAACAATAATAAACCTGCAAGGTCATACAGTATAACAAATATCTCTAGAGGAGATAACACAATCATCAACAAGAGATGAATCATATAGAACTGTTGAGTCACAAGTTTTATGAAAGTTTTGATTTCTGACAAATAAGGCGATCGACAAAACAAGGTCATTAGAGCTACATATATTACTATAGATTATAGATTGATTATTTGATATTGTAATAGTGATAAACTTGTTAAAATCTATCCTCAAATAATCATGCACCTCAATATAATCGATATATATACGTTTTAATAGCATTGCACATTCATTGTGCAAATTAACAGGGACCGGTCGACCGGTTAATAATCATACGGTCGACCGTTTCTGTGTAAAATGGACAATGAACATGCACACATGCACATAACGTATATATATTTTAAATTCCTGTCTACTGGTCACTTTTTAACCTGTCGACCGTTTTTGAACAGAAAGCAATTTTTCCAAAAGACACTTCTCTTCTCCAAAGGTTGCATCTCTTACCTTTCACCAAAGATCATATCTCTTAATGGCAAAGAGTTACAACCATTCTTTTCTATATAAACTGATCCAATTCGTTGATTAAAAATAACAATTTTATATATTCTTTTTAATCTAATCTCCGATCTTACTTTATACTCCTGCATTCTAAAAAGCTCTCGATTATTTATTGAATCATTGAAACTATTTCATATCTTTTGATTCAATAAGTAATATACTTTCCTTAATCTTTTCAAAACATCATTCGCATACTTTGAGGATAAGATTATAGGAAGGGTGTACTGCTAGTGACAAATCCGTGTTTTCAAGAGCACAAGTTGTCAACAACAATTGTATTTGTTCTTTTGTTGAAGTCCTCTGTGTTGTAAGAGGCAAGTGTTGAAGTCCTCAGTGTATTAGAGGCGTGAAATCCCGTTCGGCTGTTCGGGTGTTGTAAACCTGTTCCTCCGGGTGAAGCGAGGAAGTTAATAGTGAAAATCCAGATAGAAGTCTGGGACTGGACGTAGGATGGTGCTCCGAACCAGTATAAAAATCTCTGGTGTGATTTTTCTATTTTTTATTTACTATGCTATTATCATCTATTTCCGCATTTGTATTGTAATCCATATTACACGATCCGTATATACTATATTAGCACATATAATTGTATACACACCGTACTTTCATTTGGTATCAGAGCAGGTCATCATATAACCGTAACACAGTTATTTGATATATTATAGTAATATGGCAAATAACGTAAGTACTAGCACTCAAAACACCACTTACACAGAGGGTCAATCGACACAAAGACCTCCATTTTTCAATGGTCTTAACTATAGTTATTGGGCAACACGTATGTCATTCTTTATGCAATCAAATAGCTATGATGCTTGGAATGCCACTCAAAGAGAAATAGTGAATCCAACAACTAATTATTCAGAATGGACTGCAGCTGAGAAAACGGCAGCAGCCGTAAATGCAAGAGCAATAAATATGTTGTTCTGTGCATTAGACCAAAATGAATATAATCGTGTTAGTATCTGCACTACTGCATATCAAATTTGGCAAACACTAAAAATCACTCATGAAGGTACTAACAAAGTTAAACAAGCCAAAATAGCCATGCTGAAAAGTCAATTTCAAAATTTCAAAATGAAACCAAACGAGACAATCAATGACATGTATTCACGGTTTCAAACTATTCACCATGCACTTATTGGCTTAGGACAAAAGTATTCTGATTTCGATGTTGTTTCAACAGTCCTACACTCTCTGACTAGTGAATGGGAAGGAAAAGTATTAGCAATTGAAGAAGCTAATGACCTTTCCGTCATGAAGCCAGATGAATTGATAGGAAATTTAATGTCCTATGAAGCAAATCTGTAGGCTAGAAAAGAACAGAAAGAAGAAAAGAAAAATGTAGCATTTCATGTTGAGAAAGATGAAAATGAATCAGATTCTGAAGACGAAGATTTGGCATTCATTGCGAAAGGATTCAAAAAATTCTTAAAATATCGAAAAGCCAGTCGTTACAATAAAAGGAAACCTGGATCAAATAAACCATCTTCATCTGCTATAGAATGTTTCAACTGTCACAAAAAGGGACACATGCAGAAAGATTGTCCAGAACAAAAGAAGAAGTCAGAAAATGACAAATTCAAATATAAGGACAAATCTAAGAAACGAGCCTTCTCAGTAACATGGGATGATTCAGAATCATCTTCATCAGAAAGTGAAAGTGATTCAGAGAATGAACAAGCTAATGTGTGTTTTATGGCAACAGAAGATGAGGTACAAATTCCTACATTTGATGAATTACTTGATATTAATGTTGAATTAATAGTCAAATATAAAGACATAAAACATCAATTAAAAGTAGTCAAAGCAGATTTAAGTAGAGCAGAGTTTGAACGAGATATGTTAAAAGATGAGAAGAAAATATTAGAAGAGGAACTTGAAAATATTCAAGAATCATCATCTAATGTTGACTCTCAAATATCTCTTTTGAGTCAAGAAATAGAAACTCAAAAAGAGAAAAATAATGCTCTCACTACTGAAAATCATGAGCTTAAAGCAAAAGTCAAAATTCTAGACCTAGAAAAAGCTAGCTTATAAACAAAGTTTGATGACATTACTCAAAATGTTTCTAATTTTAACAAAGGTCGAGAAAATTTGACAAAAATCATTGAAAGTTCACAATCTATTTCAGACAAACAAGGATTGGGATTTAACAAACAAGAAACCAAGAAACATCTTGGAAATAAAAGGAAAAAGAAAGTACAAAAAACTGAAGCTAAGAAAAATCTTAGTCTATTATATTCCAAACCAAAACCAGTTGTGAAATTTCAAAAGAAAAATGTCAAGACTATCAAAATATGGGTTCCTAAAACAAATAATAATTTGATTAGGAACAAATACATTCAGCAATTCTTGAATACTGTGCATTTTAATAATAATTATATATATAAAGGGGATACCGGACCCAAATGGGTTTGGACTCCTAAGACCTAACTCTTAGGACCCTATAAAAAGTGGGTACCATAGACTTAATTCTATTTTTTGCAGGTCCCACTTAAGAAAAGAGGAAAATGGATATTGGACAGTGGTTGCTCAAAGCACATGACGGGAGACAAGAGTTTATTAACAAATATTACATATTCAGATGGTGGCTCCGTCACTTTTGGAGACAATTCAAAAGGCTATATCATCGGCAAAGGCGATGTGAGCAATTGCGGTACATCTAACTTACCTCTTATTAGTAATGTCATGCTAGTTAGAAATTTAAAACACAATTTGCTCAGTATTAGTCAGTTATGTGACAAAGGTTTTATAATTTCATTTTCAAATAATAAGTGTAGTATTTTAGATAAAGACCATAATTTGGTTTTCGAAGGTTATAGAGACAGAAATATATATATTTTGAATATGAACATTAATCATAATTCAGATATGTGTCTTGTGGCTAATGACAATGATCCATGGCTATGGCACAAACGCTTCTGTCATATAAACTTAAGAACTATTGACAAGCTAGCCAAAAACAATCTAGTTAGAGGACTACCCAAAATGAGTTTCAAAGTTAACAACATTTGTGATGCATGTCAATTAGGAAAATTGACCAAATCATCTTTTAAATCCAAGAAAGTCATATCAACATTACAACCACTTGAGTTACTACACATGGATTTATTTGGACCTACTAGAGTTCAATCAATAAATCACAGTCAATATGTGCTTGTAATTGTTGATGATTTCTCTCGTTATACATGGATAATTTTCTTAAAAAAATAAAAGTGACACTTTCGATCATTTCAAATCTTTCGTCAAAAGAATTCAAAAATCAAAAGGAATTAAAGTTAAAAATATTAGAAGTGATCATGGCGGAGAATTTGAAAATAATGAATTTGAACATTTTTGTACAAAGAAAGGTATATATCATAATTTTTCGTTTCCCAGAACTCCACAACAGAACGGAGTTGTAGAACGGAAGAACCGAACTTTACAAGAATGTGCAAGAACATTATTGAATGGAACCACCTTACCAAAACATTTTTGGGCAGAAGCTGTGGCAACTGCCTGTTATGTTTTGAATCGTGTATCCATAAGACCTCTTACCAAGAATACTCCTTATGAATTATTTAACAAAAGGAAGCCTAAAATTTCATATTTCAAAGTTTTTGGTTCCAAGTGCTTTATTTTAAATACAAAAGACCAGCTTGGCAAATTCGATCCAAAGGCCGATGAAGGAATATTTATCGGTTATTCGGAAAGAAGTAAGGCCTATCGGATATTTAATAAACGAACCAAAACTATTGAAGAATCACTTCATGTCTCTTTTGATGAAATCTATCAGCACCCTCACACTATATCAAATGATGACGAATCAATAGTCACTGACAATCAAATCATCACAAATATTGATTCTGACTCGGAAATAATTATTGAGAATATTCCTCAAATATGTGAGTTACAATCACCACCAAGAATATTAAGAGACCATCCGGCTCAAAATATAATCGGTGAAATAACATCACATGTCAGAACAAGGAGTCAACTCAATCAAATGGGTCATGTCGCTTTTCTCTCAAATATCGAACCGAAGAATCCAAAAGAAGCTGCTACAGATGATTATTGGATCATTGCCATGCAGGAAGAACTAAATCAGTTTGAGCGCAATGACGTTTGGGAACTTGTTCCACGACCAACTGATCAGTCAGTAATTGGTAATAAATGGGTCTATAAAAATAAGGCCGACGAATAAGGAAATATCACCAAAAATAAAGCAAGATTAGTAGCACAAGGATATAATCAGGAAGAAGGTATCGATTATGAAGAAACTTTTGCACCAGTTGCTCGACTAGAAGCTATTAGAATCCTATTATCTTTTGCTTGTCACCATAATTTCAAACTTTATCAGATGGACGTCAAAAGTGCTTTTCTCAATGGATTTATCAAAGAGAATGTCTATGTCGAACAACCTCCTTTGTTCGTACATGAAAAATATCCTGACCATATGTTCAAACTTAAGAAAGCTCTGTATGGTTTAAAACAAGCACCTCGTGCTTGGTATGAACGACTACGTAGCTATCTTATTAGCTCAGGATTTCAAATAGGCAAAGTCGATCAAACTTTGTTTATTAAACATTCTCGAAAAGATATTCTAGTTATCCAGATATATATAGACGATATCATCTTTGGTTCAACAAATGATAAACTCTGCAAAGAATTTGCAAGTATTATGACCAAAGAATTCGAAATGTCTCATATGTGAGAACTATCTTATTTTCTTGGACTTCAAATAAAGCAACTTTCAAACGGCATTTTTATCAATCAAGAAAAATACTGTGAAAACCTTATCAAACGCTTCGGATTAGAAAATACATCTGGTAAACCAACTCCTATGAGTACAACTACACATCTTGACAAAGATGAAAGTGGTAAGAATGTTGACCAGAAATTGTATCGAAGCATGATTGGTTCTCTTCTTTATCTTACAGCTAGTCGTTCAGATATAATAATGAGTGTTTGTTTATGTGCTCGTTTTCAAGCCGATCCAAAGGAATCACATCTACGAGCAGTGAAACGTATAATTCGTTATCTTAATAATACCAAAGATTTCGGTCTTTTTTATCCAAAAGAATGTCCATTTGAATTAGTATCATATAGTGATGCTGATTTCGGTGGCTCAAGAACGGATAGAAAAAGTACAAGTGGTACGTGCCATTTTATTGGAAAATCACTTGTCTCTTGGTTCAGTAAGAAACAGAATTGTGTTTCACTATCAACATGCGAAGCTGAATATATATCAGCAGCTCTCGCTTGTACTCAAGTACTATATATGCAACAAACACTTCAAGATTTTGATATTCATTTATCAAATTCTATTATATACTGTGATAACACTACTATAAATCTCTCTACAAATCCAGTAAATCATTCTAGAACCAAACACATTGATATCCGTCATCATTTTCTTCGAGATAATATTGACAAAGGAAATATATGTCTTGAATATGTTCATACTGACAATCAATTATCAGACATTTTTACTAAGCCTCTGCTCGAATCTAATTTTATTAGATTACGAAGAGAGCTTGGTTTAATTTCAAGAAAAAATCTTGACTAAGTAATTTCTAAAGAACGTCTTCTTGTTAGTTATCCTTTAGTCATTCTTTTTAGTTATCCTTTAACTTTAACTATTGCATAAACTATATTTTTCTTACATTAAATATAAGCCACTGCTTTATTTAATGGTTAAATTCTCTTTACTCATTTTATAAATTCAGTTTTAAAAAGAAAGCTATTTTTAGATTTACAATAAAATTTCTGCTTATGTTTTCTTGGTTAACATTTATCATTAACTCACATTCATAGGTTTATACTCAAAAAAAACTTGTATATAAGCTTGCAAAAATTTTATATTTTGTTCATCTTTTCTTTTTTACCTAACCATAATATTCTATACAACATACACTATGGCTCACATTTGTGATAAATGTGATCAAGAATCATACATTTCAATTACGAGTTCTGAGTCGGAGGAATTTTATTCTCCTACAACTCCAAAACAAAAATCAAGTTGTCATCATCAATGCTCTTGTATGTCTGATAAAACTCCAAATTCAAAACGAGTGAAGAGGACATTATTCTATTCTCCTCGTACCAAAGCTCAAATCAATGAAATACACCACTACCAGAAACATCAGATAGACCTTTAGAGACAGCTCCATTACGGGCAAAGTCAACTTTATCACGAGCAACATCGGACATCGGCACGATTATCCTTTTTAGAAAAGTTGGCAACATTTTTCTGCGGTTCCAACAAGCATGACGTGCATGAACCAATGCCGTCTAGGCCATCAACATCTAAAAGTCCTAACTCGTGGGATCAGAACTATGAGAAGAATGAAGGAGCTCAGAAACAATGGAGTCCATGGTCGAAACGTATTGAAGGAAACAACGATAATTCTAATGACGAATTCTCTCATTAGATTTATATATAGTTATTATATCTTTATCTATCTCTTGTGTAATGACGGTTATATTTTGTATTACGTATAAAATATAATATATATAGGTTGATATATGATAAAAACTTAAAAAATAAACTTAAATTTCACAGCAGACCAAAACCGGTCGACCGCCCCTGTTATAGCCGGTCGACCGTTTGCTCTCTGGTTGAAAACGGTCGACCGGTCAAAATAAGTAGGTCGACCGGTTGACGTATTTTCAGTTTTTTATATAAACCTATGCGTCATTCTACCCTCTCCCCTCTTTCACTTTTTACTCAAGCTGTTCCTTTACCCAAAATCACAAACCCTAATTTCCTATTTTCAACTCCTAAATCTCAAAATCCTCCAACAATGGCTCCTCCTCAAAAGAAATCCAAGAAAGGAGCAACCTCTGAAACTTCATCTCCTACCATCTCCGTCAAAAAATGGCTTCAAAGTCCAATTGCTGTAACAAGATGGAATCAGATGACAAATTACAAGTTTCATCCAGGCTCTTTCATCAAATTTGATGATTTTACGGCTTATGGAGTTCGAAGGCTAGCCAATAATTCCAACATTACACCATTAATCGATTTTTCAGAAAATAGTTTGGAGATCAATCATTTGATGATCAAATTGTTTTACGCCAACATGAATCTTGATGAATATCAACCTGATAATCCAAACGGCGTCATCTGGTCTGTGGTCTGTGGTAAGCAAATTTTTCTTGCTCATGCTAGAATTGCCTCTATACTTGGTATACCAAATCGAGGCGAAGAGTTTTCATCTAACTTCTGCGAAGTCTTCACTCGAAATAATACTAGTCATCAGTTCATAGAAGACGATAGTGATGGCACTAAGTCTATTGGACTTCGACCGACAGCCAGACTACTTCATCGGGTTTTGATGCATTCTCTTTTTCCTAGACTTGGAAATTATGATGCAGTGTACAAAGAAAACTTCAAGGCACTCTATGCTATTTATGGTGAAATCCAAATCAATTGGGTCCACATGCTTTTTGATGAAATTCTCAAGGTAAATAACTCAACACGGCCTCATTTCTTCTACAATGAATATATCATGAGACTTTTGTTAGCTTGTGGGGTCAATCCTCCTGATTCTGCAACCTCAAAACCAAAATGCATTGATTCCATCACCATCAAGCGGATGAAGCTTCCTCCACCTTATCTTGAGATTATGCCTTTTGAAGAATTGCAACAAAGAGGACCAAGGAAACAACGAGCAACTTCCTCTCGTCCTCGTTCCGATGAAGTAAAACTTTTAAAATCAAAGTCATCAACAAAAGAATCACTTGAAACAATCGCGCGTAACCAATTTTTGCTTGAATCACGTCTCAAGCGCATGGACTCTAAAATCGATAAGCGCTTCAATAAGGTCAAGTCATTCTTTGGTATGCTATGGGATGCTATATCATGTTCCACATCCAACTCTGTTCAAGCACAAGACCCAGGAAAACGTTCTGTTGCTCCAGTTTTCACCTGGACATCATCTGACGAGTCTACAGGAATGAGTGGTCATGGACATGGAGAATCGTCTAGAGGGCACAATGATGAGGAAGAAGAAGATGATGATGACGACGACGACGATGATGATGAAGAGGAGATACGATCTGCTTCATCCTAGATTCTATTATGGTCTAGATCTTTAAAAACATTCATCGACACTTGTACTAAATAGTGTCGTTATTTGTGTTTTTCATTTGACATTATGTTCTGTAGTAAACTCTGTTATGTTTTTGATGTGTTAATGATTTATTTTTCTATGCATATCATATTCATTCTACTATTCTAGTATCTGTTACTCCTTTTTGTCGATGACAAAGGGGGAGAAAGGGCTAACAATTGCTTGCAGGAACATACATTTATAAGAATTCAAAGAGAAAGAGATCACATACTCAGGGGGAGATTCAGATTTGCAGATATATACTATCATCAATCAAAAAGGGGGAGAATGTTGAGTCACAAGTTTTATGAAAGTTTTGATTTCTGACAAATAAAGCGATCGACAAAACAAGGTCATTAGAGCTACATATGTTACTATAGATTATAGATTGATTATTTGATATTGTAATAATGATAAACTTGTTAAAATCTATCCTCAAATAATCATGCACCTCAATATAATCGATATATATACGTTTTAATAGCATTGCACATTCATTGTGCAAATTAACAGGGACCGGTCGACCGATTAATAATCATACGGTCGACCGTTTCTGTGTAAAATGCACAATGAACATGCACACATGCACATAACGTATATATATTTTAAATTCCTGTCTACTGGTCACTTTTTAACCTGTCGACCGTTTTTGAACAGAAAGCAATTTTTCCAAAAGACACTTCTCTTCTCCAAAGGTTGCATCTCTTACCTTTCACCAAAGATCATATCTCTTAATGGCAAAGAGTTACAACCATTCTTTTCTATATAAACTCATCCAATTCGTTGATTAAAAATAACAATTTTATACATTCTTTTTAATCTAATCTCTGATCTTACTTTATACTCCTGCATTCTAAAAAGCTCTCGATTATTTATTGAATCATTGAAACTATTTCATATCTTTTGATTCAATAAGTAATATACTTTCCTTAATCTTTTCAAAACATCATTCGCATACTTTGAGGATAAGATTATAGGAAGGGTTTACTGCTAGTGACAAATCCGTGTTTTCAAGAGCACAAGTTGTCAACAACAATTGTATTTGTTCTTTTGTTGAAGTCCTCTGTGATGTAAGAGGCAAGTGTCGAAGTCCTCAGTGTATTAGAGGCGTGAAATCCCGTTCGGCTGTTCGGGTGTTGTAAACCTGTTCCTCCGGGTGAAGCGAGGAAGTTAATAGTGAAAATCCAGATAGAAGTCTGGGACTGGACGTAGGACGGTGCTCCGAACCAGTATAAAAATCTCTGGTGTGATTTTTCTATTTTTTATTTACTATGCTATTATCATCTATTTCCGCATTTGTATTGTAATCCATATTACACGATCCGTATATACTATATTAGCACATATAATTGTATGCACACCGTACTTTCAAGAACAAGCCTCATATCATCGGCAACATATAGAAACAAAGGATACAAATATCCCAAAACAAGCCAAAAAGGCAAATAACAAATACCAATAAGGTATACAAGTTCCACAAGGTAATCGTTATATATCATGCGGCTCAAAAGACCAACACCGAAGGGCGATACCATGGGAATATACATGTCAATGAAACATCAGAAAATTGCTCGAGCTCAGTACTGTACAAACAAGGATCCATAAGCCCGAAGGCTCCAAACCCAAGTATCACCCATGCGGCACATAAGGCCAACATCAAAGCGAAACTATATAGGGCAACAAACCCGAAGGCACACACCCGAAGGCAACATACCCGAAGGCAACAAACCCAATATCACTCATGCGGCACATAAGGCCAACATCGGAGCGATGCTTTATAGGGCAACAAACCGTAGTGGTGAAGGTCGTAGACCCAGTACTGTACACCACTAACTGGCGGAATGTGCCACAACTCTCGAAAAGGAATCCGAACAGTATTAACGTATGTCCCATAACCGCTCGTTCGCACTAAACGATTTACTATCCGTTAGTCACTTTCACACTCAAAGCAGTACAAATTTACCTCATATCATCGGTAAACTAAACCCGAAGGTCAAAACAATCAATCGAATAGGCCGGGGACTAATCGTAAAGATAAACGCACATATTCATGGTCCGTGTTTTGCCTAACCATTTAATCACCCTTCCACTTCGCTCGAAGTGCGAAAGTGTGTGTTTTAAATAGAATTTACAAATTGGGGAAACAAGCTTTTAAATGCGATTCGAGAGATTATTTTATAAAAACCCGTGGATGAAGTCAAGAGTAAGTTATCAAAGTCAAATATGCATTAACAACCACTAAAAAGCAACTTGAATCAATACAAATCCGGAAAACAAATTAAAATATGCAAAATAGGCAAAACAGAGAAGGTCGGTCGATCGGACTACAGGGCTCAATCGGCCGGCCAGATGCAGGAAACCAAATATGGCTCGGGGCAGCAGGTCGGTCGACCGGCCCAGGGCGCTCGGTCGGCCGAAACTGATGAATTTGCACTTCCTGCCCTATTTTTGATGAAATGCAAATTCTTTCTAAATCCAAAGCAATGGCACATGCATACTTGTTAGGAATTCATACCCAACATCAATGATAGCAAGAGAGGTAGATGTGAGTTAAGAACTCACATTTTAATCTCACAAACAAAGAAAATGGAGGAGCTAAATCACAAGGAGAAGACCAACCAAACACTACTTCAACTCAACAAGCTTCAATCTAGAATCAAAGCAAGTATTTCCTAAGTTAGGGTTAGGAAATTACTGAAATTGAAGAGGAGAAGAGATGGAGAAGATGGAGATGAACTTACCAATGGATTCTACTTGATTTTGGAGCAAAAATCAAGTTTACAAGAAGAAGCTAGGGCTTGCTAATTTCTATTCCACTTCCTTCCCCCATTTCAGTTTTTAGCTTAAGAAATAAAATGAAATGAAGAGAGATGAGGGGAAGGGCTGAAGTAGAAGGTTTAGTTAAGCTAGTGGGCTGAACCCAAACCCAAACCCAATAGAAAAAGTAACCAAAATTCCACAAACTCCAAACATATCAAAGATTATACTCAAAAAGATCGCAAACGCCATTTTGGAATCAATGGAGGTAGTTTCGAGTTCCAATTCGGCCATTTGCAAAAAGTAGCATTTCGGACCCCAAAATCCGACTAACGACGCTATATTTAAATTAAACATTTAAATATAAAATCGTTAAATATGCGGGTTGTTACAGATCTCCCCTCCTTACAAAATTGCGTCCCCACAATTTCTAGAGACGATATTTGTATCAACTACATACATACAATATTCAAAAGAGAAGTAAACAAGTTAGAAACGAAAAGACATACTCACCGTTTCAAAGCAAAGAAAGAAAACCTGGATAAGATCGCTCGATATACTCTCTGGTTTCCCAAGTACAGTCATTGGGATTAGCGGACCATTGAATTTTAACGAGCGGCACGTCCTTGTTCCGAAGGTGTCGCACCTCCGTGTCAAGCACGCGAATAGGTTGCTGTACAATAGATAAGTCCGGTGAGATCTCAAGCTCTTGCAAATCAGGAGAAGTAATAACAGAATCCGACTCCCGAAGACACTTCCGAAGTTGCGAGACGTGAAACACGTCATGAATGCCAGATAAATGAGCTGGAAGTGAAACTCTATAAGCCACAGGGCCAATACGTTCAGTAATAGAAAACGGTCCTATATAACGAGGAGCCAATTTTCCTGTCGCACTGAAACGCATAACCCCTTTCAAAGGAGAAACACGAATAAAAACAAGATCACCAATCGAGAACTCGAGAGGCTTCCTACGGTTGTCCGCGTAGGATTTCTGGCGACTCTGTGCCTCTTTCATTCTCAATCGAATAAGATCAATCTTCTCAGAAGAATCACGAATAAAGTCCGGGCCAAGAATAAGCTTCTCCCCAGATTCCAACCAACATGAAGGTGATCGACATAGCCTTCCGTATAAGGCTTCGAAAGGAGCCATACCAATACTAGACTGAAAACTATTGTTGTAGGAGAACTCTACAAGAGGTAGGTGATCCTCCCAACTACCACCGAAATCAACAATACAAATACGGAGAAGATCTTCCAAGATACGATTTACCCGTTCAGTCTGTCCGTCAGACTGCGGATGATAAGCTGTAGAAAAATTAAGCTTTATTCCCAAAGCTTGCTGAAGACTCTTCCAAAAATGACTCGTGAATAAAGGATCACGGTCACTCACAATAGAACTAGGAACACCATGAAGTCTCACGATTTCCTTGATATACAACTTAGCCAAATGCGAAGCAGTCCTATTAGACCTAATAGGGACGAAATGAGCAGACTTAGTGAGGCAATCAACAATAACCCAAATGCTAGAATGGCCAGATCTCGAACGAGGTAGGCCGTCAATAAAATCCATAGAAATTTGATCCCATTTTCACAATGGAATCTCAAGAGGCTGAAGAAGACCCGAAGGACGCTGATGCTCGGCTTTAAAACGCTGACAAGTTATGCAATTGCTCACATAACTCGCCACATCGCGCTTCATGCCTTCCCAATAATAAAGACGACGCATATCGGCATACATCTGGCTACTACCGGGATGAATGGTATACTTAGAACGGTGACTATCATCAAGAATGTCATGCCTAAGTGCAAGATCAGAAGGCACAAAAAGACGGTTCTTCTTACGAAGACACCCATGAGAATCAATGCTAAAATCTTGCAACGCATCATCGCAAGATCCAGACTAACAAAGCTGAATAAGATGCAACAAATCAGGATCACGCCGTTGGGCATCGGCAATACGATCCAATAAAACAGGTCGAGCTCCCAAACTAAATAATAGAATAGGAGAATGAGAAGATGAATCACGATTACGAATTTCACAAAAAGATAGAGTCTCAAGAATATCCCATTCGGCAAACATCATAGAAATAACAGCCGAATGTTTACGACTAAGCGCATCTGCAACACGATTACCCTTACTAGGGGTATACTGGATATCAAAGTCATAAGAAGCAAGAAACTCGAGCCAACGTTGTTGTCTCATATTGAGTTCCTTCTGAGTAAACAAATACTTCAAAGATTTATGATCGGTATAGAGAATGAAGCGCTCGCCCAATAAATAATGTCGCCAAATCTTCAAGGCAAAGACAATGGCGGCTAACTCAAAATCATGAGTGGCATAGCGAACTTCATTCGGACGCAGTTGCCTAGAAGCATAAGCAACCACCCGATCTCTCTGCATAAGAACAGCACCGAGACCACTACCACAAGCATCGGTGTAGACAACAAGATCATGATTCCCTTCGGGAACCACAGGAATAGGAGCATTAATGAGAAGTTCTTTCAATGTCTGAAACGAAGCTTCACACTTGTCGGACCAGATAAAACGAATGCCTTTCCGGGTAAGGCTTGTGAGAGGAAGCACAACATGGGAAAAATCCTTAATGAACCGACGGTAGTACCCTGCCAATCTAAGGAAACTACGAATCTCATGAACATTTTCAGGCCTCTTCCAATTCTGAATGGCTTCGATCTTTGAGGGATCGACAGAAATGCCATCGGAAGATACAACATGGCCTAAGAACTTAACCTTATTCTCCCAAAAGTGGCACTTGGAGAATTTGGCTCTAAGATGATGACGACGGAGAGTACTCAAGACAATTCTCAAGTGATTAGCATGCTCAGCTTCAGACTTAGAATAAATAAGGATATCATCAATGAACACGAGGACGAACTTATCGAGATATTCCCGGAATATCCGATTGATGAGATCAACAAAGAAAGCAGGAGCGTTCGTCAAACCGAACGGCATAATGAGCCACTCAAAAGAACCATATCGAGTGCGGAAAGCGGTAAGAGGTATGCTATCCTCCGCGACTCGTAACTGATGAAAACCTGTTGCAAGGTCAAGCTGAGAAAAGACCTTAGCACCACTCAATAGATCGAACATATCATCGATCCTAGGCAACGGATACCTATTCCTAATGGTCAACTCGTTAAGCTTGCGATAGTCAATGCAAAGCCTAAGAGTTCCATCAGACTTCTTCACAAAGACGATCGCGGATCCCCACGGAGAAAAACTAGATTGAATCAATTGCTTGGATTCAAGCTCTAAAAGCTGCTTCTTGAGTTCCTCATTTTCCTTTGTAGACATCCTCGTGGGAGGACGACTAACTGGCTGCGCGCCTGGAATGAGATCAATGCGGAACTCAATTGCCCGCTTAGGTGGCAAAACCGATACAGGCTCAAAAACATCAGAAAAGTCACAAGCAATAGGAATACGAGATATATCCTCATCATCTCGCGAATTAAGAGAATATAAAGCCATCTCAGAATTATCCACATCCCGAAGAACAAGAGATAACTGAGAAGGCGAATCAGGATGATAAAGATATAAAATTCTCTCGGAACAAATAATCCTGGCATCGTACCTCACTAGCCAGTCCATACCAAAAATCATATCAAAACCCAAATGAGAAACAACGTGCAGATTCGTACGGAAAGAAAAGCCACATAAAACAATCTCAATATCATCACAAAACAAGCTAAGGGTCGCGGATCCCCCAATAGGATTCGCAATCCTTAAAGAAGTAACCATACAAGAAACATCCAAAGATAAATCATCTACAAGCTTCTTCGATACGAAAGAATGTGAAGCACCCGGATCGAAAAGAACTCGTATACTTTGATCATGAAATAGAATTGAACCCTCCAAAATAGATGGAGACATACCTTTGGATTGAGATGAACCTCCAGAAGCATTAGCCACACTGAGCTTGCCAGATGTTGCATTAGCAGGAGCAGTAGGACAAGCTGAAACATGATGACCTTCCTTCTTGCAATAACGGCAGAAGAGGGGCTTTGGACAAGCTCGAATAATATGATCCGGAGAACCACAATTGAAACATTTTCGAACGAAAGGTGTTCCGGAAGACTGAGGCTGAGAGCTAGGATCAACGGTCTTCTTCTTCTTAGAAGGAAAAGACTTCTTCTGAATTGGAAATGGCCTCTTGTTGGGGTTCTTGGAAACCTCAACATCCTCACCACTATCACACTCCTTCTCGACAGCTTTGAGATGAAGTGCCGAATCAACCAATTCCTCGAAAGAAAGCTTAAGCTGGAGCAACAAGGACTTCTTAAGATATTTCTTAAGACCAGAGACAAACTTCAAATTCTTCTTGTAAGAAGTGCTGATGAATTCAAGACCATACTTAGATAAGGCCTCAAAAGATGCGACATACTCAGAAACAGAAGATTTCCCTTGCTTCAACTCAAGGAAGCGACGGGTCAATAGAACTTTTTCAGATTCAGGAACGAACTTGAGTTCAAATCGCTCCCGAAACTGAGTCCAAGAAAGAGTAGACTCATCAATCTCGGCTACAAGAAGCTCATACCAATCAAGGGCACGCTCTTGTAATAAGCAAGAAGTCACAAGAACTCTATCACGGTCAAAAAGATCCATACGAGAGTAGATACGCTCGCATGTGCGAAACCAAGCTTGGACTTCAAGAACAGACTCGGAACCCTTAAACGGTTTTCCTCCAAGATGAGAAAAATCACTGCACTGACGTGCAAAGGCAGACTTGCGAGGTGGAGACACTCGAGGAGGAACGGGAGGCTGAGTGCTCCTAAACAACTCCATAAACTGACCGGCAGACATATAAACGCCATCTGGATGTGAGCCGTTAGATTGCCCAACATCCGAACGTCGACCTCTGCCTCTTCCAGACATAAGATGAAAGTCAAGATAAGGAAATGATTATTCACAAGGTAGATATTGCAATATGGAATACTACGGAATAATCCTAGACGTATTCCCAAACTCTATCTAACCTTGATGGAATAAAGAGACACGATGATTCAAAGATTTGTATCACTTGTACACTTTGATGTACCATAATATGTGCATTTATTCTGTGTTTATCATATTTTGTTCTGAACTCAGCTCTGATACCACGCTGTGACGCCCCACCTCTATACCCACGCTAGCAAAGAGCATTAATAGATAATACCGTCGGCTAACACGGAGAATAAGGCTGGATAGGAGCGACCATGTGTAATCTTACCTTAACTATTCACTAAATACGTCGAAAAGTAGAATCACATTAAAATTCGACCTATTCAATAAATATTTAAAGAAAAACTACAATGGCTATTGGATCTATCAGAAGAAAATATAACAACTCAAATGTAATTCACATCACAGAACAGTCGATCATAATATACACATAAACAGATATACAATAGAGTATACAAAATAATACATGTCAAGTGGTACAGGAGACCACAATATACAGACGAGACGAAAAATAGTATAAATATCAGGGTTACAACAGATAAGGACCACAAAAGACGCTATAACAAAATGGAGCTAGCGAATAGTCCATGCGGAATCAAAATAGGCTAAGTCCCAAAAGCACCTAACCTGAAACATCTCGGTCTGACCCGAGTATAAAGTACACGGGTCAGTCTAGATAACAAATCAGTTAGATAAACTGAACAATAATAAACCTGCAAGGTCATACAGTATAACAAATATCTCTAGAGGAGATAACACAATCATCAACAAGAGATGAATCATATAGATCACGCCTCATATCATCAGCAACATAAAGAAACAAAGGATACAAATATCCCAAAACAAGCCAAAAACGCAAATAACAAATACCAATAAGGTATACAAGTTCCACAAGGTAATCGTTATATATCATGCGGCTCAAAAAGACCAACACCAAAGGTGATACCATGGGAATATAAATGTCAATGAAACATCAGAAAATTGCTCGAGCTCAGTACTGTACAAACAAGGATCCATAAGCCCGAAGGCTCCAAACCCAAGTATCACCCATGCGGCACATAAGGCCAACATCAGAGCGAAACTATATAGGGCAATAAACCCGAAGGCACACACCCGAAGGCAACATACCCGAAGGCAACAAACCCAATATCACTCATGCGGCACATAAGGCTAACATCGGAGCGATACTTTATAGGGCAACAAACCGTAGTGGTGAAGGTCGTAGACCCAGTACTGGACACCACTAACTGGCGGAATGTGTCACAACTCTCGAAAAGGAATCCGAACAGTGTTAACGTATGTCCCATAACCATTCGTTCGCACTAAACGGTTTACTATCCGTCAGTCACTTTCACACTCAAAGCAGTACAAATTTACCTCATATCATCGTTAAACTAAACCCGAAGGTCAAAACAATCAATCGAATAGGTCGGGGACTAATCGGAAAGATAAACGCACAGATTCATGGTCCGTGTTTTGCCCAACAATTTAATCACCCTTCCACTTCGCTCGAAGTGTGAAAGTGTGTGTTTTAAATTGAATTTATAAATTGGGGAAACGAGCTTTTAAATGCGATTCGAGAGATTATTTTATAAAAACCCGTGGATGAAGTCAAGAGTAAGTTATCAAAGTCAAATATGCATTAACAACCACTAAAAAGCAACTTGAATCGATAAAAATCCGGAAAAAAAATTAAAATATGAAAAATAGGCAAAACAGAGCAGGTCGGTCGACCGGACTACAGGGTTCGGTCGGCCGGCCAGATGCAGGAAACCAAATATGGCTCGGGGCAGCAGGTCGGTCGACCAACCAAGGGGGCTCGGTCGGCCGAACCTGATGAATTTGCACTTCCTGCCCTATTTTTGATGAAATGCAAATTCTTTCTAAATCCAAAGCAATGGCACATGCATACTTGTTAGGAATTCATACCCAACATCAATGATAGCAAGAGAGGTAGATGTGAGTTAAGAACTCACCATTTAATCTCACAAACAAAGAAAATGGAGGAGCTAAATCACAAGGAGAAGACCAACCAAACACTACTTCAACTCAACAAGCTTCAATCTAGAATCAAAGCTAGTATTTCCTAAGTTAGGGTTAGGAAATTACTAAAATTGAAGAGGAGAAGAGATGGAGAAGATGGAGATGAACTTACCAATGGATCCTCTTTGATTTTGGAGCAAAAATCAAGTTTACAAGAAGAAGCTAGGGCTTGCTAATTTCTATTTCCACTTCCTTCCCCCATTTCATTTTTTAGCTTAAGAAATAAAATGAAATGAAGAGAGATGAGGGGAGGGGCTGAAGTAGAAGGGTTAGTTAAGCTAGTGGGCTGAACCCAAACCCAAACCAAATAGAAAAGGTAGCCAAAATTCCACAAACTCCAAACATATCAAAGATTATACTCAAAAAGATCGCAAACGCCATTTTGGAATCAATGGAGGTAGTTTGGAGTTCCAATTCGGCCATTTGCAAAAAGTAGCATTTCGGACCCCAAAATCCGACTAACGACGCTATATTTAAATTAAACATTAAATATAAAATCGTTAAATATGCGGGTTGTTACAACATGGTAAATAGTTTAACGGATCCTTAGAGGATGGGCGGTCCCAAGCATCCTTTAAGTTACTGATGCATTTTGTTACTGTTCACTTGAGTTGATTTACAGTTTATAAGTATTTATGTCCCGACTCGAGGGTTTTGTGTGTTGCTTTACGCTCGAGTCAGATTGATGGAGTTAGCATTCAAGATTCACCTTCGGCGTTGGAGCTTTCCTTGAAGATCCAGCCATCTATTTTGTTTCAGTATCCAGTGGTTCAGTGATGTATCTGATTTGTACCTGATGTATCCTGTTACTCTTCTGTTATATCTTATTTAACTCTGATGTATCTTATATTTACATAGTAGCTTCATGAACTACTATCTCTTTTACTTCCGCTGCATTATCATTACTCTGTGTCTGTGATCTGTGATTTTATTTACTGTATATTCTGAGATTTGCCAAATTTTTATTTACAACGCGTTATTTTGAGCAATTCAATTTCGGCATGAGTGTCTACCCATACACTTATAAGGGATGCGAATGGTTGAAAATATCGGGTCGTTACAGTTGGTATCAGAGCTTTGGTAGCTCTAGGCAAAACTCAGCATATGGAGTGAATTTATTTGCAGAATCACTTTCATTCGAGTTTGAATCTCTCCCTTTTGACTCGATTCCTTTTAATTTTGGAACATTCCCTACGGTTCTAAAATCCATTCGTATCCCTCACGATTCATCTTCTTTTGACTCTGGAGCATTCCATAACTCCGCTTCGAATGATCTTTCTAGTGAGTCGGCGGTCATGCCAATTTCAAATTGAATTGAAAAAGAGGAAAATTCCTTTACAATTAGCATCGATTCACCATAGATTTATGTCTATCCTTGGTTTAGATGCTAATATCTTTTGTTATTTCAAACTCTAACTCTTGAGATCGAATGTAGATTTACACTAGAAAAATCAACATTGATCTTATTCTTTAAGTCACGGTTGACCCGGTTAAGGTTGCCCGTGATTTATATAAGCTTATCCATCTTCCTATTCTGTTATTTAATCATGTCATCCTTGTTTCCAACTTATTTTTAAATCATAATCTCCTTTGATTTGTGTTAATCAAAAAATTTGAATCTCTATCCTTCTTTGAAAATCTATTCATGCATAGTGTATTTGTAAACTAGTATTTAAAATTAAAATGTTTTATATATTGTGTTGTTTGAGTTGTTGATGTTGAGTTGGGTTTCTGATCGATACGTCTGATCAGCGCTATCGATAAGATTTCCAAAAACACTTTGACAGAACAAACGGACACAATATATCTTTAAAAAAAAATTTGGTTAATGAAATAAATTTTGATATATAAGTAAATTTATGGAACTTAATGAAATGATTTGAATTGATAATTTGAAATGATAATACTTGATTTATCATTTATTGTTCTACAAATAGATCTGTAAATATTTGTTTATAAATTTATTTGGGAACTGAAATGAATTTAAAACAAGAATTTAAGGATTTAAATTCCGATTATTTCGAACTTTGGTTTAAAATTTTAAAAGGTTACATTATTTAAAGTATTTTAAATAGAATTTTTTTTCAAATAATTTTAAAGGTTTAAAATTAGTGCTCTTCTCTTTGTCGCTGACAAATAACTTCGGTGATGATCGCGACATCATCGACGTTCATTTTCGAGTTTCGAAGTTAAGAGACTGTTCTGTAGTCTTGCTACAGCTTTGTTTTAGGGAATTTAATTTGGTTTGAATTTTCTGAAATATGACTTGATTTATAATATATATGTATATATATAGATATATGATTGAAATTTGATTTGACATATTATGTATATATTATTACTTATATCTTAATGGTTTGAATGTAATCGGACATTTAATTCTTAAATTTTAGCTTGAAGAATAATTTCAATTGTAAAAGGAAAATCAAAAATTTGGATAAATGATTCAAACTTGAGATAATTGAATTGGAAAGTTTTATTTGTATAATACAATTGCATTCCAATATAATTTACCTTAATTTCAGAAGTTAACAATGTAATTGGATAATATACAATATAAAAAGATTTTATAAATAAAATCTGAGTGGTTATAATAAATGTTATACATTTAAATTTTAATGATTAACAGGGGTAAATATAATAAAGGGTAATTGAATAACTTACAATAAATTAATTTTAAAAGAACTAAGAATAAAAGAAAGTAGTTATAATAAGTGTAAGTATGATTAACATAAGTGATAAATATATTGAGAGGAATAAGTTTAATTTTGATTAGGAATAAAGAAGAATAAAATTTATTAAGTACATTGTGAGTGTAATAAATGATTATTTTTCAACCCCATGGTTTTAAAAATTGTTAATTTAAGATGATTGGATAATAAGATAATGAAATTTGAGATAGTTAAGATTTAGTTAACTTGTGTAAAGATTTATTCTCTATTTAAGTTGAAATTTCCATGCTTTCAAATTTATTTCCTTATTTTGTTTTTCAAACTATCTTTTGGTTGTCCTTATCATCCTTATCTTGCTATAGACTGATATAGGCATCTTTTTATAATCTTTGGTACTCATTTGAATCTATTTTGCGTGCTTGAGTTCTTGATTTTGGAGAATCTTGGAAAGATCATCTCCACCTTGTTAAACATACCTATAACAATAGTTATCAGGTATAATTTAAATCTCCTTGTCATCTTGTCCTAATCTTATTTCACTCTATTTTTTTCTATGTTTTCCCATACCTCATTCCTTTTCGGGGACGAAAAGTTTTGAGTGGGGGAGAGTGTAACAACCCTGTATTTTGTAATTATTTTATTGTATATTTTAATTATTTTTAATGTAAGAGTTTGATTTTTAAAAAAAACTTATTTTACTTATTTGAAATGATTAAATTTATTATTTAAATATAATCTTGATTTTTATATGAGTTATAATTCCAAACTTGTGTAAGTTGAATATTTGCCTGAAATGCTGATTTTGGTCAAAATAGTCAAACTGTGACTTTTAACATAAAATTTTAAAAGTTTAAAATTTTAATTTTTTTCTTCTTTTATTATGAAAGTACATAAAATTCTAAGAACACCACTTTTCATTTCGTTGAATTTGGATGTAAATTGTGAAAGTTATACCCTTTACAATATTGTGCGTATATAGGGTTATTTAACAATGACTATTTTAAATTGTATAAATTACTTCTTCTTTGTTATATTTTATTTTAATATGTGATAATATGTTATATTATGTATATTTTGACTTTTAAGTATTTTTAAAATGATAATATAATTTTTCTAAAGTTCATTTGAATTTATTTCTAATTTTAAAAGCCTAGTTTCTATTTTCTTTGCTATTTTCTTAATTTAATTATATATATTTAAAATTTATTTATTTATTTTATAAATTAACTTTTATTTGCTGTGTTTATAATTCATTAATATTAATTTTATATGTATTTTGGTTAAAAATAGGTTTTCCAAAGATTTTTTTTGGGTTGTTCCAATTTATTTAGCCTAGTTTCACATATATGGATATTTTCTTTATATAAATTATATAATTTAAAATGTATGTTTTTATTTCTCTTATTTACATTTTCTCTGAGATTATATATCTATTTATCAGGCTTTTTATGTATTTACAAAATAGAAAAGAAATTTGAAAGGCCTTAAACTTTCCATCTTCCTAAGGCCCTTTTTTTCTAACCCTTCTACTTTTTAACCTAACTTTTCATTCAACTGACCACATCTCCTCATTTCTTCAGCCGCCACTTTTTTTCCTCTCATTCACGAATTTTTAAAGCTCCAAAACCCTAAAAATCATGGTCTCCATCTTGAAGAAAAAATTTAGGTAAATCCCTCTCTTCTTTCTACTTTTTCTTACTTTTTCTATGCAATTTTGCCTTGCCTTCTCCCTTGATTAAGATCGGCCTATTCCCCTATTCCACGGCCACCACCTCCTTCCATCTCTTCCCAACCATCACCACCATCTACCACATCATATATGACCATGGCCGAACCCCTTTTGATGGTCAAACCCCTCAAACTACAACCTAGATGCCTAGATCCATGCTTATTTGACCTCTACATGCTCATCCACTTCAACCACCACCCAAACCACCACCATAGCCGCCACCACTCCCTAGACCTGATCACAACACACCCCTCCTCACCTCTGTCCAGTCATGACACATCACAGGCCGAGCCCAATCCCCAAGGCTGAGCCCTTGTTTTGACCAAAAACCACCTAATTGCCTTCAAAACCACATCACCTCCTCATGTACAAACTCCACCTTGTCTTGCCCTGAACCCGAGCTATGTTAGCCCAAACCTGACCCAAAACTTGACCAAATCTGAACCACATCAGACCCCAAAGCCATACCAAACAATAGAGAAGGCAAAGCAAAAGACTGCGTAGTCGTATCTCCTTTTATTTCAATGTTATTGCATTTTAAAGCCGTATTGAATTTTGTTGTTTTGATTGTTTGTTTTGGGTTGTACACAAGAGTTGTAGATTGGATTCGTTCTCCACTCATGTCCATAGTCTTGTCATCGTGCTTGTCGTGCTTTTGGAATCGCACTTGTGTTAGTTGTTTTGGGTCTTCAACTTGAAAAAGTGAGTCTTTCTCACTCTGACATTTATACTTATGAAAAGTGAATTGATGACAAGTGTTTAGTAATATAAAATGTTTATGCAAGTTAATGATGATCATATGATATGCTATGCCATGTTATTACCATGTTAAAACTATTAATTTTCACCTGACATCTGATATATGACTGTATATTATGATATTGACATTGTTTATATTATTCCTCTATATGATCACACTACAAGTTCCCTGTTGGAATAGAAGCACTATGGGCTGAAATGATAGGCCTGAGTTATTTTATTTAATTCATTTTGACTTGGGATTGCGGGTTTGAAATGATAAAACCCGGATTTTCTTTGTAAATTACGGGTTGAAATGATATATTACCCGTATCACTTTACCTAGCGTAGAAAATTTCGTACAGGCCTGTAGTTAAAATATGTTTTTCTAAAAAATTTAAAATATTTTAGAAATTTAATTGTTATAATATTTTGATTTGAAATTTAATAAAAATATTATTTTCGTAAAATATTATTGATTTTCTGAATAATTGTAAGTGAAATGAATTAATGAAAAAGTTAGAAATTTTGAACGTAAGTTATTTTGGAAATTTTGATTTAATTTTAATTGAAAATTTAATTGAGTATGAAATTATGACAAATTTATGATAATTTGAATTTAAATGAATTTAAAATTATTTTTATCATATTTATGATTTTTAATAAAGTTGAAATGTGAAATAAATAAATATTTTAAGTTGAAACTTTGAAATATAACTAGAATTGGAAATTTATGAAATTGACGTAAAGGTGAACTTTTAGTTAAATAAATAAAAATAAAAGTAAGTTATATTTGAGAATTTGAACTTAAGTGTTAAGTTGAAATTTAATGTAATGGATTTTAAAAATTCAACATTGCATTTTAATAAGTGAATTATTATTAAATCTTGATTTTGAATGGAAATTTAACTTTATAAAATCATGAACTTGAGGAAAATTAAATGATGTTATAAATGTGAAATTGTATGATTTTATAAGTTAAAAATGTTTTTAATAAAAATATAACCAGTTGAGAAATTTTATTGAATATTTGAAGTTAATTGACTGCATTTTTGAAATGATATTTATTACAATGTAAATGGTATTACAGCAATTGTAAATACTGTAGTTGATGATAATGAACTAAAAAAAAACTATTGAAAAAAAACTATTATAGAAATTGTTGTAAGTACTATGATTTTTGAATTTAAATAAGTTTATATGAAATTTAAGAAAACCCTATTACAACATTTTAAAATGTTGTTTTTTGTTAAATTAAACTGTTTCGAATGTAACTTTCCGCAGAAGTTTTCTAAATGATGCGAAAAGTGAATTTTCACGATTTTGATAAACTTAAGTGAATAAATGAACTTTGGGAGTTGAAATTTTTGGAAATTTAATAATTTAATTATTAAGCATAATAACTTCATTGAAATGAAAAAAAAAAAAGAATTTTTGGAATATAAACTGTTTTAAAATATGAATTGAAATGGTATTTTAGATTGAATAAAATGAATAATGATTTGAAATGAATGAAGTTTTGAAAAGATACGATATTTTGATATATTAAAATGATTTGAAAATGAAGTTTTGAAAGGATATGATATTTTGATATATTAAAATGATTTGAAATGAAGTTTTGAAAGATATGATATTTTTGATATTAAATGATTTGAAAACGGAGTTTGAAAGATAGGACATTTTGATATTAACATGATTCAAAAAGAAGTTCTGAAAGATATGATATTTTGGAACTGAAAGGTAGTGTTGAAAGGGTATGAAAATTTAATATATTGAAATGGTTAGAAATGACTTGATATTTATTTTGATAAATATTTGAATTGAAAGATATGGTATGATGATATTTTTGAAATGGTTTGGAAATGATTTAATCTTTATTTTTGATAAAGATTTGGGTTGGAATGATATTTTATTTTGAAGTATAAAATATGTTTTAAAGTTATAACTACGGGTTATAATAACGATTGGTTGCTAAAGAGACCGGGATCGGATATTGTCTTATAGCCGGACAATACCGAAAACCACTTTAACAACTGTGTACGCGGTGGAGATTCCAGAATGAAGTAGGATGGTGGCGACGTTCTCGAGCTATATTACGTGGACCCAACTCCCGTGAGTTGGCATATATGACTAAAACAGGAGCTATACCGGGCTACACAAAGGGTCGCACCCTTTCATCAAGCATGCTCCATCGGAAACTATTCTATTACTGTTGTGATTCGATTAGGTGGCGCCACTTTGATTCGGGGGTATTGTTCGAGGTGGGCGGAAGCTGCTGGCTTGCCGTCACCACCGGTCCGGGAGTGCAAACGGTGTATCCACCCTGGCATTGCCTCGCGTGCCGTGTCATATCCTTAAATCGAGCCCACTACGATTTTGGTTTTAAAGATCCGACCGCGTTAAGGTTCACCATCTCCTTAACGCTATTTTCTATATGATTATACTTTACTGATTAGACACTACCGTATATAGCGTATATTACTACATAGTAAATAGTTTAACGGATCCTTAGAGGATGGGCGGTCCCAAGCATCCTTTAAGTTACTGATGCATTTTGTTACTGTTCACTTGAGTTGATTTACAGTTTATAAGTATTTATGTCCTGACTCGAGGGTTTTGTGTTTTGCTTTACGCTCGGGTCAGATTGATTGAGTTAGCATTCAAGATTCACCTTCGGCGTTGGAGCTTTCCTTGAAGATCCAGCCATCCATTTTGTTTCAGTATCCAGTGGTTCAGTGATGTATCTGATTTCTACCTGATGTATCCTGTTACTCTTCTTTTTTATCTTATTTAACTCTGATGTATCTTATATTTACATAGTAGCTTCATGAACTACTATCTCTTTAACTTCCGCTGCATTATCTTTACTCTATGTCTGTGATCTGTGATTTTATTTACTATATATTCTGAGATTTGCCAAATTTTTATTTACAACGCGGTATTTTGAGCAATTCAATTTCGGCATGAGTGTCTACCCATACACTTATAATGGATGCGAATGGTTGAAAATATCGGTTTGTTACAGTTTTATTTGTATAATACACAATTTCATTCCAATATAACTTACCTAAATTTCAGAAGTTGAATATGTAATTTGAAAATATACAGTATGGAAGGATTATATAAATAAAATTTGAGTGGTTTTAATAAATGTATATGCTTAAATTTTAGTTATAAAAAGATTAACAGAGGTAAACGAATTAAAAGGGTAATGGAATAATTTAGAATATAAAATGATGTTAAAGGAATTAAGAATAAATTTAAGCAGTTATAATAAGTATAAATATATTTAACATAGGTGATAAAATATATTGAGAAGAATAAATTTAATTTTAATTAGGAATAAAGAAGAATTAATTTATTGAGTACAGTTCGAGTATAATCAATGATTTTTGTTTCAAATACATGATTTTAGAGATTGTTAATTTAAGATAATTGGATGATAAGATAATGAAATTAGAGATAGATAAGATTTTTTTTAACTTCTGCAAAATTAATTTTCAATTTAAGTTGAAATTTTCAGGGTTTCAAATTTATTATCTTATTTTGTTTTTTCAAACTATCTTTTGGTTGTCCTTATTTCCCTTATCTTGCTACAGAATGGGGAGGCTATTGCTTACACCAGTCTGTTTAAAAATCTTTCTATAATCTTTAATAATCTTTGGTACTCATTTTGAATCCGAGCACTGCTTGCCATTCATAGACCATTGGTCAAGCGGAAAGGGTGAATTAGATTACAGAGGTTCTTTTTCGTACTTCTGTTCTTGATTCTGGAGGATCTCGGGAGGACCATCTCCACCTTATTAAACTTACCTATAACAACAGTTATCAGTATAATTTTAATCTTCTTGTCATCTTATCTTAATCCTATTTCATTCTATCTTTTTCTATGTTTTCTCGTACCTCATTCCTTTTCGGGGATGAAAAGTTTTGAGTGGGGGAGAGTGTAACAACAATGTATTTTGTGATTATTTTAATTATATATTTAATTATTTTAAATTAAAATTCCTGATTTAAAAACTTTATTTTATTTTTTAAAATGAATAATTTTTGATATTTTAAATATAAATTTTGATTTTGATGTAAATTAGAATTCAAACATGAATAAATATAATATTTTTCAAAAATGTGAATTTTGGACAATATGGTCAAACTTTGACTTTTAAATTTAAAATTTAAAAATTTGAATGAATTTTATCTTTCATTATGAAAATAAATAAAATTTCTAGAACAATGATTTTCTTTTCGTTGAAAACCGATTAATATTGTGAAAGCTATGCTTTTTACACTATTGTGTGTAAATTGTTTTATTTAACAAAATTGTTTATTTTAATTTATATAAATAATATTATTGTTTTTCATATCATGTTCTAATTTTTGTATATATGTGTAATATGAAATGTTATGTATATATTTTATTTTTAAAGCATTTTTAAAGTGTAGTTATAATTTTTAAATGTTTATTTTATTTTATCTATAATTTTTAATGCTAGTTTCAATTTGATAAGCTATTTTCTGATTTATCTTCTATTTTTCCTAAAATTATTTACTTATTTTCTTTTTCACTTTATTTTTTTTGTCTTTTATTTTTATTTGCTGAATTTTATTAGTTTATTTTGATTAAAACAAAATGGAAATACAAAGAGTCAAAACCTTTTCATTTTCCTATGACTTTTCATTTAACCATGTCCTTTAATTTTCTTTTTGGCTTTTCATTTGTTTAGCCGTCCATTTCTTTGCATAGTCATACATTTCCTTCTTCATTCACATGAGAAACTTCTCACCATATCATAACTCACGACTACCTCACTTAAAAAAAATTGTTAATTGCTTCTCTTCTTTTCTTTCCAGTTTCTTCCTATTTCCATTGTTTTGCCTTTGCTCCTCTTATGCTTTGCTCGGCCATAACCCTTCAACATCACAACCATCCTCTCCACCATCAGCAGCTGCAGTAACCACCACCTCCTATCTGACCAATGGTGGCCGTGACTGTCATATGATCCTAGCACCACAAATCCTTGCAAAAAACTCCACCACCACATGCTTAGCCAACCATAACTTCACCACCCTTCACATATCACCTCGGCCACCACCCTAGCATCACCAGCACCTGCAAACATTACATATGGCTGCAACTTCAGCTTTGACCTGAAATATGCCAAGCATGGCCGAGCCCAGTATTGACCAGGCCGAGCCTAAATGTTGAACCAAACATGCATATTTTGCCTTGTCCCTTTATATACCCTATGTTGTAACTCCTACCTCTTCAAACACTTTCCTAGCCGTGTTTTTTGATGCCAAACCTGACCTATATGATACCATACCTGAGCCTATTTCCAGCCATGGCTGAGAATATGATCCCTTAGGCGAAGCATTTGAATGGTTAAAGGCAGGGTTAAGTCATCTTGCTCTTTGTTGCTTTTTAATTCAAATTGTTTCAATGTATTTTTGTGTTGAATATATATGTTTATATGGTTGAATATATATATTTACATGGTCTTGTTTATTTGTTGTTTACAAGATCATTATCTTAGCTCTTTATTCATTCAAATCAAAAGTCATGTTGTATCGTGCTTGTCGTGCTTTCTAGAATCTATTCTGTGTGTTTTGATTTGCTAACTCTAGCTTGAAAAGAGAGTCCTTCTCACTCTAACATTTTTACTTATGAAATGGTAAATTGATGACAAGTGATTCGTAATTAAAATGTTTATGCAAGTTAATGATGATTATATGATATGTTATTTCATGTTATTACCCTGTTAACTTTGTAAATTATCACCTGACATATGATATATGACAGTATATTATCACATTGACATGTTAGAATAATTGTTTATATTGTTTATGCATATATTAACACTACAAGTTTACCTGTTAGAATAGAATCATTATGGGTTGAAATGATACATACCCAAATGGACTTTAGAATAGGGGAAAATCGTTATGGGCTGAAATGATAGGCCTGAGCGATTTTTATTTACTTGGGATTGCGGGTTTGAAATGATAGAACCTGGATTTTTCTTTGTAAACTGCGGATTAAAATGATACACATCTGTATCACTTGATCTAGGATAGAAAATTATATACAGACCCCGTGGTATATTTTTGAATGATATACATACATATACATATATATATATATATATATATATATATTTGTGTGTGTGTGTGTGTATTTTTAAAAGAATGAGATTTTTATTTAAAAATATATATTTTATGGTTTTGAGAAGGCTAAATATTAAGTTTTGAATTTGTGAATTTACGTATGTAAATTTGAAGTAAATGTGTTTTTTGACTTTAAATATTATTTTTAAAAAGTAAGTAAATAATGGAAATTTAATTTAAAGTTTTGAAATGTTATTTGAAGTAAAATGTTAATTTTTTGGTTAAATTAATAAGTTAAGAAAATAGTGAATTTTGACTTAACAAATGAATTGAGTTTTTAATTTAATATTTGATTTTAAAATTTTGTTGTAATAAATTATACGTTAAAATTATTTAAATGTGAAATTTTGAAGTCTAGAAATATGATTTATAAGTTTCAAATAACAAAAATTGAAGTTTTAAATGTTTCTGAAGTTATAATAAAATCTGAAATATTATTAATAGCATTTACAAAATGCTGTAGTTTTATGACAGCATTTTTAAATGCTATTGTTTTTGAATTTAACTATGTTGAAATAACTAAATATCTATTACGACATTTTATAAATGCCGTTTTCTTGAACTAAACTATTTTGGAAACTATAAGATACGATCGCACTTTATAAATGCCGTTGTTGCTATAATTTGACAATGTTTTGAAATGTTATAGATTTTAACACTGTTTGAGTGAAATTTTAAGGTGTTACATGACTTAACTTTTGGAATTGATTTTTTTGTGAAATTTCAGGAGTTTGAACATATATTTTAATATTTAAATTGAATTTGAATTTTTAAGGAATTTAAATTGAATTTGAATTTAAATAAGGTTCATTTGGTCATGTGTTAAATGGAATGAAATGTAATGAGATGAATGAAATGTAATGAGTAAATGAATTTTTGAATGAAATTTTGAAATGTGTTTTGTAATGATATTTGAAATAATAAATGAATGACATATTTGATTTTTAAAATGATATTTAAATTGAATATTTGAATTAAAGAATGATAATGAATTTATAATGGATTTGAAAAGGAAATGATTTTGAAATAATTTTGAATGACATGATCTTTATTTTGATAAAGAATGTGAATTTGGAATGATATTTGATTTTGATCTATTTGATAAATGAATATTTGAAGTTTATATTTGTATGAAAGGATATTTAGTTTACTTGTAATTTGGGTTTATTTAAATGATATAGAGTTTATTAGGTAAATATTTCAAAACTAAATATTAGTAAATTGAATTAAGATATATATATATATATATATATATATATGGAATTGTAAAATTTAGTTTTGAAATGTGAGATATTAAAGCTTTGAAATATACTAAAGATTGAATAGTTTATTTTTATGGATTAAACCTTTATTTGAAATTTGGTAAGATTTGAAATGTTTTGGTTGGGAAACTGAATTGAATTGAAACTGATGGTTTGAATTGAATTGAATTGGAAATTTGAAAATTTCAAATGTATGATCTTGAAATGTTATGATTTTCAAAGTTTAATGATTTTAAGTATTTTGATTTCAAAAGAGTTATAACTTTGAAAGTATTATGACTTTTGAAAGATAATATATGTTTAAAATGGAAATGATATCGTATTGATCTAAATATAGTTTTGTAATAAAAATGGTTTTGGTTTTGAAGTATAAACTATTTTGAAAGGAATATAGTTTGAAATGAAATGATTTGGTTTTTGAAGCATAAACTATTTTGAAATGACCACGGCTTTATAATAACGTTTGGTTGTTAAAGAGATCGGGATCGGAAGTTGTCATACTCTCTGCCAACTTCGAAAACCGCTTTAACAACCGTGTACGCGGTGGAGATTACAGAATGAAGTAGGATGGTGGCGACGATCCTATTGAGGTATGAACATGGACCTAACTCCCGTGAGTTGGCATAAGGTGGCTAAAACAGGAGCGATCTCGGGCCAAAAGGGGTAGCTCCTCTAGTCGGACACACTTCTTCGATACTATACTCTTACTTGTGGTTGATTTGATGGCCAACCTCCGATTTTGATTGGGAATATGTTCTGAGGTGGGCGTAGTGGCTGCTACGTTACCACCAGCCCGTGTGCGTAATTGGTATATCTACCCTGGCATTGCCTTGTGTGTCGTGTCACCTACCATAGCGAGCCTTACTACGAGTTTCTATTTGTGTCATACCTATGGAGTATCTCCTCATGGTCTCCTGATCAGGAGATATGCAGGTACTGTATAGACTATTGGCCCTATTACGTGTTAAGGGCTATATGGGTAACCCGTTAACGCTATTTTAAAGTAAGTTTATTTTACTATTAGACATTATTATATTAGAGAAATATTACTACATAGTAAATAGTTTAACAGATCCTTAGAGGATGGGCGATCCCAAGCTTCCTTTAAGTTACCGGTGCATTTTGTTATTGTTCACTTGAGTTAATTTACAGTTCATAAGCATTTATGTCCTGACTCGAGTGTTTTGTATTTTGCTTTACGCTCGAGTCAGACTGAGTGATTCAGCAGTCAAGACTCACCTTCGGAGTTGGATTTTATTGAAGATCCAGCCGTCTATTTTGCTTTCAGTATCCAGTGAATTCAGTGATGTATTCTAATTTGTACCTGATTGTATCTTGTTACTCTTCTGTTGTATCTTTTTTAACTCTAATGTATCATATATATATATATAGTAGCTTCATGAACTACTATCTCTTTTACTTCCGCTGCATTATTAAATACTCTATATCTGTGATCTATGATTATTTATTTACTATATATGATGAGATATGCCAAATTTATTTACAACGTGGTATTTTGAGCAATTCAAATCCGACATATGCGGATGCGAATGGTTGAAAATATCGGGTCGTTACAGTGTACTAGGCTAACTTCTCAAATTTATTTTTATTCAAATTAATCCAAGTTAAATTCAGTTTCAGTTCGAATTTCCAAGTTTTCAAACTTATTTATTATTCCACAAACATTTTTTATAAGATTCCAGAGTATTTCCAACATTTTCAAATCATTTTTGAAATCAATTCAAATTATTTCCAAAACCAAACCCATTTTTTTCAAAGACTCCAATTTAAAGCATTTTGGCAACAATTCCTCTTCTGGAAACTCTAAAATGAACACCAATGGTGTCGCGATCATCATCGGAGTTATTTTCCAGTGATAGTAAAGAGTTTAGTGATTTTACTCCTTCAAAACATTTTTCCATAACCTTTGAAAATAAATTTTCAAATCAAAGGAATTTAAATTTCTCAAATCTCAAAATTTTAAACCCCAAATCCTTTTTAAAACATTTTCAAATATTTCTCTGGAATTCTATTTCAAATTATAAATCACACTTACAATTTATATTTACAAATCCCATTTGTATAAGAAATTTATTTCTTAGCTTTTAGTTATGATTTTAATTTCTTATTCAACAAAAATGATAATAATTTAATATTATCACCTCCTAACAAACAATCAATCATGTATAACTATAATAATTTACGAAGATTATTTCTTTTTATATACGAAAATAGTTTGGGTAAAATTATTTCATTTACCCTCTTTTAAAACAATATCATGTTGAATTATTCTGTATAATTGTTTAGACATCCCTATCAATAACGTTAATTACTCGTACTGACCAGAATCCGTATACCACTCAACAAACCAATAAACAAAATATAAAACAATTTTATATTCACTAAAAAATACTTGCTCGTATCTATTAATACTTTCAAACTCATTCTAGAGTACTACTGACTCTATCTCTAATGAGTAATTCCCCCATCATAGCCAAGGTTGTCGCTTAACCAATTGCTCTTATACCACAATGTAACGACCTAATTTTTCGACTTTCGAAAATCGACATCGATACTTTCGCTGTATCAAATGTCGAACAATCGAATGCCTAACAAACCGAGCCATTGGGGTTAAAGAAGAAGAAGATTGAAGAAGAAAATAGAAACAATATCAGAATCTCACATTCGCAGCGGGACACTATATAATAGATAAATGAATATCTTTAAACAAAAGAACTATATCAGTTTATACATTACAACATAAGAGTCATATACAACACAAGAGCGGAAAAGAAATAATATTATATAAGTGTGATACGCCTCGCCATCCAGCTTGTCTCCTGATCTCCACATCATACTTTTTCTTACTTCGCTCTACTACAACTGATAACCTGACTCTAGGCTGCCCATGTGGAAAATTATGCGCACCTAGAGTTTAGAAAGGGAACAATAAACTCCAGGTTAGTCATGGGACTGGTGTGAGATCTTAAAACAGTTATTTTCACAAAAGAAAAGGAAAAGAAATCCGCTATGCTTTTGGAAAATGAAACTGCCATAAGGCCCCCCGCCACACACACAATGCAATGGCACAATTGGAGGAGATTTCTCCTTATGATAATCAAACATGCTTGACATGCAAAATATTTTTGATATTATTATTAGTGCATAGTGTGGAAAACATTTTGAAAGTATAATATTAATTTTAGCTAGCATAGGTACCATTATATTATGCCCGCTATAGCTACCATTTAAGAATGGCAGGTTATACAACTACAATCGTAAACGGCTCGTATTGGGTGATTGGATTTCCAACAAATAGTCAAGGCTAAGGAACTTCCATCACCAAATGAGTACGCCTCTAGAGGGACGCCCTGAGAACCTAACATGTTCTCTACCAACACAAGGTCGGGTTACCTTTGTAACTTGGTAACTAACTGTCATGAGTATGCCACCCTCGGTCTATACCGACCTTTACCGAGGAGCCTCAACAACCAACAACCACATAAGTAAATAATCTGGGCTCCATACCATAATACCAGTTTTTATCCACATAAGTTAAATATCTGGGATCCATACCAGGTACCACTTTTTATCCAGAAGGAAATCTACATACCTTGAGGGGCGCGACCCCCATAACCTTGCTGCATCATTTCCTCTTTCAACCAATTATATGGTGTGAGGTTCGACAAAGTCTCGTCCACAAAGCTATGCTTTTCACAAAAGACATGCTTCGATCAACAAATGATCAACACTTAGCATGCCACATTACCAAATTGGGAATATATCACTAGTAACCATCAACTACATAATTTCTGAGCTCCTATGTCTCAGAGAAGGGTTTTGTAACAGCCCTAGTTTTAGATATTTATTTTATTATTAATTATTTAATTTTAAAGTATATTTATATAAATTGTGTTTAAAAATGTAGTTTAATTATTTAATTTGAAGATATATTTTATAGATTTGTGTATGTCAATAAAATTTGATAATAACTGTAAAATTTTAAGCTATGATTTAACTGTAAAATTTCGCGTTCAAAGGACGCGTCAATTATAGGGTATAAGCAACGTAGTAAAACGTGTGTTTTTAAAATGTTATTTTTATCAAAAATTTTGATGTTTTATACTGCGTCTGTTTAACGTAGCGTAAAAATAATATTTTCAAACCTTTTTGAAGAAAAATATCAGTCAGTTAATTTCTACCCAACATTTCTTGGTTAACTAACAGTTTGATTTCAAATATATTTGTATACGTTTTTCTCTACATAAATATTCACCTTTCTATTTATTGTCATCAAACCAAAAATCAAAATTCAGCTAAATTAAAACAAATCACGTGAGCAATTTGGGCATTGGTACATATGTAACGTTCGAACAGTTGCTCTCTGATATCTTTCCGTTCACATTCGTTTCAAAGCCATGCATGTGTTCTCCATTCATTTAGCCTCTGCATCATCAATTTTTTTTTAAACATAAATCACGATATCACTTGAATCAAATATCAAAGCTTGCTTTTATCTGGTTTTCAAAGGGCATCAACAAGCCTTCAGTTTGAAACTCTCGGCCCTTTTGCTTATATATTTTTCAGACTAGAATGTGTAAATCACATTTGCCACTTCTAGAAACATAAACTGGAAATGAATCTAGTGCTTAAATCACGCAAGCATATTCAAATAGAGGTTACGTGTGTTCCCACTGGCCTTCCCAGAGCATGGCCATCCTTCTTTTAAATCGAGCATAAGCAACATTTAATCTGATTTTAACTGATGCATTTACCTCTCTTTTAAATTCACCACAAACTGCTCTGCCGTTTCTTAGATTAAAAGAGTATTGCATAAATCAATATTTGCCGTTTGATTTCCTGTAAATCAGAATGTATGAACTGATTTTTTTTTGATAATCACGTATTCATATTCAGATCGAAATAACTGATATGTTTTGCATTTACTTCCTCTGCCTATATATACTTTCCCACTTCATCATTTTTCTTTTCTAGATCTCAACTTCTCTGTTTTTCTCATGGACCCAGATCAGGTAATATTCCACTTTGTTTCTTTTGTTTTTCAGTCTCTTTTCTTTGGCATTTTGCTCGGCTACCCACCCATCTGACCATGTCATAGATAGACACATAAGACTATAAATTGAAAAAAAAAAGGGAGAATGTAATAGTGATGGCATTTGTGTTGATGAAGGGAAGTGCAGAGCAATATATAAGGTAGTAATAGATGTTAGTGTTGAAGGTAAGATAGAAAGTAGATAGGTTGGTCACTAATCTGCATTCAGAATCTACATCTACTTGAATTGGGAAATTAGGCTGATACCACTGTGCATGCATTTGTGTGGATTTGTGAAGTTCAAACTATAATGGGTTGTGTAGTGATAGAAACATGGTACATATAGGGTGTGAGTTCCAGACCTCATTCATAAAGGTTAAGTCTGCATACATACAAGGCCTGCAATAGGCTGTACAAAGTGTGCATGTACATATATCACAAGTGCATGCCCAGGCCTTGAAGCTGCATAAGTGGTGACTGGGTGATAAGGATGGTAGTGTGAAGACTGTAGTGTTTAGTATGAAGATCTGGGCTGAAGTTAATTCAAGTGATGTAAACATATTAGGTTCTGATTTTATATGGCCACTTGATATGCATGTATGAACATATCTACAGTTATTTAACTTAGCCTCTGCATGTTCAGTTTTGAAGACTGGGAAAGGAATTTAGACTGAAAGGGGTAAGGACTTTAGTGATTGCAGTAGAAGTAAATTCTAGCTGTTGTAGCTGATTGGAAGTAGTAGTATAGGGCTCTGTTGATCTTGATCTAGAAAGCCTGAGAAGAATTATTGATAGTTGTTTGAACAACAAGTTAGGCAGAAGGAATAAATGTGTAAATGCACGCATGAGTTCAGTGCATAGTACACAAGATAGGGTGTGGGACGAGCATGGATGTGTCCAAGTCAGTTGATATAGGCATAAAGATGGAACCTGAGTATATGTGAGTAGATATAGGCATATAGTCACTGTGTGCATGTGTCAAGGCTGACAGAAGTGGAGATGCCTGACTGGAATTGTGGTAGAAATAGGTAGGCAGCTGTTTGGTTCGAAGCCTGGAAACATGGTCACGTGTTTAAAACTTTTGAGAATTTTGCATAGTTGAGGTATCAGATTTCATTCATAACAGTTAGGCTACATGTTTGTAATCTTAGTGGTAGGCTGTACATCTGGATCACTGTGTGTAGCTGTATCACAGGGTGTACATGTTCAACTGACGTGAGTAAGATGCAAACTGGAGTTGTTGGATACTAGAGATAGTTAGGTAGGCAAGTATGATGTGTGAAGCTTCAGTAGATGCTCTTATGTGAGTTGCTGTAGAAAAAGTAATGGGTATGATGGAAGTTTGAATAGGAGATGGACATGTTTTACAAGGAAAATGCATACAAAGCTTCAGTGTTGGTAGCATGGATGACTCGAAGCAAATTGCATATTGACCCGAAGTATTGCATGTTATTTCTTGAAGCTAAATAAATATGGCTCGGGTAGTTGTTTTTTTTCTTACCTGTTGAAATTTGAAACCCAGTTTTGTAATATATATAAGTCAAACTGGAATTCGCAAAGCAAGAGAAAAAAAAAGGAAAAAAAAAAAGAAAAAAAAAGAGAAGAAGAAAAATGGATAAAGTTTGGAACTGGTGAGCATAGGTTGGATCCAGATAGAGAAGAAGTGAAAATTGATTAAAGTAGAGGCAGAGTTATAAGCATGAGGAAGGGTTGGCGTGAGTGTGTGCTTGTGCACGTGAAAGTTGAAATTTTATGTGTGCACGTGTACATGTGTATCACGACATAGAGTAGGGAAAACGTCCCCAAATTTCGCTTAGCCTGACTTTAGAAAAATTTTGTCGTAAAATTTTGTGTTAACCCGGTCCTCATTTTTTTGGTATATTTCGGTCACGGTACACGGTGGAGTGGTCGAGCAAGTCAAATCATTCTCGTTCTATTTTAATTTGACCGTAAAATTCTAAGTCGCATATTCTATTTTTCTACTTTTGTTCTAGATTTGAATCTAGGCGACATCCGAGAAATTTTATCGTTACTCTCTGTCGTTCTGCACCGGTGAATCGTCGTTTTAAATTCAAAATTTTCTGCAACTCTCAGGTGAGTATTTCTCACCAGACATACGTATTTATATTTTAGTAAATTATTGCAAGTGTATGTGTAAAATTGTATTTCACTATTATCTGTCTGTAGTGTAATATAGCATGATGGACCCCATTTAACTGACACCTCATCAGTTATTTATATGTTGTATTATATCTGCAGTTATATTATGTTATTGTCTATTTACTGCTTAAATCACACTGCAAGTTCCCTGTATATATATATATTGTTATGGGCTGAAATGATAGGCCTAATTGATTATTATTGTTCATCTATTCTGTTAACTGCTATAAATTAACTTGGGATTGCGGGTTTGAAATGATAGAACCCGGGATATTTGTAAATTACGGATTGAAATGATATAAATCCGTATCACTTGACGTAGGATAGAAAACTATATACAGGCCCGTGGTCCTTATAATATTTTCTGAAATATTTAAAACTAATTTGAAAGTTAAATATTTGATTTATATCTTTAAAGGAATTTATATTAATTTTTAATAAGTTATAAATAAAAATAAATAAATAATTGAATAAAATTATGGAATATAACTTATTTTGGAAAGTCTGGATTTTTTGAAAGAATAAGATTTCAGTTAATAAATAAATATAAATAAGTTATATTTGGAAATATTTATTAAGTTAAACAATCTATTACAGCATTTAAATGCTGTCTCTTTTGAAATTGGACTAGGTTTACCCATAACTTTAGGTAGCATTTCCTAAGTGCTATGGAATCTAGAATTTGATTGCTCTAAAACTTATGGAATTTGATAAATTTTATTTTATCTTAAGTTTTGGAAAAGCTTAAGACATAATATTTATGACTGTATTTTCCTAAATAAATTAAAGATAAATATTCTGGTATTAAGTAAATTTTGGAAAAATTTAATGGTTAAAAATTTGGAGTTTTATTCAAGACTAAATAATAAACCATTGATTTGTGAAAGAATAAACCCAAACTTAGTTTGAATAGTAAATACTCCAATATATATGGGAATTGTAATGTTTTGGGGATATAAAATGATATTTAATTTATGGTTTAAATCTTAAATAGAGAAATTATTTGTAAAGCTATGAAAATTCTTTTCTTTACAAAGTAACCATAAAGTTAACCCATTTATTCTATATACCGTTAAATATCCAAACCATTGTGTTTGGGAGTTATGGATTTTAAAGTAAAATCTCCAAAAATATTATGCTTTGAAGGTATAATTCAAATATTTGGTTTCCATATATTATAAATTTTAAACAGTATGGCTTTGGAAAGGAATTTTATTTGAATATAACGATATCATATTGTTTTGAGTTTTTAAAATGATATCGTATTTATAGTTTTGAAATGGAAATGTTTATTCTGGTTTCAAAGTATAAACTGTTTTAAATGACCACGGGTTATAATAACGATGGGTTGGCAAAGAGACCGGGATCGGATATGGACATACTCTCTGTCGATACCGAAAACCACTTTGACTAACCGTGTACGCGGTGGAGATTCCAGAATGAAGTAGGATGGTGGTGACGTTTTCTTGAAAGGTATATAAGTGGACCCGACTCCCGTGAGTTGGCTTAAGGTGGCTAAAACAGGAGCGATTCTCGGATTAATGAGGTAGCTCCTCTGATCGAACGCACTTCTTCGTATACCATTCTATTGCTTATGTGATTGTTTGGGTGCACCCTTGATTTGGGAGTGTTGTTCGAGGTGGGCGGTTGCTGCGGCTTCGCGTTACCACCGGTCCGGATAGCAATTGGTATATCTACCCTGGCATTGCCTAGTTGTGCCGTGTCACCTACCATATCGAGCCTTGTACGAGTTTGGTTTTCTCCCGTAGCCCGTGTGGTATCCTCTAGTTGCTTCCCGAGTAGGAGGAGCTATGATATTGGATGGACTACTGGGACTATTATGTGTTAAGGTGGAAAATGTAAAGCCTTAACGCTATTTAAAAGTATGTTTATTTTAGTATAGACACTATTATAATAGCGCAATATACTACATAGTAAATAGTTTAACGGATCCTTAGAGGATGGGCGGTCCCAAGCATCCTTTAAGTTACTTGCTATATATTACAGTACACTTGATTTAGTTTACATTATATAAGTATGTATGTCCTGACTCGAGTGTTTTGTTTTATTGTACGCTCGGGTCAGCCTGAGTTGCAGCTTCAGTTTCTTCTCCGTAGCTAGGACACTCAGTAGATCATTCGTGCTGTTGGAAGTTGTTTCAGCCTTTATCTTTTCTGGAATTCAAGACTTTGAAGACTCTATCTCTATTTATGTTTTAAATTTTGTAATGAGTATTATAGACAATGTAAGTTCTGTTTTGTAAAGTTGTATCAGTGGCTTCATGAACCACTAAATTTTAATTTCCGCTGCGAGATTCTGATATCTGTGTATGTGATTCTGTGATTTATTTATTGTATATCTTGAGTTTTGCCAAATTTATTTTACAACGCAGTATTTTGAATGATTCAAGTCCGACATGTGCGGATGCGAATGGTTGAAAATACTGGGTCGTTACAGCTGGTATCAGAGCTTTGGTTCTAGGCAAAACTTAGAATATATGATAAATTTGATTTATAGAATCACATTCATCCGAGCTCGGATCTCTTCCTTTTCGAATTTTGGAACATTTCCTGTGGTTCCAAGGTTCATTCGTGTCCCTCACTTTTCATCTTCTTTAGATTCTGGAGTGTCCCATAACTCCACTTCGGATAATCTTTATAGTGAATTGGCGGTCTCGCCATTATTCTAATAAAGGGGTGAAACTCCTTTACCATTAGCATTGATTCACCAGAGATTTATATTTATCCTCGGTTTATATGCCAGTATCTTTGGTTATTCCGAACTCTATCTCTTCGGATCAAATATAGATTTACCCAATCATATCGATCCGACTCTTTAAGTCACGGATGACTAGGTCAAGGTTGTCCGCGATTTATATAGACTTACCCAGTTCCTTATTCTGTTATTTAATCGTCAAGTCTTCTGATTTCAACTTATCTTGAATTATTTGAATTCATCAAAATTTGAATTTCTACCCTTGTTTTGGAAAATTATTTTTGAAAGAAAAATCTAAATATATATAAGTATGATTTTTAGAATTTTATAATTAATTTGACTATTTGTCAAGAGATAATAGTTTTGATTTTATTTATGATTTTGTAAACCATGTGATAAATAATTGAATATAAACAGTGGTCATAAATTAATTTAGAAACAGAAATGAATTTAAAACAAGAACTTAAGAATCCAATTTCTGATGATTTCAAACCGTAAGTTTAAAAATTTTAAAGGATATATTATTTAAAGTATTTTCGAATAGAAATTGTTTCCAAAGAATTTTAAAATATAGTACTTTTCTCTTTGTCGCTGGAAAATAATTTCGGTGATGACTGCAGCATCATCGACTTTCATTTTCGAGTTTCGAAGTGAAAAGACCATTCTGTAGTCTGGCTACAGTGTTACCTTGAGATTTTAATTGATTTGAATTTCTAAAATATGACTTAATATATATAGATATATAATTTAAATTGATTTGACATATTATGTATATATATTTTTATCTATCTCTAAATGGTTGAAGGAAATCAGAAATTTAATTCTTAAGTTTTATCTTTGGGAATAATTTCAATAATTAAAAATATAAATTTGGAAAAAAAATATTTCCAATTGGAGATAATTAAATTTGGAAGTTTTAGTTGTATAATACTCAATTTCATTTCAATATGACTTACCTTTATTTTCAAAAGTTAAAAATGAATTTGGATAATATACAATATAAAAGGATTTTATAAATAAAAATTTGAGTGGTTATAATTAATATTATACACTTAAATTTTAGTTATAAAAGATTAAGTGAGATAAATAAGAAAAAGGGAATTTAAGGAATTTATTTAAATAACCTCATAATCAAAATTTGATAATTGAGATTTTGGTTTTCAAATAAAAATTTCAAGTATAACTTATAAAAGGAATATCTCATAAAATAGGTATTTCAAATAAGTGTTAGGTTATTTGTTAAATATAGAGATAAGTAAAATAATGAACTTTTGAAATAAAATAAAGTTTATTTAGATATTACCTTCATAAAAGTTTGTTTTAAAAAATAAGTAAAATATTATCCAAATGAATATTGCAGAATTGAACTAATTTGAAATACTATTATATCTACGGTAACATATTTTAAGTGTTGCTGTTTCTAAAAATAAATGTTTTGAAAATTATAATTGAATAAATGAAGTTTATTAAAAAAAATGTTATGATTTTGTAGTATGATTTCTAAAAGATAATATCTATAAATCTTAATGACTTTCAAAGTATTTTGATTTCAAAAGCATTATGATTTCAAATTTATTATTTTGTTTTCCAAACTATTTTTTTTTCCTATCTGCTACGGATTGGGAGGCTATTGCTTATACCAATCTATTTAGAAATTTTTCTCTATAATCTCTGAAATCTTGGTTACTCATCTTGACCCTGAGCACCGCTGAGCACCCATAGACTGACAGTCAAACTGAAGGGGCAAAACCAATTCTAGTGAATCTCTTCGTGCTTCAAATTCGGAACTATCCATTTAAGATTCTTGTTTATTTAGCTTATCTTCCTTTTGTTTCTCTTCTTCGTTCCTTTTCGAGGACGAAAAGTTCTTAAGTGGGGGAGAGTGTAACAGCCCTAGTTTTAGATATTTATTTTATTATTAATTATTTAATTTTAAAGTATATTTATATAAATTGTGTTTAAAAATATAGTTTAATTATTTAATTTGAAGATATATTTTATAGATTTGTGTATGTCAATAAAATTTGATAATAACTGTAAAATTTTAAGCTATGATTTAACTGTAAAATTTCGCGTTCAAAGGACGCGTCAATTATAGGGTATAAGCAACGTAGTAAAACGTGTGTTTTTAAAATGTTATTTTTATCAAAAATTTTGATGTTTTATACTGCGTCTGTTTAACGTAGCGTAAAAATAATATTTTCAAACCTTTTTGAAGAAAAATATCAGTCAGTTAATTTCTACCCAACATTTCTTGGTTAACTAACAGTTTGATTTCAAATATATTTGTATACGTTTTTCTCTACATAAATATTCACCTTTCTATTTATTGTCATCAAACCAAAAATCAAAATTCAGCTAAATTAAAACAAATCACGTGAGCAATTTGGGCATTGGTACATATGTAACGTTCGAACAGTTGCTCTCTGATATCTTTCCGTTCACATTCGTTTCAAAGCCATGCATGTGTTCTCCATTCATTTAGCCTCTGCATCATCAATTTTTTTTTAAACATAAATCACGATATCACTTGAATCAAATATCAAAGCTTGCTTTTATCTGGTTTTCAAAGGGCATCAACAAGCCTTCAGTTTGAAACTCTCGGCCCTTTTGCTTATATATTTTTCAGACTAGAATGTGTAAATCACATTTGCCACTTCCAGAAACATAAACTGGAAATGAATCTAGTGCTTAAATCACGCAAGCATATTCAAATAGAGGTTACGTGTGTTCCCACTGGCCTTCCCAGAGCATGGCCATCCTTCTTTTAAATTGAGCATAAGCAACATTTAATCTGATTTTAACTGATGCATTTACCTCTCTTTTAAATTCACCACAAACTGCTCTGCCGTTTCTTAGATTAAAAGAGTATTGCATAAATCAATATTTGCCGTTTGATTTCCTGTAAATCAGAATGTATGAACTGATTTTTTTTTTGATAATCACGTATTCATATTCAGATCAAAATAACTGATATGTTTTGCATTTACTTCCTCTGCCTATATATACTTTCCCACTTCATCATTTTTCTTTTCTAGATCTCAACTTCTCTGTTTTTCTCATGGACCCAGATCAGGTAATATTCCACTTTGTTTCTTTTGTTTTTCAGTCTCTTTTCTTTGGCATTTTGCTCGGCTACCCACCCATCTGACCATGTCATAGATAGACACATAAGCCTATAAACTGAAAAAAAAAGGGAGAATGTAATAGTGATGGCATTTGTGTTGATGAAGGGAAGTGCAGAGCAATATATAAGGTAGTAATAGATGTTAGTGTTGAAGGTAAGATAGAAAGTAGATAGGTTGGTCACTAATCTGCATTCAGAATCTACATCTACTTGAATTGGGAAATTAGGCTGATACCACTGTGCATGCATTTGTGTGGATTTGTGAAGTTCAAACTATAATGGGTTGTGTAGTGATAGAAACATGGTACATATAGGGTGTGAGTTCCAGACCTCATTCATAAAGGTTAAGTCTGCATACATACAAGGCCTGCAATAGGCTGTACAAAGTGTGCATGTACATATATCACAAGTGCATGCCCAGGCCTTGAAGCTGCATAAGTGGTGACTGGGTGATAAGGATGGTAGTGTGAAGACTGTAGTGTTTAGTATGAAGATCTGGGCTGAAGTTAATTCAAGTGATGTAAACATATTAGGTTCTGATTTTATATGGCCACTTGATATGCATGTATGAACATATCTACAGTTATTTAACTTAGCCTCTGCATGTTCAGTTTTGAAGACTGGGAAAGGAATTTAGACTGAAAGGGGTAAGGACTTTAGTGATTGCAGTAGAAGTAAATTCTAGCTGTTGTAGCTGATTGGAAGTAGTAGTATAGGGCTCTGTTGATCTTGATCTAGAAAGCCTGAGAAGAATTATTGATAGTTGTTTGAACAACAAGTTAGGCAGAAGGAATAAATGTGTAAATGCACGCATGAGTTCAGTGCATAGTACACAAGATAGGTTGTGGGACGAGCATGGATGTGTCCAAGTCAGTTGATATAGGCATAAAGATGGAACCTGAGTATATGTGAGTAGATATAGGCATATAGTCACTGTGTGCATGTGTCAAGGCTGACAGAAGTGGAGATGCCTGACTGGAATTGTGGTAGAAATAGGTAGGCAGCTGTTTGGTTCGAAGCCTGGAAACATGGTCACGTGTTTAAAACTTTTGAGAATTTTGCATAGTTGAGGTATCAGATTTCATTCATAACAGTTAGGCTACATGTTTGTAATCTTAGTGGTAGGCTGTACATCTGGATCACTGTGTGTAGCTGTATCACAGGGTGTACATGTTCAACTGACGTGAGTAAGATGCAAACTGGAGTTGTTGGATACTAGAGATAGTTAGGTAGGCAAGTATGATGTGTGAAGCTTCAGTAGATGCTCTTATGTGAGTTGCTGTAGAAAAAGTAATGGGTATGATGGAAGTTTGAATAGGAGATGGACATGTTTTACAAGGAAAATGCATACAAAGCTTCAGTGTTGGTAGCATGGATGACTCGAAGCAAATTGCATATTGACCCGAAGTATTGCATGTTATTTCTTGCAGCTAAATAAATATGGCTCGGGTAGTTGTTTTTTTTCTTACCTGTTGAAATTTGAAACCCAGTTTTGTAATATATATAAGTCAAACTGGAATTCGCAAAGCAAGAGAAAAAAAAAAGGAAAAAAGAAAAAGAAAAAAAAAGAGAAGAAGAAAAATGGATAAAGTTTGGATCTGGTGAGCATAGGTTGGATCCAGATAGAGAAGAAGTGAAAATTGATTAAAGTAGAGGCAGAGTTATAAGCATGAGGAAGGGTTGGCGTGAGTGTGTGCTTGTGCACGTGAAAGTTGAAATTTTATGTGTGCACGTGTACATGTGTATCACGACACAGAGTAGGGAAAACGTCCCCAAATTTCGCTTAGCCTGACTTTAGAAAAATTTTGTCGTAAAATTTTGTGTTAACCCGGTCCTCATTTTTTTGGTATATTTCGGTCACGGTACACGGTGGAGTGGTCGAGCAAGTCAAATCATTCTCGTTCTATTTTAATTTGACCGTAAAATTCTAAGTCGCATATTCTATTTTTCTACATTTGTTCTAGATTTGAATCTAGGCGACATCCGAGAAATTTTATCGTTACTCTCTGTCGTTCTGTACCGGTGAATCGTCGTTTTAAATTCAAAATTTTCTGCAACTCTCAGGTGAGTATTTCTCACTAGACATACGTATTTATATTTTAGTAAATTATTGCAAGTGTATGTGTAAAATTGTATTTCACTATTATCTGTCTGTAGTGTAATATAGCATGATGGACCCCATTTAACTGACACCTCATCAGTTATTTATATGTTGTATTATATCTGCAGTTATATTATGTTATTGTCTATTTACTGCTTAAATCACACTGCAAGTTCCCTGTATATATATATATATTGTTATGGGCTGAAATGATAGGCCTAATTGATTATTATTGTTCATCTATTCTGTTAACTGCTATAAATTAACTTGGGATTGCGGGTTTGAAATGATAGAACCCGGGATATTTGTAAATTACGGATTGAAATGATATAAATCCGTATCACTTGACCTAGGATAGAAAACTATATACAGGCCCGTGGTCCTTATAATATTTTCTGAAATATTTAAAACTAATTTGAAAGTTAAATATTTGATTTATATCTTTAAAGGAATTTATATTAATTTTTAATAAGTTATAAATAAAAATAAATAAATAATTGAATAAAATTATGGAATATAACTTATTTTGGAAAGTCTGGATTTTTTGAAAGAATAAGATTTCAGTTAATAAATAAATATAAATAAGTTATATTTGAAATATTTATTAAGTTAAACAATCTATTACAGCATTTAAATGCTGTCTCTTTTGAAATTGGACTAGGTTTACCCATAACTTTAGGTAGCATTTCCTAAGTGCTATGGAATCTAGAATTTGATTGCTCTAAAACTTATGGAATTTGATAAATTTTATTTTATCTTAAGTTTTGGAAAAGCTTAAAACATAATATTTATGACTGTATTTTCCTAAATAAATTAAAGATAAATATTCTGGTATTAAGTAAATTTTGGAAAAATTTAATGGTTAAAAATTTGGAGTTTTATTCAAGACTAAATAATAAACCATTGATTTGTGAAAGAATAAACCCAAACTTAGTTTGAATAGTAAATACTCCAATATATATGGGAATTGTAATGTTTTGGGGATATAAAATGATATTTAATTTATGGTTTAAATCTTAAATAGAGAAATTATTTGTAAAGCTATGAAAATTCTTTTCTTTACAAAGTAACCATAAAGTTAACCCATTTATTCTATATACCGTTAAATATCCAAACCATTGTGTTTGGGAGTTATGGATTTTAAAGTAAAATCTCCAAAAATATTATGCTTTGAAGGTATAATTCAAATATTTGGTTTCCATATATTATAAATTTTAAACAGTATGGCTTTGGAAAGGAATTTTATTTGAATATAACGATATCATATTGTTTTGAGTTTTTAAAATGATATCGTATTTATAGTTTTGAAATGGAAATGTTTATTCTGGTTTCAAAGTATAAACTGTTTTAAATGACCACGGGTTATAATAACGATGGGTTGGCAAAGAGACCGGGATCGGATATGGACATACTCTCTGTCGATACCGAAAACCACTTTGACTAACCGTGTACGCGGTGGAGATTCCAGAATGAAGTAGGATGGTGGTGACGTTTTCTTGAAAGGTATATAAGTGGACCCGACTCCCGTGAGTTGGCTTAAGGTGGCTAAAACAGGAGCGATTCTCGGATTAATGAGGTAGCTCCTCTGATCGAACGCACTTCTTCGTATACCATTCTATTGCTTATGTGATTGTTTGGGTGCACCCTTGATTTGGGAGTGTTGTTCGAGGTGGGCGGTTGCTGCGGCTTCGCGTTACCACCGGTCCGGATAGCAATTGGTATATCTACCCTGGCATTGCCTAGTTGTGCCGTGTCACCTACCATATCGAGCCTTGTACGAGTTTGGTTTTCTCCCGTAGCCCGTGTGGTATCCTCTAGTTGCTTCCCGAGTAGGAGGAGCTATGATATTGGATGGACTACTGGGACTATTACGTGTTAAGGTGGAAAATGTAAAGCCTTAACGCTATTTAAAAGTATGTTTATTTTAGTATAGACACTATTATAATAGCGCAATATACTACATAGTAAATAGTTTAACGGATCCTTAGAGGATGGGCGGTCCCAAGCATCCTTTAAGTTACTTGCTATATATTACAGTACACTTGATTTAGTTTACATTATATAAGTATGTATGTCCTGACTCGAGTGTTTTGTTTTATTGTACGCTCGGGTCAGCCTGAGTTGCAGCTTCAGTTTCTTCTCCGTAGCTAGGACACTCAGTAGATCATTCGTGCTGTTGGAAGTTGTTTCAGCCTTTATCTTTTCTGGAATTCAAGACTTTGAAGACTCTATCTCTATTTATGTTTTAAATTTTGTAATGAGTATTATAGACAATGTAAGTTCTGTTTTGTAAAGTTGTATCAGTGGCTTCATGAACCACTAAATTTTAATTTCCGCTGCGAGATTCTGATATCTGTGTATGTGATTCTGTGATTTATTTATTGTATATCTTGAGTTTTGCCAAATTTATTTTACAACGCAGTATTTTGAATGATTCAAGTCCGACATGTGCGGATGCGAATGGTTGAAAATACTGGGTCGTTACAGGTTTTAAGCTAAGTGAATAAATTCTCCGCCACCGACAGAAATGTATTTGATAGAAACCAGCTTTACATCTCAAAGTGTAACGTCGGACATACATCCATACAAGTCTGTTCCAGGTTCGAACGGAACCTAAGGCACTTCCTCTAATTTAGGAAATAAGCCCTTGAAAATCCGGATATGCACTAATCATGTCCGGACTCCCCATCACAAAGGGTGATATAAATCTCTATACCGGAGCAACTCAGTGCAGAGACATTCGACAGGTAATCCTTTTGTTTTCGAAAATACCCGATCTTCAACGCTGTCTTCAAGTGCAATCCAATTCGTCGTATCATTTATTCGGAATGGGTTTTATGACATGAAGTCCTCTCCCGGCTTAACCGAATAATGAGCGCTTATTTTTAAAAACAAATTTGAGTGCCATTTTAAAGGCCAATATTGATAGTCGGTTATTTAACTATCAAACATCGTTCACAACAACCATAATGCCTAATTAATTTCACAAATTATTTATAATGATAGTCGGTTTTTTAACTACAAACAGTATTCACATCGACCATCAAATTTAAATATCTTCGCAAGATATATGTTCACACTTCTACCCTTTGAAAACAAATTTCAAATCACTTTCCCTTTTTGCGGAATAAAATTCTAAATATTATTTATTTCCACTTAAAATTTGCCAAGTCCGAATACTTCAAAATAATTTAAATCACTTATCCAAAATATATGCTTTGAAACACTTAAAATGAAAACTATTTTAAACACTTTATTTAAAATAATAGTTATGAAAATTTTATACTAATATCTCATATAACACTTAAGTCCAAACCATTTTGAAAATAAAATTATTAGATAGAGTGTAACTATTTAAATAACCATTTGCTAAATCAAATATCAATTAAATCTTTAAACAAATGACTTATATAATTAACTAAATAAATATTCATTTTGAAGATTTAAAAACAATTCAAGAGAATAATTCCTCCAAAACATTCTTTTTTTTAAAACCAACTCTAGAACTTTTAATTTATATTTGAAAGCTACTTTGAAAACATACTCGGCCTTCCAGAGAAAATACACTTTCCTTTCACACCTTTAAAAATAAACTACCATTTATTTTTAAAACAAATTTCCATTCCACTGCAAATTTCCATTGTAAATTTATATTTCAAAATATCCACTAATATACAATTTTCAAAATTGATTTCCCAAATTTACTTTCAAATACCAAATCAAATTCCAAATTGATTTCCCAAAAATTTATTTTCAAACAACAAATCAATTTCCAATCAAAATTTTATTTTCAAACACCCAAATCAAATTCCCAAATTGATTTCCAAAATTTACTAACTTTTAAAAATAAATTCCATTATTTCTCCCAAACTATTTAAAATCCGAATTTTAAATAAATTCTTCAACTTTTAAATAATATTACTCGAAGTCCATTTATTTCCATTTATTAAAATCATTTACCCGTAATTGAAAATTTATTCATTAGGATTTCAAAAATCAACCTTTTCGCTTTTCAAATTTCTTCTTTTAAATTTGTCCAATTCTCTAGAATTAATTTACCCAAATTTACTGCTTGAATTTCCAAAAATCCAATTATATATTTCTGGTATCCTACGATACCAAAAATATATTTGGCCAAACCATATCCTTCAATGATTTCAATCATCAATATAATCATTCACTGATTATCAATAATCACATCACAACAAGAAAATAAATTCAAATATTTAAGGAATCCAGTTGGATCCCTCCAACCTGTTTCCCTGCATTCACAGATGTTAGCACAACAATTAAGTACCAATTCCACTTTGAGGTGGAATATCACGGTATATGGGATTATATCATATAATCCACTATTATGCGGTGCTTAAGGTCTCATCCATTATATAATGTGGGAACTCCATCACTCCAATATATATACTATTATATATACTATCACATCCAAACAAACAATCAATAATTGAAATTCTAATATTTTAATTGAGTGAGAAGATCTCACCTTTGCCCTTTTATTTGCAATCCGTTTCCACCATGACTTTTTCCCTTCACTGTATTAGACCTTTTACAAATATTTATAAAATTTATTAATATTCGAAATAGTCGAATAATTAATTTTCATATGATAATTTTAATTCACCACTGATTTTATTTTGAACTAATACTTTTAATTTTAAACCAAATTCTTTTAATAAATTCATTTAACTAAAAATTATTTTTAAAACTAAATTCCCTTTAATAATTTATTTTTAGTGATAATATAAATTTTAAATAAGTTAATTAAACAAAATAAACCACCATAACATAATATATATTATAAAATAAACTAGTGATCGAAAATACGTATTTTTATTTCTTTTTACTTGAAACAATATATATATATATATATATTTAAATTCCAGTGTCTAACATTTTAAATTTCAGAATAAAGAGAAAAAAACAAAAATCAATACATTACTAACCAAACTCGCTTCGAAACCTGCATGCCACCACGGCTTGCCCAAAGCGCCGTGCTCTTCGAATGAAGAGGAATTCACGACATCGCCCCCATCTTGTTTGTCAACGTCCCTTCCAAAATAGATTGTGTCCACACCAAGCTACAGCAGTTGGTCGATCGAACAACCCCAAAATCGAAGTCGAGGATGTTGACGAAGCCTTCTCCACGCATGACTCGCCATAACGTCTCGTCGCTATCTCCTACCATCGAGCATCGCACTAGGCTCCTCCATCGTTGTAACATCCTGCCTTTTTGTACGTTTAAATCAACGATAAACCACACACGTCAGCCTCAAACCACACAAAAGAGCGGATTGTTATTGGGGGTAAATAAGAAAAGCAGAGAAAGAAATAAAACAAAATAGAATCTTGTAGCGGAACGATAAATATAATAATCAAATAAACAGTTCATGAAGATGTTGTACAAAATATTCAATTATACTTATAAAATACATATCAGAGTTACACATACCAGATAATAATAAATAATGCAGCGTAACAGTTGGATCTAGTGGAATAATATACTATATAATAATAATAATGAAATCATCGTCTTCGTCCTCCAGAAATAAGATCTTCAAACCTTGAAATGCTCAGACTGACCCGAGCGAATTGAAAAGACAAAACACTCGAGTCAGAACTAAAAGATCTTACGTAAGTTAATCAACGGTAAATAATACGAGTTGAACGGCGTCAGAGATGTTTATTGTAACTACCCATAAATTGTCAATAAATTAAATTTGGTTATCTTAAAAAAATGAGAAATTAAATTTAGAAAAAAACAAAAACTTTGTAACTTAATATTGAAATGAAATATAGCAAGGCTAATTAAAACTGATTATTAGTAAATTGAATAAAATTAACGATAGTTGGATAATATCTGTGTTATGTAATCAATTTTGTTATTTAATATGGGAAGGAATAAAAATTTGTAATCCGTTAATGAATTTATAACGGGTATGAAATGTAAGAATGTTGTAAGCTAATAAATCATTTATTTAGCGCAATCCCAATTAATTGAAATAATTGTAAGGTCATAATTTGTTGTATTTAGTAAATTTAGAAAATAATTTTCAATAAATGCAATAGAGTATTTGAAATGTATATTGTTTTCATAAGATAATATAAAGGAATGAAAACTTATGACCTATGTATAAAATAATAACCAAAATAAGTGAAATACTGTTAATGTAAGTAAATTTGTAACCAATTTGAATGGACTCCAATGTTAATTGGAAATTTATATATGTTACAACTAGGCTATGAATTCAATATAAGATAAGCGAGTGGAAATATTATAGTTTGTTTATAAGTGAAATATAAGAAAAACAAATGTAAGCATTGAATTAATTAATGAAATAATACAGTGTTAATAACAATTAAAAAAGATTGTGTTATATATGGAATTTTAACTTGTGTTGGTAAGTAATAAACTTATAAATGTAAGTAAAGGAAAATAAGTGACAAATTAATATATGTTATTTATTTATTTAGTGTAACAACCCGCATATTTAACGATTATATATTTTAATATTTTATTTAAATATAGCATCGTTAGTCGGATTTTTGCGTCCGAAAAGCTACTTTTTGCAAACGGCCGAATTGGGGCTCGAAACCACCTCCATTGAGTCCAAAACGGCATTTGCGATCTTTTTAAGTATAAACTTTGATATGTTTAGAGTAAGTCGAATTTTGCTACCTTTTCAATTGGGTTTTAGGTTTGGGTTCAGCCCACTTGCTAGCTTAATACCCTAACTCGGTCCCTCTCTTCCCCATTCACTCATTTTCATTTCCTAAACTCTAGCTGAAACTGAAAATGGGGGAAAGGAAGAGGAATTATAAATTCCAAGCCGTAGTTTACTTTGCAAACTTGAATTCTTGCTCCAAAATCAAAGAGAATCTATTGGTAAGCCTCCTCTTCATCTTCTCCAAATCTTCTCCTCTTCAATTTCAGAAATTTTCCTAAACCTAACTTAGGAGATACTTGTTTTGATCTTAGATTGAAGTTAGTAGAGTTGAAGTGGAGAGTGGTTGGTCTTTTCTTTGCAATTGGGCTTCCCATCTTCGTTTTTGAGCTAAAAAGGGTGAGATTTTTATCTCACATCTATGACTATAATTATCTTTGGTTGATAGGTATGAATTCCTAACACTTATTCATGTTCATTTGCTCTTGATTTGGATTGGTTTTGTGAATATTCCAATTTTTAGTGTTTTGAACTTAAATCTTTAAAAATGATAGCTTTGATGCTTGTTCATGCTTTTGGTGATGCATCGAAGAGCTTATAGGGCCGGTTCGTTGTTTGGCATAAACCCCTAGCGCCCATTGCTCGTCGGTTGCATTTGAGAAGAGATTGCCTCTTCATTTTTAGGCTGAAAATACTGGAAATTCCAGTTTAGTCGACTGAAATCTCTGAGTCGGTCGACTGAGCGTGGAACCCGAAAGTTTCCAGGTATGATTCAGTCGACTGAAATCTCTGTTCAGTCGACTGAACCTGGAAACAGAAAGTTTCCAGGCATGGTTCGGTCGAATGAAATCTCTGTTCAGTCGACTGAACCTGGAAACAGAAAGTTTCCAGGCGTGATTCAGTCCACTGAAAAACCTGTTCCAGTCAACTGACTCTGTCGTTTTTGCCCAATTTGCCTTTTTTGGTTTGAACTTCCAAGTTTTTCCAATTCTTGTTGGTTCCAATTAGTTGTTATTGCATTTTTGACTTTGATGGTTCCTTTTTAATTTCATTCACGAGTTTTACAAAATGATCTCTTCCAATCGTATTAAAAGCTCACTTCTCTAATTTATAAATCCTATTTAAAACACACGCACAATTTCACACTTCGAGCGAAGTGGAAAGGAGATTAAATGGTTAGGTAAAACACAGACCATGAATCCGTGCGTTTATCTTCCCATTTAATCCCCGACCTTTTCGATTGACTATTTTGACCTTTGGTCTGGTTTACCGATGAGATGAGGTAAACTTTGTACTGCTTTGAGTGTGAGATTGACTATCAGATAGTAAACCGTTTAGTGCAAACGAGTGGTTATGGGACTCGCGTTAATACTTTTTGGGTTCCTTTTCGAGAGTTGTGACACATTCTGCCAGTTAGTGGTGTCCAGTACTGGGCTTCCAGACCTTCACCACTACGGTTTGTTGCGCTTGGGATAGTGTCTTCGGACTGTCCCCTTCAGGTTTGTTTCCTTTGGGTAAGTTGCCTTCGGGTATGTTGCCTTCGGGTATGTTGCCTTCGGGTTTGTACCTTCGGGTTTGTGCCTTCGTGTTTGTTGCCCTATAGTATCGCTTTTGTAGTTGGTCATTTGTCACCGCTCGAGTGATATTGGGTTTGGGGTCTTCGGGCTCATGGATCCTTGTTTATACAGTACTGAGCACATGCAATTTTATGATGTTTCATTGATATGCTTGCTCCTTTTTGTCAAAGCTTTTTGTGTAGTCATTTTTGTTGTAACTCTGATATGTATTCTTTTGACTCGTCTGTATATTGTGGTTTGCTATACTACTTGGCATGTATTAGTTTGTATACTATGTTATGTATCTGTATATGTATATATGATGATCTACTGTTCTGTGATGTATATTACATTTGAGTTGTTATATTCTGTTCTGATAGATCCTCCAGCCACCTATGGTTTTGTTTTAAGTATTCGTTGGATATGTCGATCTTCTTGTGTGACAATTGTCAATGTATTCAATAGATAGCTAGAGCAAGGCTATAGATGGTCGCTCCTAAACAGCCTTATTCTCTCTGTTAGTCGACGGCATTACCTCGTTGTGTCCTTGGCTAGCGTGGGTATAGAGGTGGGGCGTTACATCTTGGTATCAAAGCTGATTTCAGAACAAAATATGATAAACACATAATGGAAGCACATATTACGATACATCAAAGTGTAATAAGTGATACAAATCTTTGAATCATCTTACCTCTATTCCTTCTTCGCCTTTGGTGGTAGATAGAAATTGGTAATACATCTAGGAATGCATTTTGTTCCGTAGTATTCCATATTAGGATTGGTGGTATCTACCTTGTGAATAATCTTGTTCTTATCTTAACTTCCAGCGTATGGATGGAATAGGCAAGGGACGACGCTCGGGTGCTGAGAAATCCAGTGGCTCGCATCCGGATGGCGTTTATATGTCCGTCTATCAGTTTTTGGAGTTGTTTAAGAGCACTCAGCCTCCAGATTCTACTCGAGTATCTCCACCTCGCAATTCTGCCTTTGCACGCCTGTATAGTGATTCAATTGTGGTTCTCCTGATCATATGATTCGAGCTTGTCCTAAGCCTCTCTTCTGTCCCTATTGTAAGAAGGAAGGTCATCATGTTTCCACCTGCCCTACTATTCCTGCTGGTTCCAAGTCTAGCAAGCTTTATACTGCTAGGGCTTCTGATGGTTCTTCTCAGCCCAAAGGTATATCTCCATCTATTTTGAAAGGTTCTATTTTATTTCATGACCATAGTATTCGAGTTCTTTTCGATACGGGTGCTTCACATTCTTCTGTATCGAAAAAGCTCGTTGATGATTTATCTTTGGATGTTTCTTGTACGGTTACTTCATTGAAGATTGCGAATCCAATTGGAGGATCCGCGACCCTTAGCATGCTTTGTGATGATATTGAGATTGTTTTATGTGTCTTTTCCTTTTGTGCGAATCTGCACGTTATTTCTTGTCTGGGATTTGATATGATTTTGGGTATGGACTGGCTAGTGAGATACGATGCCAGGATTATTTATTCTGAGTGGATTTTATATCTTCGACATCCAGATTCATTTACTCAGCTATCACTTATTCTTCGGGATGTGGATAATTCCGAAATGGCTTTATATTCTCTTGATTCTCGGGATGATGATGATATAACTCGTATTCCTATTGCTTGCGACTTTTCTGATGTTTTTGAGCCTTTTTCAGGTTTGCCTCCTAAGTGGGAAATTGAGTTCCGCATTGATCTCATTCCAGGCGCGTAGCCAGTTAGCCATCTTCCCACGAGGATGTCTACAAAGGAAAATGAGGAGCTCAAGAAGCAGCTTTTAGAGCTTGATTCTAAGCAGTTGATTCGGTCCTGTTTTTCTCCGTAGGGATCCGCAGTCATCTTCGTGAAGAAGTCCGATGGAACTCTTAGGCTTTGCATTGACCATCGCAAGCTTAACGAGTTAACCATCAAGAATAGGTATCCATTGCCTAGGATCGATCATATGTTCGATTTATTGAGTGGTGCTAAGGTCTTTTCTCAGCTCGACCTTGCCACGGGTTTTCATCAGTTACAAGTCACGGAGGGTAACATACCTCTTACTGCTTTCCGCGCTCGTTATGGTTCTTTTGAGGGGCTCGTTATGCCATTCGGTTTGACAAACGTTTCTGCTTTCTTTGATGATCTCATGAATCGAGTATTCCGGGAATATCTTGATAAGTTCGTCCTTGTATTCATTAATGATATCCTTATTTATTCTAAGTCTGAAGCTGAGCATGCTGATCACTTGAGAATTGTCTTGAGTACTCTCCGTCATCATCAGCTTAGAGCCAAATTCTCCAAGGGCCATTTTTGGGAGAATAAGGTTAAGTTCTTAGGCCATGTTTTATCTTCCGACGGCATTTCAGTCGATCCCTCAATGATCGAAGCCATACAGAATTGGAAGAGGCCTGAGAATGTGCATGAGATTCGTAGTTTCCTTGGATTGGCGAGGTATTACCGTCGGTTCGTTAAGAATTTTTCCCGTGTTGTGCTTCCTCTCACCAGCCTTACTCGGAAAGGCATTCGTTATATTTGGTCCGATAAGTGTGAAGCTTCCTTTCAGACATTAAAGGAACTTCTCACTAGTGCTCCTATTTTAGTGGTTCCCGAAGAGAATCATGACCATGTTGTTTACACCGATGCTTGTGGTAGTGGTCTCGGTGTTGTTCTTATGCAGAAGGATCAGGTAGTTGCTTATGCTTCTAGGCAACTGCATCCGAATGAAGTTCGCTATGCCACTCATGATCTTGAGTTAGCCACCGTTGTCTTCGCCTTGAAGATTTGGTGACACTATTTATTAGGTGAGAGCTTCATTCTCTATACCGATTATAAATCTTTGAAGTATTTGTTCACTCAGAAGGAACTCAATATGAGGCAACAGCGTTTACTCAAGTTTCTTGCCTCCTATGACTTTGTTATCCAGTATACTCCTAAAAAGGGTAATCGTGTTGCTGATGCGCTTAGTCGCAAACATTCGGCTATTGTTTCTATGATGCTTGCCGAATGGAACATTCTTGAGACTCTATGTTTTGTGAAATTCATGATAGAGGTTCATCTTCTAATTCTCCTATTCTATTATTTAGTTTGGGAGCTCGACCCATTTTATTGGATCGTATTGCCGATGCTCGGCGGCGTGATCCTGATTTGTTGCATCTTATTCAGCTTTGTGAGTATGAATCCTGTGATGAGGCGTTGCGGGATTTTAGCATTGATTCTCATGGGTGTCTTCGTAAGAAGAACCGTCTTTTTATGCCTTCTGATTTTGCACTTAGGCATGACATTCTTGATGACCGTCCCCGTTCTAAGTTTACTATCCATCCTGGTATTAGTAAGATGTATGCCGATATGCATCGTCTTTATTATTGGGAAGGCATGAAGCGCGATGTGGCGAGTTATGTGAGTACTTGCATAACTTGTCAGCGAATTAAGGCCGAATATCAGCGTCCTTCGAGTCTTCTTCAGCATCTAGAGATTCCATTGTCGAAATGGGATCAGATTTCTATGGATTTCATGACGGCCTACCTCGTTCGAGATCAGGCCATTCTAGCATCTGGGTTATTGTTGATCGCCTCACTAACTCTTCTCATTTTGTTCCTATTAAATCTAATAGGACTGCTTCGCATTTGGCTAAGTTATATGTCAAGGAAATCGTAAGACTTCACGGTGTTCCTAGTTCTATTGTGAGTGACCGTGATCCTTTATTCAACAGACATTTTTGGCAGAGTCTTCAGCAAGCTTTGGGAACAAGGCTTAATTTTAGCACAGCTTATTATCCGTAGTCTGACGGACAGACTGAACGGGTGAATCGTATCTTGGAAGATCTCCTCCGTATCTGTATTTTTTATTTTGGTGGTAGTTGGGAGGATCGCCTACCTCTTGTAGAGTTCTCCTACGAAGATAGTTTTCAGTCCAGTATCGGTATGGCTCCTTTCGAAGCCTTATACGGAAGGCCATGTCGATCATCTTCTTGTTGGTTGGAATCTGGGGAGAAGCTTATTCTTAGCCCAGATTTTGTTCGTGACTCTTGTGAGAAGATTGATCTTATTCGTTTGAGAATGAAAGAGGCACAAAGCTGCCAGAAATCCTACGCGAACAACGGTAGGAAGCCTCTCGAATTCTCGATTGGTGATCTTGTTTTTATTCGTGGTTCTCCTTTGAAGGGGGTTATGCGTTTCAGTACGACTTGGAAATTGGCTCCTCGCTTTATAGGACCATTTTCTATTACTGAACGTATTGGCTCTATGGCTTATAGAGTTTCACTTCCAACTCATTTAGCTGGCATTCATGACGTATTTCACGTCTCTCAACTTCGGAAGTGTCTTCGAGAGTCGGATTCTGTTGTCGATTCTCCTGATTTGCAAGAACTTGAGATCTCACCGGACTTATCTATTGTACACCAGCCTATTCGTGTACTTGACATGGAGGTGCGACACCTTCGGAACAAGGACTTGCCGCTCATTAAATTTCAATGGTCCGCTAACCCCAATGGTTGTACTTGGGAAACCAGAGAGTTTATCGAGCGATCTTATTCGGGTTCTCTATCTTGGCTTGGCAATGGTGAGAATATCTTTTCATCTCAAGCTTATTTCCTTTCTTTTTGGGATGATGTATGTATGTAGTTGTTACCAATATTGTCTCTAGGAATTGTGAGGACACAAGTTTGTAAGGAAGGGAGATTTGTAACAACCCGCATATTTAACGATTATATATTTAAATGTTTTATTTAAATATAGCGTCGTTAGTCGGATTTTTGGGTCCGAAAAGCTACTATTTGAAAACGGTCGAATTAGGGCTCGAAACCACCTCCATTGAGTCCAAAACGGCGTTTGCATTCTTTTTAAGTATAAACTTTGATATGTTTGGAGTAAGTCGAATTTTGCTACGTTTTCTATTTGGTTTTGGGTTTGGGTTCAGCCCACTTGCTAGCTTAATACCCTAACTCAGTCCCTCTCTTCCCCATTCACACATTTTCATTTCCTAAACTCTAGCTAAAACTGAAAATGGGGGAAAGGAAGAGGAATTAGAAATTCCAAGCCCTAGTTTACTTTGCAAACTTGAATTCTTGCTCCAAAATCAAAGAGAAGCTATTGCTAAGCCTCCTCTTCATCTTCTCCAACTCTTTTTCTCTTCAATTTTAGAAAGTTTCCTAAACCTAACTTGGGAAATACTTGTTTTGATCTTAGATTGAAGTTAGTAGAGTTGACATGGAGAGTGGTTGGTCTTTTCTTTGCAACTGGGCTTCTCGTCTTTGTTTTTGAGTTTAAAAGAGTGAGATTTTTATCTCACATCTATGACTATAATTATCTTTGGTTGTTAGGTATGAATTCCTAACACTTATTCATGTGCATTTGCTATTGATTTGGATTGGTTTTGTGAATATTCCAATTTGTAGTGTTTTGAACTAAAATCTTTAAAAATGATAGCTTTGATGCTTGTTCATGCTTTTGGTGATGCATCAAAGAGCTTATAGGGCCGGGTCGTCATTTGGCATAAACCTCTAGCGTTCATTGCTCGTCCGGTTGCATTTGCGAAGTGATTGCCTCTTCATTTTTAGACTGAAAATACTGGAAATTCTAGTTCAGTCGACTGAAATCTCTGAGTCAGTCGACTGAACGTGGAACCCGAAAGTTTCCAGGTATGATCTCTGTTCAGTTGACTGAACCTAGAAACAAAAAGTTTCCAGGCATGATTCAGTCGACTGAAATCTCTGTTCAGTCGACTGAACCTGGAAACAGAAAGTTTCCAAGCATGATTCAGTAAACTGAAAAATATGTGCCAGTCAACTGAATCTACTGTTTTTGCCCAATTTGCCTTTTTGGGTTTGAACTTCCAATTTTTATCAATTCTTGTTGGTTCCAATTATTTATTATTGCATTTTCGACTTTAACGATTCCTTTTTAATTTCATTCATGAGTTTTATAAAATGATCTCTTCCAATCATATTAAAAGCTCACTTCTTTAATTTATAAATCCTATTTAAAACACACACGCAATTTCGCACTTCGAGCGAAGTGGAAAGGAGATTAAATGGTTAGGTAAAACACAGACCTTGAATCCATGCGTTTATCTTCCTAATTAATCCCCGACCTATTCGATTGACTATTTTGACCTTTGGTCTGGTTTACCGATGAGATGAGGTAAACTTTGTACTGCTTTGAGTGTGAGATTGACTATCAGATAGTAAACCGTTTAGTGCGAACGGGTGGTTATGGGACTCACGTTAATACTTTTCGGGTTCCTTTTCGAGAGTTGTGACACATTCTGCCAGTTAGTGGTGTCCAGTACTGGGCCTCCGAACCTTCACCACTACGGTTTGTTGCCTTTGGGATAGTGTCTTCGGACTGTCTCCTTCAGGTTTGTTGCCTTCGGGTATGTTGCCTTCGGGTTTGTACCTTCGGGTTTGTGCCTTCGGTTTTGTTGCCCTATAGTATCGCTTTTGGAGTTGGTCATTTGTCACCGCTCGAGTGATATTGGGTTTGGAGTCTTCGGGTTCATGGATCCTTGTTTATACAGTATTGAGCACATGCAATTTTCTGATGTTTCATTGATATGTATATTCCCTAGGTATCGGGCTTCGGTGTTGTCTTTTCGAGCCGCACAATATAGCGATTACCCTGTGGAACTTGTTTTACCTTCATTGGTATTTGTTATTGCCTTTTTGGCTTGTTTTGGGATATTCATATCTTTGTTTATTTGTGTTGCCGATGATATGAGGCTTGTTTTGTTATGATTCATCTTTTGTTAGATGATTGCTGTATCTCTTTTAGAGATATTTGTTATACTTTATGACCTTGCAGGTTTATTGTTGTTCAGTTTTCTAACTGATTTGTTTAGCTAGACTGACCCGTGTATTTATACTCGGGTCAGACTGAGATGTTTCAGGTTAGGTGCATTTGAACTTAGCCTATTTTGCTTCCGCATGGACTATCCTGCTTGCTCGTTTTTGTTAAAGCTTTTTGTGCAGTAATTTTTGGTGTAACTCCGATATGTATTCTTTTGACTCGTCTGTATATTGTGGTTTGCTATACCACTTGACATGTATTAGTTTGTATACTCTGTTATGTATCTGCATATGTGTATATGATGATCTACTGTTCTGTGATGTATATTACATTTGAGTTGTTATATTTGTTTTGATAGATCCTCCAGCCACCTATGGTTTTGTTTTAAGTATTCATTGGATATGTCGATCTTCTTGTGTGACAATTGTCAACGTATTCAATAGATAGTTAGAGCAAGGCTATAGATGGTCGCTCCTAAACAGCCTTATTCTCCGTGTTAGTCGACGGCATTACCCAGTAGTGTCCTTGGCTAGCGTGGGTATAGAGGTGGGGCGTCACAGCTTGGTTTCAGAGCTTTGTTCGGAAAAAAATATGATAAACACAGAATAGATGCACATATTACGATACATCAAAGTGTAATAAGTGATACAAATCTTTGAATCATCTTAACTCTATTCCTTCTTTGCCTTTGGTGGTAGATAGAAATTGGGAATACGTCTAGGAATGCATTTTGTTCCATAGTATTCCATATTTAGATTGGTGGTATCTACCTTGTGAATAATCTTGTTCTTATCTTAACTTCCAGCGTATGGCTGGAAGAGGCAAGGGACGACGCTCGGGTGTTGAGCAATCCAGTGGCTCGCATTCGGATGGCGTTTATATGTCTGCCGATCAGTTTTGGAGTTGTTTAGGAGCACTCAGCTTCCAGTTTCTACTCGAGTATCTCCACATCGCAATTCTGCCTTTGCACGCCTGTGTAGTGATTTTTCTCATCTTGGAGGAAAGCCGTTTAAAGGCTCTGAGTCTGTTCTCGAAGTCCAAGCTTGGCTTCGCACGTGCGAGCGTATCTCCTCTCGCATGGATCTTTCGGATTATGATAGAGTTCTTGTAACTTCTAGCTTATTACAAGAGCGTGCCCTTGATTGGTATGAGCTTCTTATAGCTGAAATTGATGAGTCTACTCTTTCTTGGACTCAGTTTCGGGGACGATTCAAACTCAAGTTCGTTCCTGAATCTGAAAAAGTTTTATTGAACCGTCGCTTCCTTGAGTTGAAGCAAGGGAAGTCTTCTGTTTCTGAGTATGTTGCATTATTCGAGGCTTTATCTAAGTATGGTCTTGAATTCATTAGCACTTCTTATAAGAAGAATACGAAGTTTGTCTCTAGTCATAATAAATATCTTAAGAAGTCCTTATTGCTCCAACTTAAACTTTCTTTTAAGGAGTTGGTAGATTCTGCACTTCATTTAGAAACCACCGAGAAGGAGTGTGATAGTGGTGAGGATGTTGAGGTTTCCAAGAACCCCAACAAGAAGCAGTTTCCATTTCCGAAGTCTTGGTCTTTTCCTTCCAAGAAGAAGAAGATGGGTGGTTCTAGCTATCAGACTCAGTCTTCTTGAAGATGGGTGGTTCCAGTCAACCGAATCTGCTGTTTTTGCCCAATTTGCCTTTTTGGGTTTGAACTTCCAATTTATTTCAATTCTTGTTGGTTCCAATTAGTTGTTATCGCATTTTTGACTTTGATGATTCCTTTTTAATTTCATTCACGAGTTTTATAAAATGATCTCTTCCAATCGTATTAAAAGCTCACTTCTCTAATTTATAAATCATGTTTAAAACACACACGCAATTTCACACTTCGAGCGAAGTGGAAAGGAGATTAAATGGTTAGGTAAAACACAAAACATGAATCCATGCGTTTATCTTCCCAATTAATCACCAACCTATTCGATTGACTGTTTTGACCTTTGGTCTGGTTTACCGATGAGATGAGGTAAACTTTGTACTACTTTGAGTGTGAGATTGACTATCAGATAGTAAACCGTTTAGTGCGAACGGGCGGTTATGGGACTCACGTTAATACTTTTCGAGTTCCTTTTCGAGAGTTGTGACACATTCTTCTAGTTAGAGGTGTCCAGTAAGGGGCCTCTAGACCTTCACCACTACGGTTTGCTGCCTTTGGGATAGTGTCTTCGGACTGTCTCCTTCAGGTTTGTTGCCTTCGGGTATGTTGCCTTTGGGTATGTTGCCTTCGGGTTTGTGCCTTCGGGTTTGTGCCTTCGTGTTTGTTGCCCTATAGTATCGCTTTTGGAGTTGGTCATTCGTCACCGCTCGAGTGATATTGGGTTTTGAGTCTTCGGGCTCATGGATCCTTGTTTATACAGTACTGAGCACGTACAATTTTCTGATGTTTCATTGATATGTATATTCCCTAGGTATCGCCCTTCAGTGTTGGTCTTTTCAAGCCGCACAATATAGCGATTACCTTATGGAACTTGTGTTACCTTCATTGGTATTGTTATTGCCTTTTTGGCTTGTTTTGGGATATTCATATCCTTTGTTTATTTGTGTTGCATATGATATGAGGCTTGTCTTATTATGATTCATCTTCTGTTAGATGATTGTTGTATCTCTTTTAGAGATATTTGTTATACTTTATGACCTTGCATGTTTATTGTTGTTCAGTTTTCTAACTGATTTGTTTAGCTAGACTGGCCCGTGTATTTATACTCGGGTCAGACCGAGATGGTTCAGGTTAGGTGCATTTGGACTTAGCCTATTTTGCTTCCGCATGGACTATCCTGCTTGCTCCTTTTTGTTAAAGCTTTTTGTGTAGTCTTTTTTGTTGTAACTCTGATATGTATTCTTTTGACTCGTTTGTATATTGTGGTTTTCTATACCACTTGACATGTATTAGTTTGTATACTCTGTTATGTATCTGTATATGTGTATATGATGATCTACTGTTCTGTGATGTATATTACATTTGAGTTGTTATATTCTATTCTGATAGATCTTCCAGCCACCTATGGTTTTGTTTTAAGTATTCATTGGATATGTCGATCTGCTTGTGTGACAATTGTTGATGTATTCAATAGATAGTTAGAGCAAGGCTATAGATGGTCGCTCCTAAACAGCCTTATTGTCCGTGTTAGTCGACGACATTACCCCATAGTGTCCTTGGCTAGCATGGGTATGGAGGTGGGGCGTCACATTTAGTATGTTAAATAAAATTTGGAAATCAAATTTGCAATTAAAGGAAATTAAGTAGTACATTAATTGGAAATAAATTTTAATAAATGTTACATTAATGCGAAATGTAATACAATGGTTAGGAGTTGTTAAATTGGGTATATTAAGGTAATGAATGGAAAGAAACAAGGTAACTAAGTTTATATAGAATAGTAATGAAATTAATAAAAGATTTGAATTGAAACTAATCAATCCATTGAAATCCAAATTTTAATAAGTGTAATTATTGTAGCAATTGAAATTAAAGGTTATGCAAATTGAAATAAAGATAATATGAGGAAATTTATGTAAAAGTTTTGAATCCAATGTTTAATCCATCTATTTGACAATAATGAATGAAATAATAATTATCTTATTTAATTAAATGGAATTTTGGGAATTTTATTTACAATTTGTGAATTTAATGAAATTGAGGTTAATATTGGAATTTATAAATTAATCATCTCTAAATTGATATTTAAATTTGTTTAAAACCATCGTAAATGATTGAGAAATCAAAAATGATAAGAATTGTCAATTCTAGAATTTAAATGGGAAATTTGATTTAATTAATCAATTATTAATTTATTTAATTAACTTTAAAAATAGCCATTTTGGCCACTGACTCGGATTTCGACGAAACCAATTTCATCGGATCTGTAACGGTGAATTGTTGTAGGATTTCAAGTTTCGTAACGATCGGACTCGTCGTTTGATCGTACGGACGCGAAACGCCTAGAAATCAATTTATTGAAATCAACTAAAATCAATTTGAAATATTTTGATTTTGTCATAACTTCTTCATACGATGGAATTTGGACTTGAAACCTTTTCCATCGCGTTTAAATTATTTTAAAATATCTATTTTGATAAATGGGTTGACCCAATTTCGTTCCGGAGGGCTTTTCGGGCCTCTTTATCGTTTAACGCGTATATAAATCTCATCCATCTATTCTTTTCCAACTCTGTCTATAAATATCCTGTTATAAACCCTTTCCAACCTCTGTTTATCATTTGACTATGCATACAATTCCTCTTCACCTCCTCATTTCAATGGAAGACAATTCCAAATCCAATTGCAATTCAAAAATCAAAGTGAAATTTCAAACTGCTTAAAAAAATTCAGAAAAATTATATATCAAATCTCTCGATGTACGCATCTCATATCTGCAGTTCGTTTTTGGTTTTGAATCACCGTTTGTTCGAAAATCGAAGAACCATCCACGGCCGTTCATCGCGCGTCGATGAATGCTGTCGGATCGTCAAACCATTTCTGGGTTTTGTAGAGGAGACTGAAGAGATGTCATCGGTGTGATTCGTTCGTTGGTTGGATGGTCGGATTGTTGGGAAATTGCGAACCAGTGTTCGAAATGAATGGCGGTGGCTGTGTCAATTTTGAGGCAATCGGTGATCAGAAGCATGGTCCTGGAGGCTAGGGCAGGGTGCGGCGTTCCCATGTAGTGCGGCGGTCCTGGCGAGCTACGGCGTTCGACGACGACTCATTCGATTTCGATAGGGCATGCGTGTTGGGTTTAGCATTCTATAAACAAGATGAAGACTGAGTTCTGTAGCATGGTATGTGACGTGGTGAGCGTGATGCTTTCTTTTTTTTATTTTGTTTTATTTTATTTTTTGATGTCAAATGTTTTAACCAACACAACTTTTATATATGAGGTCTGTTACATGCGCGATTTTCTTCACTGGGATCGAAATTAAATTCCAGACATTTTGGCATGGGTTTGGACGAATTATGAGACTGTCCAATTTTTGGGGTTTAATTGGATTTAAATTCAATTCCAATTCAAAAGGTGAGTGTTTTAACCCACTCACCATTTCTAAAATTTCTTATGTGTGTTAAATTAATTTCTGATGTGATTTGAAATATATTTATAGCTATTTGGTATATTTTTATCATCATTCAAGTTAAATTTTAATTTGTTGAATTAAATTGTTATTTAATTTATTATTGCATATAAATTTCCAGTTAGATAGATTGTTTAATTTATTATTGAATATAGACTGTCAGTAATTACCTGTTATTCATTATATGCTCTATATTGATGTTATTATTTAAATTGGATGGTGATTGTAATAAATGGTTGATGATTGATTTTGGATGAATGGATGTTGTATTTTATATTATTTTAAACTGCAAATTTGTTATGCATTTTATTTCATTCGGGATTGCGTTTTGAAATGATATATAACCGTATTTTAATTTTAAATTACGGATTGAAATGATAAATATCCGTATCACTTGACCATAGGGTAAAAAATTATATATATACACCGCGGTCTATATATAAAATTATTTTGAAATGTTTTTCTATGGTTTTGTAAAGAAATATATGGTTTTATGAGATTGTGATTTGGATATTTTATAAATGTTATTATATATATAGTTAAATTCTGGGTTTTAACCTATGTATAAAATTGATTTGAAGTATAAAAGAAGTTAATAATTAACTTTGATTTTATTAAGATAAAATATGATTAAGCATTTACTTAAATTAATTTTTTGGAATTTATAATGATTTAAATGAGAAAAAGGTTGGAAGATGAATATGGAATTTATTTGAAATATAATAAAATTTAGAATTTAAAGCGTATGATTTTTATAACTTGAATTTTTGTTAGAGTAATTTAAATGAATATCAAGTTTGTTTAAATGAATATATCAAGTTAAATAAAATAAAAGGATATCCAGTTGTTGTAGTTAAATGTTTTACTTAAATTATATTGGATTTATCAATTAGACATTTTAAATCTAAACAATAGTAATTAAATTTGATATACATGGAACTATCAAAGAATTAGTTTTGAAATGGTGGAATATTTAATGCTTTGAATTATATGGAAATTGAAATGGTTTAATTGGAGGTTCAAATCGGCCTTCGGAATTTATTTGTGAAATTTTAAAAGCTATTTGATTATATAATGTAATATAATATTTAAACCATTTAAGTATTCAGAGTTATATTTCAAAGCTATGGGGTTCAAGGTATATCGATTTGAAAGTACTATGATTTTGGAAAAAGAATATATTTTGAAATAAAAATAATATCATATTGATTTGGGTTTTTAAAACCAGAAATGATATCGTATTTATATGGTTTTGAAAGGGATATTATATTCTGTTTGGAAGTATAATTATTTTAAAATGACTGCGGTGTTATAATAATGTTTGGTTGTTGAAGAGATCGGGATCGGAAGTTGTCATACTCTCTGCCAACTCCGAAAACCACTTTAGCAACCGTGTACACGGTGGAGATTCCAGAATGAAGTAGGATGGCAGCGGTGTTTCCTTTGTGGTAAATACATGGACCCGGCTCCCGTGATTTGGCATAAGGTGGCTAAAACAGGAGCGATCGACGAGCTGAGAAGGTAACACCTTTTATCAAACACATCCCTTCGACATTATACTTAGAGTTTTGGATTGATTCAGTGGCCACTTTATATTTTTGATTTTGGGGACGTGGCTCGAGGTGGGCGGTAGTAACTGCTACGCGTTACCACCGACCCCGAAGCGTAATTGGTATATCTACCCTGGCATTGCCTAGTTGTGCCGTGTCACCTACCCTATCGTGCCTTGTACGAGTTTGGTTTTCTCACGTAGCCCGTGTGGTATCCTCTAGTGGCTTCCCGATCAGGAGGGACTATGATATTGGATGGACTACTGGGACTATTATTATGTTAAGGGGGAGATTGGGTAACTCCTTAACGCTATTTAAAAGTAAGTTTATTTTACTATTAGACATTATTATAATAGCGAAATATTACTGCATAGTAAATAGTTTAACGGATCCTTAGGAGATGTGAATCCCGAGCATCTCATAAGTCACTGCACTCATATTTATTTCTGTTGATTTAACTCACATAAGATCTTTTAGTTCTGACTCAAGTGTTTTGTCTTTTCATTTCGCTCGTGTCAGCCTGAGCATTTTCGGATTTGAAGGCCTTAATTTTGGAGGACGAAGACGAAGACGAAGAATTATTATTACTATTATCTATTATATTTTTCCACTACACTATTGTATTCAGCTGCATTATTAATATTCTTTGTTATGTGTAACTCTGATATGCATGGTATAAGAAAAATCAAATATTTTGAAAAACTGCTTCATGAACTTTTTATTTGATTATTATATTTTGTCGTTCCGTTGCAAGATTCTATTTTGTTTTTTCTTTTTCTGCTTTTCTTATTTACCCCATAACAGTCCGCCCTTCTGTATGGTTTAAGTCTGAAGTGTGTGGCTTATCGTCGATTTAAAGCGTACGAAAAGGCGGGATGTTACATATGGTATCAGTGCTTTGGTTTAGTGAAACCCTTTGCTTTGTGGGGTCTGACCCTTTATTAATAGTGTAGTAATACCCTATGATGAGTCATTTAGCGTGTATATGAGAGAGCATATTAGTTAGTGTTATAAAATGGTTTTAATATAGTGTTAATTTGTTTTGTTTTGTATTTATAAATTCTGGTTGATGCATGGGACGCTATGACATCAATAGTGATTTCTAAACACTTAATAGGACAGACCGACATAATATTTGGTTTTAATATAGGTGAATGAAATAATTTTTCCCATTATATTTTCTATATATATAAAGTAAATTTTTATAAAGGTTATATTTGGTTGTATTATATTGGTTGTTAGGTAGTGAAATTTATAAATAATAGTTGAAATGAGATTGAAAACAAAATAAATGGAAGGTGGAAATTTTAGAACTTAAGTTCCAGGGTTTTGAAAATTTCTTTCAAATTCATTTTGGAATATAATAATAATATTATTATAAGTATTTTCTGATATAAATATTTCAATTTAATTTGAAAAAAATTGTTTTAAAAAGAAACTTTGAAAATAAATAAGTTCTATACTCCCCTCTCTGTCGCTGGAAAATAATTTCGGTGATGAGTGCATGCATCATCGACATTCGTTTTCGAGTTTCGAAGTGGGAAGGCCACTGTAGTAGTTTTACTGCAGACTTATTTTGATAAACAAATATAAATTTTAAATTGTTTTAAATATGATTGGATATATAAAGTGTATGTATATACATTTATTTATTATTTTAAAATGATTTGAAATTAAACCCGGTATTTAGTTCTTAAGTTTCTGATAATCAATAATTTCAATTAGTGTAGTGAAATGAAATTCAACTAACAAATTGAAACTTCTAAAGGAAATAAGAGATTTAATGCTAAGAATAATGGAATTAAAAAGGAAGTTGAAGTTGTAACCTATAAAACAAAGGATATGACTATTGGATATTAAATTAATTTAAAGAAAGGAGATAAACTTGTATAAATTTCAATTGCATTCTTAAAGACATATATATATCTTACCAAAAGATATAAAAACTTGAAATGTTAATAAGAAAATGTAATAGATATTATACAAGTAATAAACTGAAAGTCATGAAAGTAATAATTGAAATTCTTTATTAAATAATACTAATTAAATATAATAGAAGGCAGGTATTATAAGTAAGAAATTTAAAATTAAGTAAATAAGTTGAAGTTATTTCTAAATAAAATTGTAAGAAATGAATGTAAATTAAAAATATAAACTATTATATGAATGAAAAAGAGAAATCAACAACAAATGTATGAATAGTATTAATAAGAATAAACTAAATCTGTTGTTCGAAATTGTTGTTGTTTGTCTTCGTTTATGGTTGTTTGGGTAAGGATACTTTAAAATTGTTTGGATGTATAAATTATCTATTTAGCTTCATCAGAGACTGTTGAGTAAATGATGCACTTGATAGTTTATTTTTCATTCTGTACAATTTAAAGTTTTGAACCCGAACAACTATTTGTTTTGTTGATATGAATGAATGATTGATTTGTGTTGATTCTATGTGATGGTTGTATGCCTTGTTGCAAGTGATTGATGTTTGTATTGATTTGTTCATTTATGGTTGAACCCACTTTAAATATTTCATTTTATATAATTATTAATTCTTCTGGATTATATAAGTGAAATACAGGTTATGGAAGCAATTGCTATTGCTTTTGGTTCCATAAATAAGTGTTATTTGCCCGACAAATTGGTACGTTTTCGTATTACGGTTTATGGCGTTATTATATTACTTTTTCCTGGGTGGGGATATATATTATTTTGGAAAATATATGTTGTATATTGTCATTGTTGATATTATATTTTCTCCCGAGCCTTCCCGTATAAGGAGATTCTGCCAAAATTTTCCGTAAATTTTGGACTTAGAAAATATTTTGAAAATGTTTTTCAAACCTTATTAGTTTGAATATAAAAGATTTAGTTGTTTATAAATCTATATATTTTATTTAAATTATCCTATTATGTAAATTTATTGTTATGAATATAATGTTTTGAATAATATATATTGATTTATAAGTTACTCTTTCCCTTTTTTCCCTTTTCAGGGACTAAATGTTTTGAGTGGAGGAGAGTGTAACGACCCGTAAATTTTCAATAAATTAAATTTGGTTATGTTAAAAAATTGAGTAATTAAATTTTGAAGAAACAAAAACTTTATAATTTAATATTGAAATGAACGCTGAAATGAAATATAGCAAGGGTAATTAAAACCGATTATTAGTAAATTGAATAAAATTAATGATAGTTGGATAAGATCAGGGTTATGTAATCAATTTTGTAATTTAATATGGGAAGGAATAAAAATTTGTAATCCGTTAATGAATTTATAACGGGTATGAAATGTAAGAATGTTGATGTAAGCTAATTAATAATTTATTTAGCGCAATCCCAGTTAATTGAAATAACTTTAAGGTCATAATTTATTGTATTTAGTAAAGTTGGAAAATAAATTTCAATAAATGTAATAGAGTATTTGAAATGTATATTATTTTCATAACATAATATAAAGGAATGAAAACTTGTGACCTATGTATGGAATAATGACCAAAATAAGTGAAATATTGTTAATGTAAGTAAATTTGTAACCAATTTGAATGGACTCCAATGTTAATTGGAAATTTATATATGTTACAACTGGGTTATGAATTCAATATAAGATAAGCGAGTGGAAAAATTATAGTTTGTTTATAAATGAAATATAAGAAAACAAATGTAAGTATTGAATTAGTTAATGAAATAATACAGTGTTAATAACAATTAATTAAAATTGTGTTATATATGGAATTTTAACCTGTGTTGGTAAGTAATAAACTTATAAATGTAAGTAAAGGAATTTAGGTGACAAATTAATATATGTTATTTATTTATTTAGTACGTTAAATAAAATTTGGAAATCAGATTTGCAATTAAAGGAAATTAAGTAGTATGTTAATTGGAAATAAATTTTAATGAATGTTACATTAATGTGAAATGTAATACAATGGTTAGGAGTTGTTAAATTTTGTATATTAAGGTAATGAATGGAAGAAAACAAGGTAACTAAATTTATATAGAATAGTAATGAACTTAATAAAAGATTTGAAATGAAACAAATCAATCCATTGAAATCCAAATTTTAATAAGTGTAATTATTGTAGCAATTGAAATTAAAGGTTATGCAATTTGAAATAAAGATAATATGAGGAAATTTAAGTTATAGTCTTGAATCCAATGTTTAATCCATCTATTTGACAATAATCAATGGAATAATAATTTATTTAATTAATTAAATGGAATTTTGACAATTTTATTTATAATTTGTGAATTTAATGAAATTGAGGTTAATATTGGAATTTATAAATTAATCATCTCTAAACTGACACTTAAATTTGTTTAAAACCATTGTAAGTAATTGAGAAATCAAAAATGATAAGAATTTTCAATTTTAGAATTTAAATGGGAAATTTGATTTACTTAATCAATTATTAATTTATTTAATTAATTGTAGAAATAGCCATTTTGGCCACTGACTCGGATTTTGCCGAAACCAGTTTCATCGGTTCCATAACGGTGAATTGTTGTAGGATTTCAAGTTTTGCAATGATCGGACTTGTCGTTTGATCGTACAGACGCAAAACGCCCAGAAATCAATTTATTGAAATCAATCGATATCAATTTGAAATAATTTGATTTTGTCATAACTTCTTCATACGATGGAATTTGGACTTGAAACCTTTTCCATTGCGTTTAAATTATTTTAAAACGTCTATTGTGATATATGGGTTGACCCAATTTCGTTCCGGAGTCGAAATGGGCTTTCCGGGCCACTCTATCTTTCCACGCGTATATAAATCTTATCCATCTATTATTTTTCAACTCTGTCTATAAATATACTATTATAAACCCTAACCTATCTCTATTTCTCAATTGTCTTTGCGTATAATTTCCCTTCACCTTCTCATTTCAATGGCAGACAATTCCAAATCAAATTGCAATTCAAAAACCAAAGTGAAATTTTAAACTCCTAAAAAAAATTCAAAAAAATTATATATCAAAGCTCTTAATGTATGCATCTTAGATTTGCAGTTTGTTTTTGTTTTTGAATCACCGTTTGTCCGGAAATCAAACAACTATTCACGGCTGTTCATCACGCATCGATAAACGCTGTCGGATCGTCAAACCATTTCTTGGTTTTGTAGAGGAGACTTAAGAGATGTCATCGGCGTGATTCGTTTGTTGGTTGGACAGTCGGATCATTGAGAAATTGCAAACCAGCGTTCGAAATGAATGGCGGCGGCTGCGTCGATTTGGAGGCAATCGGTGATCATAAGCATGGTCCTGGAGGCTAGAGCAGGGTGCGGCGTTCCCCTGTAGTGCGGCGGTCCTGGCGAGCCACGACGCTCGACGGTGGCTCGTTCGATTTCGGTAGAGCCTGCGCGTTGGTTTTACGTGCTGTAAACGAGATGAAGGCCGAGTTTTGTAGCATGGTATGTGACGTGGTGAGAGTGATGCTTTCTTTTTTTATTTTGTTTTATTTTAATTTTTGGTTTCCTATTTTTTAACCAACACAACTTTTACATACGAGGTCCGTTTCACACGAGGTTTTCTCCGCTAGGATCGTAATAAAATTCCAAACATTTTGGCGCTAGTTTGACGAATTTTGAGACTGTCCTTTTTTTGGGGTTTAAATTGGATTTTAATATTAAATTTAAATTCAAGAGTTGAGTGCTTTAACGCACTCACAATTTCTAAAATTTCTTATGTGTGTTAAATTAATTTCTGATGTGATTAGAAATTTATTTATTGCTATTTGGTATATTTTTATCATCATTCCAGTTAAATTTTAATTTATTGAATTAATTTGTTATTTAATTTATTATTGCATATAAACTACCAGTTAGATAGATTCTTTAATTTATTATTGAATATAGACTGTCAGCAATTACCTGTTATTCATTATATGCTCTATATTGATGTTATTATTTAAATTAGATGATGATTGTATAAATGGTTGACGATTGATATTGGATGAATGGATGTTGTATTTTATATTGCTTTAAACTACAAATTTTTTATGCAATTTATTTTATTCGGGATTGCGGTTTGAAATGATATATACTCGTATTTTTATTTTAAATTACAGATTGAAATGATAAATATCTGTACCACTTGACCGTAGGGTAGAAAATTATATACAGACACCGCGGTCTATATATAAAAATATTTTGAAATGTTTTCTATGGTTTTGTAAAGAAATATATGGTTTTATGAGATAGTGATTTGGATATTTTATAAATGTTATTTTATATATAGTTAAATTCTGGGTTTTAAGCTATGTATAAAATTGATTTGAAGTATAAAAGAAGTTAATAATTATGTTTGATTTTATTAAGATAAAATATGATTAAGCATTTATTTAAATTAAATTTCTGGAATTTTAATGACTTAAATGAGAATAAGGTTGGAAGATGAATATGGAATTTATTTGAAATCTAATAAAATTTAGAATTTTAAAGGGTATGATTTTTATAACTTGATTTTTTGTTAGAGTGATTTAAATGAATATCAAGTTGATTTAAATGAATATATCAAGTTAAATAAAATAAAAGAATATCTAGTTGTTGAAGTTAAAAGCTTTACTTAAATTATATTGGATTTATTAAGTAGACATTTCAAATCTAAATAATAGTAATTAAATTTGATATATATGGAATTATCATAGAATTAAGTTTGAAATGTTGGAATATTTAAGGCTTTGAATTATATGGAAATTGAAATGGTTTAATTGGAGGTTCAAATCGGTATTTGGAATTTATTTGTGAAAATTTAAATGCTATTTTATTATATAATGTAATTTAATATTTAAACCATTTAAGTATTCGGAGTTATATTTCAAAGCTATGGGGTTCAAGGCATATAGATTTGAAAGTACTATGATTTTGGAAAAAGATATATTTTGAAATAAAAATAATATCATATTGATTTGGGTTTTTAAAACCAGAAATGATATCGTATTTATATGGTTTTGAAAGGGATATTATATTCTGTTTTGAAGTTCGTGGTGTTATAATAACGTTTGTTTGTTGAAGAGACGGGGAGTGAAAGTTGTCATACTCTCTGCCAACTTCGAAAACCACTTTAACAACCGTGTACGCGGTGGAGATTCCAAAATGAAGTAGGATGGTGGCGGTGTTTCCTTTGAGGTAAATATGTGGACCTGACTCCTGTGAGTTGGCATAAGGTGGCTAAAACAGTAGCGATCGACGGACTAAGAAGGTAACACGTTTTATCGGACACATCCCTTCGATATTAAACTCTGACTTTTGGATTGATTCGGTGGCCACTTCTTATTTTTGATTTTGGGGGTGTAGCTCGAGGTGGGCGGTAGTAGCTGCTAGGCGTTGCCACCGACCCGGAAGCGTAATTGGTATATGTACCATGGCATTTCCTAGTTGTGCCGTGTCACCTACCGTATCGCTCCTTGTACGAGTTTGGTTTTCTCCCGTAGCCCGTGTGGTATCCTCTGGTGGCTTCCCGATCAGGAGGGACTATGATATTGGATGGACTACTGGGACTATTATTGTGTTAAGAGGGAGATTGGGTAACTCCTTAACGCTATTTAAAATTAAGTTTATTTTACTATTTGACATTATTATAATAGCGAAATATTACTGCATAGTAAATAGTTTAACGGATCCTTAGGAGATGTGAATCCCGAGCATCTCATAAGTCACTGCACTCATATTTATTTCTGTTGATTTAACTCACATAAGATCTTTTAGTTCTGACTCGAGTGTTTTGTCTTTTCTATTCGCTCGGGTCAGCCCGAGCATTTAAGGATTTGAAGGCCTTAATTTTGGAGGACGAAGATGAAGAATTATTACTACTATTATCTATTATATTTTTCCCCTGCACCATTGTATTCCACTGCATTATTAATATTCTCTGGTATGTGTAACTCTGATATGCATTGTATAAGAAAAATCAAATATTTTGTAAAACAGCTTCATGAACTTTTTATTTGATTATTATATTTTGTCGTTCCGCTGCAAGATTCTATTTTTTTTTCTTTCTCTGCTTTTTCTTATTTACCCCATAACAATCCGCCCTTCTGTATGGTTTAAGTCTGACGTGTGTGGCTTATCGTCGATTTAAAGCATATGAAATGGCAGGACGTTACATTTACGAGATTTGACATCTCCTATCTAGTGTCAAACGTGAGTGCAGTAACTTAAGAGATGCTCGGGATTCCCATCTCCTAAGGATCCGTTAAACTATTTACTATGTAGTAATATTTCACTATTATAATAACGTCTATAGTAAAATAAACTTACTTTTAAATAGCATTAAGGCTTTACATTTTCCCCCTTAACGCGTAATAGTCCGAGTAGTCCATCCAATATCAGCGCATCTTCTGATCGGAGACTACCTTAAATACTCCACGGGCTACGGGAGAAATCCAAACCCGTACAAGGCGTGATACAGTAGGTGACGCGGTGCACAAGGCAATGCCAGGGTAGATATGCCAATTTCTATCTGAACTGGTGGTGACGCGTAGCAGCCACTACCGCCCACCTCGAGCCACACCCCTAAAAATCAAAGGGCCCCAATCAATAACAAAATAATAGAATGGTATCGAAGGAGTGTGTTCGATAAGAGGGGCTGTCTCATTGGCCCGGAATCGCTCCTGTTTTAGCCACCTTATGCCAACTCATGGGAGTCGGGTCCACGTATGTACCTCAAACAAACGTCGCCACCATCCTACTTGATTCTGAAATCTCCACCGCGTACACGGTTGTTAAAGTGGTTTTCGGAGTTGGCAGAGAGTATGACAACTTCCGATCCCGGTCTCTATAACAATCATACATTATTATAACACCGCGGTCGTTTCAAAATAATTATACTTCAAAACCAGAATATAATATCCATTTCAAAGCCATATAAATATGATATCATTTCCATTTTAAAACCCAAATCAATATGATATCATTTTTATAAAAACTCAAATCAATATAATATCATTTTTACTTCAAATATATCCTTTTTTTAAATCATAGCACTTTCAAAGTCATACACTTCGAAACCGAACACTTGAAATTATAACCCTTTCAAATCATAATACTTTGAAATTAGTAACTTTGAAACATAACTTCCATCACTTAAATGGTTTAAATATTAAATTACCTTATATAATAAAATAGCTTCTTCAATTTCACAAATCAAATCCAAATACATCTTTGAACCCCCAAATAAACCATTTCAATTTCCATATATTTCAAAGCTTTAAATATTCCACCATTTCAAAACATATTCTTTGATAATTCCATATATATCAAATTCAATTACTATTATTCGTATTTGAAATGTTTACTTAATAAATCCCATGTCATTTAAGTAAAACTTTTTAACTTCAAATAACTAGATAGTCTTCAATTTATTTAACTTGATATATTCATTTAAATCAACTTGATATTCGTTTAAATAACTCTAAACCAAAATCAAGTTATAAAAATCATACCCTTTAAAATTTCAATTTTATTAAATTTCGAATCAAATTTATTTGGGTAAAATTCTTAAATAATTTAATTCAACTCAATTTCATATTTATTTTCCTACCTTAATTTTATTTAAGTCATTATAAACTCCATATACAATATAATTTGAACAGATACTTAACCATATTATATAAAACAATCAAACTTTATTATTTGGCTTATTTTATATTTCAAAACAAATTTACGCATAGCTAAAAATCAATAATAAAATAACATTTATATAACATTTGAAATCAATATTTATATAACCCCTATATTCCTTTACAAAACCATAGAAATTATATCAAAATATTTTTATATATAGAACATGGTGTTTGTATATAATTTTCTATCCTATGGTCAAGTGATATGTATATTTATCATTTCAATCCGCAATTTAAAATACAAATACGGTTATATATCATTTCAAACCGCAATCCCGAATGAAATAAAAATCCATAACAACTTGTAGTTTATAATGACATAAAATACAACATCCATTCATCCAATATCAATCATCAAACATTTATCACAATCATCATCCAATTCAAACAGTAACATCAATATAGAATAGATAATAAATAACAGGTATTTACTAGCAGTTTATATTCAATAATAAATTAAATAATAATTTAACCGGCAGTTTATATGCAATAATAAATTAAATAACAATTTAATTCAATAAATTCAATTCAACTGAGATGATGATTAAAAATATGCCAAACATTAATGAATAAATTTCTAATCACATCATAAATCAATTTAACAAACATATGAAATTTTAGAAGTTGTGAGTGGGTTAAAACACTCACCTTTCGGATTTAAATTTAATTTAAATCCAATTTAAACCCAAAATTTGAACAGTCTTCAAATCCGTCCAAACTAGAGTGAAAATTTCCGGAATTCCAATACAAACCTAGCGGAGAAAACCATGCATGAATTGGATGTGATGACCAGGAAATTTTTAATATTTAAAACGTAATATTTAATTGATTTTAAATATTTGGAGGTTAGTTTAACTTGAATTTCGAATATAAATATGAATTTGGCAATTTAATTATTGAATTTAATTTATTGAAGTGGATAAAAAATTTGAATCTTCAGTTTTAAGCTGATTAAAAATATTTTCAAGGCTTAGAAAATTTATATTCATGATACTGAAGATATTGGAAGCTTCATGATTGAATTTGGAAATGCTTTGTTCAATTTTGAAAGTGTATCTTTTAAAGCGATGTTTAAAAATAGCCTTCCGAGGCACAGTCTCGGAATTCGACAAAACCAGTTCCGTTGGATCCGTAATATTGTATTATTATCGGATTTTCATTTTCGTAGTAATTGGAGTTGTTGTGTGAGCGTACGACATATTAAAGCGCTGAATTTATATCGAAAAATTCAATTTTATAATTGGGTTCAAAAGCTATCTTCTACATACGATCGAGTTAGGACTCGAAACCTTTTCCATTGCGTTCGAAATGGGGGTATAACATTATAAACGCCTGGTGGCACGCCTCGATAGGGGTTCGCGATTTTAAGTTGCGTTAATCGAGACAACTTAGATTTGAATAGTATTTTATATCTTAGTTGACTAGTCAAATTATTCTCTTCAGCCGAATTTATAGCATATCAAACCTTTTCTCCTCAGCAGCTTTTGTCTCCTCTGCTATCCCTGCATCCAACTTTCTCCAACACGCTTCCCCAACTTTATATCACGTCTATGCCTTATCTCTCTTATTGAAAATCATCAGAACAAAATTCGCGAGGAAAATAATAAAAACAACGGCGCCTGTAATCCACTCTCCCTCTTCATTCCAAAATTAAAAAAGGATCGAAACCCAAATTAATGGCCAACGGTAAATCACGAAGGGGCGCGTGTGATCTGAATCGAAGCTAGGGCATGGCGTGCGACCATAATCATCGATTGAACTCGAGGCGACGACGTAGCGCGAGGCCGATAGCGCTTGCAACGGCAGGGTTCGAATGAAGCGTGGTGAAGGCGCTCGTGCACGTGCACTGAAAAGTGGGGCGAGTTCGTTTTCACGATGGATTCGACTGGGTCGAGATCGATCAGGGTTTGGGCGCACGTGCGACTTTATGTCAGAGTCGAGCTCGAATTCGCGGTGGCCTACAGCATTGCAGTGGATTCAAGTCGAAGCATGAATGAACTCGTGGAGTTGAGGTGAAGTCAAAAAGAATGGTATGGGGTCGCGTATAGTGGTGGGAATGACATCGAGATGGAGTCGTTCGTGGGGGTTAATTTGGCTGTGTTCGATGACGGAAGCAGTTGACTTTTGGAGTGTCGAAGACTGGTGGTCGTTGGTTGTAGGTGCGGTGACTTCAGGAAATTGGTGTTTGGTAGATCTCGAGATTGTTCTGCGATGGTGATTAGGTATAGCCAATTTTATTTTATTTTTCAATTTAATAATGTATACGTATAGAAAAAAAATACAGTAAAGAAAATTACTGCTAGTATTTACAGGAAACAAAACATATTTTATATAAGTAGAGTTTGAAGAAAATAATAATAATAAATATAAAGTTTAAAATTTATATAGATTGTTTTCAAGGAAAAGAATAAAATTAATATATAGATACATATTTTTAAAGTACTGTTAAATTTTAAAATCCATATATGTATGGATAATCTCCTTCTTATAAATTTAATGGTGAATTATTTGTTTTTTTAATCCATTTAATTATTTTGTTAATCTATTAAAAGAAATTAGTTTAAGTTAAATTATTAGTTAAAGATTTAAAAATCATTTGTTAAGTAATTTATTAAATGAGATTGATTGTTTGAATATTTTAGATATTAATGAAATTATTTAATTGTTATACAAGGTCTAATACAATGAAGAAAACGATCTGGAATGGAAATAGACTGCAAATTAAAATCAAAGGTGAGGTCTTCTCACTCAAATTTTAATAATTGAAAATTTCAGTTATTGATTGATGATTGAATTGTGATAGTTAATTATTGATTGTGTGCTTGGATGATTAATTTATTATCAGATATATTAGTTTGGACCCTACGCGTCGCATAATAGCGGAGGTTATTATATTTGAACCCATATACCGCGATATTTCGCCTCGAAGTGGAATTGGTATTATATATGTATTTGGAGTTGTTGATTTCCCGCATTATATAGCGGATAAGACCCTATTGCACAGCATAATAGCGGATGATATTTTATAAATCCCATATACCGTGATATTCCACCTCGAAGTGGAGTTGGTATTTAATTGATGTGCTAACGTCTGTGGATGCTGGGAAAACAGGTTGGAGGGATCCAACTGGATTGCTCAAATAATTGAATTTGTTTCAATATTTTATGTTGATTATTTATAATCTATGTGTGACTATTTATGATTGAAACTGTTGAAGGCTAAAATTTAGTCGAATATATTTTTGGTATCGTAGGATATCAGAAATAGATAAATTGGATTTTTGAAATTTAGTAGAAAATTTATTGTAAATTAATTTTATAAAATTAAATAAATTCAAAAGAAGGAATTTGTTTCAAAAGATAATAAATCTAGTGTTGAAGTAAATTTAGAAATCAATTTTGGAAATTGATTTAGTATTTGAAAATAAATTTGGAAATAAATTTAGAATTTAGTTCGGTGCTGAAAATGAATATTTAGAAATCGATTTGAAAATCATATATCAATGGATATTTAGAAGTTTAAATTCATAATGGAATTTTATAAAAGAAAGGGGAATTTTTTTTAAAAATAAAAGTGTGGAAAGGAATTTACGGATTTGGAACGTAAATTTAAAGTAAATCCAGAAGGATTTATAAATTGATTTGAATGAACCATTTTAGAATGGAAGGTGTACTTTCCCTGGAAAGCCGAGTATGTTTTCAATATAGTCTATAAATATGAAATTGAAGTTGTAAAGATGGTTTTAAGGAAAGTTTATTTTGGAGAAATTATTTACTTAGGTTATTTTGAAAATCTTTAAAGTAAAGATTTATTTTAATTTATTATTGAATTAATTATTTAAAGATTAAATTGATATTTATTTTAGAAAATGGATATTTAAATAGTTATATCCTATCTACTAATTTTATTTTAAAATTAGTTTAGCCTTGAATTTTTATACGAGATTTTTATATAGTATTTTCATAACTAATATTTAAGTAAGTGTTTTAAAATAGTTTTATTTTAAATATTTCCATGTATATATGTTTGGATAAGTAATTTGAATTGTTTTAAAGTATTTTAACTCGGCAGACCTTTAGTGGAAATAAATAATATCGGGAATTTTATTCCGCAAGTGAAAAATGATTTGAAATTTGTTTAAAATGGTTGAAATGTTAAAATTGTATCTTGCAAAAATATTTTGAAAATAATAATTGGGGAAAAATTATTTGAAATCCAATGATTGTTGTGAATGTTGATTGATAGTTAAATATCCGACTATCAATATTTGCCTTCGAAATGACATTTGTATTTCGATGCGACCGGGGGTCGAATTCCAAGTGGATATCCGAAAACCACATTGAACCTTTGTGATTGTGATGAATCTTTTATTTAAAAGATCAAAATGAAAATTGTTGTGATTTGTTGAAATCTGAATATAACACTTATTTTTATAATAAGCGCTCGTTTTTTGGATTAGCCGAGAGAGGACTTTGTGTCATATAACCCATTCTGAATAACGATACGACGAAATGGGATTGCATTTGAAGATGGTGTTGAAGACCGGTATTTTCGAAAGCGAAAGGATTACCTGTCGATTGGCTCTGCACGTGGTTGCTCCGGCATAGAGATTTTATCACCTTTGTGATGGGGATTCCGGACGTGATTTGTGAATATCCGGATTTGCAAGGGCTTCTTTGAAGTACCTTCGGTTCCGTTCGATCCCGGAATGGACTTGTATAGATGTGTGTCTGACGTTACACTTTGAGATGTAAAGCTAGTTTCTATCAAATACATTTCTATTGGTGTCGGAGAATTTGTTCTCTTAGCTTAACACCCTTCTCTGAAACGTACTAGCTCAGAGGTTATGTAGTTGATTGTTACTAGTAATGCATTCCCAATCTGGTAACATGACATACGAAGTGCTGCCGATCATTTGTTGATCAAAGCATGACTTTTTGAAAAGTGTAGCTTTGTGGATGAGTCCTCATCGGACCTCACACCTCGAAAACGGTCAAAACAGGAAAGATGCGGCAAGGTTATGAGGGTCGTGCCCTTTAGGGTTTGTCATTTCCTTCTGGAAAAGGGTAGTATCATGGTATGGAGCCTAGATATTTTAACCTATGTTGTTGCCACAAATTTATTATACTTTATGGTTGTTGCTTTGTGGTTGAGCATCCCCATATAAAGGTCCCAAAGGACCGGGGGATGGCATACTCGAGTAGTAGTTACCTAGTTACAGAGGTAACCCGGCCTTGTGTTGGCAGAGATCCGGGTAGGTTCTCGGGACGTCCCTCTAGAGGCGTAACCATGTGGTAATAGGAAGTTCCTTAGCCTGACCATTTGTTGGAAATCCAAAGAAACAATACGTGCCCTATACGGTTTTAGTTGCATAACCTGCCATGGAATGTGGCGGTTACCTACTATTGAACATGGTAGCTATAGTAGGCATATAATAATGGTTGTATGCTAGCTAAGATTAATATTATACTTTCGAAATGTTTTCTACACTATGCACTGATAATAATATCGAAAGGATTCTGCGTATTAAGCATGTTTGACTATCATAAGGAGATATCTCCTCCAATTCTGCGTTTGCATTGTGTATGTGGCGGGAGGCCTTATGGTAGTTTCATTTTCCAAAAGCATAGCAATTTTTTTTTGTTTTCTTTATGAAAATAACTGTTTTTAAGATCTAACACCAGTCCCACGAATGACCTGGAGTTTATTGTTCCCTTTCTAAACTCTAGATGCCCACAATTTTCCACACGGGCAGCCTAGAGTCAGGTTAACATTATTCTGGAGCGAAGTCGGAAAAGAGATGCTGTAGAGATCTGGAGCAAGCTGGATGGCGAAGCGTATCACTAGTATATGTTATATTCTTTTCGCTGTTTGTTGTTGTAACACTCTAATAATGTAATATGATGTAATGTGATAACTGATGCAGTTCTTTGTTTTAAAGATATTCATTTATCTATTATATTTGTTCCACTGCGATGTGTGAGATTCTGATGTTGTTTTATTTTCTTCTTCTTCTACCTCTTTCTTCTTTAAACCCGAAGACTCGTACATTCATTCCACTTTGGGCTGAATTGTTGTAGAATTTCGCCATCTCAAAAGGGGTACGGATTTGTAGGCCTTCACAAGTGGTATCAGAGCATTTAGTTAAGCGACTACCTTAGCTCTGTTGGGTGTTGCTCATTAGAGATAGAGTCAGTAGTACTCTAGAATGAGTTTGAGCGTATTAATAGATATGAGCGCGTATTTGTTAGTGAATATAAAAATTGTTTTATATTGCGATGATTGGTCTGTTGAGTGGTATATGTATTCTGGTCGATATAGTCTATTCAACTCTATCGATAGGGATCTCTAAACACTCGTATTCGATACAGTATTGTTTTAAAAATAGGGTGAATGAAATAATTTTACCCAGACTATTTTCGTAGATAAAGAAAATAATCTTTGTAAATTATTATAGTATTTGGTTGCTTGATTGTTAGGAAGTGATAATATTATTATCACTTGTATAGGAAATTGAAATCGTAACTCCAAAGTTGAGAAATAAATTCACATATAAATGGAATCTGAGAATGTAAATTGTAAATGTGATTTATAATTTGAAATAGAATTCCAGAGTTATATTGGAAAATAAAGTTAAAGGATTTGAAATTTTGAGATTTGAGAAAATTAAATCCCATTTTAGTTTAAAAACAATCTTCAAAGGTTTGGAAAAAATGTTTTGAAGGGATAAAAAGCTCTAAACACTTTTCGGTTGCTGGAAAATAACTTCGGTGATGACTGCAGCATCTCGATGTTCATTTTCGAGTTTCCAAGAGTGGGATTGCCTGCATAAGTAAAGGTGAATTTTAGAAGTCTAATAGAATAAAATGATTGAAATAAAATTAGTAAGAAGGAAAATAACTTGTGAATGAATAAATAAATTTGCAATTGCAAGTGCATGAAAGTGAATTGAATGTTGAAATTTATTTCGAATTTGTAGGTAAATAGAACTGGAATTGGAATTGAATTTGATTTGTATTAAATAAAGTGAAATATTGAAATAAACTTAGTAAATAAAACTAATTTAAAATAGTGATATGAATCAGTGGGGAATGAAAGACGATTGATAAAATTCAATATTTAGAAGTTTAACCGAATCCAAATAAATTGAAATTGTAAATTGAATTCAAATGAAAGTGAAAATGCAAGATAGAATGAAAATGGATATATAACTTCAATAGTGAAGTAAAAATGGTATAAGAAGTATTCAAACTTTTATAAAGAAATGTGCAAAATCATATTTGAATGTTGTAATTGGATAATATGGCTAGTAGAATATACAGGTTTGTGAGGGGAAATGGAATTGAGATTTTGATTTCGAAGATAAAATTGAATTGCTCGACGAAAAGGTATGTATTTAAATTTCTATACGAAATTTGGTGATTTTCTTGTCTAGCCGCTTGGTGTTTTGTTTTCTTTTGAAATCTAGGGGCCTACGGTGTCATTTTGTAGTCGTACCGAGCTAGCCTTGCAAAGGAGACACTGGCGAATTTTTTCAAAAATTTAGGGAGTTAAAAAAATTTTGAGAAATTTTGAAATTTTGAAATTTGAATTTAAATTTAAATTTGAATTGTTAAAGAAAAAAATTTTGTTTGGAACATATAATTAAAGTTGGAAAGTTAGTTGAATTAATAATGGGTCTCTGATAAAAAGGATTTGTTTGGTAAGTTGATAAAAACGTTTAGTTTTGGTAAGATAACAGATGGGTTAAGGATCATTCTTCTTAACTAATAATTTCGGGGCAAAATTCTTTTAAGGGGGGAAGGATGCAACCACCCAAAAAAATTTAATATTTGAAATGGAATATTTAATTGATTTTAAATATTTGGAGGTTAATTTAACTTGAATTTCGAACATAAATATCAATTTGGCAATTTAATTATTGAATTTAATTTATTGAAGTTGGATGAAAAATTTGAATCTTCGGTTTTAAGATAATTAAAAATAATTTCAAGGCTTAGAAAATTTATATTGATGATACTGAAGATAATGCAAGCTTCAGGATTGAATTTGGAAATGCTTTGTTCTGTTTTGAAAATATATCATTTAAAGCGATGTTTAAAAATAGCCTTCCGAGGCAGAGTCTCGGAATTCAACGAAACCAGTTACATTGGATCCGTAATATTGTATTATTGTCGGATTTAAATTTTCACAGTAATTGGAGTTGTTGTGTGAGCATACAACATATATAAACGCGCTGAAATTTATATCGAAAAATTCAATTTTATAACTGGGTTCAAAAGCTATCTTCTCCATACGATCGAGTTAGGACTCGAAACCTTTTCCATTGCGTTCGGAATGGGGGTATAACATTATAAACCCCTGGCGGCACACCTCGATAGGGGTTCGCGATTAGCTGCGTTAATCGAGAAAACTTAAATTTGAATAGTATTTTATATCTAAGTTGACTAGTCAAATTAATCTCTTCAGCCGAATTTATAGCACATCAAACCTTTTCTCCTCAGTAGCTTTTGTCTCCTCTACTATCCCCGAAGCCAACCTTCTCCAACACGCTTCCCCAACTTTATATCACGTCAATGCCTTATCCCTCTTATTGAAAATAATCAGAACAAAATTGGAGAGGAAAATAAATGAAAAAAATAGCGCTTGTAATCCACTCTCCCTCTACATTCCAAAATTAAAAAAAAAGGATCGGAACCCAATTAATGGATGATGGTAAATCACGAAGGGGCGCGTGTGATCTGAATCGAAGCTAGGGCATGGCACGCGACCGCAATCATCGATCGAACTCAAGGTAATGACGTAGCGCGAGGCCGACATCGCTCGCAACGATAGGATTCGACTAAAGAGTGGCGAAGGCGCTCGTGCACGTGCATTGAGAAGTGGGTCGAGTTTGTTTTCGCGATGGATTCGACTGGGTCGGGACCGATCAGGGTTTGGGCGCGTGTGCGTACTTCTGTCAGAGTCGAGCTCGAATTCGCGATGGCCTACAGCATTGCAGTGGATTCAATTCGAAGCAAGAATGAACTAGTGGAGTTAAGGTGAAGTCAGCAAGCATGGTATAGGGTCGCGTATAGTGGTGGGAATGCCATCGAGATGGAGTCTTTCGCGGGGGTTAATTTGGCTGTGTTCAATGATGGAAGCAGTTGATTTTTGGAGTGTCGAAGACTGGTGGTCGTTGGTTGTAGGTGCGGTGACTTCAGGAAATTGGTGTTTGGTAGATCTCGAGATTGTTCTGCGATAGTGATTAGGTGTAGCCAAATTTATTTTATTTTTCAATTTAATAAATGTATACGTATAGAAAAAACACAGTAAAGAAAATTACTGCTAGTATTTACAGGAAACAAAACATATTTTATATAAGTAGAGTTTGAAGAAAATAATAATAATAAATATAAATTTTAAAATTTATATAGATTTTTTTCAAAGAAAAGAATAAAATAAATATATATAGATACATATTTTTAAAGCACTGTTAAATTTTAAAATCAATATATCTATGGATAATCTCCTTTTTATAAATTTAATGGTGAATTATTTGTTTTGTTAATCAATTTAATTGTTTTGTTAATCTATTAAAAGAAATTAGTTTAAGTTAAATTATTAGTTAAAGATTTAGAAATCATTTGTTAAGTAATTTATTAAATGAGATTGATTTATTGATTATTTCAGATATTTATGAAATTATATAATTGTTATACAAAGTCTAATACAATGAAGAAAACGATCTATAATGGAAACAGATTGCAAATTAAAATCTAAGGTGTAATCTTCTCACTCAAATTTTAATAATTGAAAATTTCAGTTATTGATTGATGATTGAATTGTGATAGTTAAATTTAGTTGTTGATTGTGTGCTTGGATGATTAATTTATTATCAGTTATATTAGTTTAGGCCCTACGCGCCTCATAATAGTTATTATATTTAAACCCATATACTGCGATATTCCACCTCGAAGTGGAATTGGTATTATATATGTATTTGGAGTTGTTGATTTCCCGCATTATATAGCGGATGAGACCCTATTGCGCCGCATAATAGCGGATGATATTTTATAAATCCCATATACCGCGATATTCCACCTCGAAGTGGAATTGGTATTTAATTGTTGTGCTAACGTCTGAGGATGCAGGAAAAACTGGTTGGAGGGATCCAACTGGATTCCTCAAATAATTGAATTTATTTCAATATTGTATGTTGATTATTTATAATCTATGCGCGACTATTTGTGATTGATACTGTTGAAGGCTAAAATTAAGCCGAATATATTTTTGGTATAGTAGGATACCAGAAATACATAAAATTGGATTTTTGAAATTTAGTAGAAAATTTATAGTAAATCAACTATAGAAAATTAAATAAATTCAAAAGAAGGAATTTGTTTCAAAAGATAATAAATCTAGTGTTGAAGTAAATTCAGAAATCAATTTTGGAAATTGATTTGGTATTTGAAAATAAATGTGGAAATCAATTTAGAATTTAATTCGGTGCTGAAAATGAATATTTAGAAATCGATTTGAAAATCGTATATCAATGGATATTTAGAAGTTTAAATTCATAATGGAATTTTATAAAAGAAAGGGGAATTTGTTTTAAAAATAAAAGTGTGGAAAGGAATTTACGGATTTGGAACGTAAATTTAAAGTAAATCCAGAAGGATTTATAAATTAATTTGAATGAACCATTTTAGAATGGAAGGTGTACTTTCCCTGGAAAGCCGAGTATGTTTTCAATATAGTCTATAAATATGAAATTGAAGTTGTAAAGATGGTTTTAACGAAAGTTTATTTTGGAGAAATTATTTACTTGGGTTATTTTGAAAATCTTTAAAGTAAAGATTTATTTTAATTTTTTACAGAAGTAATTATTTGAAAAATAAATTGATATTTGTTTTAGAAAATGGATATTTAAACAGTTATATCCTATCTACTAATTTTATTTTAAAATTAGTATGGCCTTGAATTTTTATACGAGATTTTAATATAGTATTTTCATAACTAATATTTAAGTGAGTGTTTTAAAATAGTTTTATTTTAAATATTTCCAATTATATATGTTTTGATAAGTAATTTAAATTATTTTAAAGTATTTCAACTCGGCAGACCTTCAGTGGAAACAAATAATATCGGGAATCTAATTCCGCAAGTGAAAAATTATTTGAAATTTGTTTTCAAAGGATTGAAAGGTGAAAACTGATTTGAAATTTGTTTTCAAATGGTTGAAATGCTAAAATTGTATCTTGCAAAGATATTTTGAAAATAATAATTAGGAAAAAATTATTTGAAATCAAGTGATTGTTGTGAATGTTGATTGATAGTTAAATAACCAACTATCAATATTTGCCTTTTAAATGACATTTGAATTTCGATGCGACCGAGGGTCGGATTCTAAGTGGATGTCCGAAAACCGCATCGAACCTTTGTGATTATGATGAATCTTTTATTTAAAAGATCAATATGGAAATTGTTTTGATTTGTTGAAATCTGAATATAACTCTTATTTTTAAAATAAGCGCTCGTTATTTGGATTAGCCGGGAGATGACTTTGTGTCATATAACCCATTCTGAATAACGATACGACGAAATGGGATTGCATTTCAAGTGTTGCTGATCATTTGTTGATAAAAGCATGACTTTGGGAAAAGTGTAGCTTTGTGGACGAGACCTCATCGGACCTCACATCCCGAAAATGGTCGAAACAGGAAAGATGCGGCATTGTTATGAGGGTCGCGCCCTTTAGGGTATGTCATTTCCTTCTGGAAAAGGGTAGTATCATGGCATGGATCCCAGATATTTTAACCTATGTTGTTGCAGTAAATTTATTATACTTTGTGGTTGAGGATCCTCGTATAAAGGTCCCAAAGGACCGGGGGATGGCATACTCGAGTAGTAGTTACCTAGTTATAGAGGTAACGAGGCCTTGTGTTGGCAGAGAACCGGGTAGGTTCTCGGGACGTCCCTCCAGAGGCGTACCCATGTAGCAGTAGGAAGTTCCTTAGCCTGACCATTTGTTGGAAATCCAAAGAAACAATACACGCCCTATACGGTTTTATTTGTATAACCTTCCATGGAATGTGGCGGTAACCTGCTATTGAACATGGTAGCTATAGTAGGCATAGAATAATGGTTGTATGCTGGCTAACATTAATATTATACTTTCAAAATGTTTTCTACACTATGCACTAATAATAACATCGAAAGGATTTTGCGTATTAAGCATGTTTGACTATCATAAAGAGAAATCTCCTCTAATTCTGCATTTGCATTGTGTGTATGGCGGAAGGCCTTATGGTAGTTTCAATTTCCAAAAGCATGGCGAATTTTTTTATTTTCTTTATGAAAGTAACTATTTTTAAGATCTCACACCTGTCCCACGACTGACCTGGAGTTTATTGTTCCCTTTCTAAACTCTGGGTGCCCACAATTTTTCACACAGGCAGCCTAGAGTTAGGTTATCATTATTCTGGAGCAAAGTCAAAAAAGAGATGATGTGGAGATGAGGAGCAAGTTGGATGGCGAAGCGTATCACTAGTATTTGTTATATTATTTTCCATTGTTCATTATTGTAACACTCTGATAATGTAATATGATGTAATGTAATAACTGATACAGTTCTTTGTTTTAAAGATATTCATTTATCTATTATATTTGTTCCGCTGTGATGTGTGAGATTTTGATGTTGTTTTATTTTCTTCTTCTTCTACCTCGTTCTTCTTTAAACCTGAAGACTCATACATTCGTTCCACTTTGAGCTGAATTGTTGTGGAATTTTGCCAGCTCAAAAGGGGTACGGGTTTACGGGCCTTCACATTGGACCTCGTATGAGAAAGTTATTAAGATTTGATCATTATACGATTCGAATTGAAACAAATAAATAAAACAAAAAAATGTACATGCCACATCACCGAAGATCTCTCGCTCCAGAAACCTACCTCACGAATTCATATGCGCTTTTGCTCCTACTAACCGCCACGCATTGTCCACGATCTTCGCCCCTACGTACGACGTCGCCACGATCAGAAAGCTCCACCGCGATAGACGCCTCATGCCGACCCTTTTCCAAGAAAACGACCACCTCTAGCCATCCCAATGTCGAACGACGCCGTCGATAATTTTGGCCATTTTCTGGCCAACTCCTACGCCTATAGCCAAAATGAAGCCTACGGATGCGTGCCATTCGACGCTTTTACCATATCACACTACAACAAAACAAGCCATTTGCATCGGTTGTTCACCCCCCTGTTGCATCAGTTCTACAACCGATGCACATGCAACTGATGCAACAGGCTTAACAGTTTTACCTTAGTTCTAAAATCGATGCAAAACGGTCCTTTTTGCATCGGTTGTTACTAACAACTGATGCAAAATATGGTTGCAACAAAGGAACATGTTGCATCGGTTGTAATGAAAACCGATGCAACAAAGGAACTTGTTGCATAGGTTATTGGAAACCGATGCAAACTAATCCCTCTATTATTGATTATAGCAAACAATTATTGCATGCAATATTACAATCATTCAAAATTAAATTTGATGGAAAATACAAATTGAATAACATAATACCAAAATAAACATATATCAATTAAAAAGTTAATAATCTATACAAAATAATGGTTCATACATTCATTTTCGCAGCATAATTTAGATCTTTAGTACAATCATTAAGTAGTATAGTCTTAATTCAAATCTTTAATTAGTACAACCATTAAGAAATAGTATAGTGAAAACCTTAAAAACTTCATGGAATCTTGAAAACCCAAATTTTTAGGCTTTAGCTCAAAACCATATGTTGCGTTCCATGTTTCCAATGTCAACTTGAACATAGGAAAACAAAACATGATGTACGTTAGAGTCCTACCATTTAATGCATCTTATCATAAGGCATTTGAAATAATTAGAAGACTTTTTTGGATGTGATCCATATGTTTAAGTACAAGTTGCGTGTGCGATTACAAAATGTGGTTATGTAACAACCCTGAATTTTTTATTTATTTTAATTGTTTATTTTGATTATTTTATTTGAATACTTTATTATATTTATTAAAATGAATAAATTTGTTATTTTAAATATAAATCTTAATTTTGTGTGAATGATAATTTCAAACCAGATTAAATTGTATATTTTCCAAAAATGTGGATTTTGGTCAATCAGGTCAAACTTTGACTTTTAAATTTTAAATTTAAATATATGTGAATTCTTAAATTTTATCTTCTTTTATGAAAATAGATTTAATATCATGAATACTTCTTTTTTTTCCGTTGAAATTGGATTTAAATTGTGAAAGTTATACCCTTTACAATATTGTGTGTATATTGAGTTATTTAACAATATTCTTCATTTTAAATTATATAAATAATATTTTTATTTGTCATATCTTATCCTAATTTGTATTATATGTTATTTTACATATATTTTTGTCTTTTAAATATTTTTAAAGTGATGATTAGATTTTTCAAAAGCTTATTGAATTTATTTTCTATTTTTAAAGGCTAGTTTCTATTTTTCTGCTATTTTCTTCAATTAAATTATATTTAATTAAAATTTATTTATTCATTTTTGTGAATGAATTTTTAATTTATGTTCTTATATTTATTTATAAATATTTTTCATGTACATATAAATTTTCCAAAGTTTGTTCCATTTAATTTCAAATTTTCTAGACTAGTTTTCATTTTTATGTGCTATTTTCTTATTTTAATCATATCTAATTAATATTTAATTATTAATATTTTGTTTATCTGTTATATTTTCGAATTTTAACTGAAATTATAAGTATTTTTAGTTATTTAAGTGTATATAAATATATATGAGAAATTTGAAAAGGTTCGTGGCTTTTTATTTTCCTAAGGCCTTTTATATTCCACATTTTCACATTCTAACTAAACTTTTCATTCAATAGGCTGCCTTAACCTCTTCTATTCAGCCTACCATCACTTTTAATTTCACGTAAAACATTTTTCTTCTCTCCTAAGAAAAAATTTCGGCCTCTCCTTGTTCAAAATCTTTGGTAATTTTTTTTTTCTGTTTCACCTTTTTCATTGTTTTATATTGGTTTGCACTTGTTTCTTCCTCTTTTATGCTCAGCCCCTTGCTCCTCCTTCACCATGACCACCTCCACCACCACCACATCAGGCTGCCACTACCTCCAGCTCACTGTCCATCCATGCCATGCATCATTAGTTGATCAAATTCCAAAAAAATTGCAATATCCACCTTGAAAATGCGCATAGCCTAGCTTCTTTGCCTTCCCCACCTCAAACTCCTCCTTGGCCGACCCATACACCTCTGCCACACCTGTATCTAACCCCACCAGACCTGGCCATGCCCATATTTGCTTGTGGCCATGAATTATGTTGCCTTGAATCCATTTGTGTTGCCTTGTAGTTGTAGTTCCATGTACACATACCTTCGCATCATCTTTTCCCATGTATGGCCGATTTGTTGAACCCAAAACCTGATCCATACCTGATCCAAAACCATTCCATTACAGTGCTTTTACAGTCCATTGTTGAAGCATATGAGGTTGAAGGCAAGTGCAAGTCGTTTGGAGATGTTTTGTGCATGATTTATGTGTTGTTTAAATTTTTGTGAAGTGTTATTCATTTTATTTGAATTGTTTTGTCTCATGTATTCAAGGAATTTAGTCTTGTCTCTCTCACACTCGAATCATTATCATGCTCTCATGCTTTTATGGATCTCTGTTGGGTGTAGCTGCTTGCCATCTCCAGCTTAAACAGGTGAGTTATTCTCAGCAGACAATATGTACATATATAACTAGTAAATTGACCCCTTTTGAATCTGTAAAATGCATTATCATGTTACACCTACTATATTATGATTATATGATGTTCTCCCATGCTTAAACACATGTAACATCTGTTACTATTATATTATGCTATTCTGTTGTCTTTATCAGTTTATCACACTGCAAGTTCCCTTTAGATTAGAATCACTATGGGTTGAAAAGATACATACCCGAACGGACTTTAGAATACGAGAAAATCATTATGGGCTGAAATGATAGGCCTGAATGATTTTCAATTATTTTCATTTACTTGGGATTGCGGTTTGAAATGATCAAACCCGGGTTTTCTTTGTAAATTACGGGTTGAAAGGATATATTACCCGTATCACTTTACCTGGGCTAGAAAATGAAATAAAAACCCGTTGTTAAAATATGTTTTTCTAAAAAATATAAAATATTTTAGAAAGGTAAATATTATAATATTTTTATTTAAATTTGATTAAAAATGATTTTTGTAAAGCATTATTGATTTTCTGAAAATTTATAAGCGAAATAAATAAATGGTAAAGTTAGAAAATCTTAAATGTAAGTAATTTTGGAAATTATAATTTGGTGATAAATGGAATTTAAATTAAATATGAAAACATGATAAATTTACGATATTTTGAATTAAATGAATTTAAATGATTTTATAATATATTAATGATTTTTGAATAAAGTTAAAATGTGAAATGAATGAATATTTAAGTTGAAATTTTGAAATATAACTAAAATTGGAAATTTGTGAATTTGGTTTAAAAGTGAATTTTAAGTTAAGTAAATAAAAATGAAATTAAGTTATATTTGAAAATTTTAAACTTAAGTGTTAAGTTAAATTTAATTTAATGAATTTTAAAATTTAATGTTGGAATTTAATAATTGAATTATTATTAAATGTTGATTTTTGAATGGAGATTTAACTTTATAAAATCATGAATATAAGGATATTTGAATGATTGTTTTAAAAGTGAAATTATATGATTTTATAAGTTAAAAATGATTTAAACAAAAATATAATTATTTGTGAAATTATACTGAATATTTGAAGTTAATTAACTGCATTTCTGAAATGCTATTAATTCTAATGTAAATGATAATACAACATTTGTAAATGATGTAGTTGATAATAATGAACCAAATGACTAAGTTTAATCAAAGGCTATTATAGCATTTTTGTAAATGTTATAATTGTTGAATTTAACTAAGTTTTATTTGAAACTAATGTAACACTATTACAGCATTTTTAAATGCTACCTTTTGTTAAATTGAACTGTTTTGAATGTAACTTTCTGTAGCAATTTCAAAATGCTGCGAAAGTTGAATTTTCATCTGTTTTAATAAATTAAGTGAATAATTGAATTTTGAAAGACTAAAATTTTGGAAATTTAATAAATTAATTATTAAATATAATAACATCATTTTATGATTTAAAATGAAGTAATTTGTTTCAAAATATAAACTATTTTGGAATGTGTTTTGTAATGGTATTTAAATTAAATAAAAATGAATGTGGTTTGGAAGATATGATATTTTGATATTTTGAAATGGATTTTGAATGATATTGAATTTTGAAATGATATTTGATTTTGAAGTATAAAATACCATTTTGAAATTTTAACCACGGGATGTATTTAATTTGTAGTTTAACCGATTCTTAAAGGATGGGCGATCCCCAACATCCTTTAAGTTATTATGCATTTCTACTACAGTTCACTTGAGTTGGTTTACATTATATAACTATATATTGTCCTGACTCGAGTGTTTTGTGTTTTACTTTACGCTTGGTTCAGCCTGAGTATTCCCAGCTTTAGATTCTCTTTCTGGAGCTGGTCTTTGTTGGAGTTTCTGCTTATCTACGTTTATATCTACTTTCTGTTTCAGCTGTTCTAGTTTATCTCATGTATTAGTGAACTTCTATGTATTTGGGATTTCTATTATGTTGTTTTCAGACTGTATTATGTATTTGGTTTGAGACTCTGCCGTAGTAGCTTCATGAACTACTATGTACTTTATATTCCGCTGCGAGTTATTCTGATATTTCCGTGTCTATGATTCTGTGATTGTATTTCATTTCCTCCAAATTTATTTATAATGCGATATTTTGAGCAATTCAAGTCCGGCCTGTGTGAATGTGAATGGCTGAAAATATCGGGTTGTTACAGTTGGTGTCAGAGCTTTGGTTTTAGGCAAACCATAGCGCGCGGAGCAAAAACTCATTAGAGATAGGGTAGAAATACCATAGAATGAGTGAAATCAATCTCAGAATCCTTTCTTTGTGAGAGAACCTACTTTCAAAGTATAAATGATTTCCAAATGATTTCTAAATGAGTTTCAAAGATTATTTTTGTATCCACCTTGTTAGAAATCTCCTGGTTAGGATTCTTATCGATTAGGATTCCTTGAACGTTGGAACGCTACCTCTTGTTCTGAAATCCAGTCTTGTCTTTCCTATTTTATCCTTTTGATTTTGGGGAATTCCGTAGCTCCACTTTGGAATGACCTCTCTAAAGATCAGTGATTCCACCATTCTTTGAATGATTTGTAAAGGGGTGAAACTCCTTTACAATTGGCATTGATTAACCAAAGATTTCTGTATCCTTGGTTTACGAGGCTATCTACCTTCTGCTATATTTTGATTTTATCTCTGGTGATCAAAGGTCGATTTGCCTTAGATTTTCGAATTGATTATATTCCTGAAGTCACGGTTGACCAATTAAGGTCGCCCGTGATTTATGTAGGCTTATCCATCTTATATTTGGTAATCAAATTTTCTCATCATCGTTCGAGCTTATCTTCGAACCAGAATTCTATTTGATTAGAGTCCTCTAAATTTGAATCTCTGTTTGTTTGAAATCCGTCCTCGAAACATCCCTTAAAAATTTGTGATTGATTGTATTTTGAATTTGTGCATACAATGAAATTATTATTTTGATAAGGATGACCCTATTTTGTATATAAAAGTGAAATGTTTTCAATAAGGATTATATACCTTTTAAAAACGAAAATTTGAAGCTTTGAAAGGATTTGAAATTTTGAAAATTTATAAGAAATTTAACTTTATATAAAATGATTTATAACTGAAAGGTTTTGAATTTGAATTTCGAAGAATCGATCTCCGGTGTTTTGAAATCGGTTTTAAGATTTGGAAAAATATAATAATATGATTTTAAGATATTTTCTGAATAAGAAATGTTTCTAACGTATTCGAATGAATTCCAATGATTTCAAAGTGATTTCGAAGAAATTTCAAGAAAATAAAAGTCCAGAACCCACTTATGTCGCTGGAAAATAATTTCGGTGATGAATGCATGCGTTTTCGACATTGATTTTCAAGTTTCTGAGTGAGGAGAGGCCACTCTAGTAGCACTGCTACGCAAGTGATTTTGTGAAACCAAATTTAGATTTTAGATTTTGAAGTATGGTTTGATATTTGAAAGATGTGTATGTGTGTGTGTGTGTGTGTGTGTGTGTGTGTGTGTGTATAGACAACACACACATTTGAAATGATTTATAGTAAGCCGGTGTTCAGTCCTCGAGATTCAGATTTGTTTTGGTATAACCCTATCTTTTGAAATTGGTTTGCTGATTTGTTGGTGATTTCCAACTCTTGGATTGAAAATATGATTTCTTCGACTATTTTGAAGGTTCGAGCGCTTCCAAATCAAGGTTAACTTTTCTAAGCTAAGAAATTTTGTAAGGTATAGGGTATTTGATAAAGAATATAAGTTTAGTTTGGTATGATTAAAGTATAAAGTAATATGATTTATATAAGTTTGAAACTGTTTGTCGGGTGAAATAAATAAGACCATGTTGAATTATACAGGTATGAAATATAGATTTGAAATGTTTTGAATAAAGTATATATATAGAATAATAATCTTTTCAATGGTAAATTGGATTTTTCATATAGAAATAAATAGTTTGAAGGTTTTAAACTTAGTAATCATTTTAGATATTTTGATGATTGAAATGGTTTGGAAATGATTTAATCTTTATTTGATAAAGAATGTGAATTTGAAATGATAATTGATTTTAATAAATGAATATTTGAAGTTTATATTTGTAAGAAAGGATATTTGTTTTACTTGTAATTTTAGTTTATTTAAAAATGATGGATTTATGAAATGAATATTTCAAAACTAAGTAATAATGAAACTAGATTTAAGGTATATGAAATTAAAAAATTTAGTTTTGAAATGTCGGATATTAAAGCTTTGAAATATATTAAAGATTAAATAGTTTATTTTATGGATAAAATCTTTATTCGAAATTTGATAATATTTGAATTGATTTTGTTGCAAAACTAAATTGAATTGATACCGTTGGTTTGAATTTATTTAAAATTGGAAATTTTAGATTTGGGTTTAATTGAATAAATTTATGAAATGTATTAAAGGAATATTTTATGATTTTAAATGTATGATTTCGAAAAGTTATGATTTCAAAGTGTAATGATTTCAAATATTTTGGTTTCGAAAGATTTATTACTTTGAAAGTATTATGATTTTTGAATGTGAATGTATGTTTGAAATGGAAATGAATTTGTTTGACATAAATTTTGTTGATTTGGAAATTTGGATTATTTTCTAAATCTATTGTTTTAAGAAACTTTGAAACTAAATACATGTAATTAGGAAGAAATGGTTTGGAAAAATCATATATGATTTTGAAAATAAATTGATCTTGAAATGGTTTGAAATTGAGAACCTTGTTTATTTAAATACTTTGATTTGGGAGTTGTCGAACTTATATAAAATGGATTTGTACAAGTATGAAATTGATTTGAAAACTGTTGATTTGGAAAGGTACTTAATTTGTAAATTGAAATCTTATATAATCAAAGTTTATATAAGTGTGATTTGATATATTATTGATTTTGGAAAGTATTCGATTTGAAATGAAATCTTATATATAATGGACTTTATATAAGTATGACATTTGAAAGTGATTTTGAAAGGTACTATACGATACATATTTTCGAAGTAAAGATACGGGAAGTGCCTTCTGCTTGATATCCGCTTTGTGGCCACACTGTGGATTCATTCTATCGATATTATTCTCTCTGATTTGGGTTTTCCGGATATGATACTCGAGTGTCCATCAAATTCCATGGCGATCTCCATGGTCTTACGAGCGCGACTGCATAGCGCAACTACCTGCTGAGCTGGCCTAGGGGTACGGATTGTTTCCTGAGGGATCCAGGCGTAGCCATTGTGTATCCTACACTCTATGTAGGTCGCATTAGTAGCGAAACTGCCTGGCTGAGACGGCCTAGGGGTACGGATTGTTTCCTGGGGGATCCAGGCGTAACCATTGTGTATCATGCACTTTACTAGTCATCATGGCGTAACTCGCAGGGCTGAGAAAGCTTATGGATACAGATTGTTTCCTAGGGGATCCAGGCGTAACCATTGTGCATCTGCGATCCATGGTTAGACAACTGTTTTGGTTTGGTTAATTTGTTTTGATTGTACTTTCCATATCTATTTTTTTTAAATGGTTTTCCATTATTTTCACTAGGTGTTGAAACAAGTCTATTAAGTACCTGTAGAATTCTAGCTTTGCGCCTGATCAACGCATGGCCAGAGTCTGCAGGAACGAAAGTAAACTTGTTAAGACATCGAGTTATAAAAGTATTTTGATAAAGTATTGTATAAAGGATATTTTATTAACATAATATAAAAATATTTACAAATGTTTTAAATATTATTTACTTCGAACTATCAAAATTGAATCAAATGACTATTCATCATATTATAAAACATTTAAAATGTTGTAAATTTTTTTATTGAAATGTATATGGTTTAAAAACAATGGTCCTTCGTTGTGTTCCAACCTACTTTTCCTCCTAGATATTCCTACCCTTTTCCTCTTCGAGTGTTCTTTCTGCAATATGAAAAGAGTTCGTTCTTTGGCTTATCGTCTGGATTTGCCAAGAAGCTGTTTGGAGTGTGTTCACACAAAAAATGGGCAAACACCTCCAGGTCGTATGAATTAGTTGATTTTATGTTGTTTCTAGTGATTTGGGTGATTTATGCAAATATATAAAAAACAGGGACTGAACTGTAAAAGACACACAGATTTATAGTGGTTCGGCCAGAACTTGCCTACGTCCACTTTATATGTTATTCTCCTTTTCTATTCAGATTACAAGTACAAAGCTTTGATTACAAGTAACTGAAAGTTGTTTGAAAGTTCTATCCGTGCTTGAGCTCTTAAACTTCTCTGCCATTGTTGTACCCCTGCCCCTCTATTTATAGAGTGAGGTTGGGGGCAGGGGTCTTGGATGTATATAGCTACTGGCGGGTTTGGACTGGTGCAATCTGGCCTGGTAGTGTCGGTCCAGTATGCCATCCTTATGTTGGTTCGGCAGTGGTAGATGGAGTTGGACCGGTAGCAGCATGGATCGGTGGTAACATGGATCGGTGATGGGGGGATGGATCCTGGATCGGTGATAGATGGTCTTGGGTGTTGGTTCGGCTGTGCTATGGACCGGTGCTGGTGGAGGTGAGGGCTTTTGGTCCGGTGGTGATGTTGGCTCGGCAGGTGGTCCAGTTGTAGGTGATTCGGTAGGCTGGTCGTCCGGTTGTAGGTGATTCGGTAGGCAGGTGGTCCGGTTGTAGGTGATTCGGTAGGCAGGTGGTCCGGTTGTAGGTGATTCGGTAGGTAGGTGGTCCGGTTGTAGACGATTCGGTGGTGGTAGAAACATACCTAACATTTGCCCCCCAAAGTAGGGCATATGTTAACATATGTCGTTCCTTGTTTCAGTTCGAACTACCATATTCTGCCCGAGACCCGAACCTGCCGGTCTGGCTACTCAACCTTTTTCTATAAATAGGAGCCTCAAGCCTTCGTTTTTACTTGCCGGACGAGATAGACGAATCAGAATTTCCTACTGAATTGCCGAACCACACCTAGCTACCGAGTCAGGTGAATGCCGAATGACATCTTATGGTTGTGTTTCTTCGTTTTTCCGAATGAACGTAAAGACTTTTAATGCCGGATGGACTTAACACCGGATAAACTCGAAAGCTTTCTGTACCGAATGGGCACTCTTAGTACCGAATGAACCTAACATCGGACGAGCTTAAAGACTTTTAATGCCGGATGGACTTAATATCGGATGAACCTTTGTATCGGCTTTGCCGAATGATATTAGGAGTTCTGGGCGTTTTGATTTATGAGTGAAATTTCAGACTATATACACTTGCTTGTTTATATCCTCTGTTCTAACAATATGTTTTTCTTTTGTGTTTGCAGGAAAATGTCTCGCAAAGTGGAAACTCGATCAGAAAAAAAATATATTCGGATAGACGAGAGTCCCCCGTTGTGCCCCCAGCCCAGCCAGGGCCGGAACACCGTGGACCCACCCCGAGGTCGCTAGTAGACGGGTATGGTCCCCAAGAGCTTCTGAACTCTCCTCCTGATTGCTTTCCAAGCTCTCTCAGAGAGGAGCAACTTGACGTTATCTCCCGCTCCTTTGGAATTGATAGAGCATGCATGCTGTTGCTAGGGGAGGGGGTCATGCCATATAATCCCTCTGAAGGATATTTCGCGTATAGCTGATACCATTGCATGTGCGGGGCCACTCCTCCGATCAATGCGTGGATAGTCAGCTTCATTACCTACCTGAAGGTGGCTCCTTTCCAGCTTTAGCGCAACTCTTACGCCATCTTAGTGTGCCTATTCGTTATCTTCCAGAGGAGGTATGGGCGCCCCCCTTCTAACCGGGAAATCCGATATTTGTATAATCTGAGGGGCTACAAGAAGGGGTCTCCGTACATTAGTTTAGAGTCGGTCGTGTCCTTTAAGCCGGTCCTGGACCTATACTCTAAGTTCACCATGTTTAAGAAGGAATGGTTCTTCATCAAGGACGACTCTGTTTCTTTTCGCCTTTTTATTTCTGGCTGTAAGTTGAATTTCATTTGTAATTTCTTTGTCCCGACCGCAATGCTTCTTCTTATATGCTTTTATTTCTTGCTAGCGACAGGTGGCTTTGCGGTCGTGGAGAATGATCGCCTGATACAGATGGCTGCGGAGATAGAGGCCATCTCAGGAAGGGATAGGTCGGCTTCTTACCTGATCAGGAATGCCTCTTTCCTGGAGCATAACTTGATTCTGCCACGTCAATCCGTGGTTAAGCAGAGAGATACAGCCGAGGAGAGGGCTGCCAAAGCTAAAGATGGGGCCACTGCGAAGATCAGCAAGAGAAAACCCCTCTCGATACCTCCAGATGTCGGGGGGAAAAAGCTTAAGAAGTCTGATGGACCCTCCCCTAGCACATGTCCAGATATTCCGGAGGAGGAAAGAGGCGAGGAGGAGAGCAGAGGAGATGGAGAAGGTGAAGGACAGGGTGGTAGTGGTGCCGGGGCTTTGTCTTTCGAGCAGGCAGGGGAGATCCAGGAGTGGACGGATGATGCCATCCGCCAGGCTTTTGAGGTATTGGAGGAAGGATCAGCCTCGGTGGAGAAGGCGAAGAAGGATGACAAGGCTGGGACTGGTGCCGATCCATCTTCTAAGGGTATTTCAGCTAAGGCAACTCTGGCGGTTCAAGGTGAATTCTTAACATTCGCAGACTCCCTTTATGATAAGGACTTAGTAATATTTTATGGCCAACTCCCGTCCTGGAATGAGATTCAGGACTTATTGCAGTATCCCACTCCCCCTCAGGGTTTGTAAAATAAGCACGTTTTCCTACTCCTTTTAACTTAACATATTTCTTGGATCATAGTTTCATGCATGCTTGTAACACCTGGTTTTTATTACAGGAACAGGTAAGGTGGCCAAGACATCAGATATTCGGCACCACCTTGAACAGTACAAGCTACTCAAAGCTTTTGCCAAACCAAAGCCGTCAACTAGCCGTCCCGGAGATGTGGTTAGATATCGCCCTCTTCTCGGAGTTATTGAAGAAGATATGCAAAAGAGGAAGAGGGGCCGATCTTTGTTTGAACCTTCACCTGGCTCTCAGGCTCCAGTCCAGCCTATCCATGATATTATTGAGGAAGATACTGAGTTTATGCCTTCCCCATATCCGTCCGAAAATCCAACCGTCACCCCGATAGACCATCCTGGTTTGGTTCGCAACCCATTTGCCAGCCACCCGGATCTGGACCCGAGTTTTCAGGACATCTCTTTTGACGAGGCCACGGGTGAGCATCTTCTTCCCCGAAGTCCCATGGTACGGGTGCTTGATGAGGCTAAGTCCTTAGACCTCGATTTGCTTACTACTCGGATTGTGACCATGGGGAATGAGGCCAAGGCAAACATCGATCGGGTGGCTGAAGAGACCAAGAGGCTAATGGAGCATCACGCTCGGCTGGCCAAGGCTGGGGAGGAAATCGGAAGTGCTAACATTCGGTTGCGGCTAAAGGTTTCTGATCAGGCCAAACAACTTGCCGATCAGGCTATCCAGATATCCGAGCATGAAGCGGCCTCCAGATGACTAAAGAAAACCATGGAAGAGGCTAGCAAGGCTGAGTTGCGAAAAATGGAGGCTGTTTGCAAAGAGCGAATTGACATGGCCATCGCAACGGTGGACGAGGTTCGGAGAGCAGATCTTGAGCAGGTAGAGGAGTTATCTGGGAGGCTTGAGGCCGCAGAGCTTGCTCAGGCCAAGCTGAAGGAGGAGTTGGAAGTGATGCGGAAGTCGCTTCAGGCTGACTGCTCGAGATACCGATTGGAGAGAGATGCTGCTATTGCACGGCTATCGGCTTCTGAGGCCCGGATGAAAGAGTTTGAGGAGAATGAGGGGATGATGGACGAGATGCTCCAGGACATGTATTTCTGTACTTGGAGGCAGGGCAACCTGTCCTGGATGGACGATCATCCCCGGGTTATGGCGATATATCTCCGGGCTTTGGAGGAAGCCAAGGCTGAAGCAGATAAAGAGGGTGGCACGGCCTTCAGAATGGATGTAGTTACCGCACAGTTCACCAAGGAGGAGAAGGCGGCGGTGAAGGAAGGCATGAGGCTGCTTGCCGCCGAGGAAGTGGGTGTGCAACTTGAGGATGACGACCGGGGAGCAGACGCTGGTAAGTCTTCCCTTTTAATCTTTTCATAATTTGATTGCTTATCTTTCGTGATTATTGATGGATTCTCTTCTGAATTGGGCAGGCGGGACCTCTGAAGTACAAGCGGGGATTTCTGACCCTGCAGTTAAGTAGATCCGGATGGCGGGCAGGACAGAGGCAGATCCCCGATGTAGTGGACTCTTTTATTTAGGCTGTTTGACCTTCCTGTATATACTAGTCCAAAACATTATTGTATTTTCAGGCTGTAATTATGTCCTTGCAACAAACGTCTTTATATAACTTTATAACATAAGCAGATTCTGTCATGTTCGAATGTGGTTGTTATTTTGATATGTTGCATAAGAAATACAGCTGCGTGTTTATGTATGTAATTTAATCGTATTTGATGCTAAGTTTCTGCTAAAAATGTTATTTCATGTCTTGCAATGTCAATACGATGTGTGAATAAATTAAAGCTACATATTTGTATACAAGAGAAGAAAGTACCGCCCTTCGTGTTTTAGTTGTAGGGGTTGCTTCGAATGTCTTGCGTGACTGAGTATGGAATGTGGCTGAGTGTTCCATCATCCGGATGTGAGTTCATACTTCCACAAGCGAGAGTTCCCCTATTTTGTGACCTGTACTTTAGGGATTGTTATATAGGATAGGAGAAAAGTTTTTGAATGAAATGGAAATATGAGAAATAGTAAAACTTCCAATCACGGAAGGCCGTCGATATGCTTAAGTTCGTGGCAAACGGGTTTTGTAGTCACTTTCCCTAGCTGTGGGTCTTGGAGACATTTGTCACTCATCTTACGCCTCCACGGGGAGTTTATCTATTTTACCACAGCCGCACTTAAGTCATATCAGAGCCGAGATCACACACAGCAACTACCCGAGCCATTATGGCCCGTAATCGTGGGTATTATTCGATTTACTGTGGCCGGCTAGCGTGGGTGCCGATCGTCAATCGCGAACTACCCCTGGCTGGCCACACCTTATGTTGGGGCTTAAAGTAGGTTCACAGTTGCCGACGAGCCGAACGCCGTAATGAGCTGCCATCGGCTATAGTCGGTCTTCTTGATGACTTATAATCGGCTCATTACAGTTGGCTTTGAGGGCAGTCGCGAGCAATGAGTTAACCCGCAGGAGAGGGATGCTGGACCAAAAGTGTTTCATTGGCGAGTGCATAAATTCGCATAGACCTGTTGGGTCTTGTCCAGGTGAGGTTGCGCCGTGAAGTGTCTAGGATGGAAATGTCGTTATACATGATTTTGTTCAACAGAAAAGGATAAAGCTTAACAAGCAGCCAAGATATAAAGGAACAAGTTAAAAAGAGACAAGATTTTTAAAGTGGTTCGGCACGAAAATGCCTACGTCTACTGATTCTCTTTGTTAATTCACTTCATATGGGAAGTACAAGTTAAGAAAAGTATCGACGGAGGTGTTGGATGTTCCATGCCCTCTGGAACACCTCTCCGTCCACTGTTGACAAAATATAGGCTCTGTTGCGGAGATCTTTATGAATTACATAGGGTCCGTCCCAGATTGGATCTAGGGCTTCGGGGTGCGGGAAGATCCGCTTGAGGACAAGATCTCCTTCTTGTAAGCTGCGGTGCTTGACTTTGGAGTTGTATTGTGCTGCAACTTTTTGCTTGTGAGCTGCTGCTTTGAGTGTTGCATCGTTTCTTCTCTCCTCAATTAGATCCAAAGACATGTGGAGGAGTTCTTCGTTCTCTTCTGGGTTGTAGTGGATCCTACGGTGGGAAGGCACTACAGTTTCAACTAGGAGCATGGCCTCCGATCCGTATGCCAAAGAGAAAGGAGTATGCCCTGTTAATGTTCTATAAGATGTGCGGTAGGCCCAAAGTGCCGTAGGAAGTTCATCCACCCAAGCGCCTTTGGACTTTTCGAGTTTCTTCTTGATTAGGGTTTTGAGGATTTTGTTGACAGCTTCGACTTGTCCGTTTGCGTGGGGGTAAGCCACAGACGAGAAGCTTTTGTGAATTCCGTGCTCGTGGCACCAGTCGGCGATTTCCTCGCTGTCAAATTGAAGTCCATTGTCCGATATGATTTTGAGTGGAACCCCGTACCTGCATAAAATATTTTTGATCAAGAAGTTAATAACTTTTGCCGAAGATATTTTATTTAGAGGCTCCGCTTCCACCCATTTGGTGAAATAGTCAACTGCTACTATGGCATATTTAGCTCCGTCTCGGCCCACTGGCAGTTCGCCAATCAAGTCAATTCCCCATATTGCAAAGGGCCAAGGGCTGGTCATTTGAGTAATGTCGTTTGTTGGTAGTCGAGGAATTTTAGCAAATTTCTGACATCTGTCACATGTTTTGATGAAGTCTAGGGCGTCTTTGTTTAAGGTGGGCCAGTAATATCCATATCGGAGTATCTTCTTTGCCAGAGTCTGCCCACCAGTGTGATCTCCGCAACTTCCTCGATGTATGTTGGATAAGATTTCCTTGGCTTCCCTTCCAGCGACACACCTTAATAAGGGATTAGAGAAGCCGCGTCGATAAAGGATGCCTTCTTGTATTGTGTAGCGGGAAGCTTTCCTCAAGATTTTCTTGACTTCGTTACGCCCGTCGGGTAGTGTGCCACTTTGTAAGTACTTCCGGATGGGAGTCATCCAAGTTTCCTCTTCAATTGCAGCTATCATATTCATTGGCTCGTAACTCGGGGAAAGTTGCTTTGAGATGGTTATCGTTCGGGAAGCAGTGCCATCCTTCATGCTAGCTTGCTTTGCCAGTTCGTCGGCCTCCTGATTTTCTTCCCGAGGAATGTGTTTGATTAGATAGTGATCCAATTGATTGAGCAGCAGCTTGGTCTTCTTTAGATATGCTGTGAGTCGTTCTCCTCGAGCATGGAATTCCCCCAGTATTTGATTTACAATAAGTTGAGAATCACCATGGAGACATAAAGAACCGACTCCAATCTCCAGGGCAAGTTCTAATCCGGCTATCACTGCTTCGTATTCTACGTCATTGTTGGTGGCAGCGAATTCCAACCTTAGGGCGTAGTGCAGCTTCCTTCCCCTGGGGGTGATTATCACAACACCAGCCCCCGAGCCTTGTTCATTTGATGCTCCATCTACGAAGAGATTCCACTTGATATCTTCTGCTATTTCAAATTGCTCCTTACCTTCGTTAGTAGTGAATTCGGCAATGAAATCAGCTATGGCTTGCCCCTTGATAGCGGTGCGAGGATGGTAGGTGATATCATATTGACTCAGTTCATTGCACCATTTAAGTAGTGGCCCAGAAGTGTCGGGGCGATGGAGTACTTGCCTTAGCGGTTGATCGGTTAAAACTCTGATGGAATGAGATTGGAAATAGTGTCGCAGTTTCCATGATGTGATTAGCAAACAGTATGCTCGCTTTTCAAGTTTAGGGTATCTGGCTTCTGCCCCTGTAAATCTCTTGCTTACAAAGTATACGGGTCGCTGTGCGTGGTTGTCTTCTCTCACCAAAGCGGCGCTTAAAGCATGGAACGATACAACAAGGTATAGGTATAGTTCTTCGCCTTCATTTGGAGTTGAGAGTACTGGTGGGCTCTGGAGGCGCTTGATTAAGTTAAAGAAGGCTGTCGAGCATTCGTCGGTCCATTTGAACTTTCCTTTGTCTTTCTTTAGAGCTTCAAAGAAAGGGATGCATTTGTCGGTTGCTTTAGAGATGAACCCGCTTAGGGCGACCACTTTTCCATTTAGGCTTTGCATCTCTCTTCGAGTGGATGGTATCTTGATATCTTGCAAAGCTCGAACTTGTTCGGGGTTTGCTTCAATCCCCTTGGCATGGACGATGAATCCCAAGAACTTTCCCGACGATACTCCGAAGGAGCACTTTAGAGGGTTCAGCTTCATTCCATATTGGCGAAGTACTTGAAACATCTCATCCAGGTGGTTTATATGTTCGTTGGCTTTCCTCGATTTTACCAGCATGTCATCCACATAAACTTTCATATTCGTCCTATTAGTTCCGCAAACATCTTGTTGACAAGGCGCTGATAAGTAGCTCCGGCGTTTTTAAGTCCAAAAGGCATTACTTTGTAGCAGTACAATCCACGGTCAGTGATGAAATTAGTGTGGTCTTGATCGGGGGCGTGCATAGGGATCTGGTTATATCCTGAGTATGTGTCCATAAAGGAAAGAGTTCGTGTCCGGCTGTGCTGTCTACGAGTTGGTCGATTCGGGGGAGTGGGAAGCAGTCCTTCGGGCAAGCGTCATTTAAGTTGGAGAAATCGATGCATGTTCACCACTTCCCATTAGCTTTCTTTACCAGTACCAGGTTGGCGATCCATTTTGGGTAGATGGCTTCTCGTATGAAGTCATTGGCAAGTAAGTTCTTTATTTCTTCCTCGAGGGCTGCTGATCGTTCTGCCCCCATGCTCCTCTTTTTCTACTTCACTGGCACCTTGGTGGGATCGATGTTCAGTATATGGCATGCTACGTCTGGAGAGATTCCTGTCATGTCGGCGTGCGTCCATGCAAATACATCCATGTTGTGGTGAAGAAAATCGACGAGTTGATCTTTCAACTCCGCTCTTAACTTAGACCCGACTCTCAGCAATCTACTTGGGTCGTGTTTGTCTACAGATACAAATTCCATAGCCTCTGCAGGCTCGGTGGTGGCCTCCTTCTCTTTGTCCCTGGGGTCTAATTCGTTGAAAGGATCGCTGGTATATCGAAGAGGAGGGGCTTTCTTTAATTGATATGCTTCCAGGTTCTTCTTGCAGAGAGAAGTCTCTACATCCTTCCCTTTATCCTTCCTGCGGTTATTGTGAAGCTCAGTTACATAGCAATCTCGAGCGGCGTCTTGATCTTCCTCTATTTCTCCTACTCCGTTATCTGTTGGGAATTTCATTTTCAGGCACCATGGGGCTAGGACAATTAGGAAGTCTGACAAGGCTGGTTTTCCCTAAAAGGCGTTGTAGGCCGAGTGGCTTTCTATTAGCACAAATGTTTGATTTCGCACAACAGAGCGGGGATGACTTCCTATTTCAACAAAAAGGGCTAGTTGCCCGAGGTGCATCTTCGCATCTCCAATGAAACCATGTAGTGGTTTGTTGCACGGAGACACATCCTTCATTGACAGCTTCATTTTGTCGAAAGCATGCTTAAATAGGATATTTACCGAGCTTTCAGTGTCTATTAAAATTCGGAAAACTTTGGCTGGACCGAACCAGGCAGAGATGACCATATGATCCATGTGTGGGTACTGTCTTCCCTCTAGATCATGCCTACTGAATGTGATGTCGTCATTCTCTTTCCATTTCGGGTGGCGTTCTTCCATAATAGAGTTAACGTAGCCTTCATCGTTTCTAAGTGACTTACCGTATCTTTCCATCTCTGCCCAGCTTCTGTCGGCGATGTGTGGTCCTCCTGATACAGTATGGACCGCTATCTTCTCTTGACTAGAGCCGCTGGTGTTGCGATTTCCTACGCCTACTTCTGGGAGGGGTAGCCCAGGATTCTCATTGGCAGGAGTCGAAGTCCTGTTCTGGCTTTTTACATAGCGTTCCAGTCTCTTCCTTCTGATGTGTTCTTCAATCAAGTCCCAGAGATGGTGGCATTCATTGGTGTCATGTCCATGGGATTCGTGGAAGCGGCAGAACTTCCCAGACTTGAGTGCGTTATCTGACTTCTTCTTGTGCAGGGGGCGCTTGTATCTAACTTCGTCTTGAGTGTCTAGGAAGATGTTTTCGATCGTTTCATTCAAAGAAGTGTAAGAGTCAAATCTTGGTCCAGGTCGATATAAGCGCTTTTCCCCCTTCTTATCCCCAGCATTGTCTCTAGATTCATTTCTCCGAACATCCTTTGCTGCAGCAGGAACCTTGTTTGTAGCTGTCTTAGCCTGTTGCCCTGACCGCCTCTCAGTGGCAGCGTCTTCAAGTCTCATATACTCTGCAGCTTCATGGAAGAAATCCGGTAAAGTAGCTGGCTTTTCCTTGCTTAGTCTTCTAGCAAATTTAGTATCCGGATGTACACCACTGCAGAGAGCCATTAGGATAAGTTTCTCGTCTGCATCTTGGACTGCGGTCGCCGCGACGTTGAATCGGGTTAGGTATTGTTGCACTGTCTCTCCAGGTTTCTGTTTGATATTAGATAAGGAATAAGCGTCCTTGTGTTGTTCCATATGAATGCAGAACTGGCTGATGAACTTTTCTTTCAACATTTCCCATGAGCTGATGGACCCTTGGGGTAGGTGGCAGAACTAGGAAGTAGCTAGATCTGCCAAGAAAAGTGGGAAGCATTTACACAATACTCCCTCCGTTGCTCCGCTCATGAGCATATGCTGGGTGTCTCTATAAGTGTACTATGGGGTCAGAGGTTCCCTTGTACGGTTCCATTGTTGGCATTTTCCATTCCCGGGGGTGATGGCGGTTTCGATATTGCGGGTGAAGGGGCTGGTTACCCTAGCACCTATCCCCCGAACCCTTTGCTCCCGTTGGACGCACTCTCTGAACAATCGCGCCATCCTTTCATCAGAACTTGGAGCGGATAGAAATGAGTTTGGTTCTTCCCTGCGGGACTGATTCCGTCCAGACGACTTGTAGGGATGGTATCGTCTGTCACTCCTTTCATTCTCCAATGGCTGCCTCTGGTCTTCTGGGTGCATGCTGGGGTCGGCCACAGTTGGCCCTTGCCTTGATCTTCCCCTGTTGGGTTTAGTTCTTAGCACTTCCTCGGGTTCAACTTCGGGTCGGACTCCGACTCGGCCCCGTCTACTGGTGTTTTCATGGTTAGGTGGCATGACAGGCTCAGCTACATCCGACCCCTGCCAGGCACCTTCCCCATTGGGTTCGGTTCCAAGTGTTTCCTCGGGTCGGAATTCGGGCTGAGTCCGGGCTCGCTCCTACCATGGCTGTTTCTATTGTTAGCCTCTTCGAAGAAGATAGTCCTTTGTTGCCTCCCAGATCCTCCAGACCAGGACTCACCCCATGATTCAGTGTTGCGGTTGGATTCTTCAGCATCCCTTAAGCGTGACATGAGTTGGTCCACCAAGGCTTCTTGTTGAGATGCGCAGCGGTTAGTTACTTCAGCCACAACCTTGTCCAGATCCGCCCTTGTAATTGGTTGTTCCGTAGCAGGGGCTATCGGACTTGCCTGATTTAAAGTTGCTGTTGGAACTGGACGATTATCTTGGTCTCTGGTCACTGGATTTGGGATACTGCCAGTTGCGATGTCCTTTCCTTTGTTAGCATCTTTCTTCCGTCCGGGAGCCATATTTTCCAAGCAATGAACGATGCTGACAGAAAAAGGGTTAAGTGGGAGAAGCTGAAGCTTCGATCTCCTGGTTCTCGGTGAAAGCACCAAAAATGTTTGCACAAAAAATGGGCAAACACCTCCAAGTCGTACGAATTAGTTGATTTTATGTTGTTTCTAGTGATTTGAGTGATTTATGCAAATATATAAAAAACAGGGACTGAACTGTAAAAGACACACAGATTTATAGTGGTTCGGCCAGAACGTGCCTACGTCCACTTTATATGTTATTCTCCTTTTCTATTCAGATTACAAGTACAAAGCTTTGATTACAAGTAACTGATAGTTGTTTGAAAGTTCTATCCGTGCTTGAGCTCTCAAACTTCTCTGCCATTGTTGTACCCCTGCCCCTCTATTTATAGAGTGAGGTTGGGGGCAGGGGTCTGGGATGTATATAGCTGCTGGCGGGTTTGGACTGGTGCAATCTGGCCTGGTAGTGTCGGTCCAGTATGCCATCCTTATGTTGGTTCGGCGGTGGTAGATGGAGTTGGACCGGTAGCAGCATGGATCGGTGGTAACATGGACTGGTGATAGGGGGATGGATCCTGGATCGGTGATAGATGGTCTTGGGTGTTGGTTCGGCTGTGCTATGGACCGGTGCTGGTGGAGGTGAGGGCTTTTGGTCCGGTGGTGATGTTGGTTCGGCAGGTGGTCCAGTTGTAGGTTATTCGGTAGGCAGGTGGTCCGGTTGTAGGTGATTCGGTAGGCAGGTGGTCCGGTTGTAAGTGATTCGGTAGGCAGGTGGTCCGGTTGTAGGTGATTCGGTAGGTAGGTGGTCCGGTTGTAGATGATTCGGTGGTGGTAGAAACATACCCAATAGAGTGCATGATGTATTCCACCTCTCACATCTTCTCTGGTATCTTCATGATTCATCTCTTATTGTTCAGCCTTCCACTCTTGATAGTTTGGATATTTAGCCTAAATCTGACTGTCAAGAAGCCGCTTTGTATTATCGACAGAGGTACGAAGCAGCTAAGAAGGAAATATGTTAATCTGATCAAAGTACGATGAGGTATTGATGATGGAGAATGTACTTAGGAGACGGAGGAGAGCATTCGTGCTTCAAATCCGGAATTGTTTTTCTAGGTACTATTTGATTTTTCTATCTTACTTTTCCTTATTTTCCTTATTCGTTCTTTTCGAGGACGAAAAGATTTGAGTGGGGGAGAGTGTAACAACCATGAATTTTTGATTTATTTTAATTTTTTATTATGATTATTTTATTTGAATACTTTATTGTATTTATTAAAATGAATAAATTTGTTATTTTAAATATAAATTTTAATTTTGTGTGAATGATAATTTCAAACCTGAATAAATTGTATATTTTTCATAAATGTGGATTTTGGTCAATCTGTTCAAACTTTGACTTTTAAATTTTAAATTTATATATTTGAATTCTCAAATTTTATCTTTTATTATGAAAATAGATTTAATATCATGAATACTGCTTTCGTTTCATTGAAATTGGATTCAAATTGTGAAAGTTATACCCTTTACAATATTGTATGTATATTGAGTTATTTAACAATATTCTTCATTTTAAATTATATAAATAATATTTTTATTTGTCATATCTTATCCTAGTTTGTATTATATGTTATTTTACATATATTTTTGTCTTCTAAATATCTTTAAAGTGATGATAAGATTTTTCAAAAGCATATTGAATTTATTTTCTATTTTTAATGGCTAGTTTCTATTTTTCTACTATTTTCTTCAATTAAATTATATTTAATTAAAACTTATTTATTCATTTTTGTGAATGAATTTTTAATTTATGTTCTTATATTTATTTATAAATATTTTTCATGTACATATAAATTTTTCAAAGTTTGTTCTATTTAATTTCAAATTTTCTAGACTAGTTTTCATTTTTCTATGCTATTTTCTTATTTTAATCATATCTAATTAGTATTTAATTATTAATATTTTGTTTATCTGTTATATTTTATAATTATAACTGAAATTATAAGTATTTTCAGTTATTTAAATGTATATAAATATATATGAGAAATTTGAAAAGGTTTGTGCCTTTTTATTTTCCTAAGGCCTTTTATATTCCACCTTTTCACATTCTAACGTAACTTTTCATTCAATAGGCTGCCTTAACCTCTACTATTAAGCCGACCATCACTTTTAATTTTATGTAAAACATTTTTCTTCTCTCTTGAGAAAAAATTTCGGCCTCTCCTTGTTCAAAAACTTTGGTAAATGTTTTTTTCTATTTCGCCTTTTTCATTGTTTTATATTGATTTGCACTTGTTTCTTCCTCTTTTATGCTCGACCCCTTGCTCCTCCTTCACCATGACCACCTCCACCACCACTATATCAGGCTGCCACCACCTCCAGCTCACTGCCCGTCCATGGACATGCACCACTAGTTGATCAAACTCCAAAAAATTTGCAATATCCACCTTGAAAATGCGCACAGCCTAGCTTCTTTGCCTTCACCACCTCAAACTCCTCCTTGGCTGACCCATACACCTCCACCACCTGCCAACATTGACCCAAACACCTCTGCCACACCTGTAGCTAACCCCGCCAGCCTGCCCATGCCCATATTTTCTTGTGGCCGTGACTTATGTTGCCCTGAATCCACTTGTGTTGCCTTGTAGTTGTAGTTCCATGCACACATACCTTCGCATCATCTTTTCCTATGTATGGCCGATGTAACGACCCGTAAATTTTCGATAATTAAAATAGCTAATTTAATAAGATTTCACGATTTAGTGTTAGAAAAAAATTTGTAATTCGTTCCGAATAATAATAACTAGAATGAAATGCAACAAATTTTATCTAAGTTAATTATTTATGAATTGAATGAAATCCCAAATCAATCGAAAGAATGTGTAGTCAACAGTAACAGAATAAATTTGTGTTGTATAGATAATTGTGACACTTGTTTGTAAATAATAAACTTATAAGTAATTAAAAATTAAACGGTGGTAATTATTTAAGTTACCTATTCATGTAGTTAGTCGAATTGAATTTGTGAACCAATTGCAATTGAAATGAAAGTTTATATATTAGTTGAGTGCATTATCTCTAACTGTAGTTAAATAATAACGTGGAATTCATTTGATGTAATATAGTAAATCGACTGATAATGAAATTTTATTTGAAAAAAAATCCAATATTGAAATCCTTCAAATATTGAACAATTAAATTTTTTAAAATTGATATTTGGAAATTATTGAATAATTTAATAATGAGAATTGAATAACCGTATAATGGAAATAGTTGTTCTATAATTTTAATTCGTTTCAAAAGCTAAATTTTTAAGTTCGTTTTGAATATCTCAAAAGATAGTGATTTAAGAATAATCAAATTGTTTAAATTTAATATTACAGATGTTTGAATAATTAAATTCCGAATTTGATATGATCAATTTGATATTGAAATTTAATATATGAAAATAGAGTGAATAATTGAAATTTGATTTAATATGATTCATATTGGTTTCCAAAGTGAATATAGGTTATATTGGGATTATAATAGAGTTAATAAGATTTTAAAATTGGAAATTATCGGATAATTGAATAACGGGTTTAATATGATTAAAAATGATTTGTAAAATTTTATTTTATCATATTAAAGTAAGAATGATATTGTAGAACTTTTAAAATCGAATTAAAAGTAAATTTGTGAAAACTGAATATTTTAATATTTAATTATCGACTGAAAAATAGCCAATTTTCGAACAGTCTCAGAATTGAACGAAACTAGTTCCATTGGATCCGTAATAATTTGTTATTATCGGATTTCATTTTTCGTAGCAACCAGAGTTGTCGTTTGACCGTGGCAGCTCGAAACGCATCGAAATGGTTTTAATATTAATTTGACGAGTTAAAATAGCCATTTTTCAAAAAGTCTCGGATTTTGACGAAACCAGTTTCATCGGATCCATAATGTTATATTATTGTAAAGTTTAAATTTTCGTATCAATCGGATTTATCGTTTGTCCGGTGCAAGCCAAAACGCCTAGAAATTAGTTTAAATCGGTTTAATTTAAATCGATCGTTTATTGCCATATCTCGCACAGATGATCGAATTAGCTTCCAAAACCTATTCCATTGTGTCCGGAACATGGGATAAACCCTAGAAATGCCAGCCACCACGCGTAAATCGGAGTTCGGAAAACCCGGGATAAATAGTGTTTGGAGAAATTCTATAAATAGCCCCTTTATTAAAAAAAAAATATAGCTAGGGTTTCTTTACCCAACCGTCACTTATAATTCAATGGCCAGAAATTAGTTTCATTCTTCCCTCGATTACTTCCAATCCGTGAACTTTTAGCAAAAGTCATCAACTGCAAACTCGAAAAGGGCAATGAGATCTATTAGTTCAACGGCTATGATCGAAATCAAAGCAACCAATCAACGACAAATTGCTTCCGTTCGTGCTACCTTTATGCACGTTTTTCTCGATGAACGTGGGACCGAGCTTGGCCGTGCTCGAGGCGTGAGTAGGCGTGGTGATGGCCTTCAAAGTGGCATCGCCTGATCATCATCAAACTTAGTGAAAGGGGTGCGAGATTTAGGGTTTGGAAGGCACGACATTGGGTTAGTTTCGAACGCGTTTTACTGGAGGTGGAGGGAGAAGAAAGAAGTCGCGGCCAGGATCTAATGTCATGAAAGCAACGGCTGTGATTATCTAAGGTTCAAAATTGAAAAATTAAAGTGTAAATTTATTTCATATTAATCTGTTCAAACTTTAAACTATCATAACTGTTTCATACGAGGTCGGAAAATTACAAAACAAGTTCCGTTGTCTTCGTTTGTCGAGCACTACGCTATGGAGCTGGATTGGAGTCGTTTGGAGCTAGTGAAAGTTTCGGATAAAATTAAACGTTCGTTTAATTTTATTCGAAATAAAACGCTGGAACTACACAGAAATCAAAGTGAGTGTTTTATAACGCTCACAACATACTAAATATCTTTATGCTAGTTAAATTTGACATTATGAAGTGTTATGATTTTATTTGTCGTTGTTTGATAAAAAATTTAATTGTCATATAGCTTGTCATTTGAATTAACCGTTGAAAAATTAAATTGACAGTTAAACTGAAATTAAAATTGAATTGCGATTAAATTACCTGACATTGATAACTATGAAGCAGCCATGAATTGTATTGTCTATTGGATGATGTATTTTGATGGATGTTATTGGTTGATATTTAAATGTTTGGATGTTTATTTGCTTATATATACTGTTATGCATACATATGACACTGTGATTGGTTTAAGTAATATATACTCATCCCTGACATTTAATTGAAATAAATAATTACTTGGTCATAGAATAGAAAATTATATACGGACACCGAATTGGCTAAATTAATAATTTTTAAAAATCGTCGATTTGAAATTTATTTAAATGTTTTGATTTAACAGTTATAAATAGAAATCAATTTATAAAAATTGAATTTATCGAAAAATTGAGTTTGGAATGTTGAAATAAAAATTTGGTTAAAAGAAATTGTTAAATAATTAAAGTAGAGACTTTGGAATTTAGAAATCGGGATATGATTGAAGTTCGTAAATTGATTTGTCTAAAGATTTAACCTTAATTCGAGCTTTGAATATTATTAAGTAAAAGCGATAAAAGGATATTTTGAAATTGAGCTGGAAATTGAATCATATTGTAAGTAGGATTTAAATTTGAATATTGAAGGAAAATTGTGTTAAGTGTTAAAAATTGATATTTGGAAAAATCAAGCTAAAAATCGATATACATTGGAATTGAATAAGTTGAAGGTGAATGTAAAATTGAATTAATTTGAAGTCAAAGTTGACATTGATTTGAATTGAAATCGAAATTGAATGGGTAAATTGGAAATTGAAATTTATTTGAATTGGGAAGTTATAATTGAAATGGATTGGTTTTGAAGCTGTTTTAATTTGTTTTCCAAATTACTCTGTTATATAAACCATTTTGAATACTTAAACTATTTTAATCTATTTTTAATCTACTCAACCCAATTTAAATTATTTTAAACTAATTTATCTATTTTAAATCCATTTTAAAGATTTTAAGTATTTTTAACTATTTTAACTATTTAAACTACTTTTAAACTACTGAAAACTATTTTCTAAAAATTTCAAGCTGGTTAATAAGGTGAAATGTTTATATTTAAATCTTGAATTTAAATACGAATTGAGTTAAATGAAGTTGCATCCTAAATTGAATTTCGAAATGATTTTGAAATCGAAATGAGATATTGATGTGGAAAAAGATTTTGAAACGGAATCTTACATTTTAAATAGATACGATGATATTTGAAATGGATATGATTTTTGAGGCGAATATGATATTTTGATATCAATTATGAATCGATTTGAAATGCAAAAGAGCCAACGGTGTAATAATACGTAGTTATTAAAGAGACCGGGATCAAATATGGACATACTCTTTGTCGATACCGAAAACCACTTTAATAACTATCATACGCGGAGTGTTGATCCAGAATGAAGTGGATGGTTTGGTGAACGCGTTGACTGAAGAAAGAGAACGATATTGGATGACCCCTGACATGACTAAAGCAGGAGCCGCGCCGGGCCATTGAGGTTCGCCACCTCTAGCGGACACCCTTCTTCGATACCATATCTATTACGTTTGTGATGTGATTTGGGTGCACCCCTTGATTTGGTAGTGTTGTTTCGCGGTGTTGGGGTAGCTGCTGGCTATGCTCAACATCAGTCCGGATCATGCAACTACTAGTATCCTAGTTTGTATCGCCTCGTGTACCTTGTCATACTGATTATCCTATTCGCGACCACTACGTTATGTTTTGTGTTATACCTATGGGGTACCCTCTGATAACCACCAGTTTACGGTGGGGCTTACGGTGCTGTATAGACTATGGCATTATAAAAATGTGTTAAGGGGGATTATGGTAACGCCTTAATGCTATTTTGATACTTTATATTACTGATAGGCATTATCTACTTAGCGTACATTACTACATAGTATATAGTTTAACGGATCCTTAAGAGATGGAAAAATCCCGTAACATCTCTTGAGTTATTGCATGCACGTTGACACTCGATATGAGATGTCAAATCCCGTAAACATCTCTAATGCCGTTACGCTCATATTTATTTACGATTGATTTAACTTTCATAAGGATATTTTAGTCCTGACTCGAGTGTTTTGTCATTTCATTACGCTCGGGTCAGTCCTGAGTTTTCAGATTTTTGAAGATCTATTCTGGAGGATGAAGACGAAGATTTGGTATACTATTACTATTATTACCCTTGCATCATGTTATCTGCTGCATTATTTTATTTGTTTTGTTGAATATGTATAACTCTGATAAATGTTGTATAAATAATGATCAAAGTATAGTAAACAACTTCATGAACTGATTATTTGATTATTATATTTTATCGTTCCGCTGCAAGATTCTGTGTTGTTTCCTCTCTTTTATTTCTCTTTCCTCTTCTTTTCTTATTTACCCCAATTACCATCTGCCCTTTTGAATGGTTTGGAATCGACATGTGCATTTGATCGTCGGTTTAAACTGTCCAAAAAGGCGGGTCGTTACAGTTGTATCAGAGCTTTGGTTTAGCGATAACCTTAGCTTTATGGGGTCTGACTCTTTATAAATAGGGTAGTAATACCCTATGATGAGTCGCTGAGTGTATATATATGAGAAAGCGTATTTGTTAGTGATATAAAATGTTTTATATTGTGTCGGTTGATTTGTTGAGTGACTTATGGATTCTGGTCAATATGAGTAATTAACGTCATTGATAGGGATCTCTAAACACTCGAACAGAACAATTCGACATAGTATTGTTTTCAAATTGGGTAAATGAAATAATTTTGCTCTAATTATATTTTGAATATAAAGAAAATTTTCAAAAATTAGTGTGACTTATCTAGCTTACCTGGTTGTTAGGAATGAAAATATTGGTTATTATCATTAATTTGATATTGTAATTTAATAAATAAGGTGAATTACAAAATAAACAATGATAAAACACTTGTGAAATATTTCAAGAAAGTAAAATCCTATAAGAATAGTTTATACAGGTGACATATGAATTAAAATAGATTTAAATTGGAAACTATTGAATTTAAGACCCGGAGGTCTTGAAAATGGTTTTCCAAGTTTTGAAGGAATATATAGTAATATTAGTTGGAAATTGTTTATGGAAATATTATGAAAGGATTTTAAAGGAAAGAATGAATTCAGTACTCCTCTCTTATGTCGCTGGAAAATAATTTCGGTGATGACTGCGCAGCATCATCGACGTTCATTTTCGAGTCTCAAAGCGGGAAGACTTCTAAAAAGCTTTGCTTTTCTTTGAAATTATTTTGGGTAAATGTAACGACCCGATATTTTCGACTATTCGCATTCATTATAATTGTATAGGTAGACACTCATGCCAGAATTGAATTGCTCAAAATACCGCGTTGTAAACAAAAATTTGGCAAATCTCAGAATATGCAGTAAATAAAAATCACAGATCATAGACACAGAGTAATAATAATGTAGCGGAAGTAAAAGAGATAGTAGTTCATGAAGCTACTATATAAATATATCAGAGTTACATAAGATACAATAGAAGAAATAAAGCACAACAGAAGTTTAAATATGATAACCAAGTACAAGCTGAATAGAACAACCGAACTGAAAAGATGAAACTTGACAAGTAGATAATCTCCAGCGATTCCAATCTCCAGAAAGTGGAAATCCAAATCTGTGAATAACTCAGGCTGACCCGAGCGTAAATAAAAATACAAGCAATCGAGTCAGGACATACATACTTATACAATGTAATCCAACTCAAGTGACCCGTAGCAAAGATACAAGTAACTTAGAAGATGCTTGGGACCGCCCATCCTCTAAGGATCCGTTAAACTATTTACTATGTAGTAATATACGCTATATACAGTAGTGTCTAATCAGTAAAGTATAATCATATAGAAAATAGCGTTAAGGGGATAGTGAACCTTAACGCGGTCAGATCTTTAAAACCAAAATCGTAGTGGGCTCGATATAAGGAGATGACATGGCACGCGAGGCAATGCCAGGGTGGATACACCGTTTGCACTCCCGGACCGGTGGTGACGGCAAGCCAGCAGCTTCCGCCCACCTCGAACAATACCCCCGAATCAAAGTGGCGCCACATATCGAATCGCAAAAGTAATAGAATGGTTTCCGATGGAGCATGCTCGATGAAAGGGTGCGACCCTTTGTGTAGCCCGGTATAGCTCCTGTTTTAGTCATTTATGCCAACTCACGGAAGTTGGGTCCACGCAATATACCTCAAGGACGTCGCCACCAACCTACTTCATTCTGGAATCTCCACCGCGTACACAGTTGTTAAAGTGGTTTTCGGTATTGGCCGGCTATAAGACAATATCCGATCCCGGTCTCTTTAACAACCAATCATTATTATAACCCGTAGTTATAACTTTAAAACAATATTTTATACTTCAAAAATAAAATGTCATTTCAACCCAAACCTTTATCAAAATAAAGATTAAATCATTTCCAAACCATTTCAATATATCATCATACCATATCTTTCAATTCAAATATTTATCAAAATAAATATCAAGTCATTTCTAACCATTTCAATATTTTAAATTATCATATCCTTTAAAAAATTCCTTTCAAATCATTTTAATACATCAAAATATCATAACCTTTCAAAGCTTCATTTTTCAAATCATTTAATATCAAAATATCATATCTTTCAAAACTTCGTTTCAAATCATTTTAATATATCAAAATATCATATCTTTCGGTACCACATTTCAAATCATTTTAATATATCAAAATATCATATCTTTTCAAAACCACATTTCAAATCATTATTCATTTTATTCAATTTAAAATACCATTTCAATTCATATTTCAAAATAGTTTATATTCAAAAAAAATCATTTTTAGTCATTAAAATGAAGTTATTATGTTCAAAAATTAAATTATTAAATTTCCAAAATTTTCAACTTCCAAAGTTCATTTATTCACTTAAGTTTATCAAAACAGTGAAAATCACTTTTCGTGGCATTTAGAAAACGCTACGGAAAGATACATTCAAAACAGTTCAATTTAACAAAAGACAATATTTTAAAATGTTGTAATAGGGTTTACTTAGATTCCAAATAAACTTAGTTAAATTCAAAAATTATAGCACTTACAAAATTGCTATAATAGTTTTTAATTCAATTTAGCTTTTTAGTTCATTATCATCAACTACAGCATTTACAAATACTGTAATATCATTTACAACGTAATTAATAGAATTTCAAAATGCAGTCAATTAACTCCAAATATTCAATATAATTTCTCAACCAATTATATTTTTATTTAAAACATTTTTAATTCATAAAATCATACATTTTCACATTTATAAACATCATTTAATTTTCCTCAAGTTTATGATTTTACAAAGTTAAATTTCCATTCAAAAATCAAGATTTAATAATAGTTCGCTTATTGAATTGCAATGTTCAATTTTAAATTCATTGCATTAAATTTCAACTTAACACTTAAGTTCAAATTCTCAAATATAACATAGTTTTATTTTTATTTACTTAACTAAAAGTTCACTTTTAAGTCAATTTCATAAATTTCCAATTTAGTTATATTTCAAAATTTCAACTTAAAGTATTCATTCATTTCACATTTCAACTTTATTAAAAATCATTAATATGATATAAAATCACTTTGAATTCATTTACATTCAAATAATCATAAATTTATCATAATTTCATGTTCAATTTAATTTCCAATTATAATTAAATCAAAATTTCCAAAATAACTTACGTTCAAAATTTTCTAACTTTTCATTAATTCATTTTACTTACAACTATTCAGAAAATCAATAATATTTTACAAAAATCCTTTTTAGTTAGATTTAAATCAAAATATTTTAGTATTTACATTTCTAAAAAAATTAAAAAAAAATTTAGAAAACATATATTAACTACGGGTCTGTATATAATTTTCTACACTAGGAAAAGTGATACGGGTAATATATCATTTCAACCCGTAATTTACAAAGAAAATCCGGGTTTTATCATTTCAAACCCGCAATCCCAAGTTAAAATAAATTAAATAAAAACCGTTCAAGCCTATCATTTCAGCCCATAACGATTTTTTCCTATTCTAAAGTCCGTTCGGGTATGTATCATTTCAACCCATAGTGATTCTAATCTAAAGGGAACTTGCAGTGTGATAAACATATATAAAAATGAAAAGTAATAGCATATATATAATAACAGATGATATGACATGAAATTTAATAGGTTTAACATCATATATAAATAATCACATGGTAGTTATATCATCATATTTAATTCTACACATTCAGTTGTTGTTGTTTCACAACTGCATAAGTATAAATGTCGTGTGAGCTTTACTCACCTTTTTTGGCTGGAGATTGCAATACAAATGGCACAACGGATTCCAAAAGGCAATAGCACGATTTTTGATTTGAGTGGAGAGAAAATCCAATCTATAGAACTTGTGTTATAACCCAAAACAAACAAAATAAAATTATAATTCAATACAATATTGAATAGGAATAACTTTGAATTAAAAAGAGATACGAATACACGGTCTTTTGCCTCGCCTTCTACACTTGCTAGCATGGCTTAGGGAATGTTTTGGCTCAGGTTTGGACATACTTTGGTTCAGGTTTAGGTCCTATAAGGCATGGCTACAAGGTATTGAAGTGGTGGAGGAGTTACTATGCATGAATATGAAGAGGCTTATGCAAATAGTGGGTTTTTAGTTCATTTTGGGCTAGGCTACATGGATCTATGGCTCGGCTATGGCATGTTTCAGATCTGGACAGAGGATGAAGGTGATGGTTAGGGGTGTGTCAAGGTGGTGGTGGAGCAATAGGAGGTGGCCAAGGTCATCTAAGGTGATGGTGATGAAGACTAGGTGGCTAGACATGCTTTTAAGGAGTTTTGTGCAACTTTAGAGGTGTTTGTCTTCATTTAAAGGCCGTGGCCTGATTTGGTCAGAGGAGGAGAGTGGGATTTGAAGCTGTGGAAGGGGAGGAGGAAGGTGGAGGTGTTAGGCCAAGCAAAGCAAAAGTAGCAAGGCAAAAATCAAGCAAAACAACAGAAAAAGGAAGAAGAAAAAGAGAGAAGAGAGGAGGCCATTACCAAGGAAGTTTGAAGAAGCCATGAGAATGAGAAGTGCTGAGTGGTTTTTCATGTGAAAAGTAATATAATACACGGCTATAAAACTGAAAATGGGCAGGCAAAATGAATAAATGAGATGGTTATGGCATTGAAACGTTTTTGGACAATGAAACGTCTAGAAACGAAACATCTAGAAATGAAACGCCTTAAACGTTTCACATTTTCGTTTCTAAAGATCAAATAAAAACAAAATAAATCAGAAAACACCTTTAAAAAACGAAACCAAGTAAAAATATAAGAAAATAAATAATAAATTTTAAAGAAAATATAAAAAGAATGAAAGAAATTACTTAAAAATACAAAACAGTGTCCAGAAATTACATATAAATCACTAATAGTCTTGGAAAAATGTCCACTTCATTTTAAAAATATTATGAAGTGAAAATTTTAAATAAAGTAATTTATTTATCATTTTCAAAATAAAATAAATAATTAAATTGGCGAAAAATAGAAAAAGGAAAAAAGAAATTGTTTAAAAATAGCAAACAGGACATAAAAATGACAGAAAATTTACCAATGGCTTTGGAAAATTATTTACTTCATTTTAAAAATATTAACACATATTAAAATAAAATATGACAAGGAAAATATAATTTTTATAATTTAAAATAACCAAAATTCGCAGAATGAACAAATTGCGCCCAATATTGAAATATACACAACTTTCACAATTTAAATCCATTTTCAACGAAACAAAAAGCAGTGTTCTTAAAATTTTACGTACTTTCATAATAAAAGATAAAATTAAAAATTTTCAAACTTTTAAAATTTTAAATTAAAAGTCAAATTTTGACTATTTTGACCAAAAATTCACTTTTTTGAAAAATATTCTTTTTAGTCATGCTTTGGAATGATAATTCATATCAAAACTAAAGTTTATATTTAAATAACAAAATTAATCATTCAAAATAAATAAAATAAGTATTTAAATCAAAATTCAATTAAAATAATTAAAATATACAATTAAAAATAATCACAAAATACAGGGTTGTTACACTCTCCCCCACTCAAAACTTTTCGTCCCCGAAAAGGAATGAGGTACGGGAAAGCACAGAAAAAAATAGAAATGAAATAAGATTAAGACAAGGTGACAAGAAAATTGAAATTATACCTGATAACTATTGTTATAGGTAAGTTTAACAAGGTGCAGAGTTATCAAAGATTATAGAAAGATTTCTAAACAGAAATATTATAGATTGATGCCTATACTAGTCTACAGGAAGATAAGAATAATAAGGACAACAAAAGATAATTTGAAAAACAAAATAAGGAAATAAATTTGAAAGCATGGAAATTTCAACTTAATTTTTTTTATAAGTTAAATAAATCGTTAACTATCTCAAATTTCGTTATTTTATTATCCAATCATCTAAAATTAACAATTTTTAAAACCATGGGTTTGAACATAATGTACTTAATACATTAGTTCTTCTTTATTCCTAATTAAAATTAAATTTATTCCGCTCAATATATTTATCACTTATGTTAAACATACTTACACTTATTATAACTGCTTTCTTTTATTCTTAGTTCTTTTAATACATATTTTTTATTGTAAGTTATTCAATTACCCTTTATTATATTTACCTCTTTTAATCATTTTATAATTAAAATTTAAGTGTATAATATTTATTATAATCACTCAAATTTTATAAAAAAAAATCTTTTTATATTGTATATTATCCAATTACATTGTTAACTTCTAAAATTAAGGTAAGTTATATTGGAATGCAATTGCATTATACAAATAAAATTTTCCAATTAAATCATTTCATACTTGAATATTCATCCAAAATTTTGATTTTCTTTTTATAATTAAATTTAAGAATTAAATTTTCGATTTCTTTAAACCATTTAGAGATAAATAAATGTATGTACATAACTTATCAAATCAAATTGAAATCATATGTCTATATATATTATAAATCAAGTCATATTCTAGAAATTCAAATAAATTTGATTTCCCAAAACAAAGCTGTAGCAAGACTACAGAATAGTCTCTTCACATCGAAACTCGAAAATGAACGTCGATGATGCTGCAGTCATCACCGAAGTTATTTCCCAGCGACAATGAGAAGAGCACTAATTTTAAACTTTAAAATTCTTTGGAAAAAAATTCTATTTGAAAATACTTTAAATAATATATCCCTTTTAAAACTTTTAAACAAAAGATTTGAAACCATCGAAAATTAAATTCTCAAATTTCTTGTTCTAAATTCATTTCAGTTCCCAAATCAAGTATTATCACTTCAAATAATCAATTTAGATCAGTTTATTAAATTCCATAAATTTACTTGTATATCAAAATTTTATTTCATTAACCAAATTTTAAAATAATATTGTGTCAGTTTGTTTGTCAAAGTATTTTAGAAATCCTATCGATAACGCTGATCAGACGAATCGATCGGAAACCCAACTCAACATCAACAACTCAAACAACACAATATATAAACAAAACATAGATTTACAAGTACAATTCAAAATTTTTGAAGAAAGGTTGGAAACAAAGACAAGATGATTAAATAACAAAATAGGGAGGTGGATAAGCTTAAATAAATCGCGGGCAACCTTAACCTGGTCAACCGTGACTTAAATAATAAGATCGATGTGGATTTTCTAGGGTAAATCTACATTCGATCTCAAGAGTTAGAGTTTGGGATAACAAAAGATATTAGCATCTAAACCAAGGATAGATATAAATCTCTGGTGAACCCATGCTAATTGTAAAGGAGTTTTCCCTCTTTTTTCAATTCAATTTGAAATTGGCGTGACCGTCGACTCACTAAAAAGTTCATTCGAATCGGAGTTATGGAATACTCCAGGGTCAAAAGAAGATGAAGAGTGAGGGATACGAATGGATTTTGGAACCGTACGAAACGTTCCAAAATTCAAAGGAATCGGGTCAAAAAGGAAGAGATTCAAACTCGAATGAAAGTGATTCTGTAAATACATTCACTCCATATTCTGAGTTTTGCCTAGAGCTACCAAAGCTCTGATACCAACTGTAACGACCCAATATTTTCAACCATTCGCATCCATTATAAGTGTATAGGTAGACACTCATGCCAGAATTGAATTGCTCAAAATACCGCGTTGTAAATAAAAATTTGGCAAATCTCAGAATATGCAGTAAATAAAAATCACAGATCACAGACACAGAGTAATAATAATGTAGCGGAAGTAAATGAGATTGTAGTTCATGAAGCTACTATATAAATATTGTAACAACCCTGTATTTTGTAATTATTTTATTGTATATTTTAATTATTTTTAATGTAAGATTTTGATTTAAAAACTTATTTTACTTATTTGAAATGACTAAATTTATTATTTAAATATAATCTTGATTTTTTTTATGAGTTATAATTCCAAAATTTTGTAAGTTGAATATTTGCCTGAAATGCTGATTTTGGTCAAAATAGTCAAACTGTGACTTTCAACTTAAAATTTTTAAAGTTTAAAATTTTAAATTTTTTCTTTTATTATGAAAGTACATAAAATTATAAGAACATCACTTTTCGTTTCGTTGAATTTGGATGTAAATTGTGAAAGTTATACCCTTTACAATATTGTGCGTATATAGGGTTATTTAACAATGACTATTTTAAATTGTATAAATTACTTCTTCTTGGTTATATTTTATTTTAATATGTGATAATATATTTTATTATGTATATTTTGACTTTTAAATATTTTTAAATGATAATAGAATTTTTCCAAAATTTACTGTATTCATTTCCTATTTTTAAAGGCTATTTTCTAATTTTCTACCATTTTCTTCATATAAATTATATTTAATAATTTTTTTTTTGTGAATGCATTTTTATTTTTTTTGTTATTTTTTTTGTTATAAATATTTTACAAGTCCATGAAGATTTTTTAAAGTTCATTTGGATTTATTTCTAATTTTAAAGCCCAGTCTACAATTTTAAGCCATTTTCTTATTTTAATTATATATAATTAAAATTTATTTATTTATTTTATGCACTCACTTTTATTTGCTGTGTTTTACTTTATTTTATTCATTTTACATGTATTTAAATTTAAGTAAATTTTTCCAAAGTGTATTGAAGTTATTTCTAATTCTTAAGTCTAGTTTTCATTTTTCTGTGCTATTTTTCTTATTTAATCATATCTAATTAATATTTAATTTTTAATATTTTGTTTATCTGTTATATTTTCTAATTTTAACTGAGATTTTAATTATTTTCAGTTATTTGGATGTATATAAATATATATGAGAAATTTGAAAGGGTTAAGAGCTAAGAAACGAAAAAACGTTTTATCCGTTTCTTTTGCAGTTTCTTCTGTCATTAATACATCAATTCATCTTAGCCATTCCTTTCCCCATCCTTTGCAGCCGACTTCCTCTTGTCATTCACGAATATTTGAAGCCCCAAAACCCTAAAAATCATGGTCTCCACCTTGAAGAAAAAAAATTAGGTAAATCCCTCTTTTCTTTCTACTTTTCTTACTTTTCTATGCAATTTTGCCTTGTTTCTCTTCTAAGTTTGGATCGGCCTCTTCTCCATAGCCGCAGCCACAAACTCCTACATCTCTTCCATGCCTCCAACACCATCTACTCCACCAACCATGACCATGGCCGAGCCATCTATGGTGGCCAAACCCTTCAAATTGCAACCTACATGCCTAAAAACAATGTTTTTGACCATTATTGCCTCATTCCCTTCATCTCCACTTGTTGCCTTGCCTATATGATGTTAAACCTGACCTATATGATGTCATACCTGAGCCAAAGCATCATCATAGCCAAGCATAAGTGTCCCTTAGGCCAAGCATTGAAGTGGTTGAAGCAAGGTCCAATCTATCTTGTTCATTTCGCTTTGTATTTCAAAATTGTTTCAATGTTATTTTATGTTGAATGTTTATATATTGTCTGGTTTGTTTTGTTTTGGGTTGATGATACAAAATCATATCTTGGCTATCTTTCAACTCAAATCAAAAGTCGTGAAATTGTGTTTGTCGTGCCTTTGGAGTCGTGCTTGTATGTTGTTTTGGTCTCTAGCTTTGAAAAAGGTGAGTCTTTCTCACTCTGACATATATACTTATGAAAAGTGGATTGATGACAAGTGTTTAGTAATGTAAAATGTTTATGCAAGTTAATGATGATCATATGATATTCTATGCCGTGTTATTACCATGTTATTACCATGTTAAAACTGTAAATTTTCACCTGACATCTGATACATGACTATATATTGTGATATTGACATTGTTTATATTATTTCTGTATATGATCACACTGCAAGTTCCCTGTTAGAAAAAATGTTATGGGCTGAAATGATAGGCCTGAGATATTTTATTTATTTATTTAAACTTAGGATTGCGGGTTTGAAATGATAGAACCCGGGTTTTCACCTTTTAAACTGCGGATTGAAATGATACATATCTGTATCACTTGACCTAGGTTAGAAAACTATATACAGACCCGTGGTTATTCTATAAAGTGCTTTGAATATTTTAAGTATTTTAAAAATATAAAATTATGAAATTTGATTTAAATAGATTTGGAAAGGTTTTAAAATAAATAAATTTTGATTTTTCTATGTGTTAAAAATGTAATTTATGAATGGATTAACTAGATTTTTGAAATATAACTTATGTTTGAAATTTGGAATTTTGACTAAAAATGATATTTAAGTTACATGAATAAAATGGACTTTAATTTTATTTGGAAAATGGTAAATATGATAAATCGATTTATATTTGAATTTAAGTGATTTATTAAAGAATTATTGATTTTCTATAAATTTAAGTGTTTGAATAAATGACTGTTAAAAATGAAATTTTAAAATATAACTTGACTTGAAAATGTGAAATTTGAGTTTTAACTAAAGATGTTAAATTAATTAAATAAACTGGAAGTTTAGTTAAATTTGTGAAATGGTAATATAAAAAAGAAACGTATAGGTTTTAATTTATGAAAGAAACGTAAAGGGTTTAATTTATGAAAAAAACGTATAGGGTTTAATTTATGAAAGAAACGTATAGGTTTTAATTTATGAAAGAAACGTATATGTTTTAATTTATGAAAGAAACGTATAGGGTTTAATTTATAAAAGAAACGTATAGGGTTTAATTTATGAAAGAAACGTATAGGTTTTAATTTATGAAAGAAACGTATAGGGTTTAATTTATGAAAGAAACGTATAGGTTTAATTTATGAAAGAAACGTATCGGTTTTAATTTATGAAAGAAACGTATAGGTTTAATTTAAGAAAGAAACGTATATGTTTTAATTTTTGAAAGAAACGTATAGGTTTTAATTTATGAAAGAAACGTATAGGTTTTAATTTATGAAAGAAACGTATAGGTTTTAATTTATGAAAGGAACGTATAGGTTATAATTTATGAAAGAAACGTATAGGTTTTAATTTATGAAAGAAACGTATAGGTTTTAATTAATGAAAGAACGTATGGTGTTCTAATTAATGATTGGAACATGTAAATTCCTAATTAATGAAAGAAGGTATAAGTTTTAATTAATGAAAGAAACGTATAAGTTTTTAATTAATGAAAGAAACGTGTAAAGTCCTAATTAATGAGAGAACATGTAAAGTTATAATTAAGAAAGAAACATGTAAAGTTTTAAGTGGTGCGATATTGATTTAAATTAATAAATGTTCGTTATTGTAATAGGAATATAAAATTTAAAACGTACATTTGACACGTAGATTTTAATCAATGTAATGGTGTATTTTAAATTAATTAAAATGATAAATGTTACTTACTGTAATAATAAAATGTAAGTTGGTAACGTACATTTGATAAGCAAGTTTTAATTTATGTGAATGGCATACTTTAAATGATTAAAATAATAAAGTTTCTTTATTGTAATAATAATGTAAGTTAATAAGGTGCTTTTAACTTAACATAAGAATTTCGGTTTAAATTGTATATTACAGTACGAAAGTTTATTTAACTATAAGGCTATGATAAATTGACATGTTAAAATTTTAAGCTTATCAATACTTTAAATTATATACAATGTAAAGTGGAAAGTAGTACATTCCAAAAATGCTATGATTCCTTAAGGTAACATTTCCAAAATGCTATGATAATTTAAAGGAATATTTCAAGTTTAATAAATTTAAAGAAATATTCAATGATTTGAAAATTTGGGTTTTATTTGAATGATATAATATTGAATTATTTTTGAAATGGAAATGATACAATTGTGATATTGTTTTGAAATGAGTATGATATTTTGGTCTTGAAAGTATAAATTATTTGAAATAAATATCCATGGGTTATAATAATGATTGGTTGTTAAAGAGACTGGGATCGGATATTGTCTTATAGCCGGACAATACCGAAAACCACTTTAACAACTGTGTACGCGGTGGAGATTCCAGAATGAAGTAGGATGGTGGCGACGTTCTCGAGGTATGTTACGTGGACCCAACTCCCGTGAGTTGGCATATATGACTAAAACAGGAGCTATACCGGGCTACACAAAGGGTCGCACCCTTTCATCGAGCATGCTCCATCGGAAACTATTCTATTACTTTTGTGATTCGATTCGGTGGCGCCACTTTGATTCGGGTGTATTGTTCGAGGTGGGCGGAAGCTGCTGGCTTGCCGTCACCACCGGTCCGGGAGTGCAAACGGTGTATCCACCCTGGCATTGCCTCGCGTGCCGTGTCATATCCTTATATCAAGCCCACTACGATTTTGGTTTTAAAGATCCGACCGCGTTAAGGTTCACCATCCCCTTAACGCTATTTTCTATATGATTATACTTTACTGATTAGACACTACCGTATATAGCGTATATTACTACATAGTAAATAATTTAACGGATCCTTAGAGGATGGGCGGTCCCAAGCATCCTTTAAGTTACTGATGCATTTTGTTACTGTTCACTTGAGTTGATTTACAGTTTATAAGTATTTATGTCCTGACTCGAGGGTTTTGTGTTTTGCTTTATGCTCGGGTCAGATTGAGTGAGTTAGCATTCCAGATTCACCTTCGGCGTTGGAGCTTTCCTTGAAGATCCAGCCACCTGTTTTGTTTCAGTATCCAGTGGTTCAGTGATGTATCTGATTTGTACCTGATGTATCCTGTTACTCTTCTGTTGTATCTTATTTAACTCTGATGTATCTCATATTTATATAGTAGCTTCATGAACTACTATCTCTTTTTCTTCCGCTACATTTTTTATATACTCTGTGTCTGTGATCTGTGATTTTTATTTACTGTATATCCTGAGATTTGCCAAATAATTTATTTACAACGCGGTATTTTGAGCAATTCAATTTCGGCATGAGCGTCTACCTATACACTTATAATGGATGCGAATGGTTGAAAATACCGGGTCGTTACAGTTGGTATCAGAGCTTTGGTAGCTCTAGGCAAAGCTCGACATATGGAGTGAATGTATTTACAGAATCACTTTCATTCGAGTTTGAATCTCTTCCCTTTTGACTCGATTCCTTTGAATTTTGGAACGTTCCCTACGGTTCCAAAATCCATTCGTATCCCTCACTATTCTTCTTCTTTTGACTCTGGAGCATTCCATAACTCCGCTTCGAATGATCTTTTTGGTGAGTCGGTGGTCACGCCAATTTAAAATTGAATTGAGAAAAAAGGGAAACTCCCCTAAAATTAGCATCTATTCACCATAGATTTATACCTATCCTTGGTTTAGATGCTAATATCTTTTGTTATTCCAAACTCTAACTCTTGAGATTGAATGTAGATTTACCCTAGAAAAATCCACATTGATCTTATTCTTTAAGTCACGGTTGACCCGGTAAATGTTGCCCGTGATTTATTTTAGCTTATCCACCTCCCTACTCTGTATTTAATCATCTTGTCTTTTGTTTCCAACATATTTTCAAACATTTTGAATTGTATTTGTCAATCTATATATATTTTATTATTATTATTATTATTGTGTTGTTGGATTTGTGGATGTTGATTTGGGTTTCCTATCGATTCGTCGGATCAACGCTATCGATAGGATTTCTAAAACACTTTGACAGAACAAACTGACACAATATTATTTTAAATTTTGTTTTGGTTAATGAAATAAAATTTTGATATATATATTTATGGAACTTGATAAAATGATTCAAATTGATAATTTGAAATGATAGTACTTGATTTATCATTTATTGTTCTATAAATGAATTTATAAATAATTGTTTATAAATTTATATGGGAACTTAAATGAATTTAGAAAAAGAAATTTGAGAATTTAATTTCCGATGGTTCCAAACCTTTTGTTTAAAAGTTTAAAGGGATATAATATTTAAAATATTTTCAAATAGAAATTTGTTTCCAAAGAATTTTAAGTTTAAAATTAGTACTCTTCTCTTTGTCGCTGGAAAATAACTTCGGTGATGATTGCAGCATCATCGACGTTCATTTTCGAGTTTCGAAGTGAAGAGACTGTTCTGTAGTCTTGCTACAGCTTTGTTTTGGGAAATTAAATTGATTTGAATTTCTAAAATATGACTTAATTTATAATATATATATATATATATATGATTGAAATTTGATTTGACATATTATATATATATTATTACTTATCTCTAAATGGTTTGAAGAAATCAGAAATTTAATTCTTAAATTTTATTTTTAACAATAGTTTCTATTATAAAAAGAAAATCAAAAAAATTTGGATAAATGATTAAACTTGAGATAATTGAATTGGAAAGTTTTATTTGTATGACACAATTTCATTCCAATATAACTTACCTTAATTTCAGAAGTTAACAATGTAATTGGGTAATACACAATATAAAAAGATTTTATAAATAAAATTTGAGTGGTTATAATAAATGTTATACACTTAAATTTTAATTATAAAATGATTAACAGAGGTAAATATAATGAAGGGTAATTGAATAACTTACAATAAAATGATGTTAAAAGAACTAAGAATAAAAGAAAGCAGTTATAATAAGTGTAAGTATATTGAACATGAGTGATAAATATATCGAGAGGAATAAATTTAATTTTATTAGGAATAAAGAAGAATAAAATTTATTAAATACATTGTGAGTGTAATAAATGATTATTTTTCTAACCCATGGTTTTAAAAAAAAAAATTTGTTAATTTAAGATGATTGGATAATAAGATAATGAAATTTGAGATAGTTAAGATTTATGTAACTTGTGTAAAATTTATTTTCTATTTAAGTTGAAATCTCCATGCTTTCAAATTCATTTTCTTATTTTGTTTTTCAAACTATCTTTTGGTTGTTCTTATCGTCCTCATCTTGCTATAGACTGGTATATGCATCTTTCTATGATCTTTCTGTTTAGAAATCTTTCTATAATCTTTGATAATCTCCACCTTGTAAAACTTACCTATAACAACAGTTATCAGGTATAACTTCAATCTTCTTGTCATCTTATCTTAATCATATTTCACTCTATCTTTTCTGTGCCCTTCCATACCTCATTCCTTTTCGGGGACGAAAAGTTTTGAGTGGGGGAGAGTGTAACAACTCTGTATTTTGTAATTATTTTATTGTATATTTTAATTATTTTTAATGTAAGATTTTGATTTAAAAACTTATTTTACTTATTTGAAATGATTAAATTTATTATTTAAATATAATCTTGATTTTTTTTATGAGTTATAATTCCAAAATTTTGTAAGTTGAATATTTGCCTGAAATGCTGATTTTGGTCAAAATAGTCAAACTGTGACTTTCAACTTAAAATTTTAAAAGTTTAAAAATTTAAATTTTTTCTTTTATTATGAAAGTACATAAAATTAAAAGAACACCACTTTTCGTTTCGTTGAATTTGGATGTAAATTGTGAAAGTTATACCCTTTACAATATTGTGCGTATATAGGCTTATTTAACAATGACTATTTTAAATTGTATAAATTACTTCTTCTTGGTTATATTTTATTTTAATATGTGATAATATGTTTTATTATGTATATTTTGACTTTTAAATATTTTTAAATGATAATAGAATTTTTCCAAATTTACTGTATTTATTTCCTACTTTTAAAGGCTGTTTTCTAATTTTCTGCCATTTTCTTCATATAAATTATATTTAATAAAAAAAATTTTGTGAATGCACTTTTATTTTTTTTTGTTATTTTTTTTGTTATAAATATTTTACAAGTCCATGAAGATTTTCTAAAGTTCATTTGGATTTATTTCTAATTTTAAAGCTCAGTCTACAATTTTAAGTCATTTTCTTATTTTAATTATATATAATTAAAATTTATTTATTTATTTTATGCACTCACTTTTATTTTCTGTGTTTTACTTTATTTTATTCATTTTACATGTATTTAAATTTAAGTAAATTTTTCCAAAGTGTATTGAAGTTATTTCTAATTCTTAAGTCTAGTTTTCATTTTTCTGTGCTATTTTTCTTATTTAATCATATCTAATTAATATTTAATTTTTAATATTTTGTTTATCTTTTATATTTTCGAATTTTAACTGAGATTTTAATTATTTTTAGTTATTTGGATGTATATAATATATACGAGAAATTTGAAAGGGTTAAGAGCTAAGAAACGAAAAAACGTTTTATCCGTTTCTTTTGCAGTTTCTTCTGTCATTAATACATCAATTCATCTTAGCCATTCCTTTCCCCATCCTTTGCAGCCGACTTCCTCTTGTCATTCATGAATTTTTGAAGCCCCAAAACCCTAAAAATCATGGTCTCCACCTTGAAGAAAAAAAATTAGGTAAATCCCTCTCTTCTTTCTACTTTTCTTACTTTTCTATGCAATTTTGCCTTGTTTCTCTTCTAAGTTTGGATCGGCCTCTTCTCCATAGCCGCAGCCACAAACTCCTACATCTCTTCCATGCCTCCAACACCATCTACTCCACCAACCATGACCATGGCTGAGCCATCTATGGTGGCCAAACCCTTCAAATTGCAACCTACATGCCTAAAAACAATGTTTTTGACCATTGTTGTCTCATTCCCTTCATCTACACTTGTTGCCTTGCCTATATGATGTTAAACCTGCCCTATGTGATGTCATACCTGAGCCAAAGCATCATCATAGCCAAGCATAAGTGTCCCTTAGGCCAAGCATTGAAGTGGTTGAAGCAAGGTCCAATCTATCTTGTTCATTTCGCTTTGTATTTCAAAATTGTTTCAATGTTATTTTATGTTGAATGTTTATATATTGTCTAGTTTGTTTTGTTTTGGGTTGATGATACAAAATCATATCTTGGCTATCTTTCAACTCAAATCAAAAGTCGTGAAATTATGCTTGTCGTGCCTTTGGAGTCGTGCTTCTATGTTGTTTTGGTCTCTAGCTTTGAAAAAGATGAGTCTTTCTCACTCTGACATATATACTTATGAAAAGTGGATTGATGACAAGTGTTTAGTAATGTAAAATGTTTATGCAAATTAATGATGATCATATGATATGCTATGCCGTGTTATTACCATGTTATTACCATGTTAAAACTGTAAATTTTCACCTGACATCTGATACATGACTGTATATTGTGATATTGACATTGTTTATATTATTTCTGTATATGATCACACTGCAAGTTCCCTGTTAGAAAAAATGTTATGGGCTGAAATGATAGGCCTGAGTTATTTTATTTATTTATTTAAACTTGGGATTGCGGATTTGAAATGATAGAACCCGGATTTTCACCTTTTAAACTGCTGATTGAAATGATACATATCCGTATCACTTGACCTAGGTTAGAAAACTATATACAGACCCGTGGTTATTCTATAAAGTGCTTTGAATATTTTAAGTATTTTAAAAATATAAAATTATGAAATTTGATTTAAATAGATTTGGAAAGGTTTTAAAATAAATATATTATGATTTTTCTATGTGTTAAAAATGTAATTTATGAATGGATTAACTGGATTTTTGAAATATGACTTATGTTTGAAATTTGGAATTTTGACTAAAAATGATATTTAAGTTACATGAATAAAATGGACTTTAATTTTATTTGGAAAATGGTAAATATGATAAATTGATTTATATTTGAATTTAAGTGATTTATTAAAGAATTATTGATTTTCTATAAATTTAAGTGGTTGAATAAATGACTGTTGAAAATGAAATTTTAAAATATAACTTGACTTGAAAATGTGAAATTTGAGTTTTAACTAAAGATGTGAAATTAATTAAATAAACTGGAAGTTTAGTTAAATTTGTGAAATGGTAATATAAAAAAGAAACGTATAGGTTTTAATTTATGAAAGAAACTTATAGGGTTTAATTTATGAAAGAAACGTATAGGTTTTAATTTATGAAAGAAACGTATAGGGTTTAATTTATGAAAGAAACGTATAGGGTTTAATTTATGAAAGAAACGTATAGGGTCTAATTTATGAAAGAAACGTATAGGTTTTAATTTATGAAAGAAACGTATAGGGTTTAATTTATGAAAGAAACGTATAGGTTTTAATTTATGAAAGAAACGTATAGGGTTTAATTTATGAAAGAAACGTATAGGTTTAATTTATGAAAGAAACGTATAGGTTTTAATTTATGAAAGAAACGTATAGGTTTAAAGTTTTAATTAAGAAAGAAACATGTAAAGTTTTAAGTAGTGCGGTATTGATTTAAATTAATAAATGTTCATTATTGTAATAGGAATATAAAATTTAAAACGTACATTTGACATGTAGATTTTAATCAATGTAATGGTGTATTTTAAATTGATTAAAATGATAAATGTTACTTACTGTAATAATAAAATGTAAGTTGATAACGTACATTTGATAAGCAAGTTTTAATTTATGTGAATGGCATACTTTAAATGATTAAAATAATAAAGTTTCTTTATTGTAATAATAATGTAAGTTAATAAGGTGCTTTTAACTTAACATAAGAATTTCGGTTTAAATTTGGCAAATCTCAGAATATGCAGTAAATAAAAATCACAGATCACAGACACAGAGTAATAATAATGTAGCGGAAGTAAAAGAGATAGTAGTTCATGAAGCTACTATATAAATATATCAGAGTTACATAAGATACAATAGAAGAAATAAAGCACAACAGAAGTTTAAATATGATAACCAAGTACAAGCTGAATAGAACAACCGAACTGAAAAGATGAAACTTGACAAGTAGATAATCTCCAGCGATTCCAATCTCCAGAAAGTGGAAATCCAAATCTGTGAATAACTCAGGCTGACCCGAGCGTAAATAAAAATACAAGCAATCGAGTCAGGACATACATACTTATACAATGTAATCCAACTCAAGTGAACTGTAGCAAAGATACAAGTAACTTAGAAGATGCTTGGGACCGCCCATCCTCTAAGGATCCGTTAAACTATTTACTATGTAGTAATATACGCTATATACAGTAGTGTCTAATCAGTAAAGTATAATCATATAGAAAATAGCGTTAAGAGGATGGTGAACCTTAATGCGGTCGGATCTTTAAAAGCAAAATCGTAGTGGGCTCGATATAAGGAGATGACACGGCACGCGAGGCAATGCCAGGGTGGATACACCGTTTGCACTCCCGGACCGGTGGTGACGGCAAGCCAGCAGCTTCCGCCCACCTTGAACAATACCCCCGAATCAAAGTGGCGCCACATATCGAATCGCAAAAGTAATAGAATGGTTTCCGATGGAGCATGCTCGATGAAAGGGTGCGACCCTTTGTGTAGCCCGGTATAGCTCCTGTTTTAGTCATTTATGCCAACTCACGGGAGTTGGGTCCACGTAATATACGTCGAGGACGTCGCCACCAACCTACTTCATTCTGGAATCTCCACCGCGTACACAGTTGTTAAAGTGGTTTTCGGTATTGGCCGGCTATAAGACAATATCCGATCCCGGTCTCTTTAACAACCAATCATTATTATAACCCATAGTTATAACTTTAAAACAATATTTTATACTTCAAAAATAAAATGTCATTTCAACCCAAACCTTTATCAAAATAAAGATTAAATCATTTCCAAACCATTTCAATATATCATCATACCATATCTTACAATTCAAATATTTATCAAAATAAATATCAAGTCATTTCTAACCATTTCAATATTTTAAATTATCATATCCTTTAAAAAATTCCTTTCAAATCATTTTAATACATCAAAATATCATAACCTTTCAAAGCCTCATTTTTCAAATCATTTAATATCAAAATATCATATCTTTCAAAACTTTGTTTCAAATCATTTTAATATATCAAAATATCATATCTTTCGGTACCACATTTCAAATCATTTTAATATATCAAAATATCATATCTTTTCGAAACCACATTTCAAATCATTTTAATATATCAAAATATCATATCTTTTCGAAACCACATTTCAAATCATTATTCATTTTATTCAATTTAAAATACCATTTCAATTCATATTTCAAAACAGTTTATATTCAAAAAAAATCATTTTTAGTCATTAAAATGAAGTTATTATGTTCAAAAATTAAATTATTAAATTTACAAAATTTTCAACTTCCAAAGTTCATTTATTCACTTAAGTTTATCAAAACAGTGAAAATCACTTTTCGTGGCATTTAGAAAACGCTACGGAAAGATACATTCAAAACAGTTCAATTTAACAAAAGACAACATTTTAAAATGTTGTAATAGGGTTTACTTAAATTCCAAATAAACTTAGTTAAATTCAAAAATTGTAGCACTTACAAAATTGCTATAATAGTTTTTAATTCAATTTAGCTTTTTAGTTCATTATCATCAACTACAGCATTTACAAATACTGTAATATCATTTACATTGTAATTAATAGCATTTCAAAATGCAGTCAATTAACTCCAAATATTCAATATAATTTCTCAACAATTATATTTTTATTTAAAACATTTTTAATTCATAAAATCATACATTTTCACATTTATAAACATAATTTAATTTTCCTCAAGTTTATGATTTTATAAAGTTAAATTTCCATTCAAAAATCAAGATTTAGTAATAGTTCGCTTATTGAATTGCAATGTTCAATTTTAAATTCATTGCATTAAATTTCAACTTAACACTTAAGTTCAAATTCTCAAATATAACATAGTTTTATTTTTATTTACTTAACTAAAAGTTCACTTTTAAGTCAATTTCATAAATTTCCAATTTAGTTATATTTCAAAATTTCAACTTAAAATATTCATTCATTTCACATTTCAACTTTATTAAAAATCATTAATATGATATAAAATCACTTTGAATTAATTTACATTAAAATAATCATAAATTTATCATAATTTCATATTCAATTTAATTTCCAATTATAATTAAATCAAAATTTTCAAATAACTTACGTTTAAAATTTTCTAACTTTTCATTAATTCATTTTACTTACAACTATTCAGAAAATCAATAATATTTTACAAAAATCCTTTTTAATTAGATTTAAATCAAAATATTTTAGTATTTACATTTCTAAAATAATTTAAAAAATTTTTAGAAAACATATATTAACTACGGGTCTGTATATAATTTTCTACCCTAGGAAAAGTGATACGGGTAATATATCATTTCAACCCGTAATTTACAAAGAAAATCCGGGTTTTATCATTTCAAACCCGCAATCCCAAGTTAAAATAAATTAAATAAAAACCATTCAAGCCTATCATTTCAGCCCATAACGATTTTTTCCTATTCTAAATTCCGTTCGGGTATGTATCATTTCAACCCATAGTGATTCTAATCTAAAGGGAACTTGCAGTGTGATAAACATATACAAAAATGAAAAGTAATAGCATATTTATAATAACAGATGATATGACATGAAATTTAATAGGTTTAACATCATATATAAATAATCACATGGTAGTTATATCATCATATTTAATTCTACACATTCAGTTGTTGTTTCACAACTGCATAAGTATAAATGTCGTGTGAGCTTTACTCACCTTTTTTGGTTGGAGATTGCAATACAAATGGCACAACGGATTCCAAAAGGCAATAGCACGATTTTTGATTTGAGTGGAGAGCAAATCCAAGCTATAGAACTTGTGTTATAACCCAAAACAAACAAAATAAAATTATAATTCAATACAACATTGAATAGGAATAACTTTGAATTAAAAAGAGATACGAATACACGGTCTTTTGCCTCGCCTTCTACACTTGCTAGCACGGCTTAGGGAATGTTTTGGCTCAGGTTTGGACATACTTTGGTTCAGGTTTGGGTCCTATAAGGCATGGCTACTAGGTATTGAAGTGGTGGAGGAGTTACTATGCATGAATATGAAGAGGCTTATGCAAATAGTGGGTTTTTAGTTCAATTTGGGCTAGGCTACATGGATTTATGGCTCGGCTATGGCATGTTTCAGATCTGGACAGAGGATGAAGGTGATGGTTAGGGGTGTGTCAAGGTAGTGGTGGAGCAATAGGAGGTGGCCAAGGTCATCTAAGGTGATGGTGATGAAGACTAGGTGGCTAGACATGCTTTTAAGGAGTTTTGTGCAACTTTAGAGGTGTTTGTCTTCATTTAAAGGCCATGGCCTGATTTGGTCAGAGGAGGAGAGTGGTATTTAAGCTGTGGAAGGGGAGGAGGAAGGTGGAGGTGTTAGGCCAAGCAAAGCAAAAGAAGCAAGGCAAAAATCAAGCAAAACAACAGAAAAAGGAAGAAGAAAAAGAGAGAAGAGAGGAGGCCATTACCAAGGAAGTTTGTAGAAGCCATGAGAATGAGAAGTGTTGAGTGGTTTTTCATGTGAAAAGTAATATAATACACGGCTATAAAACTGAAAATGGGCAGGCAAAATGAATAAATGAGATGGTTATGGCATTGAAACGTTTTTGGACAATGAAACGTCTAGAAACGAAACGTCTAAAAATGAAACGCCTTAAACGTTTCACATTTCCGTTTCTAAAGATCAAATAAAAAAAAAATCAGAAAACACCTTTAAAAACCGAAACCAAGTAAAAATATAAGAAAATAAATAATAAATTTTAAAGAAAATATAGAAAGAATGAAAGAAATTACTTAAAAATGCAAAACAGTGTCCAGAAATTACATATAAATCACTACTAGTCTTGGAAAAATGTCCACTTCATTTTAAAAATATTATGAAGTGAAAATTTTAGATAAAGTAATTTATTTATCATTTTCAAAATAAAATAAATAATTAAATTGGCGAAAAATAGAAAAAGGAAAAAAGAAATTGTTTAAAAATAGCAAACAGGACATAAAAATGACAGAAAATTTACCAATGGCTTTGGAAAATTATTTACTTCATTTTAAAAATATTAACAGATATTAAAATAAAATATGACAGGGAAAATATAATTTTTATAATTTAAAATAACCAAAATTCGCTGAATGAACAAACTGCGCTCAATATTGAAATATACATAACTTTCACAATTTAAATCCATTTTCAACGAAACAAAAAGCAGTGTTCTTAAAATTTTACGTACTTTCATAATAAAAGATAAAATTAAAAATTTTCAAACTTTTAAAATTTTAAATTAAAAGTCAAAGTTTCACTATTTTGACCAAAAATTCACTTTTTTGAAAAATATTCTTTTTAGTCATGCTTTGGAATGATAATTCATATCAAAACTAAAGTTTATTTTTAAAATGACAAAATTAATCATTCGAAATAAATAAAATAAGTTTTTAAATAAAAATTCAATTAAAATAATTAAAATATACAATTAAAAATAATCACAAAATACAGGGTTGTTACACTAAATGGGTTTTGGTTTAAACTCCAAAGGTATGATTTGATATATAAAAAAAAGGGATATAAGTATATATGTTTATTACAACGATTTGAAAAGAACCGGGCATTTAAAATTCTAAGTTATGTTAATTAGAAATTTTCAAATTACTTGAATGAAGTGTGAATAACCAGAATTTATAAAATAAGAGGATTAAGATATCTAAGCTATTTTTGGGAAAACTTTAAAGTTGAAAGGTAAAGAGGATTTAAACAAATTAAATTTGTAAACATTCTAATTAAGTAAAATGAAATTCTATAAATTTGTATAATACCAAAATTACATTCTGATAACATATAACAAGGCTTACCAAATGTTAAAAGTTAAAATGATGTTTGGATATGTGATGAGATATTGTATAGATAAACTGAACCTGAAAGTAATTGAAATATACAAGTAAGGAAAACTCAAAAAGGAATTAAAATGTATATAAATGGAATTTTGGTTGTGATAAAAATTATAAAAACTTAAATATAACATGAAATGATGCATGGATAAATGGAACAAGTAAGTGAACTTAAGAAAGAAGACAAATGAATTGTATAATATCTTTTGTAAATTGGTTATAGAAAATAAATATAAATTGCATAGAAAATAATAATAATTGAATTTGTAACCTTTAAGACAACTGTAAACTAAGAAAAGTCATATATGAGAGGTTATATTTTTATAGGATGATTAATAAACTAGAGTACCGGTTGATAAAATGTTCCACAAATGAATTCGTTATTAACTGAAATTATGAAAATGCAATAAATGTAAACAAAGGAATTTCTTATAGCTAAGAATCAATTGGAAAATGAAATTGGATTTAATTAAATTATATAGAATGTTTAAAATGAACTTGAGTAAGTAAATTCTATGATATGATGTTTAAGAAAAGATAATGTTAAAGAACATGCTATGTAAAGAAATGAATATACTAACTGAATAATATATTGTGAATAATTAATTGAAAAAAAAGAAATCAATAAAATAATTTAGTATAGATAAATTGGATAGAAATCCATTGGAAGGTAATACGTGAGCTTGTACCTATATTATTTTATTTGCATAACGATTTGATCCAAATTCGAGCACAAAATTTCGGATGATTTATATCGATCCAAGTTAGGATTTTTCACTCGATTTTCGACGGCGAACCCTAGATATGGATTTTTAATTTGATTCTGGAATTCTCTATCATAGTATATGGTTATGCAAGGAGAGTAACAGTTTCCAATCAAGGAACCAAATCTGAGTCCGCACTAGAGAGTCGGGTGAACGATACTAGTTTGGAAGTGAAATTGTATGATCGAATAAGCGATTAGATTGATATTGCTCACGGATGATATATGTACGGCTTATGGACTTAATTAAAGTTAATATTGGAAATATATGATGCCAAATATAAAATGATTCTTTTAAAATTATATAACAGGATATATATATAAAAGAGATAAACCAAATTGAATGTAAAATTAATAATTTGGTTATGTTGGGTATGATTTGGTTGTTATATGATTGTTAGTTGATTGTATATATAATTCATTAAGTGTTAATGAAATTGAAAGCTATAAGTTATTGAAATCAAATTGGAAGTTAAATGAATTTAAATAGAATTTAATTTGATTCAAATTGGAAGTGAACTAATGTAAATATAAATTAGTGAATGTTAACTAATTGAATTGAGAATGAATGTTAGTAAAATCCAACGTTAATGAATCAACGATGATTAAAATTGAAATCCAAGTCAATAAATATTAATGAGAAGTGAATTCATATTGATTGGTTATGGATTTGTTGGATGATAGTTGATTGATGGTTGCATTTATTGTTTTGTTGCATTTGCTATGTTGGCACATGTAGTTGTTATGTTGCTATATGATGTATATTGATATTATTTTCATATATGCATGATTCTCATTGTTTGTTGAGTGTTTAGTGGGTGCGGATTGCGCTTGCTTCGCATTTGGAGCTCGCTTTCGCACTATATTAATCGTATATGCACGCTAATAAAATATAAGGTACATGTTTATTTTGTCATTGGATTTGGTGATTTTTGATGAGCCACTTGGCTTTTGGTTTTCTTTTGTTGGTTTGGGGCCCGTAGAGGCGTTTTGTAGCTGTACCGATCGAGCCGCGCAAAGGAGACTTTGCCGAAATTTTCCGTAAATCCGGGTGTTAGAAATTTTTTCAAGTTTTAATTTTTTTTATATAACTTTTTTTGATAACTAACTTTTAAAGTTAGAAGGTCGTTCAGGGTAACTTAGTGGAAGTGTAGTAATGACTTTATAAGTGGAATTACTTTGTTTTATAAGTTGGTAACTTTGAATAAAAATATATCTAATGTTGAATTCTATACTTAGTTCCTTTTCCCTTCTTTTTCCTTTTCGCGGACGAAAAGTTTTGAGTGGGGGAGAGTGTAACGACCCGTTAATTTTCGATAATTAAAATAGCTAATTTAATAAGATTTCGCGATTTAGTGTTAGAAAAAAATTTGTAATTCGTTTGGAATAATAATAACTAGAATGAAATGCAACAAATTTTATCTAAGTTAATTATTTATGAATTGAATGAAATCCCAAATCAATCGAAAGAATATGTAGTCAACAGTAACGGAATAAATTTGTATTGTATATATAATTGTGACACTTGTTTGTAAATAATAAACTTATAAGTAATTAAAAGTTAAACGGTGATAATTATTTAAGTTACCTATTCATGTAGTTAGTCGAATTGAATTTGTGAACCAATTGCAATTGAAATGAAAGTTTATATATTAGTTGATTGCATTATCTCTAACTGTAGTTAAATAATAACGTGGAATTCATTTGATGTAATATAGTAAATCGACCGATAATGAAATTTTATTTGAAAAAAATCCAATATTGAAATCCGTCAAATATTGAACAATTAATTTGTTTAAATTTGATATTTGGAAATTATTGAATAATTTAATAATGGGAATTGAATAACCATAAAATGGAAATAGTTGTTCTATAATTTTAATTCGTTTCAAAAGTTAAATTTTTAAGTTCGTTTTGAATATCTCAAAAGATAGTGATTTAAGAATAATCAAATTGTTAAAATTTAATATTATAGATGTTTGAATAATTAAATTCCGAATTTGATATGATCAATTTGATATTGAAATTTAATATAAGAAAATAGAGTGAATAATTGAAATTTGATTTAATATGATTCAGATTGGTTTCCAAAGTGAATATAGGTTATATTGGGATTATAATAGAGTTAATAAGATTTTAAAATTGGAAATTATCGGATAATTGAATAACGGGTTTAACATGAATAAAAATGATTTGTAAAATTTTATTTTATTATATTAAAGTAAGAATGATGTTGTAGAACTTTTAAAATCGAATTAAAAGTAAATTGGTGAAAATTGAATATTTTATTATTTAATTATCGACTAAAAAATAGCCAATTTTCGAACAGTCTCAGAATTGGACGAAACTAGTTCCATTGGATCCGTAATAATTTGTTATTATCGGATTTCAATTTTCGTAGCAATCGGATTTGTCGTTTGACCGTGGCAGCTCGAAACGCATCGAAATGGTTTAATATTAATTTGGCAAGTTAAAATAGCCATTTTTCAAACAGACTCGGATTTCGACGAAACCAGTTTCATCGGATCCGTAATGTTATATTATTGTAAGGTTTAAATTTTCGTGTGAATCGGATTTATCGTTTGTCCGGTGCAAGCCAAAACGCCTAGAAATTAGTTTAAATCAGTTTAATTTAAATCGATCGTTTATTGCCATATCTCGCACAGATGAACGAATTAGCTTTTGAAACATGTTCCATTGTGTCCGGGATGTGGGATAAACCCTAGAAACGCCGGTCACCGCGCGTAAGTCGGAGTTCGGAAAACCCGGGATAAATAGTGTTTCGAGAAATTCTATAAATAGCCCTTTTATTAAAAAAATATAGCTAGGGTTTCTTTACCCAGCCGTCACTTATAATTCAATGGCCAAAAATTAGTTTCATTCTTCCCTCGATTACTTTCAATCCGTGAACTATTAGCAAAAGTCATCAACTGCAAACTCGAAGAGGGCAATTAGATCTAGTAGTTCAACGGCTGTGATCGAAATCAAAGCAACCAATCAATGGCAAATTGCTTCCGTTCGTGCTACCTTTGTGCATGTTTTTCTCGATGAACGTGGGACCGAGCTTGGCCGTGCTCAAGGCGTGAGTAGGCGTGGTGATGGCCTTCAAAGTGGCATCGCCTGATCATCATCAAACTTAGTGAAAGTGGTGCGAGATTTAGGGTTTGTGTGACGCCCCACCTCTATACCCACGCTAGCCAAGGACACTACGGTGTAATGCCGTCGACTAGCACGGAGAATAAGGCTGTTGGGGAGCGACCATCCGTGTAATTTCTTTGCGCGAGCACCGATATGTCAGATAATATAACATGCATTCTATTTCAAGAGGAAATCCGACATACCGACACAAACTCAAAGCTACTACACGGTGGCTATATAAATCCTTCGGAAAACAAATATAGAAATAAACATAACATAAATCAGTCACAGACAATTCATATCACAAAGGCGAAAATAGACATGAATACTACACATGAAAGTGTACATCAGAGTAGTGGTCAAACAAGACCCACGATATCAAAAAGAATAGATACAAGTGCTAGACAAAGAATAAGTATACATCATAGAGTTTGAATCTCAAATGTATACAACAAAAACTACTAAACTAAAGTAGTCAGCCAAAAGTCAGAAGATGGTTCCAGATAGGAAGCCATGAGGAAGCACCTGTAGTATCTCAGTCTGACCCGAGTATTATTTAATAAGAAAATAATAAACGGATCAGTCTAGCTATAAATATCAGATGACATGATATAACATACAAGATATGGCATAAACATAATATCCATAATGGCATACTACTATAAGCATGTAAATGATAATCAACAAAAGATTAATCAATATCACAAGAATCTTCTCAAAGATCCAAAGAGGGCATCATACCCTAAACCTGTACTCATAACAAGTCAATGATATAAATTCCAGAAATCAACACATGAAATCCAGAAATCACAAAAAAGTATGTGTGAGTGGAATCACACAAGTGGTGTCTAGGCTAACCGAAAAGGTATGTGCGAATGGAATCGCACAAGTGGTGTCTAGCCTAACCAAGAAGGCAAAAAGGTATGTGTGAACGGAATCACACAAGTGGTGTCTAGGCTAACCGAAAAGGTATGTGCGAATGGAATCGCACAAGTGGTGTCTAGCCTAACCAAAAAGCAAAAAGGTATGTGTGAACGGAATCACACAAGTGGTGTCTAGGCTAACCGAAAAGGTATGTGCGAATGGAATCGCACAAGTGGTGTCTAGCCTAACCAAAAAGCAAAAAGGTATGTGTGAACGGAATCACACAAGTGGTGTCTAGGCTAACCGAAAAGGTATGTGCGAATGGAATCGCACAAGTGGTGTCTAGCCTAACCTCGCAAACAAAGAGACATCGCACATTGCTAGTCTAAACCACAAAGATGATCGTCATGATCAACGAGAAGTGTCAATTACACTAAGCTAGTAAATATAAAAGTTTAGCTTCATGTCCCATAACCACTTGCTTAACTTAAACATTTACGAACAAACTGTAAATCTCCACTAGAAAAATGTCACAAGAGGTTCAATCGAACAAGTCCAAGAATTAACGGACGAAGTAAACGCAAGCATTTCATACCACTCGTTTTACTAAGCCGTTTAATTAGATTTCTCATACGAGTGAGGTAAAGGTTTGTATATACTAATAGATTAGAAATCGGTTTGAGAAAACGAGCTTTGTAATAAAATAGTGCTGAAATCATTTGAAGAAAGAGTTTTGATATTTACTACTAGTATAGAAAACCTTTATATTTTTGAAGTGACAAATCACAAAGAAGATTGTAAGAACAATCAATCACTAAAATTCACATACGAAGATGTGAATAAAATCCAAGGAAACCGATAAAGAATCCATCGAAATGGATATTCAAAAATCCCTAAAAAGAGTCATCAAAGTCATAATAAATGATAACAACAAATAGGATTATCACGAATCGATTTAAATTGGAATTCTCAAGCAAATAGGCAACTAGGCAAAATAGTGCCGATTCAGACGTCTGAAATCAAGGATTCAGACGTCTGAATCTGGAAAATAAATAATTTCCAAAGACAGAATTCAGACGTCTGAATCCTTGGATCCAGACGTCTGAAATAGGCACTTTTTAGCCTATTTCCTTTCTGGTTCCAAATGAACCAATTCAGACGTCTGAAACCATATATTCAGACGTCTGAATCTGGGAATAGAAATCTTCCCAGAACAATATTCAGACGTCTGAATATTACGTTTCAGACGTCTGAATCTGGGGTTCAGGGCATTCCCTGAACCTAGGCCAAAAATGGCCAAACGAATATCGGAAACGATCGATCGAGCAAATGGCGATGACTAAGGAATTACGTCGAACGACAACCCAGCCTAAACGGCTCTTCGATACGCCTCAAATATCAATGTCCAAATATCCATAATAGGATTTTCATAAAATTAGACCAAAACACCAAAAATTGGAATATACACGAAATCAATCCAAACCAAAATCAATTGCACATGAATAAGTGTTAGGAATTCATACCTAACAATCGAAGATAATTACAGACAAAGATGTGAGATAAAAATCTCACCTTTGAACCCAAATCAATGAAGAAGAAGCTTTAAAAACAAGCTAGGATCAATTCCTCTTCAATAACAACTCAAGAAGCTTCAATCTAAGCTTAAAAGAGAAACATTTCCTAAATTAGGTTTAGGAAATTTCTGAAATCAAAGAGAGAATGAGTTGGAGAAGATGAAGAGAAAGCTTACCAATGGGTTCTCTTGAGTTTGGAGCTAGAAGATGGATTTGCTAATGGAAACTAGGGCTTAGGATTTCCTAATTCTTTTTCTCTTCCCCTATTTTTGATGAAGATTGAATGTATTAGGAAATTATGAAGTAATGAAGAGGAGAGGGGGTTGGAACTGAGCTAGTAAGTGGGGTTATTGGGCTCAGCCCAAACCGAAGCCCTAAGTGAAAAAGGTCAAAATTCGGCTATCTCCAAACATATGGAAGTTTATACTCAAAAAGGTCGCAAACGTCATTTTGAACTCAATGGGGGTGGTCTCGAGTCCCAATTCGACTGTTTGCAAAAAGTAGCTTTTCGGACCAAAATCCGACGAACGATAAAATATTTAAATAAAATATTTAAATATAGAATCGATAAATATGCGGGTTGTTACAGTTTGGAAGGCACGACTTTGGGTTTGTTTCGAACGCGTTGTACTGGAGGTGGAGGGAGAAGAAAGAAGTCGCCGCCAAGATCTAATGTCATGAAAGCAACGGCTGTGATTATCTAAGGTTCAAAATTGAAAAATAAAAGTGTAAATTTATTTCATATTAATCCGTTCAAACTTTAAACTATCATAACTGTTTCATACGAGGTCGGAAAATTACGAAACAAGTTGCGTTGTCTTCGTTTTGTCAAGCACTACTCTGTGGAGCTGGATTGGAGTCGTTTGGAGCTAGAGAAAATTTTGGGCAAAATTAAACGTTCGTTTAATTTTATTCGAAATAAAACGCTGGAACTACATAGAAATCAAGGTGAGTGTTTTATAACGCTCACAACGTACTAAATATCTTTATGCTAGTTAAATTTGACATTATGAAGTGTTATGATTTTATTTGTCGTTGTTTGATAAAAAAATTAATTGTCATATAGCTTGTCATTTGAATTAACCGTTAAAAAATTAAATTGACAGTTAAACTGAAATTAAAATTGAATTGCGATTATGTAACATCCCGCCATTTTGCACGATTTAAACCGACACACGTGCCAATTCAAACCATACGGAAGGGCGGATTGTTATGGGGTAAATAAGAAAAAAACAGAGAAGAAAAAAACTAAACAGAATCTCACAGCGGAAGGATAAAATATAATAATCAAATATACAGTTTATAAATCTGTTTACAAAACCATTTATATAATATATCAGAGTTACACATACCAATAACAATGCAGCGGAACAGTGTAGTGTACTAGTATAAATAATAATATTATAAATCTTCGTCTTCGTCCTCCAGCGCTAAATCTTGAAATCCTGAAACGCTCGGACTGAGCCGAGCGAATTTGAAAAGACAAAAACACTCGAGTCAGAACTAAAAGATCTTATGTGAGTTAAATTACAGAAATAAATATGAGTGCAGTAATTCAAGAGATTCTCGGGATTTACATCTCCTAAGGATCCCTTAAACTATTTACTATGTAGTATATTGCGTTATTATAATAGTGCCTAATTGTAAAATAAACTTACTTTTAAATAGCGTTAAGGCTTTACATTTTCCACCTTAACACGTAAAATGCCAATAGTCTATACAGTACCGTAATACCTCCTGATCGGGAGGCTACAAGAGGATACTCCATAGGTACGACACAAATAGAAACTCGTAGTAAAGGCTCGATATGGTAGGTGACACGGCACAACTAGGCAATGCCAGGGTAGATATACCAATTGCTATCCAGGCTGGTGGAAACGCGTAGCCGCAGTTACCGCCCACCTCGGACTAACTCCCCAAAATCAAAATATAGAAGTGGCCACTGAATCAATCCAAGTCAAAGTATAATATCGAAGAGGAGGGTCCGATCAGAGGAATGACCTCATTGGCCTGAGAATCGCTCCTGTTTTAGCCACCTTATGCCAACTCACGGGAGTCGGGTCCACGTATTTACCTTACAGGAAACGTCGCCACCACCTACTTCATTCTGGAATCTCCACCGCGTACACGGTTAGTCAAAGTGGTTTTCGGTAACGACAGAGAGTATGTCCATATCCGATCCCGGTCTCTTTGCCAACCCATCGTTATTATAACACCGCGGTCATTTAAAAATAGCTCGTACTTTAAAACCAGAATAAACATTTCCATTTTAAAATTATGAATACGATATCATTTTAAAACCCAAAATAATATGATATCCTTTATCCCAAATATAAACCTTTTCAAAAATCCAAATGCTTTAAAATTTATAACGTCTGAAAGCCAAATATCCTTTCAAAGCATAATATTTCGAAATTCATAATTTAAAACCATAACTTTTAAAACTTGAATGGTTTGGATATTCAACGGTATATGAATTAAAAGGTTTAACTTAAATGTTACTTTGTAAAGAAAATAGTTCTCATGGCTTTACAAATACATTTCTTTATTAAAGTCTAAACCAAAATTTGTATTATCTCTCTCAAGTTCCAAAACCACTTCAACTTGTATATATACGTATATCCATTTGGAGTATTAATATTTCAAACTAAAGTTGGATTTTATTCTTTCAACAAATCGAATGTTCTATTAATTAGTCTTGAATATTCACATAAAATCCATAAATGAATAAAACTCCAATTTCTAGTAATAAAATATATATATTTTTTCAATTCAAATTATACTAGAATATTCATTTCAATTTATCTTGGGAAAAATCCAATTATAAATATCATATCTTAAAATTTCCAAACTTAACATTTAAACATATGATATAAATTATCAAACTCCATTTTCTTAATTTTTTTTTCCATTTTGAATAAAGAGATTTATACACCTTTTAATTTCAAAATTTTCAACTTCATATGTATATATATGGAAGAATAATATTTATACAATATAAAATTTAAGATTATTATAAACCGTATTCCATCCAAACCATAGAAATCACATTAAAATAGTTATATATAGATCGCGGTGCCTGTATAAAATTTTCTATCCTATGGTCAAGTGATACGGATATTTATCATTTCAATCCGCAATTTAAAAGATATAAAATTTTGCGGTTGTATATCATTTCAAACCACAATCCCGAATGAAAGGAAATATGCATGATAATTTGCAATTTAATGATATACAATAAAACATCCATCAACATCACCCATCATCCAATCACAATCATCAAGCAATATCAATCAATAACAATTTATATTTGATAATATATAACAGGTAATAACTGGCAATTTTATTCAGATTAAATTTAACAACTATTAATCTAACAGTTTATATTCAGTAATAATCAATATAACTGTTAACTAGCAGTTTATAGGCAAACAAATAAATTCTAACTATCAATTAATACGCAATAAATAAATTAAATTAACAGTTAAATTTAATAAATGCAATTCAACAAATATGAGTGAAATAAACATGCCAAATACTCATAAATAAATTTCTATTCATTTCTAAAATTAATTTAACAAGCATAAAAGCTTCTAGTAGTTGTGAGTGGGTTTAAACACTCACCTTTTGAATTTAAATCGAATTTAGATTCGATTTAAACCCAAAAATTCGCCCGTCTCAGAATTCGTCCAAACCAGCGTCATCTAGTACGGAATTTTAATACGATCCTAACAAAAAAAACCGTTCGTAAAACGGATATCGTATGCAAAAGTTATAACCAAAATTGTGATTGAAATTTAAATTAAAATAAAACAAACAAACACAACTCACCCTCCAACTTCCATTTGCCACGTCACCTCTCTCCCAATCCCTTACGCGTTCCAGAACCCTAGTGCAAAATGAACGAACCCAAACCCCAAGCGTTGACCACGGCCTGTCTCCTCCCCACTCCACTATGGCCCACGCCAGGACTGCCGCTCGAACCACCACGGTGTGCTCTACCACCTGACCCCATGCGACCAAGGTCCGTTGCCAACTCGCCGTGAAACGACGCAGCCGCCGCCCCCTTATAGGAAACCCTAATCGAATTTTGAGCCGAATCCAACCGTTGATTCACCTGATAAACTGCATAGATGCAGTCCCCTCGGTCCACTCAACAATACCCAGAAACAGTTTGACGATCTGACGAAGTTTGATGCGACGCTGATGAACGCCCGTAACTGATTTGGCTCAGATCTGGACACACAGAAATTCGAATCGAAAAACGGACCGCAGATCTGAGTTGCGCTTGCCAAAATCTTCAACATATATTTTTTTCAGAATTTTTAGAGTAGTTTGAAATTTCATTTTGTTTTTGAATTGGTTGGATCTAGGGTTTGCACCCATTGAAGAAGAAGAGGAGCTTGAAGAAAATACGCGCAGATAAAATGAAATTAGGCGGAGGCTAGGGTTTATCGCAGCATATTTATAGATAGATCGCAAAAGGATGGGTGTGCACGAATTTTAACGTGCAAACAGAAGTGGTCCCAAAAGGATATTAATTATACACGTTACGGATTAAATTATTTCTTTCTCGACATTTACATTGCATTTTAAGCGTATTCACACATGTATAATTAGATGCTTCATTTAAATTTCCATCTATATATTCACAATTCCATAAATTTCCAAATACATAGATAAATTCCCAATTTCAACTAAATTTCTAAATTACTGTAATAGTTACTGATTAAATTTCTATCCATTCTCAATAGATTTACGTTTACATACTAAAATCCACATTTCTATGTATATTTGAATTCCATATTATACATATTTTATTTATCTTAATTACTTCCAAATTAAATTTCAATCAACATAAAACGTTTTATTCAGTTTCCAATAATTTCAATCATGCTTTAAATCCAAATGAATAAATAACTTAATTCCCATTTAAGCATTTTTCATTTGATTTGCAATCAACCTTTTATGATCAATTAAATCCCGATATATTAAATAAACGTTATTTCCATCATTCTTTATCCTATGAAGAAATTTAAGTTATTCACACCTATTACTAAATTTCATATTAATGCACACTAATTTACATTTATTGCAATGGTTACCAAATATTTCCCTGCAATAATTCATTCCCTTATACATACTTACATTTTCACTTAAACTTTACTATACCCATTTATTTTCTCAACATTAAAACCAACGTTACCTCAATTCCACTATTGTACACTTATTCTATTATCACTTACTAACCATTCAAATTTTTATTAACAAATAGGCAGGTAATTCCTATGTTACAAATTTTTAATTCATCCTAATCCCTTACTATTGACATACATTTGCATTACTTACATATCATTTACAATGTTACCCAAAATCTCTATCCATTGTAATTAATACCTTAAATAAGTTTCAATTTATATTGAAGTGAATACATTACCCTTTTTCGTTATGTCATCCATTTTTCACAAGAAACGTTTTATCGTTTCGACAACATTTTATTTCTAATTACCTACATTGATTTGTGTACGTCTCGCATTACCATTAACTTATTATTATACATTAAACTTAAATATACTGACAAAGCTTGTTCTTGGTACTCTTTTCATTTTCATAAATAAAATTAGCAGTAGATTCATACCTTATTATGTAATTAACTTTAATTCCACCTAACTAAATATTTACATAATCTTTTATTTGCAATAAATCAACTATTTTATATTAATTAAATTTAATCTTCCTGGTTTACTTATTCATAGTATGTAATTCAGTTACTCACCCTAACCTATTTATTTGAAATCCAATCCATATTATTTTTACTAAGTTCCAATTTCCAAAGGTTACTGCAATTAATCCAATTAATTGCAATAAATTCAAATAAATTTGATTTTATTGGATTACAACTTAAAATAAATCAATTATTACTCAACCACACAGTTAACATTTCTTTTATGATTCATTACAGTAATATTTCCCAATTCTCATCTTTATTTTCATAAATTACTGGATTTCAATTTAATTGAAATTTTGTTAACTTTACACATAAATAAAAGCTTAAACCTCAATTAATTCATTCCTAAGATCACACTAATTATTATATTATAAAATGGACCTTTCCCTTGGTTACATCTTATTTATTCTCTTACCAATATTCCACACTAACTGCAATAATTTAGTGAATAAATTTGAGATTGATTTCAAAATAAACTTAACAACAAATAAGATAGGTAACGAACAATAATTATTGTTATTAAATCTAATTCAAAAAGTCTACACTCAATTATTACCTTAAAGTAAGTCTTATGTTTCTATAAATTTATTCATACTTCCGTTACTATATTTATACTTAATAAAGTAACGTTTATTCTTAATAACAACATTATAACTATTCAACATATAAAAGAACTCTATTCCCAAATACATTCATTGACAAATAAGTTAGGAAATTTATAATGGTTGTTATCCTTTCTTAAATATCTCCAAATAACGTACTTCCCAATTGCATTCACTTATGTTCTACCCAACATTCATTATATTTTTTCCATAAATTTGTTAATATTTACATCCATTTATTAACAATTTACTTACATTATACAATTGCAATCTATTATAGTTATTATTACATTAATACTATTTCAAATTTTATTCTTTTAGTATTAATTAAACAATCGTATTAAATTAAGAGATTAAAATGATTTTCACTATTTATATACACTCCATTAAACCCAACAGTCGTTCCAATTACCTTTGTATTGCATTAAATTGGTTATCCATCACTGCCTTTTATTTTACTACCTAAATTCACATATAGTTACAAATTTACCAATATATATAAACACAGAGGAAATTGAAATTTCTTGTCATAAATTCTTAAATTTATATTTTATTCAAGTGCAACAATTACGCTATTTCTTTATTAATATTTTACTTAAATTTTCAACAATTAGGTTAGATAACCGTTTCTACAATTCATTATTAATTATTCATTTAAATCTCCCTTATTTATTCAACTTACACAAAGGTATACATCTTACGCTATCTTAATCATCAGATTTTCATCAAATTTAACAATAATTAAGTTCTAATTATCGTTGCTAAAATTTTCAATTAGCGTTCATTCCAGCATAAATTCTATCTCTTTTATATATATCTTTATTTTTCTTTACAAAATTTTTTATTACATAATCCCTTTTAACTAAAATTTAATCGTCGAAATTTACGGGTCGTTACACTCTCCCCCACTCAAAACTTTTCGTCCCCGAAAAGGAAAAGAAGGTAAAAGAAGAATTTCGAAATCAATATTTTAAATTTACAAAATTAGTTAATTTAGCTAAAATATACAAATTTAGATACAGTGAAATATTTAAGTGATTTCACCATTAATCAACCAAATCAAATAACAATCATCAACCTTACAAACAGCATACATACACAAGACAAAGCAACCATTTATCCAACAAACAAGAAGTTGTTCGGGTTCAGAACTTAAAATTTGTATGGAATGAAAATAACTATCAAGTGCATCCTTTACTCAGCAGTCTTAGATGGAACAAAGATAGATTATTTATTCATCCAACAATTTCACATTTCTTTACCCAACCAACCATAAATCAACCAATAATAATTTCAAAACAACGACCAATTTTCACTTATTATACATTGATTTCATGCTTAGTTGTTTGATTTCCTTTTATGATTCACGTAACCTTTAAATTTCATTTACTCATTAATGTTTGTTTCATTAATTTACTTATTACTTATAATTATTCCTTTATACTTATTTGTTAACAAATAGCTTCAATCTTTTTCCAATGTTTATTTCTTCTTCACGAACTATTTACTAAAATTTCATGATCTTATTTATTCACAGTTTAATCACCTGAGTTTAAAATCATCTATCTGTCATACTTACCTTTTTATTATATTTACTCGATAGAATTTCAATTATAACTTAAATTATTAACATTAAATTCTCCTTAATTATAGCAAATTCATTGAATTATTCATTTCCTCAATCTTCACTTGTAAGTTTTCTCTTACATTTCCTTACTAACATTGCAACTTTTATTATATGGTAAGTTATATATGTTTTAAGAATGTAAGTGAAATTTATACAAGTTTCTTCTCGATTTCTTTAATTAATTAATGGTTAAATAAATATATTCGTTTTATAAATTTCAATTTCAACTTACCTTTAATTTCATTTATTTATTTAAAGGTTTACGTTACTATTATATTTAATAATAGTAAAAATTTAATTACACTAAATTTGCTACCCTATAACATTAATTCTTATAAATAAAGAAGTTTACTAATTCATTTACTAATGTTTACAATTGTTTATTTACATTTCTTATCTTCCTATGGTATTAAATTTTCTTTAATTAAAGGTTCACATTTTCTATACTAAATTGAACTATTAATTAACTGGAATTTTTAAGAACCAAATACCGGGTTTAATTCCAAATTGTTTAAAATAGTAGATACACATATTCTTTTTACTTATATAACTTTAATTATAATCAAACGATAAAGTTCTCTTAAACAAATTTGCAGTAAATTTCTACAGTGGCCTTTCCTCTTCGAAACTCGAAAATGAATGTCGATGATGCGTGCACTCATCACCGAAATTTATTTTCCAGCGACAGAGAGGAAAGTACAAACTTATTTTCCAAAATCTTCCTTTAAAACAATTCTTCCGAAATATATTGAAATACTTATATTAGAAAATACTTATAAATAATATTATTATATTCCAAAATTTATTCGAAAGAATTTTCAAAACCCCCGGAACTTCAGTTCTAAATTTCCAAATTCATTTATCTATTTTCTTCAATTTTATTTCTATTACTATTTACTCTATTTCCTAACAACAAATCTATAGCAACCAATTATAGATATAATTTGAAAATTTTATTTTATATATATATATATATATATAGAAAATAGATTAGGCAAAGTTATTTCATTCGCCTATATTAAAACAAATATTATGTCGGTCTGTCCTATTAAGTGTTTAGAAACCCCTATTGATGTCACAGCGTCCCATGCATCAACCGGAATTTATAAATACAAAACGGAACAGATTAACACAATATAAAACCTTTTATAAAACTAACAAGTACGCTCTCTCATATATATATACACTCAGCGACTCCCATAGGGTATTACTACCCTATTAACAAAGAGTCAAACCCCACAAAGCTAAGGTTTATCGCTAAACCAAAGCTCTGATACCAACTGTAACATCCCGCCTTTTTGCACGATTTAAACCGACACACGTGCCAATTCAAACCATACGGAAGGGCGGATTGTTATGGGGTAAATAAGAAAAAACAGAGAAGAAAAAAAACTAAACAGAATCTCACAGCGGAAGGATAAAATATAATAATCAAATATACAGTTTATAAATCTGTTTACAAAACCATTTATATAATACATATCAGAGTTACACATACCAATAACAATGCAGCGGAACAGTGTAGTGTACTAGTATAAATAATAATATTATAAATCTTCGTCTTCGTCCTCCAGCGCTATATCTTGAAATCCTGAAACGCTCGGACTGACCCGAGCGAATTTGAAAAGACAAAAACACTCGAGTCAGAACTAAAAGATCTTATGTGAGTTAAATTACAGAAATAAATATGAGTGTAGTAACTCAAGAGATGCTCGGGATTTACATCTCCTAAGGATCCCTTAAAATATTTACTATGTAGTATATTGCGTTATTATAATAGTGCCTAACTGTAAAATAAACTTACTTTTAAATAGCGTTAAGGCTTTACATTTTCCACCTTAACACGTAAAATGCCAATAGTCTATACAGTACCGTAATACCTCCTGATCGGGAGGCTACCAGAGGATACTCCATAGGTACAACACAAATAGAAACTCGTAGTAAAGGCTCGATATGGTAGGTGACACGGCACAACTAGGCAATGCCAGGGTAGATATACCAATTGCTATCCAGGCTGGTGGAAACGCGTAGCCGCAGTTACCGCCCACCTCGGACTAACTCCCCAAAATAAAAATATAGAAGTGGCCACTCAATCAATCCAAGTCAAAGTATAATATCGAAGAGGAGGGTCCGATCAGAGGAATGACCTCATTGGCCTGAGAATCGCTCCTGTTTTAGCCACCTTATGCCAACTCACGGGAGTCGGGTCCACGTATTTACCTTACAGGAAACGTCGCCACCACCTACTTCATTCTGGAATCTCCACCGCGTACACGGTTAGTCAAAGTGGTTTTCGGTATCGACAGAGAGTATGTCCATATCCGATCCCGGTCTCTTTGCCAACCCATCGTTATTATAACACCACGGTCATTTAAAAATAGCTCATACTTTAAAACCAGAATAAACATTTCCATTTTAAAATTATGAATACGATATCATTTTAAAACCCAAAATAATATGATATCCTTTATCCCAAATATAAACCTTTAAAAAATCCAAATGCTTTAAAATTTATAACGTCTGAAAGCCAAATATCCTTTCAAAGCATAATATTTCGAAATTCATAATTTAAAACCATAACTTTTAAAACATGAATTGTTTGGATATTCAACAGTATATGAATTAAAAGGTTTAACTTAAATGTTACTTTGTAAAGAAAATAGTTCTCATGGCTTTACAAATACATTTCTTTATTAAAGTCTAAACCAAAATTTGTATTATCTCTCTCAAGTTCCAAAACCACTTCAACTTATATGTATATACGTATATCCATTTGGAGTATTAATATTTCAAACTAAAGTTGGATTTTATTCTTTCAACAAATCGAATGTTCTATTAATTAGTCTTGAATATTCACATAAAATCCATAAATGAATAAAACTCCAATTTCTAGTAATAAAATATATATATTTTTTCAATTCAAATTATACTAGAATATTCATTTCAATTTATCTTGGGAAAAATCCAATTATAAATATCATATCTTAAAATTTCCAAACTTAACATTTAAACATATGATATAAATTATCAAACTCCATTTTCTTAATTTTTTTTTTCCATTTTTAATAAAGAGATTTATACACCTTTTAATTTCAAAATTTTCAACTTCATATGTATATATATGGAAGAACAATATTTATACAATATAAAATTTAAGATTATTATAAACCGTATTCCATCCAAACCATAGAAATCACATTAAAATAGTTATATATAGACCGCGGTGCCTGTATAAAATTTTCTATCCTATGGTCAAGTGATACGGATATTTATCACTTCAATCCGCAATTTAAAAGATATAAAATTTTGCGGTTGTATATCATTTCAAACCACAATCCCGAATGAAAGGAAATATGCATGATAATTTGCAATTTAATGATATACAATAAAACATCCATCAACATCACCCATCATCCAATCACAATCATCAAGCAATATCAATCAATAACAATTTATATTTAATAATATATAACAGGTAATAACTGGCAATTTTATTCAGATTAAATTTAACAACTATTAATCTAACAGTTTATATTCAGTAATAATCTATATAACTGTTAACTAGCAGTTTATAGGCAAACAAATAAATTCTAACTATCAATTAATACGCAATAAATAAATTAAATTAACAGTTAAATTTAATAAATGCAATTCAACAAATATGAGTGAAATAAACATGCCAAATACTCATAAATAAATTTCTATTCATTTCTAAAATTAATTTAACAAACATAAAAGCTTCTAGTAGTTGTGAGTGGGTTTAAACACTCACCTTTTGAATTTAAATCGAATTTAGATTCGATTTAAACCCAAAAATTCGCCCGTCTCAGAATTCGTCCAAACCAGCGTCATCTAGTCCGGAATTTTAATACGATCCTAACAAAAAACCGTTCGTAAAACGGATATCGTATGCAAAAGTTATAACCAAAATTGTGATTGAAATTCAAATTAAAATAAAACAAACAAACAAAACTCACCCTCCAACTTCCATTTGCCACGTCACCTCTCTCCCAATCCCTTACGCATTCCAGAACCCTAGTGCAAAACGAACGAACCCAAACCCCAAGCGTTGACCACGGCCTGTCTCCTCCCCACTCCACTATGGCCCACGCCAGGACTGCCGCTCGAACCACCACGGTGTGCTCTACCACCTGACCCCATGCGACCAAGGTCCGGTGCCAACTCGCCGTGAAACGACGCAGCCGCCGCCCCCTTATAGGAAACCCTAACCGAATTTTGAGCCAAATCCAACCGTTGATTCACCTGATAAACTGCATAGATGCAGTCCCCTCGGTCCACTCAACAATACCCAGAAATAGTTTGACGATCTGACGAAGTTTGATGCGACGCTGATGAACGCCCGTAACTGATTTGGCTCAGATCTGGACACACAGAAATTCGAATCGAAAAACGGACCGCAGATCTGAGTTGCGCTTGCCAAAATCTTCAACATATATTTTTTTCAGAATTTTTAGAGTAGTTTGAAATTTCATTTTGTTTTTGAATTGGTTGGATCTAGGGTTTGCACCCATTGAAGAAGAAGAGGAGCTTGAAGAAAATACGCGCAGATAAAATGAAATTAGGCGGAGGCTAGGGTTTATCGCAGCATATTTATAGATAGATCGCAAAAGGATGGGTGTGCACGAATTTTAACGTGCAAACAGAAGTGGTCCCAAAAGGATATTAATTATACACGTTACAGATTAAATTATTTCTTTCTCGACATTTACATTGCATTTTAAGCGTATTCACACATGTATAATTAGATGCTTCATTTAAATTTCCATCTATATATTCACAATTCCATAAATTTCCAAATACATAGATAAATTCCCAATTTCAACTAAATTTCTAAATTACTGTAATAGTTACTGATTAAATTTCTATCCATTCTCAATAGATTTACGTTTACATACTAAAATCCACATTTCTATGTATATTTGAATTCCATATTATACATATTTTATTTATCTTAATTACTTCCAAATTAAATTTCAATCAACATAAAACGTTTTATTCAGTTTCCAATAATTTCAATCATGCTTTAAATCCAAATGAATAAATAACTTAATTCCCATTTAAGCATTTTTCATTTGATTTGCAATCAACCTTTTATGATCAATTAAATCCCGATATATTAAATAAACGTTATTTCCATCATTCTTTATCCTATGAAGAAATTTAAGTTATTCACACCTATTACTAAATTTCATATTAATGCACACTAATTTACATTTATTGCAATGGTTACCAAATATTTCCCTGCAATAATTCATTCCCTTATACATACTTACATTTTCACTTAAACTTTACTATACCCATTTATTTTCTCAACATTAAAACCAACGTTACCTCAATTCCACTATTGTACACTTATTCTATTATCACTTACTAACTATTCAAATTTTTATTAACAAATAGGCAGGTAATTCCTATGTTACAAATTTTTAATTCATCCTAATCCCTTACTATTGACATACATTTGCATTATTTACATATCATTTACAATGTTACCCAAAATCTCTATCCATTGTAATTAATACCCTAAATAAGTTTCAATTTATATTCAAGTGAATACATTACCCTTTAGCGTTATGTCATCCATTTTTCACAAGAAACGTTTTATCGTTTCGACAACATTTTATTTCTAATTACCTACATTGATTTGTGTACGTCTCGCATTACCATTAACTTATTATTATACATTAAACTTAAATATACTGACAAAGCTTGTTCTTGGTACTCTTTTCATTTTCATAAATAAAATTAGCAGTGGATTCATACCTTATTATGTAATTAACTTTAATTCCACCTAACTAAATATTTACATAATCTTTTATTTGCAATAAATCAACTATTTTATATTAATTAAATTTAATCTTCCTGGTTTACTTATTCATAGTATGTAATTCAGTTACTCACCCTAACCTATTTATTTGAAATCCAATCCATATTATTTTTACTAAGTTCCAATTTCCAAAGGTTACTGCAATTAATCCAATTAATTGCAATAAATTCAAATAAATTTGATTTTATTGGATTACAACTTAAAATAAATCAATTATTACTCAACCACACAGTTAACATTTCTTTTATGATTCATTACAGTAATATTTCCCAATTCTCATCTTTATTTTCATAAATTACTGGATTTCAATTTAATTGAAATTTTGTTAACTTTACACATAAATAAAAGCTTAAACCTCAATTAATTCATTCCTAAGATCACACTAATTATTATATTATAAAATGGACCTTTCCCTTGGTTACATCTTATTTATTCTCTTACCAATATTCCACACTAACTGCAATAATTTAGTGAATAAATTTGAGATTGATTTCAAAATAAACTTAACAACAAATAAGATAGGTAACGAACAATAATTATTGTTATTAAATCTAATTCAAAAAGTCTACACTCAATTATTACCTTAAAGTAAGTCTTATGTTCCTATAAATTTATTCATACTTCCGTTACTATATTTATACTTAATAAAGTAACGTTTATTCTTAATAACAACATTATAACTATTCAACATATAAAAGAACTCTATTCCCAAATACATTCATTGACAAATAAGTTAGGAAATTTATAATGGTTGTTATCCTTTCTTAAATATCTCCAAATAACGTACTTCCCAATTGCATTCACTTATGTTCTACCCAACATTCATTATATTTTTTCCATAAATTTGTTAATATTTACATCCATTTATTAACAATTTACTTCCATTATACAATTGCAATCTATTATAGTTATTATTACATTAATACTATTTCAAATTTTATTCTTTTAGTATTAATTAAACAATCGTATTAAATTAAGAGATTAAAATGATTTTCACTATTTATATACACTCCATTAAACCCAACAGTCGTTCCAATTACCTTTGTATTGCATTAAATTGGTTATCCATCACTGCCTTTTATTTTACTACCTAAATTCACATATAGTTACAAATTTACCAATATATATAAACACAGAGGAAATTGAAATTTCTTGTCATAAATTCTTAAATTTATATTTTATTCAAGTGCAACAATTACGTTATTTCTTTATTAATATTTTACTTAAATTTTCAACAATTAGGTTAGATAACCGTTTCTACAATTCATTATTAATTATTCATTTAAATCTCCCTTATTTATTCAACTTACACAAAGGTATACATCTTACGCTATCTTAATCATCAGATTTTCATCAAATTTAACAATAATTAAGTTCTAATTATCGTTGCTAAAATTTTCAATTAGCGTTCATTCCAGCATAAATTCTATCTCTTTTATATATATCTTTATTTTTCTTTACAAAATTTTTTATTACATAATCCCTTTTTAACTAAAATTTAATCGTCGAAATTTACGGGTCGTTACACTCTCCCCCACTCAAAACTTTTCGTCCCCGAAAAGGAAAAGAAGGTAAAAGAAGAATTTCGAAATCAATATTTTAAATTTACAAAATTAGTTAATTTAGCTAAAATATACAAATTTAGATACAGTGAAATATTTAAGTGATTTCACCATTAATCAACCAAATCAAATAACAATCATCAATCTTACAAACAGCATACATACACAAGACAAAGCAACCATTTATCCAACAAACAAGAAGTTGTTCGGGTTCAGAACTTAAAATTTGTATGGAATGAAAATAACTATCAAGTGCATCCTTTACTCAGCAGTCTTAGATGGAACAAAGATAGATTATTTATTCATCCAACAATTTCACATTTCTTTACCCAACCAACCATAAATCAACCAATAATATTTCAAAACAACGACCAATTTTCGCTTATTATACATTGATTTCATGCTTAGTTGTTTGATTTCCTTTTATGATTCACGTAACCTTTAAATTTCATTTACTCATTAATGTTTGTTTCATTAATTTACTTATTACTTATAATTATTCCTTTATACTTATTTGTTAACAAATAGCTTCAATCTTTTTCCAATGTTTATTTCTTCTTCATGAACTATTTACTAAAATTTCATGATCTTATTTATTCACAGTTTAATCACTTGAGTTTAAAATCATCTATCTGTCATACTTACCTTTTTATTATATTTACTCGATAGAATTTCAATTATAACTTAAATTAATAACATTAAATTCTCCTTAATTATAGCAAATTCATTGAATTATTCATTTCCTCAATCTTCACTTGTAAGTTTTCTCTTACATTTCCTTACTAACATTGCAACTTTTATTATATGGTAAGTTATATATGTTTTAAGAATGTAAGTGAAATTTATACAAGTTTCTTCTCGATTTCTTTAATTAGTTAATGGTTAAATAAATATATTCGTTTTATAAATTTCAATTTCAACTTACCTTTAATTTCATTTATTTATTTAAAGGTTTACGTTACTATTATATTTAATAATAGTAAAAATTTAATTACACTAAATTTGCTACCCTATAACATTAATTCTTATAAATAAAGAAGTTTACTAATTCATTTACTAATGTTTACAATTGTTTATTTACATTTCTTATCTTCCTATGGTATTAAATTTTCTTTAATTAAAGGTTCACATTTTCTATACTAAATTGAACTATTAATTAACTGGAATTTTTAAGAACCAAATACCGGGTTTAATTCCAAATTGTTTAAAATAGTAGATACACATATTCTTTTTACTTATATAACTTTAATTATAATCAAACGATAAAGTTCTCTTAAACAAATTTGCAGTAAATTTCTACAGTGGCCTTTCCTCTTCGAAACTCGAAAATGAATGTCGATAATGCGTGCACTCATCACCGAAATTTATTTTCCAGCGACAGAGAGGAAAGTACAAACTTATTTTCCAAAATCTTCCTTTAAAACAATTCTTCCGAAATATATTGAAATACTTATATTAGAAAATTCTTATAAATAATATTATTATATTCCAAAATTTATTCGAAAGAATTTTCAAAACCCCCGGAACTTCAGTTCTAAATTTCCAAATTCATTTATCTATTTTCTTCAATTTTATTTCTATTACTATTTACTCTATTTCCTAACAACAAATCTATAGCAACCAATTATAGATATAATTTGAAAATTTTATTTTATATATATATATAGAAAATAGATTAGGCAAAGTTATTTCATTCGCCTATATTAAAACAAATATTATGTCGGTCTGTCCTATTAAGTGTTTAGAAACCCCTATTGATGTCACAGCGTCCCATGCATCAACCGGAATTTATAAATACAAAACGGAACAGATTAACACAATATAAAACCTTTTATAAAACTAACAAGTACGCTCTCTCATATATATATACACTCAGCGACTCCCATAGGGTATTACTACCCTATTAACAAAGAGTCAAACCCCACAAAGCTAAGGTTTATCGCTAAACCAAAGCTCTGATACCAACTGTAACATCCCGCCTTTTTGCACGATTTAAACCGACACACGTGCCAATTCAAACCATACGCAAGGGCGGATTGTTATGGGGTAAATAAGAAAAAACAGAGAAGAAAAAAAACTAAACAGAATCTCACAGCGGAAGGATAAAATATAATAATCAAATATACAGTTTATAAATCTGTTTACAAAACCATTTATATAATACATATCAGAGTTACACATACCAATAACAATGCAGCGGAACAGTGTAGTGTACTAGTATAAATAATAATATTATAAATCTTCGTCTTCGTCCTCCAGCGCTAAATCTTGAAATCCTGAAACGCTCGGACTGACCCGAGCGAATTTGAAAAGACAAAAACACTCGAGTTAGAACAAAAAGATCTTATGTGAGTTAAATTACAGAAATAAATATGAGTGCAGTAACTCAAGAGATGCTCGGGATTTACATCACCTAAGGATCCCTTAAACTATTTACTATGTAGTATATTGCGTTATTATAATAGTGCCTAATTGTAAAATAAACTTATTTTTAAATAGCGTTAAGGCTTTACATTTTCCACCTTAACACGTAAAATGCCAATAGTCTATACAGTACCGTAATACCTCCTGATCGGGAGGCTACCAGAGGATACTCCATAGGTACGACACAAATAGAAACTCGTAGTAAAGGCTCGATATGGTAGGTGACACGGCACAACTAGGCAATGCCAGGGTAGATATACCAATTGCTATCCAGGCTGGTGGAAACGCGTAGCCGCAGTTACCGCCCACCTCGGACTAACTCCCCAAAATAAAAATATAGAAGTGGCCACTGAATCAATCCAAGTCAAAGTATAATATCGAAGAGGAGGGTCCGATCAGAGGAATGGCCTCATTGGCCTGAGAATCGCTCCTGTTTTAGCCACCTTATGCCAACTCACGGGAGTCGGGTCCACGTATTTACCTTACAGGAAACGTCGCCACCACCTACTTCATTCTGGAATCTCCACCGCGTACACGGTTAGTCAAAGTGGTTTTCGGTATCGACAGAGAGTATGTCCATATCCGATCCCGGTCTCTTTGCCAACCCATCGTTATTATAACACCGCGGTCATTTAAAAATAGCTCATACTTTAAAACCAGAATAAACATTTCCATTTTAAAATTATGAATACGATATCATTTTAAAACCCAAAATAATATGATATCCTTTATCCCAAATATAAACCTTTTCAAAAATCCAAATGCTTTAAAATTTATAACGTCTGAAAGCCAAATATCCTTTCAAAGCATAATATTTCGAAATTCATAATTTAAAACCATAACTTTTAAAACTTGAATGGTTTGGATATTCAACGGTATATGAATTAAAAGGTTTAACTTAAATGTTACTTTGTAAAGAAAATAGTTCTCATGGCTTTACAAATATATTTCTTTATTAAAGTCTAAACCAAAATTTGTATTATCTCTCTCAAGTTCCAAAACCACTTCAACTTATATATATATATATACGTATATCCATTTGGAGTATTAATATTTCAAACTAAAGTTGGATTTTATTCTTTCAACAAATCGAATGTTCTATTAATTAGTCTTGAATATTCACATAAAATCCATAAATGAATAAAACTTCAATTTCTAGTAATAAAATATATATATTTTTTCAATTCAAATTATACTAGAATATTCATTTCAATTTATCTTGGGAAAAATCCAATTATAAATATCATATCTTAAAATTTCCAAACTTAACATTTAAACATATGATATAAATTATCAAACTCCATTTTCTTAATTTTTTTTCCATTTTTATTAAAGAGATTTATACACCTTTTAATTTCAAAATTTTCAACTTCATATGTATATATATGGAAGAATAATATTTATACAATATAAAATTTAAGATTATTATAAACCGTCTTCCATCCAAACCATAGAAATCACATTAAAATAATTATATATAGACCGCGGCGCCTGTATAAAATTTTCTATCCTATGGTCAAGTGATACGGATATTTATCATTTCAATCCGCAATTTAAAAGATATAAAATTTTGCGGTTGTATATCATTTCAAACCACAATCCCGAATGAAAGGAAATATGCATGATAATTTGCAATTTAATGATATACAATGAAACATCCATCAACATCACCCATCATCCAATCACAATCATCAAGCAATATCAATCAATAACAATTTATATTTGATAATATATAACAGGTAATAATTGGCAATTTTATTCAGATTAAATTTAACAACTATTAATCTAACAGTTTATATTCAGTAATAATCTATATAACTGTTAACTAGCAGTTTATACGCAAACAAATAAATTCTAACTATCAATTAATACGCAATAAATAAATTAAATTAACAGTTAAATTTAATAAATGCAATTCAACAAATATGAGTGAAATAAACATGCCAAATACTCATAAATAAATTTCTATTCATTTCTAAAATTAATTTAACAAACATAAAAGCTTCTAGTAGTTGTGAGTGGGTTTAAACACTCACCTTTTGAATTTAAATCGAATTTAGATTCGATTTAAACCCAAAAATTCACCCGTCTCAGAATTCATCCAAACCAGCGTCATCTAGTCCGGAATTTTAATATGATCCCAACAAAAAAAACCGTTCGTAAAACGGATATCGTATGCAAAAGTTATAACCAAAATTGTGATTGAAATTCAAATTAAAATAAAACAAACAAACACAACTTACCCTCCAACTTCCATTTGCCACGTCACCTCTCTCCCAATTCCTTACGCGTTCCAGAACCCTAGTGCAAAACGAACGAACCCAAACCCCAAGCGTTGACCACGGCCTGTCTCCTCCCCACTCCACTATGGCCCACGCCAGGACTGCCGCTCGAACCACCACGGTGTGCTCTACCACCTGACCCCATGCGACCAAGGTCCGGTGCCAACTCGCCGTGAAACGACGCAGCCGCCGCCCCCTTATAGGAAACCCTAATTGAATTTTGAGCCAAATCCAACCGTTGATTCACCTGATAAACTGCATAGATGCAGTCCCCTCGGTCCACTCAACAATACCCAGAAACAGTTTGACGATCTGACGAAGTTTGATGCGACGCTGATGAACGCCCGTAACTGATTTGGCTCAGATCTGGACACACAGAAATTCGAATCGAAAAACGGACCGCAGATCTGAGTTGCGCTTGCCAAAATATTCAACATATATTTTTTTCAGAATTTTTAGAGTAGTTTGAAATTTCATTTTGTTTTTGAATTGGTTGGATCTAGGGTTTGCACCCATTGAAGAAGAAGAGGAGCTTGAAGAAAATACGCGTGGATAAAATGAAATTAGGCGGAGGCTAGGGTTTATCGCAGCATATTTATAGATAGATCGCAAAAGGATGGGTGTGCACGAATTTTAACGTGCAAACAGAAGTGGTCCCAAAAGGATATTAATTATACACGTTACGGATTAAATTATTTCTTTCTCGACATTTACATTGCATTTTAAGCGTATTCACACATGTATAATTAGATGCTTCATTTAAATTTCCATCTATATATTCACAATTCCATAAATTTCCAAATACATAGATAAATTCCCAATTTCAACTAAATTTCTAAATTACTGTAATAGTTACTGATTAAATTTCTATCCATTCTCAATAGATTTACGTTTACATACTAAAATCCACATTTCTATGTATATTTGAATTCCATATTATGCATATTTTATTTATCTTAATTACTTCCAAATTAAATTTCAATCAACATAAAACGTTTTATTCAGTTTCCAATAATTTCAATCATGCTTTAAATCCAAATGAATAAACAACTTAATTCCCATTTAAGCATTTTTCATTTGATTTGCAATCAACCTTTTATGATCAATTAAATCCCGTTATATTAAATAAACGTTATTTCCATCATTCTTTATCCTATGAAGAAATTTAAGTTATTCACACCTATTACTAAATTTCATATTAATGCACACTAATTTACATTTATTGCAATGGTTACCAAATATTTCCCTGCAATAATTCATTCCCTTATACATACTTACATTTTCACATAACTTTACTATACCCATTTATTTTCTCAATATTAAAACCAACGTTACCTCAATTCCACTATTGTACACTTATTCTATTATCACTTACTAACCATTCAAATTTTTATTAACAAATAGGCAGGTAATTCCTATGTTACAAATTTTTAATTCATCCTAATCCCTTACTATTGACATACATTTGCATTACTTACATATCATTTACAATGTTACCCAAAATCTCTATCCATTGTAATTAATACCTTAAATAAGTTTCAATTTATATCCAAGTGAATACATTACCCTTTTTCGTTATGTCATCCATTTTTCACAAGAAACGTTTTATCGTTTCGACAACATTTTATTTCTAATTACCTACATTGATTTGTGTACGTCTCGCATTACCATTAACTTATTATTATACATTAAACTTAAATATACTGACAAAGCTTGTTATTGGTACTCTTTTCATTTTCATAAATAAAATTAGCAGTGGATTCATACCTTATTATGTAATTAACTTTAATTCCACCTAACTAAATATTTACATAATCTTTTATTTGCAATAAATCAACTATTTTATATTAATTAAATTTAATCTTCCTGGTTTACTTATTCACAGTATGTAATTCAGTTACTCACCCTAACCTATTTATTTGAAATCCAATCCAGATTATTTTTACTAAGTTCCAATTTCCAAAGGTTACTGCAATTAATCCAATTAATTGCAATAAATTCTAATAAATTTGATTTTATTGGATTACAACTTAAAATAAATCAATTATTACTCAACCACACAGTTAACATTTCTTTTATGATTCATTACAGTAATATTTCCCAATTCTCATCTTTATTTTCATAAATTACTGGATTTCAATTTAATTGAAATTTTGTTAACTTTACACATAAATAAAAGCTTAAACCTCAATTAATTCATTCGTAAGATCACACTAATTATTATATTATAAAATGGACCTTTCCCTTGGTTACATCTTATTTATTCTCTTACCAATATTCCACACTAACTGCAATAATTTAGTGAATAAATTTGAGATTGATTTCAAAATAAACTTAACAACAAATAAGATTGGTAACGAACAATAATTATTGTTATTAAATCTATTTCAAAAAGTCTGCACTCAATTATTACCTTAAAGTAAGTCTTATGTTTCTATAAATTTATTCATACTTCCGTTACTATATTTATACTTAATAAAGTAACGTTTATTCTTAATAACAACATTTAACTATTCAACATATAAAAGAACTCTATTCCCAAATACATTCATTGACAAATAAGTTAGGAAATTTATAATGGTTGTTATCCTTTCTTAAATTTATCTCCAAATAATGTACTTCCCAATTGCATTCACTTATGTTCTACCCAATATTCATTATATTTTTTCCATAAATTTGTTAATATTTACATCCATTTATTAACAATTTACTTCCATTATACAATTGCAATCTATTATAGTTATTATTACATTAATACTATTTCAAATTTTATTCTTTTAGAATTAATTAAACAATCGTATTAAATTAAGAGATTAAAATGATTTTCACTATTTATATACACTCCATTAAACCCAACAGTCGTTCCAATTACCTTTGTATTGCATTAAATTGGTTATCCATCACTGCCTTTTATTTTACTACCTAAATTCACATATAGTTACAAATTTACCAATATATATAAACACAGAGGAAATTGAAATTTCTTGTCATAAATTCTTAAATTTATATTTTATTCAAGTGCAACAATTACGCTATTTCTTTATTAATATTTTACTTAAATTTTCAACAATTAGGTTAGATAACCGTTTCTACAATTCATCATTAATTATTCATTTAAATCTCCCTTATTTATTCAACTTACACAAAGGTATACATCTTAAGCTATCTTAATCATCAGATTTTCATCAAATTTAACAATAATTAAGTTCTAATTATCGTTGCTAAAATTTTCAATTAGCGTTCATTCCAGCATAAATTCTATCTCTTTTATATATATCTTTATTTTTCTTTACAAAATTTTTTATTACATAATCCCTTTTTAACTAAAATTTAATCGTCGAAATTTACGGGTCGTTACAAATTAAATTACCTGACATTGATAACTATGAAACTGCCATGAATTGTATTGTCTATTGGATGATGTATTTTGATGGATGTTATTGGTTGATATTTAAATGTTTGGATGTTTATTTGCTTATATATACTGTTATGCATACATATGACACTGTGATTGGTTTAAGTAATATATACTCATCCCCGACATTTAATTGAAATAAATAATTACTTGGCCATAGGATAGAAAATTATATACGAACACCGAATTGGCTAAATTAATAATTTTTAAAAATCGTCGATTTGAAATTTATTTAAATATTTTGATTTAAAAGTTATAAATAGAAATCAATTTATAAAAATCGAATTTATCGAAAAATTGAGTTTGGAATGTTGAAATAAAAATTTGGTTAAAAGAAATTGTTAAATAATTAAAGTGGAGACTTTGGAATTTAAAAATCGGGATATGATTGAATTTCGTAAATTGATTTGTCTAAAGATTTAACCTTAATTCGAGCTTTGAATATTACTAAGTAAAAGCGATAAAAGGATATTTTGAAATTGAGCTTGAAATTGAATCATATTGTAAGTAGGATTTAAATTTGAATACTGAAGGAAAATTTTGTTAAGTGTTAAAAATAGATATTTTGAAAAATCAAGCTAAAAATCGATATACATTGGAATTGAATAAGTTGAAGGTGAATGTAAAATTGAATTAATTTGAAGTCAAAGTTGACATTGATTTGAATTGAAATCGAAATTGAATCGGTAAATTGGAAATTGAAATTTATTTGAATTGGGAAGTTATAATTGAAATGGATTGGTTTTGAAGCTGTTTTAATTTGTTTTCCAAATTACTCTGTTATATAAACCATTTTGAGTACTTAAACTATTTTAATCTATTTTTAATCTACAAAACCCAATTTAAATTATTTTAAACTAATTTATCTATTTTAAATCCATTTTAAAGATTTTAAGTATTTTTAACTATTTTAATTATTTAAACTACTTTTAAACTACTTAAAACTATTTTCTAAAAATTTCAAGCTGGTTAATAAGGTGAAATGTTTATATTTAAATCTTGAATTGAAATACGAATTGAGTTAAATGAAGTTGCAACCTATATTGAATTTCGAAATAATTTTGAAATCGAAATGAGATATTGATGCGGAAAAAGATTTTGAAACGGAATCTTACATTTTAAATAGATACGATGATATTTGAAATGGATATGATTTTTGAGGCGAATATGATATTTTGATATCAATTATGATTCGATTTGAAATGTAAAAGAGACAACGGTGTAATAATACGTAGTTATTAAAGAGACCGGGATCGGATATGGACATACTCTCTGTCGATACCGAAAACCACTTTAATAACTATCATACGCGGAGTGTTGATCCAAAATGAAGTGGATGGTTTGGTGAACGCGTTGACTGAAGAAAGAGAACGATATTGGATGACCCCTGACATGACTAAAACAGGAGCCGCGCCGGGCCATTGAGGTTCGCCATCTCTAGCGGACACACTTCTTTGATACCATATCTATTGCATTTGTGATGCGATTTGGGTGCACCCCTTGATTTGGGAGTTTTGTTTCACGGTGTTGGGGTAGCTGCCGGCTATGCTCAACATCAATCCGGATCACGCAACTACTAGTATCCTAGTTGGTACCGCCTCATGTACCTTGTCATACTGATTATACTATTCGCGACCACCACGTTATGTTTTGTGTTATACCTATGGGGTACCCTCTGATAACCACCAGTTTACGGTGAGGCTTACGGTGCTGTATAGACTATGGCATTATAAAAACGTGTTAAGGGGGATCTAACGCCTTAACGCTATTTTGATACTTTATGTTACTGATAGGCATTATCTACTTAGCGTACATTACTACATAGTAGATAGTTTAACGGATCCTTAAGAGATGGAAAAATCCCGTAACATCTCTTGAGTTATTGCATGCACGTTGACACTGGATATGAGATGTCAAATCCCGTAAACATCTCTAACGCTGTTACACTCATATTTATTTACGATTGATTTAACTTTCATAAGGATATTTTAGTCCTGACTCGAGTGTTTTGTCTTTTCATTACGCTCGGGTCGGTCCTGAGTTTTCAGATTTTTGAAGATCTATTTTGGAGAATGAAGACAAAGATTTGGTATACTATTACTATTATTACCCTTGCATCATGCTATCTGCGGCATTATTTTATTTGTTCTGTTGAATATGTATAACTCTGATAAATGTTGTATAAATAATGATCAAAGTATAATAAACAACTTCATGAACTGTTTATTTGATTATTATATTTTATAGTTCCGCTGCAAGATTCTGTGCTGTTTCCTTTCTTTTATTTCTCTTTCCTCTTCTTTTCTTATTTACCCCAATTACCATCTGCCCTTTCGAATGGTTTGGAATCGACATGTGTATTTGATCGTCGGTTTAAACTGTCCAAAAAGGCGGGTCGTTACAGCCGACTTGTTGAACCCAAAACCTGATCCAAAACCATCCCATTACAGTGCTTTTACAGCCCATTGATGAAGCATATGAGGTTGAAGGAAAGTGCAACTGGTTTGGAGACGTTTTGTGCATGAATTTATGTGTTGTTTAAATTTTTGTGAAGTGTTATTCATTTTATTTGAATTGTTTTATCTCATGTATTCCAGCCATTTAGTCTTGTCTCTCTCACACTCAAATCATTATCGTGCTCTCATGCTTTTGTGATCTCTGTTGGGTGTAGTTGTTTGCCATCTCCAGCTTAAACAGGTGAGTTATTCTCACTAGACAATATATACATATATAACTAGTAAATTGACCCCTTTTGAATCTGTAAAATGCATTATCATGTTACACCAGCTATATTATGATTATATGATATTCATCCATGCTTAAACACCTGTTATAACATTTGTTACTGTTATATTATGCTATTCTGTTATTTTTATTAGTTTATCACACTGCAAGTTCCCTTTAGATTAGAGTCACTATGGGTTGAAATGATACATACCCGAACGGACTTTAGAATAGGAGAAAATCATTATGGGCTGAAATGATAGGCCTGAATGATTTTCAACTATTTTCATTTACTTGGGATTGCGGGTTTGAAATGATCAAACCCGGGTTTTCTTTGTAAATTACGGGTTGAAAGAATATATTACCCGTATCACTTTACCTAGGCTAGAAAATGAAATAAAGGCCCGTTGTTAAAATATGTTTATCTAAAAATTTTAAAATATTTTAGAAATGTAAATATTATAATATTTTGATTTAAATTTGATTAAAAATGATTTTTGTAAAGCATTATTGATTTTCTGAAATTTATAAGCGAAATAAATAAATGGTAAAGTTAGAAAATCTGAAATGTAAGTTATTTTGGAAATTATAATTTGGTGATAAATGGAATTTAAATTAAGTATGAAAATATGATAAATTTACGATATTTTGAATTAAATGAATTTAAAATGATTTTATAATATATTAATGATTTTTGACTAAAGTTAAATGAGAAATGAATGAATATTTAAGTTGAAATTTTGAAATATAACTAAAATTGGAAATTTATGAATTTGGCTTAAAAGTGAATTTTAAGTTAACTAAATAAAAATGAAATTAAGTTGAAAATTTTAAACTTAATTGTTAAGTTAAATTTAATTTAATGAATTAAAAATTTAGTGTTGGAATTTAATAATTGAATTATTATTAAATTTTGATTTTTGAATGGAGATTTAACTTTATAAAATCATGAATATAAGGGTGTTTGAATGATTGTTTTAAAAGTGAAATTATATGATTTTATAAGTTAAAAATGATTTAAATAAAAATATAATTGTTTGTGAAATTATACTGAATATTTGAAGTTAATTAACTGCATTTCTAAAATGCTATTAATTCTAATGTAAATGATAATACAACATTTGTAAATGCTGTAGTTGATAATAATGAACCAAATGGCTAAGTTTAATTAAAGGCTATTATAGCATTTTTGTAAATGTTATAATTGTTGAATTTAACTAATTTTTATTTGAAACTAATGTAACACTATTACACCATTTTTAAATGCTATCTTTTGTTAAATTGAACAGTTTTGAATGTAACTTTCTGTAGCAATTTCTAAATGCTGCGAAAGTTGAATTTTCATCTATTTTAATAAATTAAGTGAATAAATGAATTTTGAAAGACTAAAATTTTGGAAATTTAATAAATTTAACATCATTTTATGATTTAAAATGAAGTAATTTATTTTGAAATATAAACTATTTTGAAATGTGTTTTGTAATGGTATTTAAATTGAATAAAAATGAATGTAGTTTGGAAGATATGATATTTTGATATTTTGAAATGGATTTTGAATGATATTGAATTTTGAAATGATATTTGATTTTGAAGTATAAAATACCATTTTGAAATTTTAACCACGGGATGTATTTAATTTGTAGTTTAACTGATTCTTAAAGGAGGGCGATCCCAAGCATCCTTTAAGTTATTGTGCATTTCTACTACAGTTCACTTGAGTTGGTTTAAATTATATAACTATATATTGTCCTGACTCGAGTGTTTTGTGTTTAACTTTACGCTCGGGTCAATCTGAGTATTCACAGCTTTGGATTATCTTTCTGGAGCTGGTCTTTGCTGGAGTTTCTGCTTAAGTACGTTTATACCTACTTTCTGTTTCAGCTGTTCTAGTTTGTCTTATGTATTGGTGAACTTCTATGTATTTGGGATTTCTATTATGTTGTTTTCAAGACTGTATTATGTATTTGGTTTGAGACTCTGCCGTAGTAGCTTCATGAACTACTATGTATTTTATATTCCGCTGCGAGTTATTCTGATATTTCTATGTCTGTGATTCTTTGATTGTATTTCATTTGCTCCAAATTTATTTACAATGCGATATTTTGAGCAATTCAAGTCCGACATGTGTGGATGTGAATGGCTGAAAATATCGGGTTGTTACAGGTTAGGTCGATGCTCTCTATAATGGAGTTCAATTCCAGTGATGAGGAACAGATAGAGAACTGTTTTGGCGTCCCAAGGTAACATGGGTTAATAGTTTTTGGGTTCTAATGGTGCCCCACTTGAAAATAAAAATAAAATGCATGGTCCAGAATCATAAAAAAGTGTCTGTTAGCCACTTTTGCATTTGGCCAGAAGTATAATGGTGTAATATATGATGTCTATTGGAATTTCACCTGATGAAATGAATAGTTAAGGTACAAAATAACAATGGCCCTGCAATGATTTCATGGTGCCAATATTTTCCTGAATGTAAGTATATGCGACATGTAAAAGGCTTGTTAGGATTTTAAATCCATTGGTAAAAGCAACTAGTCAGAAAGACTTGTCAAAAAGATTTTGATTAGCAAACATTAGATGAAATTAATTGTAAAGAGAAAAGGAATGAGTAATTTAACTACACCATTTACACAAAATGAAAAGCGGAGGAACATAATTTGTTTTTGTACTTGGATCATACAATTTTTTTAAACTGCTAAAAAGCTTGTTTATACTTTATACCATAAAACAATCCGGAAGAACCGTTGTGGTAGCAGTAAGAAAATGTATGGAAATACCCTCGTATTTATTTTACTGCCAATATTTTGCAGTCGGTTTACCAAGTTGATAAACCAGCGTCTAATGGTAAACATTGTAAGTTACCTTTGTATATAAACTAGAGAGCTTCATAGAAATTTTCCATGCATGCCTAGATAAGCTGAAATTTTCCTGCAAAGTCAAAACCATGATATTTTAATTAAAGATCAGAAAAAGACTAGAGCACATAAATGAAAAATGGAAGGAAAAAAGTTGTAATTTTAATGACCATAGTATTGACCACCCACTCTCCCCACTTGACACTTAACTTATCACCATTTCGGATTATATGATTATTAAAGAGGATGAAAGAGATCACGAGGAAGACAAACTTTTACAGTAGGATCAAATTTACGAGTAAAGATGATCAAATAGTATAACAAATGTAAAAGGACAAAATATAAAAAACTTTTACAGTAGAACACAAAATATAGAATGTATATTTAAGGTCCTCAAAAGATACTTACCTCAATCTGTTCAAGGTGTTCTACAACTGGCCATGCACTTAATATCCTTAATTTTCTAGTAATAGCAAAGTCTCGCGCTTGCTTCTACTTCACGGTAATGCTAAACATCTGGATTTTCTAACCTCATGGAACAATTCGTCCACCTTTAGGATTTTAGAGTGTTCTTCCTACCGTATCATAACTGTACTGCCAATACAGTTATTGTACCTATATGACATAATAAATATAATAAGTCATACTTGAATTAGTACTTAAACAACTTATGTGAAAGTCTTATATGCTCAATCTTGTATATATCAAAAAACATTTGAATTATTGGGTACAAAAATGAGAAATAGTTTATCAAAACGTAATGAATTCAAAAGAAACTCAAAAATACAACATAACTCGGCGATGACCAATAAATGTATTGAATACCATGCAATATCATATATAAGCAGGACTTGACTAATTCTTATGTTTTTCATGATACTTAGATGTAGAGTTATCTCATTCAATAAAGCATCAACACTCGTGACATAACAACAGAAAGTAAAAAAAGAAAGGTGGGGGAAAATAATATATGCAAAAGGATGACAATTAGAAATGGTAAAATGATCTCTGAAGATTTATTTGCAAAACATTCAGTTATATGGTTTGTTATTCATTTTTTCATTAAATCAGTTTCAATAAGTTTGAATGATGCAAGCGGTTGATATATGTTGAATGTAAGAGATATGAATGTATAGAAATGCATCCCATTACATACTGAATGTGTTGAAAATAAAGTTATAATAAATAAAATCAATATTATTTAAATACCCATATATTAACTGATAGGTTGTAAAATCATCGAACAAATAATGTGCTGGACGAATAATCAAGGTAGGAAATAACACTGTAAAGCGGGATGAAATATATATTAACACATAGTTATTGATAATAACTACTATTCTATAACAGAACCTCAGAACTGTTTCATGTTTGATCTGTAATTGAAGAAAATAGTGAAGAAATTAATTCACTTTCAAGTGCAATTTCAATGACAGATATAAAGTTAATAAACAAAGCTACCCGACATTAAGGTTTTCTCACTTGTACAGCATAAAGCAAAAGAAAGGGACAGTACATCAGATCGCAGTGTCAAAAACAAAGTACGAACTAACTGATGAATCCATAGAATACTAAAATGAAGGAAAAGAGTACTAAACTACCAACTTGGATTTTCCTAAATTTGACAGTAGCCTTTAAGTTCCGTGGCAGAATACCATCAGTGGCTATATATGTGACATGTAATGGAGTTACTGAAATGAGAACTGTAGTGAGCAGAGAAGAAGGGGCGGAGTAGAAGTTCGCCAAATTTTTACTGCAGCGAATTAAAACATCAGTCTATTCAATCGCTGGTAAAAAAATTGCAACCCAAACATCAGCCAATCCATGATCTCCTCTAATGGCTGAGCAACCAAATCGCCTGCCATCAATAATGGACTCCTCCAAAAACATGGGCAACTCGAATCGAACACGGCAAGAACTCCCAAAATTCAATTGGAGTTGCGATTGAATTTTGTTTTCTGAGAAAATTGGGTTGAGAAATTGTGAGTTAGTCAATGCCGCCATGAATTATGAAAGTAGTGTGTTTGGAGATTTGGATTTTATTACACTGATATTATTCTCAGTTACATTCATTTTGTAGTGTAAGGTTTGAGCGTGGGTTGCGGGTTGTTTTCGCATACCCCTTTTTTTAATTTATTTGCCTACTGTTAAAATATATGTTGGTAAGCGATGCAAATTAACGTAGTTGTATCGGTTGACTTTAAAACCGATGCGACTAAAACTATTTGCATCAACATATTTGCATCGTTTGTTGGTGACAACTGATGCAAATTTGTTTTTTTATTACCTATTGCTTTCCACGTACCAATTGCATCGGTTATTAAGACAGAACTATTGCAAATAGTTCTATTTGCATCAGTTTTTACTTCAACCGATGCAAATGAGGCGATGCAAATGGCATGTTTTGTAGTAGCGTCAAGCCCTCCGATCGTCGCCAAGTTGACGATCCGCTGTTGAAATCAAAACCCACGAATGAACGATCGGGAATAATCTAGCCGATTCCGACCACATAGCAACCCAGATTGAAAAATAAATAACAAATTTGACTTGCGCTCGTCAGAGCTTCAAATCCATATAAAATTCGATATAGTTTGAGGAGGTTTGATTTTGAGGTTGAATTTTTAATTGAATTTGGATTGTGAAATTCAGCGTTTGTCTGCCATTGAGAAAGAGGAGCAATAGAATTTTCTGTACGTATAGAAATGATAAATAAAAGGCTACTAAGGATTATAACCGAATATATATATATATATATATATATATATATATATATATATATATATATATATATGCAGATTGAAATAGGAACAATTGGATCGAATCGGTTTGAAAGTTGAACGCTACACAACACAAAATGCCCGTTTCGACTACAGAACGAAAATGGGTCAAACCATATATCAAAATAGATGTTTTTAAATATTTTAAAATCAATGGGGCATGTTTCAAGTCCAAATTCCATCGTATGGAGAAGTTATGCTAAAATCAATTTATTTCGAATCGATTTCAATTGATTTCGATTAAATTTATTTCTAGGCGTTTCAAGTCCGTACGATCAACGGACAAGCCCATCGCTGCAAAACTTGAAATCCTACAATAATTCACCGTTATGGATCCAATGAAATCGGTTTCGTCGAAATCCAAGTAAGTGGCCAAAATGGCTATTTTCTAGTTAATTAAATACATTAATAATTGATAAACTAAATCAAGATTTCAATTTCAACTCTATAACTAAAAAATTTCATCATTTTTAAATTTATTAATCATTTACACTAATTTAACCAAATTTAAATATCAATTTAGGGTTGATTAATTTACCAATTTTAGTGTTAGCCTTAATTTCATTAAATTTCATTTAATTGCAATTAATCCAATTATTAAGTTTAAATTCCAATAAATTAATAAATTTTGATATTTATTATTTTCATTCAACCAATTGTCATATTATGAATAGAATTAACATTATTTCTAATTATTTCCTAAATTTATACTAACATAACATTGAATTGTGATTCATTGCAACTGATTACAAATTTTTATCTAATGGACTAAATAAATGATTAACTTATAATTTATTGTTATCATAACTCTCAATAACATTTTTATAAGTTTATCATTTCCAAACCAATGTTATAATTTCTTACTGAACATTGATTTTATTCATTTACCATTCAATATATATTAGTTCATTTGTTAATTCAGTATTTATGTTTGTTTTCTTATATTCGATTTATAGCCTAGTATAACATTTACATTAATTCTGTTAATTCTAACTTCATTAAAATTGTTAATATTTAACTTAGATTAACATTATTACATCTCAATTACGTTATTATTACATTAATGAGTCACAGATTTCTGTTTTTCCAATATTAGATAACAAGCATTTAATAAAATTAACAATTAAATTGCCGTAAATTTTACGGGTCATTACACTCTCCCCCACTCAAAACTTTTCATCCCCGAAAAGGAAAAAGAAGGAGAAAGAAGGAGTTAAGAAAACAATACATCTTATTCAAAAATATTAACTTTATAAACAAATAAATTTACAAAATTGATTAATTTAAATAAAATATACCAATTTATAACTATTAAATCTTTTTATACTCAAATTAATAGTTTGGAAAACTTTTTTAAATTTTTTTTCTAAGCCCAAATTTACGGAAAATTTTGACAGAGTCTCCTTTGTACGGAGAGGCTCGGAAAAAATATAATACCAAATATAACAATACATATCACAATATCTCAAAATAATATATCCCAACAATGGGAAAAACAGTATAGTAATGCTATAAACCCTAATCCAAAAACGTACCTATTTGTCGGGAAAACAAACGCTTAATTATAAAACCAAAAGCAGTAGCGGTTGCTTCCATAACCTGCATTTCACTTATATAATCCCAAAGGAGTTAATAATAATTATATAAATAAAATATTTAAAGTTGTTTCGACCAATTCATTATAAAACAACAATCACTTGCAACCAACAACATACACTCAAATACAAATCAACTATCTGATTCTTATTTATTAAAGAATTTCATCGAATACTTTCATTATTTCAAATTTTACTTGTAAAATTTCCCATTACATTTTCTTTTAGCATTTTAACTTTTTATAGTTGGTAAGTCATATATACGCCTTTAAGAATGTAATTGAAAATTATACAAGTTTTTCTCATTTCTATTAACTAATTTAATGTTCAATAATCATAACCTTTGTTTTATAGGTTACAATTTCAACTTTCTTGAAATTTTATTTATAACCTAGCATTTAAATCTCTTATTTTAATTTGAGGTTCCAATTATTAATTAGTTACATTCCATTTCACCACAATAATTGCAATTATCAATTAACGAAAACTTAAGAATTAAATACCGACTTAAGTTTCAAATCATTTTAAAATAACAGATAGATGTATACATTTACAATCTATATATCCAATTATGTTTAAAATAATTTGAAATTTTTATTTGTTTATCAAAATTAATCCGTAGTAAAACTAGTACAATGGCCTTCGCACTTCGAAACTCGAAAACGAATGTCGGTGATTTGTGCACTCATCATCGAAATTATTTCCCAGAGACATAGAGGGAAGTACAGAACTTATTTCCTTCCAAAATTTATTTAAAACAATTCTTTCAAATCATGTTGGAATATTTATATCAGAAAATACTTCTAACTAATATCATTATTATATTCCAAAATCATTCGAAAGAATGTTCAAAACCTCGGAACTTAAGTTCTAAATTTCCAATTTTTACTTTATTTTTATTTTAAATATCATTTCCAACCAATATTTTTAAATTTCACTACCTAAAAACCAATATATGACAACAAAATATATATCATTTATAAAATTTATTTTATATATAGAAAATATAATAGGCAAAATTATTTCATTTACCTATATTCAAAACAAATATTATGTCGGTCTGTCCTATTAAGTGTTTAGAAATCCCTACTGATGTCATAGCGTCCCATGCGCCTATCAGAATTTGTAAATACAAAATGAAACAAATTAACACAATATTAAAACCATTTTACAACACTAACAAAAATACGCTCTCTCATATATATACACACTCAACGACTCATCATAGGGTATTAATACCCTATTAATAAAGAGTCAGACCCTCCATGACGCCATAGAAAAGTTAATCAGATAGAAAAAACTGCTGCAATTTGTCAAAAACCCGCACGATGGAAGGCAAGGAACGCAGACCCCAAACGCGGGCCGGCTTCACGCCAACCAAAATAACCTGCTCAGACCGTGGGTAGATTGATTATAAACACTATTGTAAGAGGACCTCATCCTGCAGACAAGTGTTGGCAGGAGATGGAACGATATGCTACCTCCTTGAGGCATGCAGATTATGAATGTTGTTCGAATGTGGAAGATGAAACCCCCGCAAAGCAACAACGCATGATGACTGACGATATAGTGTTTAGGAGTCGAGATGCGGACAAGGTGGAGGCTCCTACTATCGACCCGATGGTTATATCTGCAACAATCGGGACAGCTTACGTGAAAATAATCCTGATTGATTGTGGAAGCTCTGTCAACATCATCTTCAAGAAGGCTTATGACCAAATGAAGATGGAAACGAAAGATTTGAAATCATGCAAAGCCCGTATCAACGACTTTAACGGTGCTGCAACCGACGCGATGTGGTATATAGAGATACCAGTTGAACTGGGAGAAGGTGAGCATAGGAGAGTATGAGTCCTACCGTTCATAGTAATGGATGTTGACTCTCCATACAATGTCTTTTTGGGTCGTCCAGCCTTGGCAGAATTAAGGGCCGCTTTGGCCCCATGGTGTTTGACATTAAAATTTTCAAAAGACAAAGGATTCGGTGTTGTACATGGCGATCAGGCGACCGGTCGCGCATGTTATGTGGCGGAACTGAGAGAAGCTCAGTGGAGAGAGAAGCGAAAGGTTGCAGATAGCTCCGTCCGCTTCCTAAAGACTGATGATTGACGAGTAGTGCCCGAGCCCCGGCTCGGGCAGCATTCTCGGATCCTTAGAGACATAGATCCGAGAGATGATGATGAGGAACCCAGGGAAACGAATGCGGAACCGGCAGAGCTGAAGATCGACATCCCAGTCAGCCAAGAAGACCCATCACGAATTCTTGAGATCGGATCGCAACTCGACCCTTCAGTGGCGAGGATATTACTGATTTCCTCAGGGCGAATCTGGACTTTTTTGCTTGGACACACTCTGATATGTGCGGGTTTTCACCAACAATTACGAGTCATATGTTGAACATAGACCCAAAATACGTTCCCATAAAACAGAAAAGGAAAGGCATGGACCCGGATAGGTCTGCGGCTCTCAAAAAGGAGGTGGACAAACTCAAAGCCAATGGGTTCATCCACGACGCCCTCTACCCTGAATGGGTATCTAACCCAGTGCTAGTGAAGAAATCAAATAGAAAGTGGAGAACTTGTGTTGATTACTCCGATTTAAATAAAGCATGCCCGGATAGTTTCCCTTTACCTAGAATCGACCAGCTTGTTGACTCTACCGTCGGACACGAATTACTGTCATTTATGGATGCGTACTCAGGATACAATCAGATCCGATGCACATTCCAGACCAAGAGCACACCAGTTTTGTCACAAATATGGGGCTATATTGCTATGTAGTAATGCCCTTTGGATTGAAAAAAGCGGGAGCAACTTATCAGCGTCTGGTGAATCGAATGTTTAAAGACCAGTTCAGTAAGACGATGGAAGCCTTTGTGGATGACATGCTCGTGAAGTCACGACAGTCAAACGACCACATTCGAGACTTAGCAGAAATGTTTGATATACTCAGACATTATGGTATGAAGATCAACCCCTTGAAGTGCTCTTTTGGCGTGGCATCAGAAAAGTTCTTGGGTATCATTGTGAATGCACGTAGAATTGAATCTAACCCGAAAAAGATTCAAGCTATTCGAGACATACAAGTTCCCAAAACTATAAAGCAAGCACAAAGCGTGAACGAAAAGGTGGCAGCATTGAGTTGATTCATATCCAAAGCCACGGATAAACGCATTCCCTTCTTTGATGCGATAAAGAAGGTAAAAAGGAATTTCGAGTGGACATCCGACTGTGAGGAAGCATTTCGAGCTCTAGTAAGGCATTTGGAGAGCCCCCCGGTGCTATCAAAACCAATCGACCATGAAATGTTGTATGTATACTTGACAGTATCCCAACACGCTATCAGTACGGCTCTTGTTCGCGAGGAGGACCGAGTTCAAAAGCCAACATATTATGTCAGTAAACGCTTGACGGGGGCGGAAAGAAATTATCCCAAGATCGAGAAATTAGCTTATTGCTTAGTGATTGCATCACACAAGCTTCGCCCATACTTCCAGGCACACTCAATTAGTATTTACACTGATCAACCCCTACGACGAGTACTCCAACGACCAGAAACTTTGGGAAGGATGTTAAAGTGGAATATTGAATTAAGTTAATTCGATATTACCTACCTACCAAGAAAGGCCATACAGGGACAAGCGCTAGCGGATTTCATCGCTGAATTCACCATGATTGACGAATCAAACGGCCGCAATGTCATACCTCCCGTCCAATGGAAGATGTACACCGATGGGCCATCTAACGACAGTTGTTCGGGGGGTTGGCATAGTTCTAGTAACTCCTGAGAACTGATCAGTTTGCTATGCTTTGAAACCCGAATTCACAGCAATGAATAATGATGCCGACTATAAAGCATTGATCGCCGGTTTAAGACTCATTAAAGAACTAGGAATAAGATCGGTTGAAATTTTTTACGACTCGCAACTGGTGGTGTATCAAGTGCGTGGTGACTACCAAGCAAGGGGGCAGAGACTTGCCCCGTATTTGGCCCAAGTTCAGGAGCTGCTAGCAAATCTCGAGTATTATGATATTTCACATGTCCCGCGTAGGCAAAACAGAGCAGCCGATTCATTGGCAAAATTCGCAAGCATTGTTGATGCACACCACATGGGATTGTTTCCTGTCAAAACCTTACATGTTCTGAGTATAAATATGATGGAGGTAGATTTCATGTTAGAAACAGGAACCGAAAGGGAGTCATGGATGACCCCATTCAAGCAGTACTTGTTACATGGGGCGGTGCCCAAAAGAAGGAGTGAAAGACGACAAGTCATTTGTAAGGCTTCTCGTTATGTAATGCAGGATGGAATAATGTATCGGAGGGGATTCTCGACCCCATTATTCTGATGCATTGCCCATGATGAGATAAAACGAGTCCTGAAGCAAGTCCATGAAGGTGAATGTGGCGACCATACCAGAGGACAGATGTTAGCAAAGAAAATCCTCCGCTATGGATATTATTGGCCAACTGTAAATTGGGATGCCGCAGACTACGTGAGAAGATGTGTCAAATGCCAGAAGTATGTGAAAATCCCAAGAGCTCCGCCGATGGAACTCATTAGTCCTTGGCCTTTTGCAATATGGGGAATCGACATAGTCGGTTCCTTGCCTCTATCTAAAGGTGGTGCAAAATACGCGATTGTTACGGTCGATTATTTTACCAAGTGGGCAGAAGCAAAAACTTTGGCCACTATCACCACCAAAAAGGTCATTAATTTCGTTGTACGAAATATTATATGTCGTTTTAGCCTTCCACGAACCATCGTCACAGACAACGGAACTCGGTTTGAAAGCAAAGAGTTCAAAGAATTTTTCCTAAAATATTGTATTGAGAAAAATGTTTGCAGCGGTTGCTCATCCGAAAGCTAAAGGACTAGTGAAGGCCGTAAACAAGATAATCAAATCCTTATTGAAAAAACGTTTGGAAAAGGCTAGAGGCAAGTGGGTGGATGAGCTTCCAACGGCACTTTAGGCTTACAAAAGCACCCACAAGTCTGCGACTGGCCACACTTCGTTCGCATTAGCATATGGCACGGAAGATGTCATACCCGTGGAACTTGAAGTCCCATCACATCGGGTAACTTATTATCACACTGAGTCAAATCGAGATCTCGTGCTGGAATCATTGGACTTCATTGATGAAAAACGCGAAGAAGCTAATTTAAGAGCGGCCGTGTACAGGCACCGAGTTGCTCGATATTACAATGAAAAAGTCCGACCGAGAATCTTTGGAGTGGGTGATCTCGTTTTGAAACGATATTTCCCAGTTCCGTCACACATGAGCCCCGCATAGGAAGGTCCATACGTCATTAAACGGAAGCTTGGAGAAGGAACTTTCAAGCTAGCGGCTGTTGATGGTGTGACACTTCCTCGAGCATGGAATAGTGAGCATTTGCGGCACTATTACACTTAGTTCAATTCTATCATATTTTAGTTGCATTTATTTCCAGCAAGTTTTTATTCCTAGTTTACGCGTGTAAAAAGACAATTTAGCTTATTTGCATTAATAAAGGCTTGAAACCATTTCCTTTTCCCATGAATTGTCGATGTTTCTGTGCATGATAACGCTGTAACAAATGACTAAGAGATACATTACTTTGTCTGACGTACGAACAAGTATGAACGACTTGAAATCACTAAGTCCCCAGAGTACGGACTGGAGTACTCTAAGTCCCCAGAGTGCGGACTCGAGTATAAACGACACAAAATCTCCAAGTCCCCAGAGTGCGGACTGGAGTAGTCTAAGTCCCCATAGTGCGGACTCGAGTATAAACGACTCGAAATCTCCAAGTCCCCGGAGTGCGGACTGGAGTACTCTAAGTCCCAAGAGTGTGGACTCGAGTATAAATGACTCGAAATCTCCAAGTCCTCGGAGTGCGGACTGGAGTACTCAAAGTCCGCAGAGTGTGGACTCAAGTATGAACTACTTGAAATCTCCAAGTCCCGGGAGTGCAGAATGGAGTACTCTATGTCCCCAGAGTGCGGACTCGAGTATAAACGACTCAAAATCTCCAAGTCCCCGTAGTGCGGCCTGGAGTACTCTAAGTCCCCAGAGTGCGGACTCGAGTATAAACGACTCGAAATCTCCAAGTCCCCGGAGTGCGGACTGGAGTACTCTAAGTCCCTAGAGTGCGGACTCGAGTATAAACGACTCGAAATCTCCAAGTCCCCGGAGTGCGGACTGGAGTACACTAAGTCCCCATAGAGCAGACTCGAGTTTAAACGACTCCAAATCTCCAAGTCCCCGGAATGCGGACTAGAGTACTCTAAGTCCCCAGAGTGTGGACTCGAGTATAAACGACTCGAAACCTCCGAGTCCTCGGAGTGCGGACTGGAGTATTCTAAGTCCCCAGAGTGTGGGCTCCAGTATAAACGATTCTAAATCTCCAAGTCCTTGGAGTGCGGATTGGAGTACTCTAAGTCCCCAGAGTGCGGACTCGAGCATAAACGATTTAAATGTCCAAGTCCCCTGAAGGCGGGCTGGATATAAATGAGTTGAAGTCATCGAGCCATTGGCGTACAGACTAGAAAATATTCTAAGTACCTGGAGCGTGGAATAAAGAATGTGCAATGCCAAAATATTATCAACTTATTTGAAGATGAATCGAGAAGCTTATGTAACTCGCAATAGCTTGGGTTCCGACCATGATTATACCGAAAACTGGACAGTAGAAATCTTCGGAAAGGCAAAAAGAACTAAGTTTTGTTCATCAAAATAAGTTTCTACTTCAACTCCTCCGAAGCTCGGAGTCAAAAGTTTATTTACATAAACTATGAAAACAAAAATAATTACGTAATCTAAACTAGCTCTTGTTGAATGAGAGCGAAGACTATTTCTTTGACTTCTTTGACTTTTTGCCCGATGACTCTGCCCCGGTACGTTTACCCTTGACGGCTTTCTTTGACGAGGGAGTGACAGCCAAAGAAGTATGAGGAATATCCATGGGTTTGGACCCGCCTGGGAGAATGACCTTCAACGGCTTGTTCAAAGGATCGTCCGGATCCACAGCTTGAGGTTTGACCTTGAACTTGATCGTCTTTTCCGTCTCTTTATCAAGCTGCTCCTTCATGCTCAATTCGGACATGTGCTTAGAGACGCCTATAATTTCAACTACATAACCCCCATCGATGGGGGAGGAAGTCTTAGATTTTTCCTCGTCAAGCGCTCTGATCACCTGAGCATTGGGACCAGGAGCCTCTCCTGCATGAGTGGCTTCACTCGTTTTTCCCATAACCTCCTTAGCGACATTACTCCTCGGAGTGGGCTCAAGATTAGAACGGCCTACATAAAATCATGAAAAGCAAGTATTAGAATGCGATAGCTTCTGTTGGAAAGTGAAAACTCTTGTAATGTTAAAGCGAAGGAGTTGCCTACCAAGTTCCGGCTAGCTCTCAACTATCAGGGCGATCTCGCCCTTTGAAATAGGTGACAAAACATGAACACTAAGGTCGGGGTCCTCCGAGTCATAGCCGATGTGCTGTTCAAAAGGATCGAGTACTGGCCGACTGGTCGGCTTGGTAGGCACACGAGCTGGAGACTCAATCCTGGATGGACCGGCGACATCTTCTTTTCCATTTGTTGAAGGGGAGCCTTTGCAATAAATAGCTTTAGCCGCTGACAGGTCCGAAGGCTCATTTACCTTGAGGAATTCTTTTATCAAGTCCCCTTCATTAATGTCCTCGATACTGTGTTCGGCCTTCCTGATTTCAATTAAAGTCTCCCATGCCTCGGCCAAAGATTCAAGATAGCCCTCGCCCAGAAAAGTTAAGTCCCGGTGCATGAGAACGCGGGCATTGAATTTGGCAATAAGCGGGTCGAACATGGTTTTGATTTCTTCTCTACCTTCTTCCTTGGCCGCCTCAAGACGGGAGTCGGTTTCCGCAGAGGCTATCTTTTTGCCCTCTTCGCGGGCTTCATTCTTCAGCGCCCCAACTTTAGAAAGCTCGCCCTCAAGTTTCGCCTTTAGGAGTCGCGTTGCAACAATCTCATCGCAATACCGTTGCGACTCTTCTTAGGCAGCAACCTTCTCCTCTTGTTCTTTGCGGATTCGCTCCTCAAGTTCTTTAACCCGGAGACAGAATGCATCCCTCTCTTTTTGCACCAAATCTTTTTCCAAAGCCAAAGCCCCACAGCGTGGTACCGCCTCGTCGAGTTCTTTTTTGTGAGTCGATTCCAGACGAGTTACAGCTTCGGTGGTATCCTTGGCACTCTGCTGGGCGGCCTCAAGTTTAGATTTGTAAGTCGCAATGTCTTCGTCCTGAGCTTTAATGATATATTTGTCATGGATACCCTTAAGCTTCAGGCGATCGATCTGGCGCTCCATGGAGACTTTTGAAAGTTTTTCAGCCAAATGAAAAACACGTCATGTTGAACATAGACGTCGTTGGTGCAGGCGATGGCGCTCTATTTAACATCTCCAGGTATATGGTGGATCGCCGGGGGGAACTTTAGACCATCAAAGCAGATCTTTGGAAATTTAGCTTTAAGCTCGATCAGTCTCTCCGATACTGTAGGATATGTTACGGGAACAGGAGGAGATGGCTTTGAAAGTTCATCTCTCCTGTGAGGATCCTGGGATTGTCGTGTGGAAGAGGAATCAGAGTTTTGGTCTCTGGGGACATCGGATTGCGACCCCTTGTATCTGTGCTTATCTTTGCTTTGTTCCGAGTGAGAAGAGGGATGTTGGTGGTACTTGGGCTGTTAATATGTTTTCTTCCGAGATGATGAGTCACAGGAATGATAATCCCTATCGACATCACCGTCTTTGTCCCGACGTCTCCCGGAACCTGAGTCCCGTCCAGAATGATGGAAGATAGACGACCCGCGGAGACGATCGATTCCGTGTGTATGCCCCATGTCGCCTGCGCGGAATTTAAAAAAAACAACGAATTAGCAAAGAGTAGTGTGACGATGGAATTCAAGTGCAAGGTGAAGTGCATGTGTTTGTGTGTGTGTCCTAGTGTTTCCCCCCGACTGACCGGTTTCTTTACTAATGGGTATTTTTTCTCCCTGAGTGTGGGCTTGAACACCTGCATCGCCTCTGATGAGCGAGTGAAGTTTAAGTGCCTCCGGATCATCGAAATCATAATTAAGTAGATCGTCAGGTATCGAGAGGTTCGAGAGGCCCTCTAAAGAACTTTTTAAACGTTGTGAGGAAACCTCTTTCTCTGTTGGAAAAAGAGTTACTTTAGAGGTTGCACCAAATTTTTCCCTCCTTATCTTGTACGTCAGTTTCTTTTTCCTCTTCGAAGGGGAGGATGACGTTTCGATGTCACGAACTTCAACTAGAGGGTCTTGAGTAGGCCCAACGTCCTCATCTTGTGCTTCGGGTGTTTCATTTTCTTTGATTTCTCCTTCTTCTAGTGCGCCAGAAGCGTTGCGTGCGGAAGACCCACCTTGTTTTTTTACTTTACCGGAGGCGGGCCTGGACATGGAAACGCCCTAAGGAAGGCTTATCCGACGGCTTTCTGCTAACGGTCCAAACTGTAACGATCCAGAATTTCCGTCATTTGAAATTCAGATATTTAATTGATTTTAAATATCAACAAGTGAAATTTGTAAGTTGAATAATTTATTTTTCGAATATTTAGATTTAATTGGATAGTTAAATCGATAATTTAATATTTGAAATTGCGTAAATAATTGAAAATTGGGTTTAATATGATTAAAAATGATTTATAAAGTTATAATAAATCACATTGGAGTTATAATGATGTTATAGAACTTTTAAAATTGAATTAAAACTTAATCTGTGAAAATTGAATATTTTAATATTTAATTGACGAGTTAAAATAGCCATTTTTCAAAATGTCTCGGATTTCGACGAAACCAATTTCATCGGATCCATAATGTTATATTATTGCAAGATTTCAAATTTCGTGTCAATCGGGTTTACAGTTTGTCCGGGGCAAGCCAAAATGCATAGAAATTGGTTTAATCGATTTAATTTAAATCTGATCGTTTATCTCCGTAACTCGCACAGATGATAGAATTGGCTCTCGATACCTATTCCATTGTGTCTAGAACGTGGGTTAAACTCTAGAAACGCCGGTCACCGCGCGAGATTTGGAGTTCGGAAAAGTCGGATGAATAGTGTTTTTCGCTGGATTCTCTATAAAAGGACCCATCTCCTTCTATTTTAGCAAAACCCACTCTTCCAAGCTGCAGCCGAGCTCGACAGCTTCCTGGCCGAGGGTTGTAGTCGTGAAGGGCTTCGAAGCCATGGTCCCTGATCTTTGCCTCGACGTTCGTACTGGTGGCGGCTATTAGGGTTTTTTGCTCGATGTTGGGTTCGGTCGCGTAAGAGTTACCTAGAGGGAGAAGAACGAAACGCGTACGTGCGGCCTGGATCCTATTTCTAAAAGCAACATCCCAGATTATAGAGGGTTTGAAAATAAAATTAATTTGTGAATTAAATTATATTATAAATTGTACGATGTTAAAATACGATATCTTGTTCATACGAGGTCGGAAAATTACGAAACGAATTGCATTGCAATCATTTTGTCGAGCACTGCGCGATGGAGCTGGTTTGGAGTCGTTTGGAGATAGCGATAATTTCGGGTAAAATTAAACGCACGTTTAATTTTATTCGAAATAAAATGCTACAACTGTTATCGGAAACTCAAGGTGAGAACTTCTCACTCAATCGAATTGTTTCAATTTAAATTTTAAATAGTTAGATTTAAAATTGCTTGATTGTGTGATTGGATGATAGTTATTATATGTTGTAATGAAATAGACCCTATACGCCATATATTAAGCGGATGTTATTTATTAAACACATATACCGTGATAATTCCAACTTGTATGGATTTGGTATTATATATGTATTTAGAGTTGATTTTCCCGCATTATATAGCGGATGAGACCTTATTACACCGCATAATAGCGGATAATATTTTATAAATCCCATATACCATGATATTTCGTCTCGAAGCGGAATTGGTGTTGTGCTAACATCTGTGGATGAATGGAAACAGGTTGGAGGGATCCAACTGGATTCCTCAAACATTTGAATTTGTTTCAGTGTTTGGTGTTGATCTATTTATAATCTGCGTGATTATCTTTATGATTGAAATCGTTAAAGGCTAAAATTTAGCCGAATATATTTTTGGTATCGTTAGATGCCGAAAATAAATAAAATTGGATTTTTGAAAATTTAAGTTGAGAATTCATAATAAAATTTAATTTTGGAATTGATTCATTTTAAATAAATAAACGTTGAAATTTTTATGTTATAAAAATTATGATTTTTGTGAAATATAACCGAAATGTGATTTTTGAAATAAGTAGTTGATTAATTTATAAAATGGTTTAAATTGGGATTTTTGAATTATTTATATAAAAGATTTATAAAATTGATATTTATAAATTAAAATATTGGAATTGTAAAACGAGTTTTATAAGTATTAAAATAAAGTATAAATGGATTTCATAAGTGGATGAAATCTATAGATTTATAAATTGTGAAGTTATAAAATGAATAGATTATTTGTAAAATAAAAGATTATTAAGTAATTAACTTATAAATTGTATTTTGGCATGTGAATGGGATACAGATAGAATTTGTTAATAAAGTGATTTTATAAGTTAAAGTTGTTATAAAGTATAAATGGAATTTATAAACGTTGCTTTATAAATCCGAAATCGACTTATTTTGATAAGTTTAATTATTGTAGCTTATTAAAGGAAATATATCCACGATTTTGAACAGTGGATAATCCTTTAAATAAAATATGTAGAAATTGAATTTGGTTAACGAAGTATATTCACGATTTTGGACAGTGAATAGTATAGTAAAGAAATATTTTGGGAAAGTGATATTTTAAATAGAATTTTAAACAATTTAAAGATGTTTTAATAGTATTAAGTATCGAAACCATAGATTTCAACATTAATTGTTGAAATAGACTTTCTTGAAAGATAGAAGGAAATGGTGGACTATAACACTGTTGTTATAGTAAATGATTTCCGAAAGGAAAAAGTTTTGTATAGTATTGGGATTTATATATCTCTCTTAATTTCGAATCCTTATACTAGTGATTTTAGGTTGTCGTAACGATGTTTTACGCAACATTCGTTTTGACTCAAATAAATATGTTTAAGAGAATGTTTTCCTTAAAGAATAAAATATATACTTAATTTGGATTTAAGTATATTGAATATTTTCCAAATGCGGAAAATAAATGGATTTGTGAATTACTTATTATTGAATAAGTATGGAAATATTTTCCAATATGAAGTGAATGTTTTGAGATTATATCTTTTAAAGATAAATAGAAGGTGGATATTTGAAATTGATTTGAAAATCATATATCAGTGGATATCTGAAAATTTAAATTCATAATGGAAATTTATAAGGGAAATTTGTTTTAAAAATAAACATTGATTTATTTTTGAAGTGTGGAAATAAATTTATGAATTTGGTAAGTAAATTTAATAAATCGGTAAGGATTTATTTAATTGGTTTGAATGAACCATTTTGAAATGAAAGTTGTAAAGGTGAAAAATAATTTGGAATTTGCTTTCAAATGGTTGAAGTGTGGAAATTATATCTTGTAAAGATATTTTTGAAAATAAGTAATTTGGGAAAATTATTTGAAATTGGGTGATGTTGTGAATATTGATAGGTAGTTAAATAACCGACTATCAATATTAACCCTTAAATGGCTATTTGTTGTGAATTGGTTGAAATTGAACGCTACACTTATTTTAAATTATTGCGCTTGTTATTCGGATTACCCATTCCAAATAGTGATACGACGTAATGGATAGCATTGAAGACCGGTGTTGAAGACCGGGTATTTGTGAAAACGATAGGATGACCTATCGATTGTCTCTGCACCGTTAGCTATGGTATGGAGATTTCCTTTGTGATGGGAAATTCGATCATGGATTACGAATACCCGGATTGCAAGTGCTTCTTTGGAAGTGCCTTCGGTTCTGTTCGAACCTGGAACAAACTTGTATGGTTACGTGTCTGACATTACATTTTGAGATATAAAGCAGATTTCTTTCAAATACATCTCTGTTGGTGGTGGAGAATTTATTCTCTTAGCTTAACATCCTTCTCTGAAACGTACGAATTCAGAGGTTTTGTAGTTGAAGGTTATCAGCGATATACTCCCAATTTGGTAATGTGACATGTTGAGTGTTGCTATGTGATGATTATTTATTGATCATTTGTTGATCAAAGCGTGGCTTTGAGAAAAAGCGTAGCTTTGTGGACGAGACTTCGTCAGACCTCACACCCCGGAAATGGTCAAAATAGGAATATGCGGCAAGGTTATGAGGGTCGTGCCCTTTAGGGTATGTCATTCCTTCTGGAAAAGGGTGGTGTCAGGTATGGAGCCCTGATGCTTAACCTATGTGGTTGCTCCAATCTCATTTTTCTGTGTGGTTGTTGCTTGGTGGTAGAGGGTCCTTGGATAAAGGTCCCAAAGGACCGGGGAGTGGTGTACTCAAGTAGTAGTTACCTAGTTACAAAGGTAACCCGACCTTGTGTTGGCAGAGATCCGGTTTGGTTCTCGGGACGTCCCTCCAGAGGGGATCCCATGTGGTAGTAGGAAGTTTCTTAGCCTGACCATTTGTTGGAAAATCCAAAGAAACAATACAAGCCTTGTACGGTTTTAGTTGTAGAACCTGCCATTTAATATGGGAGCTATAGCAGGCATAATATAGTGGTACCTATGCTGGCTAAGATTTATATTATACTTTTGAAATGTTTTCATCACTATGCACTAATTATAATATCAAAAATGATTTGTTTACGTAGTAAGCATCTTTGACTATCATAAGGAGAAATCTCCTCCAATTCTGTGTTTGCATTATGTGTGTGCGGGGAGGCCTTATGGCAGTTTCATTTTCCAAAAGCATTGCTGATATTTTTCCACTTCCCTTGTTGTTGTTGTTTTAAAAGATAAATAACTGCTTTGAGTTCTCACACCAATCCCATGACTGACCTGGAGTTTATTGTTCTCTTCCTAAACTCTGAGTACCCAAAATTTTCCACATAGGCAGTCTAGAGTCAGGTTATCATGTCATTCTGGATTCAGAAGTGCTTTGTAGCTCAAGTGGCGAGCTGGATGGCGAAACGTATTACTTGTATATGATATTATCTTTCCGCTGTAAATTCACTTGTAAGGACATGTTTGTATAACTGTCCATTGTTTTGGTGTTGTATATTGCTGCTGTACACTCTGATGATAATGTAATGTAACAAATGAGATAGTTCTTTGTATTAAAGATTATTCATTTATCTATTATATGTTGTTCCGCTGCGACTGTGAGATTCTGATATTGTTTCTGTTCTATTTTCTTATTTCTTCTATCTTTTTCTTCTACCTCTTCTTTTTAATCATAACAGTTCGGTTTTTCGGCATTCAATTATGCGGCATTTGATATAGTGGATGTAAGAATGCCGACCTTCGGATCCCGATAAAATCGCATTTGTTACACAAACCTCGAAAGTGACTCATTTGAAATGAGAGTTCGGACGTACCATTCGTCGGTAGGAAGGGCTCTAATGGCTTCGACGGCTTCAGAATACCAACGGTCGTCAGGACATGGAATGATACCTGAAAAGATGGAAAAAAGAGTTAGAAAAGGCACGGCTTTGACCAAGCATGAATATCGATCCAGAGAAAAAGCTTACTTCCTTCCACCCATCTCCTTGCGAAACCAAGAGGGAAACGCCCATAAAACCATTCCTGTTTGTACATGGCGAACTTGCCGCATGCGCCAGTTAAGATTTGGCATTTGTGGTGCAGCCCAAGAAACATGAAAATGGGCTATCTCTCTGCTTCTTGATCATATATATATATATATATATATATATATATATATATATATATATATATATTGTCACCCCGGGTTGGAGGCCTAGAGAGGACAGTCATAAAGAGGATGTAGTTACCGTAGATGAAGGCGTGACCGTTCGGGTGCAATTGTGACGGGGCAATGTCGATGTATTGCAAAACGTCCTAAAGAAATAAGTTGAACGGTGGCACACTACCGACCCAGCACATAAACTTATTACAAGGTATATATCCAACTAGGAGAAGGTGTGGACGATCGTGCCCCGATGGAACTAATACATCGTCAAAAGGGATTCCGTTGACGGAGCATATCCGACGGAGTGCACTGTCATTGATCTTCGAAGCCTATGAATCGACCGGGTTGTCCAAGAAAATTGATGCCTCCAGGGCGTCGGGAGCTAAGTTATGAGAAGGGGAAGTCAACGGGTTCGAAGTATCTGCGACTCCTTGTTTAGAAGACGGCCCACGTCTATCCAAGGTCGCGACGGAGCTAGATTTCTTAGACATCTTTGATAGAAACTGAGTCTAGTAGAGTAACTGTTTGAACTATACTTGAAAAACAATCGACGTTAGACTTAACAACACAAATATTCCCCCCGTGTGGTGTGTGGACTAGTGTGATAAATCAAGAAAAAGCGCTGAGAAATTAAAAGTCACAGGGTTAATGGTATAAAATTGATCTTCGAATCGTCGCCTTAGAAGACCGCCATCGCTGACCGTCTCCCAAAACCTACCCTATGGTGTTTACAATTTTGGACTCAAACATTAGCGCTAAATGTTAGAGGAAATTATCCGTTTTTGTCGATTTAGGTTCAGGCTTATGACTACTGAAACTAGAAAGTTATCTGTCCAGATTAGTTCAATATGCTAGTTGGCTTAGGTCCTTGTCCTTGTTTTTGTCATAGGATTAGGCAAAGTATATGATGGTCGGCCTAAGCGTCGTTCAGCCAAATTATCATTCGGCCTAAATGTTGGTCGGCCTAAGTGTTGTTCGGCCAAATTATCATTGGGCCTAAATGTTAGTCGGCCTAAGTGTTCAGCCTAAATGTTGTTCGGCCTAAGTGTAGTTCGACCAAACTATCATTCGGCATTCATGACCGTTCGGCCTACGTGCTATTCGACCGAAACACCGTTCGGCATCCTATCCAACTCGTACTTCCTTCCTATTTTTCCACTCCACTGCTCGGCATGTGGCGAATCATGCCGAGCCAAGGTTACGCTGAGCCCCAACACTCGGCACTTCGCTCTTAACAACGGTTTCGTCTTTCTCCTCCATCCATACCAAACGACGTGGTCAAGTCGTTCGGCAAATCATGCCAGGCCAAGTTGTTCGACATTCTAGCCAATTTCTATTCCTCCTCTACTCTTCCCTCCAATCTCGTTTAGCATGAGAGAACCATACCGAACCATAATACATCTTCCATCAACACCCTCATGAACTTGCCTCTGACCACTTCCCCTTTTCTCTACGTCATCTCGCCTTATAACATGCCCTAATCGTAGTTCGATCCTTTCATCCACGAAATACCTAATTTTCCACGGTTCTAAGTTAAGAGTTTAAGCCTCGTATTAAAAGTTTTAGTCAGGGAAAGCAGTTAAATAGAAGGGGTCGATACCTAACAAATAGAGTGAAGCTCAAGAGTATTCTAGAATTAAGGGCATGGCTTTGATTAATTCCGAGTGACTCAGGAAAAGGGTGATGCAGGGTATGAAGTTCGAGGAAAGAAGGGTAGTCAAATTCTTGGAGTTTGATGAGATTCGTGAATACAGGATAATAGAGGAAAAAGTGAAAGGAGAAGAAGAAGGAAAATGCTGACTTTTATAGGAGAAGAGGGGAAGTCGAAGAGACTATGACCGGTAGAACCGGTCAAGACAGCCTCGTTCTGCATCGGCTTTAAAATTCGTTTGGCATACATGGAGCGTTTGGCTTCGGCTGTACTATTCGGCATTTGCATGACGTTCGGCACTAAACACCTCAACTAGTGATCAAGGGAAGTCACCATCGAGGAAACTGAACCACATCTCGAAGTAAAGCACAGTGGACACTTGATTCAAAGCGCACCAGATTCGACCACGTGATGCACTTTGGGGGGCAAGTGTTACCTGGAGATTTGACCAGGCAACTAAGTACTCAGCATTAACATACTGTTCGGCATTTATGAGTCGTTCGGCATCCGGATCGTTCGACATTAGAAGAACTTTCGGCATTCAGGAACACTCGGCATTTTGGAGCGTTCGGCATTAGAAAGTGCTCGGCTTCCAAAGTCGTTTGGCACGTATGATTCATTCGGCACTCAAGTTCGTTCGGCATCTATGGGACGTTCGGCATGCGAGAGTGTTCGTCATACAAGAGCGTTAGGCATTTGGAAACGTTCGGTATTGTATATCGTTCGGCATCTATAGGACGTTCGGCATGCGAGAGTGTTCGACATGCGAGAGTGTTCATCATGCGAGAGCGTTCGGCATTGAGAGACGTTCGGTATTGAATATCGATCGACATCTATGGATGTTCGGCATGGCAGGGTCGTTTGGCACTCCATACTGCTCGGCATCCAAACCTTGTTCGGCAAAAATACGTCGTTCGACATTCAGGTTGTTCGGCATCACTTTGTTCGGCATGAGAATATTATTCGGCACGAATACCTCGTTCGGCATTTAGGTTTTTCGGCTTCACTTCGTTCGGCATAAGAATATTGTTCGGCATGTATGCCTTGCTCGGCATTTTTTCGTTCGGCCTCTCTGGGTCAGCACACAGAGATCACTTTTTTTAGGCTGAGATACCAAGCTGCTATGTAACGGGCCGCTATTTTGGACTATTCGCATCCGCACATGTCGGACTTGAATAATTCAAAATATCGAATTGTTAATTTAAATTTGGCAAAACTGAGATATACAGTAAATAAGTAGTCATAGCATCACAGACACAGAGTAATAATATGCAGCGGAAATAAAAGAGATAGTAGTTCATGAAGCTACTATGTAAATATATAAGATACATCAGAGTTTACAACAAAAGAGTAATACGATACATCAGATATAAATCAGAATACATCACTAGAATCATCGAATACTGAAAGTAGAATAGATGGCTGGATCTTCAAGCAAAGCTCCAACTCCAAAGGTGAGCCTCGAATACTGGTACACTCAGTCTGACCCGAGCGTAAAGCAAAACACAAGACACTCGAGTCAGGATTAATATTCTTATATCAATAAATCCAACTCAAGTGAAATAGCAATCGAAAAACAAGTAACTCAAAGGATGTTTGGAATAACCATCCTCTAAGGATCCGCTAAACTATCTACTAGGTAGTAATGTACGCTAAGTAGATAATGTCTATTAGTAATATAAAATATCAAAATAGCGTTAAGGCGTTACCATAATCCCCCTTAACACATTTTATATTCCCAAAAGCATATACAAGACCGTAGTTTCCCCAAAACCGGAAGTCACCAGAGGGCAATCTATATACTCAAGGTACAAATCAAAACGTAGTGGTCGCGAATAGGATAATCGGTATGACAAGGTACATGAGGCGATACCAACTAGGATACTAGTAGTTGCGTGATCCGGACTGATGTTGAGCATAGCCAGCAGCTACCTCAACACCGCGAAACAACACTCCCAAATCGAGGGGTGCACCCAAATCGAATCACAACAGTAATAGATATGGTATCGAAGAAGTGTGTCCGCTAGAGGTGGCGAACCTCAATGGCCCGGCGCGGCTCCTGTTTTAGTCATGTCAGGGGTCATCCAATATCGTTCTCTTTCTTCAGTCAACGCGTTCACCAAACCGTCCACTTCATTCTGGATCAACACTCCACGTATAATAGTTATTAAAGTGGTATTCGGTATCGACAGAGAGTATGTCCATATTCGATCCCGGTCTCTTTAATAACTACGTATTATTACACCGATTGGTCATTTAATATATTTCAAAACAATCAATCACATTCAATTTCAATTAGACTTCATAAACTATCATTTCATTTGTCGTTCAAAAATCAATTTCCAAAATCTACGTTTCAAAACTCCCAAATTACCATTTCAAAGTCTTACAATTCAATTTCAATTTTATTTAAACGATTCAAATATTGATTCAAGTTCATATATAAGTTTTATTCCGGAAATCATTTAAATGATTAAATTCAACATTCAAATCAATTTAAACTTATTTATCGATTTTATTCAATATTCTTTAAGTTAATTTAACATCCAAACAATTCTTTTTAATTTCCAAGTCATTAAAACAATCACTTAAGTTAACTTCATTATATCAAACTTACAAATTTAATTAAATTAAATTTGTCAAATCAAATTCCTTAAATTACAATTCTTACATTTATTTCAATGAAATGCATTTTATTTCTTGTCAAGGAAATTCAATTTCATTTATTCACTTACTTAAATAATTTCCAAAACCTAATTAACAAAGAATCCCAATTTCAAATATTTACGAAGTTCAAATTCACTTATTCAAAAGTTCAATTTCGCTTATCAAAGAACTCAATTTTCATTCAGTTATCAAATAATTCAATCTTATGCAATTATTAAATAATTTCAATCTTAATTATTAATAATTTCAAAACTTAATAATTTCAAACTTACTTATAAATTCAACCTTAATTATTAAATCATTTCAAACTCATTCATTAATAATTCCAAACTTAACTATTACTAATTTCAACTTAATTATGAACAATTCCAAATTTATTCTCAAATAATTCATTTCAAAACAACGTCCTTTCATCAGTTATTACATTAATATCTTGTTTCAGATTTCAATATTAACGTTTTCCTTTTATCAAAATTTACGCTCCAATCTTATTTCAAACCTTATTATTCGAATAAAATCTTTATTTTATTTTAAATCAAATTATTGACCAATCGGGTTTTATTAAATTTTCTATCCTAAGTCAAGTTCATTTGGGTATATATCATTTCAACCCGATTCCATTTCAATTTAAAATCAAGCAAAATAAAGGGAACTTGCAGTGTGATAACAGGGATGGTGTCAAAGTAAATAAACAAGCAATAACAACAACAAAACAATTCAAATAATCAATTTTAAATAATCCCGAAATAATCGTATTAATTCGCATTGTTATTTGTGCGAATTAATATAATTATTCCTAGAATCTACACTATCATTTCATGTAGATTAAAGATTTTTATATTCCGGTTTTCACTTGTCGTTCAATTTCTGTTTAATACTTCAACAATTAATACAAACTACGTTCAATTTATCAAATTCTACGACAACTAAAGGGTCAAATTTAATTAATCAATTTTTGTCATATATAATCCGTTTTAATTTGTTAACTATTCTACACTAAATTTAACTTGCAAATTAATTATCACTTAACAATACTAACTAACATCCAATTCAAACAACAATCAATCAATCAATTTATCAACCAAACTGTATTATTATCCAATAAATAATTAACAGATAATGGTGTCAGATGTCATAGGTATACAGATACAGGTAATAGCAGACATAACAGAATAAACAACTAACAAAAACATATTTCAATTTTCGTTTCAATTGAAATCAAATTTAATAAATAAAAGAATATTAATCGTGAGTGATTACTCACCTTTCGAGGCTAGAGAAAATAGAAGATGGCACGGATACGCACACTGATTCTGACACTGAAATGGAGTTACAAATCCAAGCATGATTCTCAGAGCAAAGTAAGATTGGCACGAATCGACGAGCAAAACTGTTAAATAGGAATTGCCGAAATCAATGAAAACATTCAACATAGCAACAATTACAAAACATGCCCTACGTCAAAGTTTAACAATATAATTCTATGTGCTACCGAGATCGAAATGGTCTGAAATTTGGTATGAATAAAAATCAAAACTTGTATTTCAAAACTGCAAAGAATCACTTGATTCCGACGTAAGACGGAGGAGATACGATGCGTCAAACATGAACTCAGGTCGTGTTTGCAGCAGTGTAAAATAAATTCTAAGTACAAAAGAATATCTGCCTGGGTCTAACTTCCAGATCATCGACCACAAATCAAACGATGTCGGATTTTGCTGGAATTTGACATGTATAAACTATGTAACTTAAACTCCTTTTTAAAAATAGAATCAACCCATTCCGATAAAACATGAGTGAGATATGATATCGTGAACATGGAGTCCAACTGCTGTTCAAAAAAAAAAAAAAAACATGCAAACAAATTCAAATACACAACCTATATTTTATATCTCAAAATTCAAGATTTAAATAAATTAATTTAATCTTAACTTGTTAATATGTGTCAGGTCTAAAAATAAAACAACTTAGAAAACAATATACAACTCGTGCATGCATCTATGCAAACAACATATTATAAAACTTAACAGTATATAAATAAATAGAAATCATTTATAAACTAACCTATACATATAACTTAATTGTCACATAACAAACTTTATAAATATTGTAAACACTAGCTGCAATAGCTTATGTAACTTTAGAGTTTGTACAGCCGAACCTACTCATATAAATAGATTTATATATACAACAAATAAACTAAGTACTGACATGTAAACCTTAATATGTACATCACTACAAGTATATATATAATAACAATGCAGCCTTACCTAAATAACTTACAATATATATTTATAAGAACTAACAGTAAATACAACCTGAACTTACATTTATTCTAAGTATGTATAACTAATATATAAAACTGTACATACATATCATTATTTTAAATCATTTACAAAATAAATATAACTTCTGTACACAAAACCAGGTTTTATTCAACATATATATATAACAAAACAGCTGACTGCCCAGCCACCTACTAAACAAGTATATTACTTTCACATATCATATATATACACAAATAAGACGTATTTACATTATTAAGCAAAGAGGACTTACGACTGTTCTAGGCGGAGGATGGGAGTACCAGGCAGCGAACGCTGTAGCTAGGGCGCCGGAAGTGATAGTGGAAGGGAGGCGAGTGTTGGACGTGGATTTGTATCGAGCTGTCGATGCTCGGTGGTGCGGATTTTGTCAGGGCGAAGGCGAAGATGGTCCGCGTACCGGCTGCCGTGGCCGTGCTGAGGTGAGCGGCATGGTGGAGGGCGGAGCTCGGGGATGGACGGTAAGGCCGAGGTTGGCTTTGGGCTCGGCAAATTGCATTTGCGGTGGAGAAGACATGTGGCTGCGACAGTGCTTGATGTGGTGGATCGGCGATGCTTCTTGGTGGAGATGGAGACAGTGGCCGATGGTTTCAGGTGAGAGGGGGAGGTTGTCGGCGGGCTGACATGGAAGATGGGAAGGGACGCGGACACGTGGCCATAGGCGGGTAGAGGATGGAGATCGGTGGTCAAAGGGGAGGCCGTGCGTGGTAATGGCAGTGGAGGGTGGCTTGCGTTTGTTGGCCGATGTGTTTGTTTGTTGTTGTTTTTTTTTTCTTGAGGTCATGGCTTTTGAGGAAAGAGGATGCAGAATAATAATTGAAAAAGGAGAGGAAGATGAGTTCAAAAGGTGAACAGCTGGCTACGGCTAGAACGTACAGGCTATTTAATATATACTATACATATAAATTTTCTTCACAGAGGTATGAACCGGAAGCAAGGTGAAATGTTACAATAATAAATACAAAATTAAATGAAATGTCAAATAACAGCTGTCACTTCAAAATATAATAAATGCAGCGGAATAGACCGTTGGGCAATTGAATGGGCAGAGTAATTAATGCAGGCAGAGGGCAGCAGATAGGTTTAGAGTCCCATGCCAATGCAATGATTCATCTGTAAATGTGACGACTGTTCTGTTTCTGAAGGGTCAAGGCTTCTAGAATTATGAACGTTGGAAAGTTGGATACCGGTTTGTGCTGCGTGACGGACCAGTTTGTACTCCTTTAATAATTATAATTTGCAACGCCGAACTCCGATTGACACAAATAAATATACCGTTTTGGTTAGCGCGACGAAACGATCAAAACGGTGTTCAGATATTAGTGATTCGATTGAATTATAAAAATTCGAAATTTTCTACTACGGAAAATGCATAAAATTTGCCGAAAAATAAGAACGACGGAGCCAAAGATGTCCGAATTTGAAAAAACGACAAACTGACAAATTGCTCAAAAGATGTTTTAGAATTTTTCTATGTAAAAATATTTAGGTTTCGAAAACGGTTTATTTTCATTGATTACTAACTGATTTAGATTGAAGTAAATTTACGCACGAAATGAACTTTCATATTTTCGAACGAAAATTTACCAGTTGCTATGTTTAATTAGACGCACTTCAAATATGAAGTTTGAATAGCATCGGAATTTGTTTGTGAAAATTCAAAATTCTACACTAAATAAGCGATTTTAAAATTTTTAACTGGGTCTGAATTTCAGGGTCGTTACATTCTCCCCCACTCAAAACTTTTCGTCCCCGAAAAGGAAGGAGGTAGGAGAATAGAAACAACCAGAAGAAATAGACTTGAATTACAAAATAAACAATTAATTTAAACCATAGAAATTTCAATTTAAATTAATTTATATTTAACAATTTAACTTTAAATTCAAGATTTTCATAAAATTGATTTGATTTCACATATATTAATGTTAGGTACAAAAGATTCCTTTCAAATGAAATTTAATTTAAATTCAATTAATTCAAGATATTCTCTTAAGTTGATTTAATTCAATTTATTAACTTTCAACCCAAAATTTTCTTCTATTAATCATACCTATTATTTATCTAACTTATTATTCTATTTATCTCATAAACATTTATAATTAGAATTTAAGTGAATAACATTTATTATACGCACTTACATTTTATTTATAAAGACAATTTATATTATATATTATCCAATTTTCTTAAATTAACAACTTCAAAGATCATAAATTTGAGGTCATTTATTATAATCAAACCTTCTTTGACCCAATTAATTCTTCTTTATTCCAAATTATTATTAAATTTATTCTACTTAATATATCCTATCACATATATATTAAGTATATTTATATTTATTATAACTACTCAAATTTTATTTAAAAATTTCTTTGATATGATTTTCTACTGTATAATATTCAATCACATAATTAACTTTTGAAAATTTAGGTAAGTTATATATAATGCAATTGGGTATTATCCAAGTAAGAATTTTTAATTCAACTTATTTCACATTTAACTACTCATTCAAAACCTGGCTTCAATTATAATTGAAAATCGTCCTTTAGCAAATTTTAAGAATTTATTTCCGATTAGCTTCAACAAATTAGAGATAAAATAAATATATATATTCATAATATATCAAATCAAATTCACATCTTCAGTATATATTATAAATCAAGTCATGTTTCAAAAACTTTTTTTTTTTTAAACAAATCGTAGCAAAGCTACAGAATAGTCTCTCCACTTCGAAACTCGAAAATGAATGTCGATGATGCGGCCGTCATCACCGAAATTATTTTCCAGCGACAAAGAGAAGAGCATTGATTTAAACATCTAAATTGTTTTTGAAATGATTTCTATTCGAAAATACTTTAAGCAATATACCTTTTAAAACTTTAAAGCCAAGTTTGAAATCACCGGAAATTAAATTTTCAAATTCTAATTTAAATCCATTTGAATTCCAAATCAAAATATAACCAAGCTTTATACATTTATTTATTTATTTTATGAAATAGTCAATTATTTATAAAATAATAAATGAAAATTAAATTTTCACATTTCGGACAACAGGTTCATTAACATTTTAATTTCAGAAAAATTTGTACTTATATAATATAATCATACAAAACTATTTTCTTGCCAAAATCGAAAACAATATTATGTCGGTTTGCTTTGTTCAAGTGTTTTGGAAATCCTATCGATAGCGTTGATCAGACGAAGCGATCGAAAACCCAAATCAACATCAACAACTCAAACAACACAATATATGTAAAACATTTTAATATTAATTTTCAAAGACACTTCCTCGCTTGACGATACAAGGATGGATTTCAAAATAAGAATAGATATTCAAATTTGATGGTAATCAAATCAAAGAGAATTTTGATTCGATATTAAGTTTGAAACTAAGATAGATAATTAAATAACAAAATAGGAAGCCTGATAAGTTTATATATATATCGCGGGCAACCTTAACCGGATTGACCGTGGCTTAAAGAATAAGATCGATGCAGAATTCCGAGGTAAATCAACATTCGATCTCAAGAAATAGAATTCAGGTATTGCAGGAGATAGATAGCATCGTAAACCGAGGATACAGAAATCTCCGGTAAATCAATACCTACTGTAAAGGAGTTTCACCCCTTTACAAATCATTCAAAGTTTGGCGAGACTGCCGGTTCATTATAAAGGTTATTCGAAGTGGAGTTATGGAATACTCCAGAATTGAAAGAAGACGAATAGTGAGGGACGAGAATGAATTTTGGAACCGAGGGAGAGTTCCAAAGTTCAAAGGAAACGAGTCAAGAAGAAGAGATTGAAACTCGAGTGGGAGTGATTCTGTAAATACATTTACCCTATATGCTAAGTTCTGCCTAGAGCTACCAAAAGCTCTGATACCAACTGTAACGGGCCGCTATTTTGGACTATTCGCATCCGCACATGTCGGACTTGAATAATTCAAAATATCGAATTGTTAATTTAAATTTGGCAAAACTGAGATATACAGTAAATAAGTAGTCATAGCATCACAGACACAGAGTAATAATATGCAGCGGAAATAAAAGAGATAGTAGTTCATGAAGCTACTATGTAAATATATAAGATACATCAGAGTTTACAACAAAAGAGTAATACGATACATCAGATATAAATCAGAATACATCACTAGAATCATCGAATACTAAAAGTAGAATAGATGGCTGGATCTTCAAGCAAAGCTCCAACTCCAAAGGTGAGCCTCGAATACTGGTACACTCAGTCTGACCCGAGCGTAAAGCAAAACACAAGACACTCGAGTCAGGATTAATATTCTTATATCAATAAATCCAACTCAAGTGAAATAGCAATCGAAAAACAAGTAACTCAAAGGATGTTTGGAATAACCATCCTCTAAGGATCCGCTAAACTATCTACTAGGTAGTAATGTACGCTAAGTAGATAATGTCTATTAGTAATATAAAATATCAAAATAGCGTTAAGGCGTTACCATAATCCCCCTTAACACATTTTATATTCCCAAAAGCATATACAAGACCGTAGTTTCCCCAAAACCGGAAGTCACCAGAGGGCAATCTATATACTCAAGGTACAAATCAAAACGTAGTGGTCGCGAATAGGATAATCGGTATGACAAGGTACATGAGGCGATACCAACTAGGATACTAGTAGTTGCGTGATCCGGACTGATGTTGAGCATAGCCAGCAGCTACCTCAACACCGCGAAACAACACTCCCAAATCGAGGGGTGCACCCAAATCGAATCACAACAGTAATAGATATGGTATCGAAGAAGTGTGTCCGCTAGAGGTGGCGAACCTCAATGGCCCGGCGCGGCTCCTGTTTTAGTCATGTCAGGGGTCATCCAATATCGTTCTCTTTCTTCAGTCAACGCGTTCACCAAACCGTCCACTTCATTCTGGATCAACACTCCACGTATAATAGTTATTAAAGTGGTATTCGGTATCGACAGAGAGTATGTCCATATCCGATCCTGGTCTCTTTAATAACTACGTATTATTACACCGATTGGTCATTTAATATATTTCAAAACAATCAATCACATTCAATTTCAATTAGACTTCATAAACTATCATTTCATTTGTCGTTCAAAAATCAATTTCCAAAATCTACGTTTCAAAACTCCCAAATTACCATTTCAAAGTCTTACAATTCAATTTCAATTTTATTTAAACGATTCAAATATTGATTCAAGTTCATATATAAGTTTTATTCCGGAAATCATTTAAATGATTAAATTCAACATTCAAATCAATTTAAACTTATTTATCGATTTTATTCAATATTCTTTAAGTTAATTTAACATCCAAACAATTCTTTTTAATTTCCAAGTCATTAAAACAATCACTTAAGTTAACTTCATTATATCAAACTTACAAATTTAATTAAATTAAATTTGTCAAATCAAATTCCTTAAATTACAATTCTTACATTTATTTCAATGAAATGCATTTTATTTCTTGTCAAGGAAATTCAATTTCATTTATTCACTTACTTAAATAATTTCCAAAACCTAATTAACAAAGAATCCCAATTTCAAATATTTACGAAGTTCAAATTCACTTATTCAAAAGTTCAATTTCGCTTATCAAAGAACTCAATTTTCATTCAGTTATCAAATAATTCAATCTTATGCAATTATTAAATAATTTCAATCTTAATTATTAATAATTTCAAAACTTAATAATTTCAAACTTACTTATAAATTCAACCTTAATTATTAAATCATTTCAAACTCATTCATTAATAATTCCAAACTTAACTATTACTAATTTCAACTTAATTATGAACAATTCCAAATTTATTCTCAAATAATTCATTTCAAAACAACGTCCTTTCATCAGTTATTACATTAATATCTTGTTTCAGATTTCAATATTAACGTTTTCCTTTTATCAAAATTTACGCTCCAATCTTATTTCAAACCTTATTATTCGAATAAAATCTTTATTTTATTTTAAATCAAATTATTGACCAATCGGGTTTTATTAAATTTTCTATCCTAAGTCAAGTTCATTTGGGTATATATCATTTCAACCCGATTCCATTTAAATTTAAAATCAAGCAAAATAAAGGGAACTTGCAGTGTGATAACAGGGATGGTGTCAAAGTAAATAAACAAGCAATAACAACAACAAAACAATTCAAATAATCAATTTTAAATAATCCCGAAATAATCGTATTAATTCGCATTGTTATTTGTGCGAATTAATATAATTATTCCTAGAATCTACACTATCATTTCATGTAGATTAAAGATTTTTATATTCCGGTTTTCACTTGTCGTTCAATTTCAGTTTAATACTTCAACAATTAATACAAACTACGTTCAATTTATCAAATTCTACGACAACTAAAGGGTCAAATTTAATTAATCAATTTTTGTCATATATAATCCGTTTTAATTTGTTAACTATTCTACACTAAATTTAACTTGCAAATTAATTATCACTTAACAATACTAACTAACATCCAATTCAAACAACAATCAATCAATCAATTTATCAACCAAACTGTATTATTATCCAATAAATAATTAACAGATAATGGTGTCAGATGTCATAGGTATACAGATACAGGTAATAGCAGACATAACAGAATAAACAACTAACAAAAACATATTTCAATTTTCGTTTCAATTGAAATCAAATTTAATAAATAAAAGAATATTAATCGTGAGTGATTACTCACCTTTCGAGGCTAGAGAAAATAGAAGATGGCACGGATACGCACACTGATTCTGACACTGAAATGGAGTTACAAATCCAAGCATGATTCTCAGTGCAAAGTAAGATTGGCATGAATCGACGAGCAAAACTGTTAAATAGGAATTGCCGAAATCAATCAAAACATTCAACATAGCAACAATTACAAAACATGCCCTACGTCAAAGTTTAACAATATAATTCTATGTGCTACCGAGATCGAAATGGTCTGAAATTTGGTATGAATAAAAATCAAAACTTGTATTTCAAAACTGCAAAGAATCACTTGATTCCGACGTAAGACGGAGGAGATACGATGCGTCAAACATGAACTCAGGTCGTGTTTGCAGCAGTGTAAAATAAATTCTAAGTACAAAAGAATATCTGCCTGGGTCTAACTTCCAGATCATCGACCACAAATCAAACGATGTCGGATTTTGCTGGAATTTGACATGTATAAACTACGTAACTTAAACTCCTTTTTAAAAATAGAATCAACCCATTCCGATAAAACATGAGTGAGATATGATATCGTGAACATGGAGTCCAACTGCTGTTCAAAAAAAAAAAACATGCAAACAAATTCAAATACACAACCTATATTTTATATCTCAAAATTCAAGATTTAAATAAATTAATTTAATCTTAACTTGTTAATATGTGTCAGGTCTAAAAATAAAACAACTTAGAAAACAATATACAACTCGTGCATGCATCTATGCAAACAACATATTATAAAACTTAACAGTATATAAATAAATAGAAATCATTTATAAACTAACCTATACATATAACTTAATTGTCACATAACAAACTTTATAAATATTGTAAACACTAGCTGCAATAGCTTATGTAACTTTAGAGTTTGTACAGCCGAACCTACTCATATAAATAGATTTATATATACAACAAATAAACTAAGTACTGACATGTAAACCTTAATATGTACATCACTACAAGTATATATATAATAACAATGCAGCCTTACCTAAATAACTTACAATATATATTTATAAGAACTAACAGTAAATACAACCTGAACTTACATTTATTCTAAGTATGTATAACTAATATATAAAACTGTACATACATATCATTATTTTAAATCATTTACAAAATAAATATAACTTCTGTACACAAAACCAGGTTTTATTCAACATATATATATAACAAAACAGCTGACTGCCCAGCCACCTACTAAACAAGTATATTACTTTCACATATCATATATATACACAAATAAGACGTATTTACATTATTAAGCAAAGAGGACTTACGACTGTTCTAGGCGGAGGATGGGAGTACCAGGCAGCGAACGCTGTAGCTAGGGCGGAAGTGATAGTGGAAGGGAGGCGAGTGTTGGACGTGGATTTGTATCGAGCTGTCGATGCTCGGTGGTGCGGATTTTGTCAGGGCGGAGGCGAAGATGGTCCGCGTACCGGCTGCCGTGGCCGTGCTGAGGTGAGCGGCATGGTGGAGGGCGGAGCTCGGGGATGGACGGTAAGGCCGAGGTTGGCTTTGGGCTCGGCAAATTGCATTTGCGGTGGAGAAGACATGTGGCTGCGACAGTGCTTGATGTGGTGGATCGGCGATGCTTCTTGGTGGAGATGGAGACAGTGGCCGATGGTTTCAGGTGAGAGGGGGAGGTTGTCGGCGGGCTGACATGGAAGATGGGAAGGGACGCGGACACGTGGCCATAGGCGGGTAGAGGATGGAGATCGGTGGTCAAAGGGGAGGCCGTGCGTGGTAATGGCAGTGGAGGGTGGCTTGCGTTTGTTGGCCGATGTGTTTGTTTGTTGTTGTTTTTTTTTTCTTGAGGTCATGGCTTTTGAGGAAAGAGGATGCAGAATAATAATTGAAAAAGGAGAGGAAGATGAGTTCAAAAGGTGAACAGCTGGCTATGGCTAGAACGTACAGGCTATTTAATATATACTATACATATAAATTTTCTTCACAGAGGTACGAACCGGAAGCAAGGTGAAATGTTACAATAATAAATACAAAATTAAATGAAATGTCAAATAACAGCTGTCACTTCAAAATATAATAAATGCAGCGGAATAGACCGTTGGGCAATTGAATGGGCAGAGTAATTAATGCAGGCAGAGGGCAGCAGATAGGTTTAGAGTCCCATGCCAATGCAATGATTCATCTGTAAATGTGACGACTGTTCTGTTTCTGAAGGATCAAGGCTTCTAGAATTATGAACGTTGGAAAGTTGGATACCGGTTTGTGCTGCGTGACGGACTAGTTTGTACTCCTTTAATAATTATAATTTGCAACGCCGAACTCCGATTGACACAAATAAATATACCGTTTTGGTTAGCGCGACGAAACGATCAAAACGGTGTTCAGATATTAGTGATTCGATTGAATTATAAAAATTCGAAATTTTCTACTACGGAAAATGCATAAAATTTGCCGAAAAATAAGAACGACGGAGCCAAAGATGTCCGAATTTGAAAAAACGACAAACTGACAAATTGCTCAAAAGATGTTTTAGAATTTTTCTATGTAAAAATATTTAGGTTTCGAAAACGGTTTATTTTCATTGATTACTAACTGATTTAGATTGAAGTAAATTTACGCACGAAATGAACTTTCATATTTTCGAACGAAAATTTACCAGTTGCTATGTTTAATTAGACGCACTTCAAATATGAAGTTTGAATAGCATCGGAATTTGTTTGTGAAAATTCGAAATTCTACACTAAATAAGCGATTTTAAAATTTTTAACTGGGTCTGAATTTCAGGGTCGTTACATGCTAGGCCCACCAGAGAAGTCCAACCTACCTTCGTCTATAAATAGAGAGGCAGGGGCACAGTGAAATGGACTTTTTTACGAGAACACTGGGGAGACTCTACCTCATTCAAGACTCATTCAAGACTTGTCTTTTTTGCTTAGCAATTGTATTCAATATAATTGGTATACGGATTGTATCTGTAATCGATTATCGAGAAAAGCAATAAAGATTAACTTCAAAGTGGACGTAGGCAATTATGCTGAACCATTATAAATCCGGTGTTCGTATTTTCTGCATTTAAATCTGCATACTATCCTCTGTTTAACTTGCTTTCTTCATTAATCTCTCTACACAATCTCACTTAAGGGTGTTGGTGACCAATTCTGGTGCTAACAGATACAGAAATTTATCATTTCAATTCGCAATTTAAAATAAAAATACGATTGTATATTATTCCAAACCGTAATCCCGAATGAAATAAAAATCCATAACTACTTGTAGTTTATAATTATATAAAATACAACATCCATTCATCCAATATCAATCATCAAACATTTATCAGAATCATCATCCAATTCAAACAATAACATCAAAATAGAACAGATAATAAATAACAGGTATTTACTGGCAGTTTATATTCAATAACAAATTAAATAACAATTTAACTGGCAGTTTATATGCAATAATGAATCAAATAACAATTTAATTCAATAAATTCAATTCAAGTGAGATGATGATTAAAAATATGCCAAACAGTCATAAATACATTTCTAATCATATCATAAATCAAGTTAACAAACATAAGTAATTTTAGAAGTTGTGAGCGGGTTAAAGCACTCACCTTTTGGATTTCAATTGAATTTGAATCCAATTTAAACTCAAAATTTGAACAGTCTCCAAATCCTTCCAAACTGGCATAAAAATGTTCGGAATTCCAATACGAACCTAGCGGAGAAAACCGCGCGTAAATTCGACCTCGTATGTGGAAGCTATTAAGATTTGATCATATATGATTCGAATTGAGATAAATAAATAAAAGAAAAAAAAGTACATGCCACGTCACCAAAGATCTCTCACTCCTGAACCCTACCTCACGAATTTTTTATGTGCTTCTTCTCCCACCAGCCGCCACACACTGTCCACGATCTCCGCCCCTACATACGACGTCACCACGATCAGGAAGCTGCGCCGCGACAGACGCCTCAGGCCGACCCTTCCCCGAGCAAACGGCCACCTCTGGCCATCCAATGTCGAACTTCGCCGCCGATGATTTTGGCCATTTTCTGGCCAGCTCCGACGCTTATAACCAAAACAAAGCCTACAGATGCATGCCACTTGACGGCCTCTACCATCTTAAGCCCTCTGATCGTCGCCAAGCTGACGATCCGCCATTGAAATTAAAACCCACGAACGAACGACCGGGAATAATCTTGCCAATTCTACCACATAGCAACCCAGATCAAAAAACGAATAACGTATTAGACTTTCGCTCATCGAGAGCTTCAAATCCATATGAAATTCGATATAGTTTTAGGAGGTTTGATTTTGAGGTTGAATTTTGAATTGAATTTGGATCGTCAAATTCAGGGTTTGTCTACCATTGAGAAAGAGGAGCAACAGAATTTTCTGTACGTACAGAAATGAGAAATAGATAGGCTGCTAGGGTTTATAACCAGATATATATGGGCATATTGAAATAGGAACAATTGGATCAAATCGATTTGAAAGTTGAACGCTACACGGCCCAAAAAGCCCGTTTCGACTATGGAACGAAAATGGGTCAACCCATATATCAAAATGGATGTTTTCAAATAGAACAGGTTTCGAGTCCAAATTCCATCGTAAGGATAAGTTATGCTAAAATCAAGTTATTTCAAATCAATTTCAATTGATTTCAATTAAATTGATTTCTAGGCGTTTCGAGTCCGTACGATCAAACGACAAGCCCGATCGCTACGAAACTTAAAATCCTACAATAATTCACCGTTATGGATCCAATGAAACTAGTTTCGTCGAAATCCGAGTCAATGGCCAAAATGGCTATTTTCTAGTTAACTAAATAAATTAATAATTGATAAATTAAATCAAGATTTCAATTTCAACTCTATAATTAACAAATTTCGTCATTTTTTAAATTTCTTAATCATTTACACTAGTTTAACCAAATTTAGATGTCAATTTAGAGTTGATAAATTTATCAATTTTAGTGTTAGCCTTAATTTCATTAAATTCCATTTTATTGCAATTAATCCAATTATTAAGTTTAAATTCCAATAAATTAATAAATTTTGATATCCATTATTTTCATTCAACCAATTGTCATATTCTGAATCGAATTAACATTATTTCCAATTATTTCCTAAATTTATACAAACATAACATTGAATTGAGATTCGTTGCAATTGATTACAAATTTTTATTTATGGACTAAATAAATGATTAACTTATAATTTATTGTTATCATAACTCTCAATCACATTTTTATAAGTTTATCATTTCCAAACAAATGTTATAATTTCTTACTAAACATTGGTTTTATTCAATTACCATTCAAAATATATTAGTTCATTAGTTAATTCTGTATTTACTTTTGTTTCTTTTATTCGATTTATAGCCTAGTATAACATTTACATTAATTCAGTTAATTGTAAATTCATTCAAATAGTTAATATTTAACTTAGATTAACATTATTACATCTAATTTAAGTTATTATTTCATTAATGAGTCATAGATTTCTATTTTTTCTAATATTGAATAACAAACATTTAATAAAATTAACAATTAAATTGTCGAAAATTTTATGGGTCGTTATAGTCGTCCTCTCGAGCATCGCGACCCACATCGAAACCTTTGCAGTTGAAATCCCCTATTGCCGAGTCGATCGGGAGATCCCCCAAATGATGTATTCGATTTCGATCGAAATTTGTTCGGAATTTAAAATGGGTCCCCCATTTTTCTCGGTTGAATCAACCTAGAGCTACGCAATTTTTTTCTTTTGATTTTCAAGAATAAAATTACGGCCATTAAATTTATTTTCCAGATATCGATTTGTTTTGAAGATAAAGGTCTCCGATTTATCTATTTATTTATTTTTAAAACTGTTGCTTGACAGGTGTTAGAAAGGGCAACTACGTGTTGAATCAAAATGTTTTGTTTTTGACTGATCATAATTATACAAATTAAATTTAAATTTGAATTCAAACATCTAAAAATTGAGTTAAAAATCTTGTTTTCCTATCGAGGTGTGCTGCTAGGCATTTATAATATTAAACCCCTATTCCGAACGCAATGGAAAAGGTTCCGAGTCCAAATTTGGTCGTTTGGAGAAAAAAGCTTTTCGGAGCAATTATTAAATTGAATTTTAGGTTTAAATTTCAGCGCATTTATAATCCGTACGTTCACACGACAACTCTGAATGCTACAAAAATTGAAATCCGATAATAATACGGTATACGGATCCAATGGAACCGGTTTCGTCAAATTCCAAGAATGTGCCTCAGAAGACTATTTTTAAATATCGATTTACACGATATATTTTCAAAACTGAACAAATCACTTTCAAATTCAAATTTAAAATTTCTATTATCTTTAGTAACATCAATATAATTTTTCCAAGCCTTCAAATTATTTTTAATAGACTTAAAACTGAAAATTCAATATGTTACCCAAATTTCATTAATTAAATTTGATAATTTAATTGCCAAACAACAGATATTTTTGAAATTCAAGTTAAATCAACTTTCAAATGTTTAAAATCAATTAAATATTTCAATTTCAAATGTTTGAAATTTTCGGTTCGTCACAACTTTCCATTTATTTGAGTTAGTTTGGATAATCTTCTAAGAAATAACCAAAGGCTAATGAGCAAAATGGTACACATGGAAAATTATCTATATTTTGGACAACTAAGAAGTTTTGAACCTAAGTTAAATTTTTTTGTTAGTCATTTGACATTTTAAAACAATGTTAAGTGATAAGTTTTCCTTTGATTGACTATTGATGTTAAGTTATACCTTTATGGAATTTGATTGACTGTATTTGATTGAATTGAATTGATTGGCTGTGTGATTTCATATACCATTGTAACCACCTTCCTTTTTGGATGGTTTAAATCGACGATAAACCACACACGTCAGAATCAAACCATTCAAACGGGTAGATTGTTATGGGGTAAATAAGAAAAGCAGTGAAAGAAAGAAAAAAAATACAGAATCTCGCAGCGGAATAAAAAATATAATAATCAAATAAACAGTTCATGAAACTATTTACAAATAAGATTGATAAAACTTTTATAATACCGATCAGAGTTACATACAACAAGAATGAATAATAAATAAATACAGCGGAGCAACTTGATGTAGTGGAATAAATATAATACATAATAACAGATCAAAATCTTCGTCTTCATCCACCAGAAACCAGTCTTCAATAAACTGAAAAGCTCACACTGACCCGAGCGAATTGAAAAGACAAAACACTCGAGTCAGAACTAAAAGATCTTATGCAAGCTAAATCAACAGTAAATGAATATGAGTGTAACAGTGTTAGAGATGCTTATGGGGTTTGACATCTCCTATCTTGTGTCCAACGTGAGTGCAATAACTTAAGATATGTTCAGGAATAACATCTCCTAAGGATCCGTTAAACTATCTACCATGTAATACAATACGCTATCATAGTAATGTCTATAGTAAAGTAAGAATTAAAATAGCGTTAAGGCGTTACCTATATCCCTCTTAACACATTTTTATGTATTCCCACAGTCTATATAATACCGTATTTCCTCCGTAAACTAGAGGGCACTCCATAGGTATGGTATAGACCAAACTAATAGAAGGCGCCATTGGGCATGTGAACACGGCACTCGAGGCAATGCCAGGGTAGATATACCAATTGCGGATCTGGACTAGTGGTATCACATAGCAGCTGTTACCGTCTACCTTGGAACACACTCCCATAATCGCAATCGAGGGGTGGCCACCCAAATCATCACAAAGTCATAATATGGTATCGAAAAAATGTGTCCGATCGGTGGTACGACCTCACTTGGCTTGGCATGGCTCCTGTTTTAGTCACATCTAAGCTTACTCACGAGAGTCAGGATCATGTAAATACCTCATATAGAAATCGTTCACCAAACCATCATACTTCATTTCTGGAATCTCCACCACATACATAGTTGTTAAAGTAGTTTTCGGTATTCGCAAAGGGTATGACAATATCCGATCCCGGTCTCTTTAACAACCCAACGCTTATTTCACACCAGATGGTTCTTTACATTTCCCAAAACCAATTCATAATTGATCTCAAAATATAATATTCTCAAAACCATATCCTTTTCGAAATCATATTTACTTTCGAAATTATATCGCATTTGAAATCATATCATTTCGAATTCGTATTTCCAAAATAGATTAAATCCTCGTTTAAAATCATCATATTCATCAAATGTGTCATTTAAATCCCTAATTATGTAATAACATCATTTAATCGTATTCTACTTAAAAATTAAGGATTTAAATACAAAACTTCCACTTTACAAAACCCGAAATTCAAAATATAGTTTCGATAGTTTAAAATAGTTTAAGATAGTTTGAAATAGATTTAAACAGATAATATAATTTAAAATAGACTAAAAGCGATTAGCATAAATAAAATAGATTAAAATAGATTAATATAATTTATATTAGATTAAAATAGTTTAATATAGTTTAAAATAGATTAAAATGGTATAATATAGTTTAAAATAGATTAAAGTAGATTAACATAATTTAGAATAGATTAATACAATTTAAAATAGATTAAAATAGTTTAATAGAGTTTAACATAGATTAAAAGATTAAATAGATTTAAAATAGATTAAAATGGGTTAAAATACTTTAAATGGATTTTGAATAGATTAAAATACTTTAGAATTTTGATTTAAACCAATTTCCAGTTCCAACCTTCAAACTTGGATTTTTATATTAATTCAATTTGTATAAATAATTTTCCTTCAAAATATCATTTAATCCAATTCAAGATTTAAGGGTTCTAAAATCATTAAATTTAACCAATCCGGTATTCGTATATAATTTTCTACTCTACGGTCAAGTGATATGGACATTTATCATTTCAACTCGCAAAAATTTAAATTTACTGGTATATTTTATTTCAACCCATAATCCCAAATTCCACATCAATGAAAATCGCTTGTTTTTATCATTTCAACCCATAATGATTTTCTCCTATTATATATGATCATTCGGTTATGTATCATTTCAACCTATAGGAATTTTCTAAGAATAACTAAGGGAACTTGCAGTGTTATAACAATATAAATATAATATCAAATCGTCCAATATCAACAATTGAACATACATCACAATCATCACCCAAATCAACCAATAAACATCAATGAATAATTGATTATCATTAAACGGTATTACATTGACAATTAAATTTAATATTAAATTAAACGATGATTAAAAGCAATAAAAGTCAAATTTAATTAGAATGATGATTTAAACATAACAAACATCAATTGATTAATTTCTAATCACACCATAAATTTAATTTAACTAACATTAGATAATCTAGTAAGTGTGAGTGGGTCAAAGCACTCACCTTTGATTTCAAATCGATTTAAAATCCAAAATAAGGCCAAAAATTTAATAGTATCAGAATTCTTATAAACTAGTTTCAAAAAGTCAAGAATTTTGATACGATTGCAACAAAGAAAACTGCGCGTGAATGCGAGCTCGTATGAGAATGTTATTAACATTAGATGATTTAAATTTAAAATTAAAATTAAATAAGAAAATGGAAAAATAATAATTAAATATACATTCCCCAACCCACCGTTCTCACGCTTGCTACTGTTCAGAACCCTAATAGCCGCCAGCAATAATTTGTTCACCACTTGTAAATTTGCCACCGATCGAGACACATCGCCCATGTCAGAGGCAGCCGCGATCTCCCCACGTCCATCTTGCCCATGCACGATCAGGCACCACCAAACGATGCGCGAAATCGAGCAGCCGCCGCCCACCATATAAAACTCTAATCAATTTTTAGTGACGATCCAACCATCGATTCGCAAAACGAACCACTCTGATGAACTCCACACGCAAATCTCCACACATCCATATCACCAAATCGACGATCCGTGCAAGTGGGTCAAGACACGATGAATGACCGAGAATGATTTGGCCAATACTGAACAAACAGAATCCGATTGCAAAAAAAAGCAGATTTGAGTTGCGCTCGTCGAGAGCTTCGAATTGATATATAATATGATATAGTTTAAGTAGTTTGAATTTTTCAACTTGGTTTTGAAATTGAATTGAAGGTTTGTAATTTATCTGTTTACTTCCATTGCAAAGAGGAGATGGGAAGGTAATGTACGTACAAGGAAACTGAAAGACTACTATAGTTTGAGAAAAAAAACTATTTGTATTAACACATCCCGATAAGAAATATAAATGCATATTGGATTGGCTCGAACGACAAATAGCGACCCAAGAAGCATGTTTCGCTTCCAAAATGAAAGTGGTTCATCTCATATATCAAAATATATGTTTTCGATATTTGTAAATCCAATGGAATAGGTTTCAAATCCTCATTCCATCTTATAAAGAAGTTAGCTTTAAAATCAGCTTATTTCAAATTGATTTTAATTAAATTGATTTCTGCGCCCTTCAAGCCCGTACGATCAAACTACAAGTCTGATTGCTACGAAACTTGAAATCTTACAATAATTCACCGTTACGGATCCGATGAAACTGGTTTCGCCGAAATCCAAGACAGTGGCTAAAATGGCTATTTTTATGGTAATTAATAAATTATTATTAAATTGATTAAGTCACTTTTTAATTTCAAATCTTAATATTAATCGATTTTATCATTTTTGATCACTTAGACATTTACAATAACTTAAAACAAATTTACATATCAATTTAGTGTTTAAAATTACACTAGTTATAGTGTTCAATTTCAACTGTAATTAAATCCAATTAATTATAATTTGATTTCAATAAATAGATTAAATTTGGTTTCAATCTTTTAATTCAATCAATCATTACTTTGTAGACATAGTTAACAATTATTTATATCTTATTACATTAATATTCTCCAATTTCATCCTAATTTACATTATTGTAATATTTAATTACATTTAATTTCAATTGATTTCAAATTGACTTCAACATTTAAACAAATTGGTAACAAATGAAAATCGTTTCCTTTAATTAACTTAATGGCATTTATAAGTTTGCTATCTACACACAAATGTCATAACTACTACCACAACACTACTTTTATTCAATTACCATTAATTACAAGTTAGTTCACAAATCAATATAACATTTAATTTATTTTCTTATTTTAAATTTGTAACTATTTATAACTTACAATTATTATAATTACCTGAGGTTACATTCCATTTGTCATTCATTACATTAAATTTACATTATTAAACCCTACTTTGTCATTTACAATCTATAACCAATTTTTGCTGCACAATCATCCAATTTATTAGACATACTTTACAGTTGTGACGACCCAGAGATCAACCTTCGAAAATCGGCATCCAATAGATCACCCGTATTCAAATGCCGTAGATTCAAATGTTGGAGTCCGATTCGTTGAAGCGATAACATATTAGATGATAACAACACCGCGGAACAAAAATAACTTTTATTGATACACAACATGTAACAACCCAATATTTTCAAGCATTCGCATCCACACATGTCGGAATTGAATTGCTCAAAATACCATGTTGTAAATAAAATTTGGAAAATCTCAGAATATACAGTAAATAAATAATCACAGATCACAGACACAAAGTGAATAATAATGCAGCGGAATTAAAAGAGATAGTAATTCATGAAACTACTATATAAAAATAAGATACATCAGAGTTAAACAAGATACAACAAAAGAATAACAAGATACATCAAGTATAAATCAGAATACAACATTGGAATCACTGGATAGTGAAAGCAAAATAGATGGCTGGATCTTCAAGCAAAGCTCCAACTCCGAAGGTGAGTCTTGAATGCTGAATCACTCAGTCTGACTCGAGCGTAACGCGAAACACAAAACACTCGAGTCAGGACATAAATACTCATGAACTGTAAATCAACTCAAGTGAACAGTAATAAAATGCATCAGTAACTTAAAGGATGCTTGGGATCTCCCATTCTCTAAGGATCCGTCAAAATATTTACTATGTAGTAATATTGCGCTATTGTAAGTGTTACATGGAGGTTTGACCAGGCAACTAAGGACTCAGCAATCTCGTTCGGCAAGATCAGGTCGTTCGGCACCTATGGTCGATCGGCATTGAAGGCCGTTCGGCATGACAAAATGGTTCGACAGTCAAGAGCGTTCGGAATTAGAAGAACGCTCGGCATAAAGGAACGCTCTGAATTTAGGAGCGTTCGGCGTTAGAAAGTGCTCGGCTTCTACAGTCGTCCGGCACATATGATTCGTTTGGCACTCAAGTTCGTCCGGCATCTATGGGACGTTCGGCATGCAAGTGTGTTCGGCATGCAAGTGCGTTCAGCATTGAGAGACGTTCGGTATTGAATATCGATCGGCATCTATAAATATTCGGCATGGAAGAGTCATTTGACACTCCATACTGTTTGGCATCACTTCGTTCGGCGTGAGAACATCGTTTGGCACAAATGCCTCGTTCGGCATTCAGGTTGTTCGGCATCACTTCGTTCGGCATGAGAACATCGTTCGGCACAAATGCCTCGCTCGGCATTCAGGTTGTTCGGCGTCACTTCGTTCGGCATGAGAACATCGTTCGGCATTTAAGCCTTGCTCGGCATTTTACCGTTCGGCGTCTCTGGTTAGGCACACAGAGATGACTCTTTTTGTGTCGAGATACCAAGCTGCTAGGCCCACTAGGGAAGTCCAACCTACCTTCGTCTATAAATAAAGAGGCAGGGGCACAGTGAGATGGACCTTTTTTTGAGAACACCGAGGACACTCTGCCGCATTCAAGAATCATTCAAGACTTATCTTTTTGCTTAGAAATTGTATTCAATATAGTTGGTATATGGATTGTATCTGTAATCGATTATTGAGAGAAGCAATAAATATTAACCTCAAAGTGGACGTAGCAATTACGCCGAACCACTATAAATCTAGGGTTCGTACTTTCTGCATTTAAATCAGCATATTATCCTCTGTTTAATTTACTTTCTTCATTAATCTCTCTACACAAACTCTCTTAGGGGTGTTAGTGACCAATTCCGGTGCTAACATTTTGGTGCTTTCACTGAGAATCGAATTCTCAGGACAATAGGATCAACTTTACAGCTACTGGATTGAAAAATCTCCTAAAGGAGATCCAAATCATTCACAAGACATCTGTAGATTCTACTCAAAGTTACAACCAACAACTCTGCCATGGGGAGACCATAAACTAGACCGGCCTCTCATAACGCAGATGTCCACGAAACTGCTAGTGTACAACAGATAGGGCCTAGCAACCAACCAGCAATTCAAGGTGTAGGAACCTCCACCCAGAACCAAGCGGAGGTCGTTTCTCGAACAGAGTTCAACGACTTGATAAGAGAACTCAGGGAAAGTAGAAGGAAACTTGCTGAGCAGATTAAAGCCAATACTAATCTCATGACTTAGCTTGCCCAGCAGCAACATCAGAATACTGGAAGTAGTCCTGCTCCTTATTCTGAATCTAATAGCTCAACCTCAGCAGATGAACCTCCTAGGCATAGACGCCATAAGAATGAAGCTGCACAAGTAGGTGCCACTGATCGATACGCCAGGGATCATGCACGTGATGAGACTGGATTCCCGAATCACCAAGACCCAAATCAAGCGGTACACCAACTCGCACGGTCCCGTGGAACGGAACCACACCTCCCACCCTCCATACAAACTCTGGATTTATTAGCCATGGTGAGGCAGTTGATGAGAGAGAACCAAGGCCTAACCAACGAGGATTGGGGAGTGTCCAAAAGTCATACTCCCATCAAAGATGTTATCCTAAAGGCTGAATACCCCAAGAAATTCAATATGCCGACTATCCCAGCCTACGAAGGGAAGACTGACCCTAGGAAACACGTGATGAGGTACAAATGGATGATGGATTGGGCAAGGGAAAACGACGTAACTAAGTGTAGGTGTTTCCCAATCACTCTGTTCGGAATCGCCGCTATGTTGTTTACTCGGCTTCCTCCGCGATCTACATCCAGCTTCGACGAGTTAGTAATGAAATTTGTTGAACAATTCAGGATACATGCTACCTGTCCAAAGGACGTAATGTCTTTATCAAGCGTAATCCAGGCTCTGGGAGAGTCTTTCAAAGCATACTTACAGAGGTTTCATGTTGCCGCCACTAAAGTTAGCAATCCAAACGACCATGCAATTTTGATGGCAGTAATGTGAGGTATAGATCCAAACTCGGAGTTTGGAGACTAGTTGGCGGGAAAGCCAGCAGCTACATTGGAACGATACTATTCCAAAGCTCATCAGTTCATACGGAGGAAGGAGGCTCAGTGGACAAGATGAGATAAAGCACCAGGGCCTGTTCAGGAGATCGTGAAAAGTAACATCGCCATGAAGCAGTCCGGCGATAGTTTGGGAAAAGTTCAGGTCAACGTCCAGAATAAGCCTGGGCAGACCAACGGATTCAAAGGTGGAAATCATGAAACGAAAAGAGAAGATAGGAAATGGAAGTCAAGGATTCCGACCTACAAGAATACACCCAGCTGAATACTTCTCTTGAAAACATTTATCTATCTATCTGTAACACCTTTGAATACAGAAAGCCACGCCCAAATAAGTCCACTAATGAGCAGAAATAGACAGCGAAGTACTGTCGCTTCCATGAGAGCCATGGGCACAATATTGAGGAGTGTAGACACCTCCATGACACCATTGAAAAGTTAATCAGACAGAAAAAATTGCAGGAATTTGTCAAAAATCCGCAAGATGGAAGGCAAGGAACGTCAGACCTCAGACGCCGGCCGGCTCCACGCCAACCAGAACAACCTGCTCGGACTGTGGGTAGATTGATTATAAACACTATTGTCGGAGGACCTCATCCTGTGTCGGAGAACTTCATCCTGTAGACAAGAATTGGTAGGAGATGGAATGATATGCTACCTCCTTAAGGCATGCGGATTACGAATGTTGTTCGAATGTGGAAGATGGAACCCCCATAAAGCAACAACGCATGATGACTGACGATATAGTGTTTAGGAGTAGAGACGCGGACAAGGTGGAGGTCCTACTAACGACCCGATGGTTATATCTGCAACAATCAGGCCGGCTTACGTGAAAAGAATCCTGATTGATTGCGGGAGCTCCGTTAACATCATCTTCAAAAGCTTATGACAAGATGAAGATGGAAACGAATGATTTGAAACCATGCAAAGCCCGTATCCATGGCTTTAACGGTGCTGCAACCGACGCGATGGGGCATATAGAGCTACCAGTTGAACTGGGGGAAGGTGAGCGTAGGAGAGTGCGAGTCCTACCATTCATAGTAATGGATGCTGACTCTCCATACAATGTCTTTTTGGGTTGTCCAGCCTTGGAAGAATTTAGGGCTGCTTTGGCCCCATGGTGTTTGACATTAAAATTTCTGGCAGACAAAGGAGTCGGTGTTGTACATGGCGATCAGTTACCCGGTCGTGCATGTTATGTTGCGGAATTGAGAGAAGCTCAGCGGAGAGAGAAGGAAAAGGTTGCGAACAGCTCCGTCCGCATCCTAAAGACTTATGATTGACAAGTAGTGCCCGAGCCCTGGCTCGGGTAGCATTCTCGGATCCTTAGAGACATTGATCCAAGATATGATGATGGGGAACCCAGGGAAACGAATGCAGCACCAGCTGAGCTGACGATCAACATCCCAGTCAGCCGGGATGACCCATTACGAGTTCTTAAGATTGGATCACAACTCGACCCCTCAGTGGCCGAGTATCTTACTGATTTCCTCCGGGCGAATCTGGGTGTTTTCGCTTAGACACACTCTGATAAGTGCGGGATTTCTCCAGCAATTGCGAGTCATATGTTGAACATAGACTCGAAACACATTCCCGTAAAACAGAAAAGGAGAGGTATGGACCCAGAGAGGTCTGCGGCTCTCAAAGAGGAGGTGGACAAACTAAAAGCCAATGGGTTCGTCCGCGATGTCCTCTACCCTGAATGGGTATCTAACCCAGTGCTTGTGGAGAAAGCAAATGGAAAGTGGAGAACTTGTGTTGATTACTCCGATCTGAATAAAGCATGCTCGAAGGATAGTTTCCCTTTACCTAGAATCGACCAGCTCGTCGACTCTACCACCAGACACGAATTATTGTCATTTATGGATGCGTATCCAGGATATAATCAGATCCCGATGCATATTCCAGACCAAGAGCACACCAGTTTTGTCACGAATATGGGGCTATATCGCTATGTAGTAATGCCATTTGGATTAAAAAACACGGAAGCAATTTATCAGCGTCTGGTGAATCAAATGTTTAAAGACCAGATCGGTAAGACGATGGAAGTCTATGTTGATGACATGCTCGTGAAGTCACGACAGTCAGACGACCACATTCGAGACTTGGCAGAAATGTTTGATATACTCAGACATTATGGTATGAAGATCAACCCCATGAAGTGTTCTTTTGGTGTGGCATCAGGAAAGTTCTTGGGTTTCATTGTGAATTCACGTGGAATTGAAGCTAACCCGGAAAAGATTCAGGCTATTCGGGACATACAAGTGCCCAGAACTATAAAGCAAGTACGAAGCTTCAACGGAAAGGTGGCAGTGCTGAGCCGATTCATATCCAGAGCCACGGATAAATGCATTCCCTTCTTCGATGTGATAAAGAAAGGAAAATGAATTTCGAGTGGAGATCCGACTATGAGGAAGCATTTCGAGCTCTGGTAAGGCATTTGGAGAGCCCCCCGGTACTATCGAAACCAATCGACCATGAATGGCTGTATGTATACTTGGTAGTATCCCAGCACGCTATCAGTATGGCTCTGGTTCGCGAGGAGGACCGAGTTCAAAAGCCAGTATATTGTGTCAGTAAACGCTTGACGGGGGCAGAAAGAAATTATCCCAATATCGAGAAATTAGCTTATTACTTAGTGATTGCATCACACAAGCTTAGCTTATACTTCCAGGCACACTCAATCTGTGTTTATACTGATCAACCCCTACGACAGGTACTCCAATGACCGAAAACTTCCAGAAGGATGTTAAAGTGGAATATCGAATAAAGTCAATTCTATATTACTTACCTACCACGAAAGGCCATACAGGGACAAGCGCTAGCGGATTTCATCGCTGAATTCACCATGACAGACGAATCAAATGGCCGCAATGTCATACCTCCTGTCCGATGGAAGATGTACACCAATGAGGCATCTAACGACCGCTGTTCGGGGGTTGGTACAGTTTTGGTAACTCCTGAAAACCGATCATTTTGCTACGCTTTGAAGATCGAATTCACAGTAACAAATAACGAAGCCGAGTACGAAGCACTGATTGCCGGCTTAAGACTCATCAAAGAACTAGGAATAAGATCGGTTAAAATATTTTGTGACTCGCAACTGGTGGTGTATCAAGTGCGTGGAGACTACCAACCAGTTTTAATGACGAATTCAAATTTGTAATTTAATTAAATTTTTGGATTAAATTATGGATTTGTTTGAATTTTTCAAATTTAATAAGAATGTATACTTATTTGCTTTTAAAATTTTATTTGAAACTCAAAAATGAATATTTTTAGTTGAATTGAATTATAAAACTAAATTCTCTCAATATAAATAGAAACCAAATTTAGGCATTTATGTTAATAATAAGACTACAGAATTATAAGAATAAATATAAATACTTAAATAAACAAAACCAAAAGATATGCAAGTAAGAAAATAAATAAACAAGGTTGTCATGTACTTATGTAAAGCAACAAAAACAAAGAGGAATGTCTACAATTCAAACATTTGTGTACAAGTAAACTATACAAACATGTACAAAAGAATTAAAAGAAAACAATCTCTAAGCTGAAACAAGGACAAGTATGCAGGCTAGGGATAAAACAGTTGCTTCACATATGTACATACATGATTCAAATAGTATAAGCTTATAATCAAGGACTCTTGCATTTAATACCCAAGCACAAAACAACTCCTCAGCATAACATATTTTCTATCAGCCGAAACAAAGGAGGAAACATATGTACTTGCCATATCCTCTAGTACACCAAAGCAATGTTATCAGACATGCCTATTTTACAAAATAATATCACCCTGTTGTACTAACTACACCTGTAGCTTCACATATACATCACCCTCTTCACCTCAGTTTCATTTCTAAAAGCTAAGAAAAATCTAAAGTGATTAACATCTAAAAAAAAATTCAAACTCAAAACAACATTCAACTCAAATATAAACAAAAATTCAATTTAAACATCTCAGCTAAATTCACAATCCTGAGGCATGCAAGTGCTTCTCTGTTTAAATCCAAAGCCTGGAACAAAAGCAAGTTTCAAGCATTCAGAATCAAATCTTCAACCTGACTTGATCCAGAACAAAGCAAGTAAATCAAATATCAAGTTCTTTGTCTCTGCTGCAAATCAAAGGTGAACAAATCTTCTTTTTAAATTAGACTTCTTTGATTCTTTTATCTGTGAGTAAACACTTTGTTTTAAAAACAATTTAGTTTATGAATGGCTCTAATGCTTGGGTTGATCTGATATTTGATATTGATGTTGCATAAGAACCTCTTAGTTTATATATAATTGAATTGATATCAATGTATATGTGTGTAAATATGCCTGTATATATATACACCCTGTTTCCTGTAGTTTCAGTACATGTCTTGCCTTCAAAAAAATTCAAAACCTCAAATAGAATTAAAATCAGACTATGATGATTAAATGAAAAATGGTTGTTAATGTATGATGAAGTTATAAAAACAGTTTCAAGGTTTTAAATTTAACAAACAGTCTAAAAAATGGAAATAACAGTAAGATTTTATACATAGGTTAAAAGATCAATAAATTCAAATTCTGTTTTGAATTACATGAATGTGTTCGTGATCGAAAATCACGATTTTTAATATACATTTTGAAAATTTTAATTTGATAATCGATTGGGAATTTCGAAAAGTGCGTTTTGGGAGTTTTGGGCGATTGTTGATGATCGACGTGATGGAGTTGGCCAATTTTTGGTCTGAAGGTGGTTCGTTTGATGGCGAGTGTAGGAAAAATAATAGAAATTTTTTCGAATGAATGAATTGTTGGGTTGAATCGAAACTAGGGTTTTGGGGTTAGTTTTGGGTGCTGTTGTTTACGAGAAAATCGCATCTTCATCACGGTAATCTGGGCGATCGCACCTATGGGGATGGACTCGTGGATGAGTGGCGGAGGGTTGATCAGGATCCCGTGGGCTCCGGTGACGTCACTTGGTGGGGCGAAGCGGGTTTCTGGGTGATCGAATGGGTTCAGAAAGAAGGGAGTTGGCTCTGTACTTGCTCGATTTTGACTCGGTGATGATTTTGCATCGGGGATGGCTCGAAACGTTTGGTATGGTTGTTGTTGACTTGGGTGGGGCTGCGTCATTGACCGGAGTTGGTCGTGGCATTTGTGCACGTGTACGTGCAAGCTTGTGCAACTGGGAAATAATAGGAGTTGGGAAGAAGGAGAAGGAGATGGGTTGCATACAAGGAGTCTCGAGGAAGATGGGTGAATGACTCGAAGTAATACTCGAGTAAATCGAGTAGTTGACTCGAAGCAAAATAAGATGGCTCGGTTGATTGTCTAGCTGCAGGTTGTAAGAAAACTGTCTGTGTTTTAAATCTGGAAATAAAATAAAATAAAAAACTTTGGAAGACCAGACTTGGACAAGTTTTGAAATCCAGATTAAAAGATGGATTCAGATTTAACCCTTGCGATCTGGTTTTAAAATAATATAAGTTTGCAAGGAGATTTAAAATGTTTAAACAATCTGAATGTTTGAAGTATACTTTAAAGGTTTGGATCTAAAAAATAAACTGTAAATGTAAGGAAGAGTTTTAAAAAAAAAGTTTTAAATCAAGGTTTAATTCTGTAAATCAAATTTAGTTTGAATCTTGGTTTGTAAATTAAGGACTAAAAAATCAAAGTTAAAAATTAATGCATGTTCAGTTTTTAAATTTAAAGTCAATTAAGCATATAAGTGGATTTAAAAGAATTTGAATTTCAAAGTGAAGTTGGAATGAAAAAAAAAAGGAATTTAAACAAAGTAAAACCAAAAGAGAAATCTGAATTTAAGGCTGGAATTAAAGTCGAGAATATGATATTAAGTAAAGTTTTGTAAATCAAATATTTGAATATTAATTAGATATTAATTTATGATTAAGTTGGATTAAATCAAGTGATTAAGCAATAGTTAATTTAAGGATAATATGATAAACCAATTTGGTAATTTATGTGAGAATTATTAATTCGTTAAAGGTTAATTGATTTAATGAAAGTGATTAAAGATTTATTATTAATTAAGGAGTAATTACTTAGTTGTTGCAAATTAATTAAAAATAATTTATTGAGGATAAATTATTAACTAAGCGATAATTAATGATTAACTAAAAGATAGTTTATTAAATGTTTGTAGTTAATTGATTACTAATTGATGCTAACTAGCAAATTCATTCATAAGAATTAATCTGATTTAAATTAATCAGATAACTAAATAGACCCTATTTATGGATGTTTGGATATATTGGATGTTGAATTGTTTGATATCCTTGATATGTGATGCTTTCTGTTATATTCTGATTTGTGTTGTGATCTGTGATATAGTTTATTATCTGTGAGATATATATATATATATATATATATATATATATTTGTGAATCTGTGTATGAAAGATAAGCGTTATAATTTATATCGCTTATCGAATATATTGTTGTATTTAATCTGGGATGATTCAATAATGTTGCACTATTGTGTAAAAAAACCCTGGACTACACTTTTACACACACAAATATGGATTTCACGTGGAAATCGGTTAAGTCACAGATAATTTAAATTTGATGTTTTTGAAATTGAAATTTTAATTTCAATTGATTTTGAAATTTGAAATTTGGGTTGAAAGTGAAAAGCAATTGAAATGGAATTTCGAAGATGAAATTATTTTTTAATAACTTGATTAAGATTTGGAATTTAAATAGTTCGATTTCAATTTGAATTCAATACTTAAATATTGAATTCTATGATTTGAAACTAGGGATTAACGATATTATACTTGTTATATATGAGTCAAACCATTTTTGAAGTGTTGTTTTTGGGAATTTGAATTAACATAAAGGATTTAACTTGTATAAATAAGATCGAATTTCTTCGAAACGAAAACTACTTGTTTTCAAATAATAACAGCTTTCATTTAAAGAAAGGATCTCCCAATTATGTTGAAAGGGTTTCAAGCTGAAATAGAATTGAAATGTTTTGAAAGCTATGAAATAAATCTTTGATTCAAAGACCGAATGAGTTAATCCAACTTGAATTGAAATTGTTTTTGAAAGGCTATGAATGAATCTTCGGAAATGATTTTGAAAGCTACAAGTTAAATTTTTGATTTAAAGATTTAACGAGTTAATCCAATTGAATTGGAATTGTTTTGAAATCCAGGAATGATTCTTTGAGAAACTAGGTGAACTTTATGAAATAAATCTTTTTGTTTTAAAAGATTGGAAATGGTAATTTGTTAAACCATTTGAAAGAAAAACTTTGGATTATTAAGTTGTGACTTAATCGAAATTCCTTATCCATATGTTTAAATGTTGCGCTTACTATTCGGGTTAGCCGGGAAAGGACCTTTGGGTCGTATAACCCATTCCGAATATGTGATTCGACGTTATGGATAGCATTTGAAGACCGGTGGTGAAGACCGGGTATTTGCAAGAACGATAGTATGACCTATCGATTGTCTCTACACTGAGTTGCAACGGTATAGAGACTCCCTTAGTGATGGGAAGTCCAATCGGGATTGTGAATACCCGGATTGCAAGGGCTTCATTGGAAGTGCCATCGGTTCTGTTCTAAATTCAAAACAGACTTGTATAGATAGTTATGTCTGACATTACAATTTGAGATATAAAGCTGATTTCTTTCAAATATATTTCTGTTGGTGGCGGAGAATTTATTCTCTTAGCTTAACACGCTTCTCTGAGACGTACGAGCTCAGAGGTTATGTAGTTGATGGTTATCGGTGATATATTCCCAATTTGGTAATGTGACATGCTGAGTGTTGCTGTGAAATGATCATTGTGTTGATCATTTGTGACAGGATCATTTGTTCGATCGTTTATCTTGGTGATCATTTCTATGATCATTTGTTGACCCAAAGCACGACTTTTGTATAAAGCGTGGCTTTGTGGACGAGACTTCGTCAAGCCTCACAATCCGGTAATGGTCGAAACAGGAATCGTGGCGGCAAGGTTTCAGGGATCGCTTCCCTAGGGTAGGAACATTCCTTCTGGAAAGGGGTAGTATCATGGTATGGAGCCCAGATACTTACTCATGTGGATACACTATATCTATTACTGTGTGGTGTTGTTGGAATCGAGGCCTCATATAAAGGTCCAAAAGGACCGGGGTTGGTATATTTGAGGTTTCTTACTCCCTAGGAAAGGGGTAGCCGGCCTTGTTTGGCATAAATCCATTTGGGATGCTTGGGGACGTCCTTCCAGAGGCGTTCCATTTCGGGGTTTGGGAAGTTCCTTTTCCCGACCATTTGTTGGAAATCCATTCTTCAAATACGTACCTTGTACGGTTTTAGTTGTAGAACCTACCATTCACTTATGGTGCCGCCCCACTGTTTGGATGGTAGCTATAGTAGGCATAGTTCGAAATGTCTATGTTGGCTAAGATTTATATCTTTACTTTCTAAATGATTTTTACTACACTATGCACTAGTAATAATATCAAATGTTTCTTTTTAATGCGTATTAAGCATCTTTGACTATCATAAGGAGAAATCTCCTCCGATTCTGCGTTTGCATTGTGTGTGTGTGCGGGAGGCCTTATGGTAGTCTCATTTCTAAAAAAACATTGCGAATCTACTTTAAAATATTTCTTTGTTTGTTTTTGAAGATAAACTGTTTTGTTGCTCACACCAGTCTTGCTGAGCTTAGGGCTATGTGATGGGGGGTTCTCGCTTCGCGGTTAGGTGGCGAGCGGGAGACTCTTGCCCCCACACGTCCTCTTTTAGTGGGTTGGTTAGGCGTAAGCTGAGACAGTCGAGAGGCTGGCCGTAAAAGCAAGTTTGGGATATCAGGGTAAGCCACGGTGGGGCTGGGATGGTTGAAAAGCCTACCGGTTGTGACCGCTGCCGGTGAGTCGTCACATTTGGTATCAGAGCTAAGGTTGAACTTTAGCTCAGGAGTATAACACGTTAAGTAGATCATTAGAGATAGGGTGAAGTATGCCTTAGAATGAGTAATCCCTAAGATATCCGTTTGAATGTCTCAGTAAATTCTCTTACTATCCACTGATAGCAAGTATGAGTGCAAAGATAGGGGACAGGGAAATACGACTATAATTGGTCAATGCTCTGTAACAACAGTGGAAACAATCTTTCTCTGTCAATCTCCTTTGATTCGATTTCAATTCTTTTGATTGCTTTGTGACAGCTCCAGAAAGAAGTTTCGGTGTGATGAAGGCCCTACGTATCGTTGTAGGAAATTTTTACTTCGTATCTTCATCGGTTTCTTACCAGTTTCTCGATTTAAACTTTAATGAATATGAGTTGAAAATTTGGAATTAAAATTTTAAATAAACTGGAAATTTTAAAAATTGAGTTAGCTTGATTAATAGAATTGAAGGATAATTTGAATCATATCGATAAAATGATTTCGTTTAAAACTAAATTTGAAATTCTATTATAATTTCTTGTATCTATTGTTGATATTCTGATTTGAAAAGATATTGGTGAGCCAAATGCAGAATTGATATCCAGTTTGATTTGAAAAGATATTTCTCTATCCTTGTTGTTTTCGTGCCTGCGAATTTCGAGGACGAAATTCTTTTAAGGGGGAACTCTGTAACGATCCCAGTTTTAATGACGAATTTAAATTTGTAATTTAATTAAATTTTTGGATTAAATTATGGATTTGTTTGAATTTTTCAAATTTAATAAGAATGTATACTTATTTGCTTTTAAAATTTGATTTGAAACTCAAAAATGAATATTTTTAGTTGAATTGAATTATAAAACTAAATTCTCTCAATATAAATAGAAACCAAATTTAGGCATTTATGTTAATAATAAGACTACAGAATTATAAGAATAAATATAAATACTTAAATAAACAAAACCAAAAGATATGTAAGCAAGAAAATAAATAAACAAGGTTGTCATGTACTTATGTAAAGCAACAAAAACAAAGAGGAATGTCTACAATTCAAACATTCGTGTACAAGTAAACTGTACAAACATGTATAAAAGAATTAAAAAAAAAACAATCTCTCAGCTGAAACAAGGACAAGTATGCAGGCTAGGGATAAAACAGTTGCTTCACATATGTACATACATGATTCAAATAGTATAAGCTTATAATCAAGGACTCTTGCATTTAATACCCAAGCACAAAACAACTCCTCAGCATAACATATTTTCTATCATCCGAAACAAAGGAGGAAACATATGTACTTGCCATATCCTCTAGTACACCAAAGCAATGTTATCAGACATGCCTATTTTACAAAATAATATCACCCTGTTGTACTAACTACACCTGTAGCTTCACATATACATCACCCTCTTCACCTCAGTTTCATTTCTAAAAGCTAAGAAAAATCTAAAGTAATTAACATCTAAAAAAAAAAATTCAAACTCAAAACAACATTCAACTCAAATATAAACAAAAATTCAATTTAAACATCTCAGCTAAATTCACAATCCTGAGGCATGCAAGTGCTTCTCTGTTTAAATCCAAAGCCTGGAACAAAAGCAAGTTTCAAGCATTCAGAATCAAATCTTCAACCTGACTTGATCCAGAACAAAGCAACTAAATCAAATATCAAGTTCTTAGTCTCTGCTGCAAATCAAAGGTGAGCAAATCTTCTTTTTAAATTAGACTTCTTTGATTCTTTTATCTGTGAGTAAACACTTTGTTTTAAAAACAATTTAGTTTATGAATGGCTCTAATGCCTGGGTTGATCTGATATTTGATATCGATTTTGCATAAGAACCTCTTAGTTTTTATATAATTGAATTGATATCAATGTATATGTGTGTAAGTATGCCTGTATATATATACACCCTCTTTCCTGTAGTTTCAGTACATGTCTTGCCTTCAAAAAAATTCAAAACCTCAAATAGAATTAAAATCAGACTATGATGTTTAAATGAAAAATGGTTGTTAATGTATGATGAAGTTATAAAAATAGTTTCAAGGTTTTAAATTTAACAAATAGTCTAAAAAATGGAAATAACAGTAAGATTTTATACATAGGTTAAAAGATCAATAAATTCAAATTCTGTTTTGAATTACATGAATGTGTTCGTGATTGAAAATCACGATTTTTAATATACATTTTGAAATTTTTAATTTGATAATCGATTGGGAATTTCGAAAAGTTCGTTTCGGGAGTTTTGGGCGATTGTTGATGATCGACGTGATGGAGTTGGCCAATTTTTGGTCTGAAGGTGGTTCGTTTGATGGCGAGTGTAGGAAAAATAATAGAAATTTTTTCGAATGAATGAATTGTTGGGTTGAATCGAAACTAGGGTTTTGGGGTTAGTTTTGGGTGCTGTTGTTCACGAGCAAATCGTGTCTTCATCACGGTAATCTGGGCGATCGCACTTATGGGGATGGACTCGTGGATGAGTGGCGGAGGGTTGGTCAGGTTCGTGTGGGCTCCGGTGACGTCACTTCGTGGGGCGAAGCGGGTTTTTGGGTTATCGAATGGGTTCAGGAAGAAGGGAGTTGGCTCTGTACTTGCTCGATTTTGACTCGGTGATGATTTTGCATCGGGGATGGCTCGAAACATTTGGGATGGTCGTTGATGACTTGGTTGGGGCTGCGTCATTGACCGGAGTTGGTCGTGGCGTATGTGCACGTGTACGTGCAAGCTTGTGCAGCTGGGAAATAATAGGAGTTGGGAAGAAGGAGAAGGAGATGGGTTGCGTACAGGGAGTCTCGAGGAAGATGGGTAAATGACTCGAAGTAATACTCGAGTAAATCGAGTAGTTGACTCGAAGCAGAATAAGATGGCTCGGGTGATTGTCTAGTTGCAGGTTGTAAGAAAACTGTCTGTGTTTTAAATCTGGAAATAAAATTAAAAAAAAACTTTGAAAGACCAGACTTGGACAAGTTTTGAAATCCAGATTAAAAGATGGATTCAGATTTAACCCTTGCGATCTTGTTTTAAAATAATATAAGTTTGCAAGGAGATTTAAAATGTTTAAACAACATGAATGTTTGAAGTATACTTTAAAGGTTTGGATCTAAAAAATAAAGTGTAAATGTAAGGAAGAGTTTTAAACAAAAAGTTTTACATCAAGGTTTAATTCTGTAAATCAAATTTAGTTTGAATCTTGGTTTGTAAATTAAGGATTAATAAATCAAAGTTAAAAATAAATGCATGTTCAGTTTTGAAATTTAAAGTCAATTAAGCATATAAGTGGATTTAAAAGAATTTGAATTTCAAAGTGAAGTTTGAATGAAAAAAGAAAGGAATTTAAACAAAGTAAAACCAAAAGAGAAATCTGAATTTAAGGCTGGAATTAAAGTCGAGAATATGATATTAGGTAAAGTTTTGTAAATCAAATATTTGAATATTAATTAGATATTAATTTATGATTAAGTTGGATTAAATCAAGTGATTAAGCAATAGTTAATTTAAGGATAATATGATAAACCAATTTGGTAATTTATGTGAGAATTATTAATTCATTAAAGGTTAATTGACTTAATGAAAGTGATTAAAGATTTATTATTAATTAAGGAGTAATTGCTTAGTTGTTGCAAATTAATTAAAAATAATTTATTGAGGATAAATTATTAACTAAGCGATAATTAATGATTAACTAAAAGATAGTTTATTAAATGTTTGTAATTAATTGATTACTAATTGACCCTAACTAGCAAATTCATTCATAAGAACTAATCTGATTTAAATTAATCAGATAATTAAATAGACCCTATTTATGGATGTTTGGATATATTGGATGTTGAATTGTTTGATATCCCTGATATGTGATGCTTTCTGTTATATTCTGATTTGTGTTGTGATCTGTGATATAGTTTATTATCTGTGATATATATATATATATATATATATATATATATATATATATATATATATATTTGTGAATCTGTGTATCAAAGATAAGCGTTATAATTTATATCGCTTATCGAATATATCGTTGTATTTAATCTGTGATGATTCAATAATGTTGCACTATTGTGTAAAAAAACCCTGGACTACACTTACACACACAAATATGGATTTCACGTGGAAATCGGTTAAGCCACAGATAATTTAAATTTGATGTTTTTGAAATTGAAATTTTAATTTCAATTGATTTTGAAGTTTGAAATTTGGGTTTAAAGTGTAAAGCAATTGAAATGGAATTTCGAAGATGAAATTATTTTTTAATAACTTGATTAAGATTTGGAATTTAAATAGTTTGATTTCAATTTGAATTCAATACTTAAAAATTGAATTCTATGATTTGAAACTAGGGATTAACGATATTATACTAGTTATATATGAGTCAAACCATTTTTGAAGTGTTGTTTTTGGGAATTTGAATTAACCCAAAAGATTTAACTTGTATAAATAAGATCGAATTTCTTCGAAATGAAAACTACTTGTTTTCAAATAATAACTGCTTTCATTTAAAGAAAGGATCTCCCAATTATGTTGAAAGTGTTTCAAGCTGAAATAGAATTGAAATGTTTTGACAGCTATGAAATAAATTTTTGATTCAAAGACCGAATGAGTTAATCCAACTTGAATTGAAATTGTTTTTGAAAGGCTATGAATGAATCTTTGGAAATGATTTTGAAAGCTATAAGTTAAATCTTTGATTTAAAGATTTAACGAGTTAATCCAATTGAATTGGAATTGTTTTGAAATCCAGGAATGAATCTTTGAGAAACTAGGTGAACTTTATGAAATAAATCTTTTTGTTTTAAAAGATTGGAAATGGTAATTTGTTAAACCATTTGAAAGGAAAACTATGGATTATTAAGTTGGGACTTAATTGAAATTCCTTATCAATATGTTTAAATGTTGCGCTTACTATTCGGGTTAGCCGGGAAAGGACATTTGGGTCGTATAACCCATTCCGAATATGTGATTCGACGTTATGGATAGCATTTGAAGACCGGTGGTGAAGACCGGGTATTTGCAAGAACGATAGTATGACCTATCGATTGTCTCTGCACTGAGTTGCAACGGTATAGAGACTCCCTAAGAGATGGGAAGTCCAATCGGGATTGTGAATACCCGGATTGCAAGGGCTTCATTGGAAGTGCCTTCGGTTCTGTTCTAAATCCAGAACAGACTTGTATGGATAGTTATGTCTGACATTACAATTTGAGATATAAAGCTGATTTCTTTCAAATATATTTCTGTTTGTGGCGGAGAATTTATTCTCTTAGCTTAACACCCTTCTCTGAGACGTACGAGCTCAGAGGTTATGTAGTTGATGGTTATCAGCGATATATTCCCAATTTGGTAATGTGACATGCTGAGTGTTGCTGTGAAATGATCATTGTGTTGATCATTTGTGACAGGATCATTTGTTTGATCGTTTATCTTGGTGATCATTTCTATGATCATTTGTTGACCCAAAGCACGACTTTTGTATAAAGCGTGGCTTTCTGGACGAGACTTCGTCAAGCCTCACAACCCGATAATGGTCGAAACAGGAATCGTGGCGGCAAGGTTTCAGGGATCGCTTCCCTAGAGTAGGACCATTCCTTCTGGAAAGGGGTAGTATCATGGTATGGAGCCCAGATACTTACTCATGTGGATACACTATATCTATTACTGTGTGGTGTTGTTGGAATCGAGGCCTCGTATAAAGGTCCGAAAGGACCGGGGGTGGTATATCTGAGGTTTCTTACTCCCTGGGAAAGGGGTAGCCGACCTTGTTTGGCAGAGATCCATTTGGGATGCTCGGGGACGTCCTTCCATAGGCGTTCCATTTCGGGGTTTGGGAAGTTCCTTTGCCAGACCATTTGTTGGAAATCCATTCTACAAATACGTACCTTGTACGGTTTTAGTTGTAGAACCTATCATTCACTTATGGTGGCGCCCCACTGTTTGGATAGTAGTTATAGTAGGCATAGTTCGAAATGTCTATGTTGGCTAAGATTTATATCTTTACTTTCGAAATGATTTTTACTACACTATGCACTAGTAATAATATCAAATGTTTCTTTTTAATGCGTATCAAGCATCTTTGACTATCATAAGGAGAAATCTCCTCCGATTCTGCGTTTGCATTGTGTGTGTGTGCGGGAGGCCTTATGGTAGTCTCATTTCTATAATAGCATTGCGAATCTATTTTAAAATATTTCTTTGTTTGTTTTTGAAGATAAACTGTTTTGTTGCTCATACCAGTCCAACGACTGATCCGGAGTTTATTGTTTCTTTCCTAAACTCTGGATGCTCAAAATTTTCTACACGAGCAGTCTAGAGTTGGGTTTTTTTCCAGATAGTCAGGTTTAGTAGGTTATCTGGAGCTAGTTCGGTCTTTGGATGTGGACGAGACTTGCTTATCTTTGTGCATCGTTATTGGGAGTTCGTGCTACTGCTGGAGTTCTTCCTTGAGGACTATCTTAGAGTTATTTGTTCCACTGCTAGATGTTATCTATTTTCCTTTTCCGTTGCTATTTTATTCTATCATATCTCTGATGTATATTGATATCTATTGGATCATCTGTTGTATCAGATATTGTATCAAAGCTGTATATCAATGTATTATTCTTTTATTCCGCTATGTTGTTTACTTAATGTTGTTATAAGCTCCGGCGAATCGGATTTGAACGGTCGAATCTATGGCATTCGAATACGATATGAAGTATGGATGTCGATTTTCGAGCGGGAAATATCCGCGTCGTCACATGTCCCCAGGGTGCAGACATGAGTATGAAAGACTCGAAATCTCCAAGTCCCTGGAGTGCGGACTGGAGTACTCAAAGTCCCCAGAATGCGGACTCAAGTATAAACGATTTAAATGACCAAGTCCCTTGAATGCGGACTGGATATAAATGACTTGAAGTCATCAAGCCTTTGGCGTATGTACTAGAAAATATTCTAAGTACCCGGAGCGTGGAATAAAGAATGTGCAATGCCAAAAGATTATCAACTTATTTGGAGATGAATCAAGAAGCTTATGTAACTCACAATAGCTTGGGTTCCGACCATGATTATACGGAAAACCGGACAACAGAAATCTTCCGAAAGGCAATAGGAACTAAGTTTTATTCATCAAAAATAAGTTTCTACTACAACTTCTCCGAAGCACGGAGTCAAAAGCTTATTTACATAAACTACAAAAACAAAAATAATTGCATAATCTAAACTAGCTCTTGTTGAACGAGAGCGAAAAATACTTCTTCGACTTCTTCGACTTTTTGCTCGATGACTCCACCCCGGTACGTTTACCTTAGTAGCTTTCTTGGACGGGAGAGTGATAGCCGAAGAAGTATGAGGAACATCCGTGGGTTTGGACTTGTCGGGGGGATTGACCTTCAACGGCTTGTTCAAAGGATCGTCTGGGTCCACAGCTTGAGGTTCGACCTTGATCTTGATCGTTTTTTCCTTTTCTTTCCCAAGCTGCTCCTTCATGCTCATCTCAGATGTGTGCTCAGAGATTCTTGTAATTTCAACTTCATAACTCCCATCGATGGGAGAGGAAGTCTCAGATTTGTCTTCATCAAGTGCTCCGATCACTAGAGCATCTGGACCGGGAGCCTCTCCTGCGTGAGTGGCTTCACTTGTTTTTTCCCTCACCTCCATGGCGGCATCGCTCCTCGGAGTAGGCTCAAGATCATAACGGCCTGCACAAAATCACGAAACGCAAGTATCAGAATATGATAGCTTCTGTGAAAAACGAAAGCTCTTGGAATGTTAAAGAAAAAGAGTTGCCTACCAGGTTCCAGCTGGTTCTTAACCGTCAAGGGGGTCTCGGCCACTGGGATAGGTGACAAAATGTGAACTCCAAGGCCGGGGTCCTCCGGATCATAGCCGATGTGCTGTTCAAAAGGATCGAGTATCGACCGACTAGTCGGCTGGATAGACACACGAGTTGGAGACTCAATGCCGGATGGACCGGTGATAACTTCATTCCCTTTTGTTGAAGGGGAGCCTTTGCAATAAATAGCTTTAGCCGTTGATAGGTCGAAGGCTCATTTCCCTTGAGGAATTCTTTTATCAAGGCCCCCTCATCAACCTCATCAATACCGTGTTCAGCCTTTTTTATTTCAATTAAAGTCTCCCAAGCCTCGACCAAAGATTCGAGATAGCCCTCGCCTAGAAAAGTTAAGTCCCGGTGCATGAGAACGCGGGCATTGAATTCGGTAATAAGCGGGTCGAACATGGTTTTGATTTCTTCTCTACCCTCCTCCTTGGCCGCCTCAAGACGGGAGTCGATCTCCATAGAGGCTATCTTTTTGCCCTCTTCGCAGTCTTCATTCTTCAGCGCCTCAACTTTAGAAAGCTCGCCCTCAATTTTTCCTTAAAGAGTCGCGTTGAAACAATTTCGTCGCAATACCGTTGCGACTCTTCTTGGGCAGCAACCTTCTCCTCTTGTTCTTTGTGGAGTCGCACCCTAAGTTCTTTAACCCGGAGACAGAATGCATCCCTCTCCTTTTGCACCGAATCTTTTTCCAAAGCCAAAGCCCCACAGCGTTGTACCGCCTCGTCGAGTTCTTTTTTGTGAGTCGATTCCAGACGAGTTACGGCTTCCGCGGTATCCCTGGCGCTCTGCTGGGCGGCCTCAATTTCAAACTTGTAAGTCGCAATCTCTTCGTCCTGAGCTTTAATGATATCTTTGTCGTGGATAGCCTCAAGCTTCTGGCAATTGATCTCATGTTGGCGCTCCATGGAGACTTCTAAAAGTTTTTCAGCCAAATGAACAAACACGTCATGTTGAACATAGACGTCGTTGGTGCAGGCGATGGCGCTCTATTTAACATCTCCAGGTATATGGTGGATCGCCGGGAGGAACTTCAAACCATCAAAGCAGATCATTGGAAATTTATCTTTAAGCTCGGTAAATCTCTCCGATACTGTTGGATCTGTTACGGGAACAGGAGGAGACGACTTTGAATGTTCAACTCTCCAGTGAGGATCCCGAGATTGTTGTGTGGAAGAGGAATCAGAGTGTTGGTCTCGGGGGACATCGGATTGCGACTCCTTGTAGCCGTGCTTATCTTTGTTTTGTTTCGAGTGAGAAGAGGGATGTTGTGGTACTTGGGCTGTTAATATGTTTTCTTCCGAGATGACAAGTCCCGGGAATGATAATCCCTATTGCCATCACCGTCTTTGTCTCGACGTCTCCCGAAACCTGAGTCACGTCCAGAGTGATGGAAAACAGATGATCCATGGAGGCGATCAATGCTATATGTATGCCCCATGTAACCTGCATAGAATTTAAATAATAACAAATTATCAAAGAGTAGTGTGACGATGAAAATTTAAGTGCGAGGCAAAGTGCATGGGTTTGTGTGTGTGTCCTAATGTTTCCCCCCGACGGACCAATTTCTTTACTATTGGGAGTTTTTTCTCCCTGAGCGTGGGATTGAATGCCTGCATCACCTCTGATGGGCGAGTGAAGTTTAAGTGCCTCCGGATCATCGAAATCATAATTTAGTAAATCGTCAGGAATGTAGAGGTTCTAGAGGCCCTTTAGAGAACTTTCTAAGCATTGAGAGGAAGCCACTTTCTCTGTTGGGATAAGAGTAACTTTAGTGGTTGTGCCAAAATTTTCCTTCTTATCTTCTACGTCAGTTTCCTTTTCCTCTTCGAAGGGGAAGAGGACGTTTCGATGTCATGAACTTCAACTAGTGGTCCTGAGTAGGACCAACGTTCTCGTCTTGCGCTTCTGGTGTTTCGTTTTCTTTGATTTCACCTTCTTCTAGTGCGCCAGGAGCATTGCATATTGAAGACTCAGCTTGTTTTTTCCCTTTTCCAGAGGTGGGCCTGGGTATGGAAACCCCCTGAGGAAGGCTTATCCGATGACCTTCTACCAACAGGCCAAACCTTGAAAGTGACTCATTTGAAATGAGAGTTCGGATGTCCTGTTCGTCGGCAGGAAGGGCTCTAATAGCTTCGACGACTTCAGAATATCCGCGGCCGTCGGGACGTGGATTGATACCTGAAAAGATGGAAAAAAGAGTTAGAAGAGGCACGACTTCGATTAAGCATGAATATCGATCCGGAGAAAAGACTTACTTCCATCCACCCATTTCCGCACGAAACCAGGAGGGCAACGCACGTAGAACCATTCCTGTTTATACAGGGCGAACTTACTGCAGGCCCCAGTTAAGATTTGGCATTTGTGGTGCGGCTCGAGAAACATGAAAGAGATGCTATCTCTCCGCTTCTTGATCATATATTGTAACGACCCGTAAATTTTCGATAATTAAAATAGCTAATTTAATAAGATTTCGAGATTAAACGTTAGGAAAAAAATTGTAATTCGTTGGAATAATAATAACTAGAATGAATTGCAACAATAATTATCCAAGTAATGAAAATAAATGCTACTTAGTGAATACCTTTGAAATCAATAGTTGAATAGGATAATAAATATTGAATTCATTGGGTATAATAGAGTAATTGATTGATAAGTAAAATCTATTTAAATCAAATATTGAATATTGAATAGGTAAATTGTTTAAATTAAATATTTAAAACTTATTGAATAACTGAATAACTGTAAAATGAAAATAGTGTTCTAAATTGTGAATTGGTTTTAAAAGTTGATTCTTATAAGTTCAATTTCAATATTTCAAAAGATAATGAATTATTGGATAATCGAAATTGTTTAAATTTAATATTTGGAATTTATTGAATAATTTGATAAGGGGAATCGAATAACCGTATAATGGAAATTGTTGTTCTATAATTTTAATTCGTTTCAAAAGCTAAATTTTTAAGTTCGTTTTGAATATTTCAAAAGATAGTGATTTAAGAATAATCAAAATTGTTTAAATTTAATATTACAAATGTTTGAATAATTAAATTCCGAATTTGATATTGAAATTTAATATGTGAAAATAGAGTGAATAATTGAAATTTGATTTAATATGATTCAAATTGATTTCCAAAGAGAATGTAAGTTATATTGGGATTATAATAGAGTTAATAAGATTTTAAAATTGGAATCTATTTGAATAACGGATTTAATATGATTAAAAATGATTTGTAAAATTTTATTTTATCATATTAAAGTTAGAATGATGTTGTAGAACTTTTAAAATCGAATTAAAAGTAAATTTGTTAAAATTGAATATTTTAATATTTAATTATCGACCGAAAAATAGCCAATTTTCGAACAGTCTCAGAATTGGATGAAACTAGTTCCATTGGATCCGTAATAATTTGTTATTATCGGATTTCAATTTTCGTAGCAATCGGAGTTGTCGTTTGACCGCGGCAGCTCGAAACGCATCGAAATTGTTTTAATATTAATTTGACGAGTTAAAATAGTCATTTTTCAAACAGTCTCGGATTTTGACGAAACTAGTTTCATCGGATCCGTAATGTGATATTATTGTAAGATTTCAAATTTCATGCCAATCGGATTTACCGTTTGTCCGGTGCAAGCTAAAACGCACAGAAATTAGTTTAAATCGATTTAATTTAAATTGATCGTTTATCGCTGTAAGTCTCACATACGATCGAATTAGCTTCCGAAACCTGTTCCATTGTGTCCAGAACATGGGATAAACCCTAGAAACGCCGGTCAACGCGCGTAAATCGGAGTTAGGAAAGGCCGGATAAATAGTGTTCGTTGTTTTCTATTTAAGCACTTCATTAATTTCACTTTTGCAAAATAAAAAAGAGAACTAGGGTTTCAAATGCACAACCGCCATTATCATATTCGCGGCCCGAATTTAGCCTCGTTCTCCCCCTCCGATCTCCTCATCCACAAAGCGATTCGTGAAACTCCCAACGTGAAAAATGTAGAGCGCACTGAGTTCTTGATATTCAACGGCTACGATCGAAATTGGAGCGGCGAGATGGGAGCTACGCGGCCGCGATGGCCGGCCGTTCGTCATCAAATTGCATGCTCCAGGGGAGGCCGAGCTTCACCATGCTTCAGGTGATGGTGGAGTCGAGCAAGAGCTACATGATGGTACTGGTTGATCGAGCTAAAAGCGAGCGTAGGGTGTTGCGTGATTAGGGTTTAGGCGTCTAGATGGGTTCGGCTTTGTCGTGTCCTGGAGAGGGAGCACACGCGTAGGATGGAAGCTCGTGTGGCCTTGATCTGTAGCCTTGAAATCTACGGTCTTTATTGCTAGGTGAAATAAATAAAAAGAAATGTAAATTGAATTATATTATAAATTCGTGAATGTTTAAAATATTGTAACTTTGTCATACGAGGTCGGAATTGGATGAAACAGGATGCGTTGGAATCGTATGGTCGAGCACTACGCGATGGAATTGGATTGGAATCGTTTGGAGCTAGTGAAAATTTCGAGTAAAATTAAACTCTCGTTTAATTTTATTCGGAATAAAACGCTGGAACTACATTGAAATCAAGGTGAGTGTTTTATAACGCTCACAACGTACTGAATATCTTTATGCTAGTTAAATTTGATATTATGAAGTGATGAATTTTATTTGTCATTGTTTGATAAAATTTAATTGTCATATAGATTGTCATTTGAATTAACCGTTGAAATTAAATTGACAGTTAAATTGAAATTAAAATTTAATTGCGATTAAATTACCTGACATTGATAACTATGTAATTGCTATGAATTGTATTATGTATTGGATGATGTATTATATGGATGTTATTGGTTGATATTTAAGTGTTTGGATGTTTATTTGCTTATATATACTGTTATGCATACATATGACACTGTGATTGGTTTAAGTGATATATATTCATCCATGACATTTAATTGAAATAAATAACTACTTGGCCATAGGATAGAAAATTATATACGGACAACGAATTGGCAAAATTAATAATTTTGAAATCGTCGATTTGAAATTTGTTTAAATGTTTTGATTTAAAAGTTATAAATGGAAATCAATTTATAGAAATCAAATTTATCGAAAATTGAGTTTGGAATGTTGAAATAAATTTAGATTAAAAGAAATTGTTAAATAATTTAAGTTGAGACTTTGAAATTTAAAATTTGGATATTATTGAATTTCGAAACTTTATTTGTTTTAAAGATTGAACATTATTTCGAGCTTTGAGTATCACTAAGTAAAAACGATATAAAAAGATATTTCGAAATTGAGCTTGAAATTGAATCATATTTGTAATTGGGTTTTAAATTTGAATATTGAAAGATAATTTTGTTAAGTGTTATAAATTGATATTTTGAAAAATCAAGCTTCGAATCGATATAAATTGAAATTGAATTAATTGAAAGTGAATATAAAATTGAATAAATTTGAAGTCAAAGTTTGACGTTGATTGAATCGAAATCGAAATTGAATCGGTAGAAGGGAAATTGAAATTGTTTTGAATTGGGAAGTTATAATTGAAATGGTTTGGTTTTGAAGCTGTTTTATTTTGTTTTCCAAATTACTCAGTTATATAAACCATTTTGAATGCTTAAAGTATTTTAATCTGTTTTAAATCTACTTAATCCGATTTAAATTATTTTAAACTAATTTATCTATTTCAAATCCATTTTAAGATTTTAAGTATTTTTGAACTATTTTAATTATTTGAAACTACTTTTAAACTCCTTAAAACTATTTTCTAAAATCCTAAGCAGGTCAATAGGGTGAAATGTTTATATTTAAATCTTGAATTTAAATACGGATTGGATTAAATGAAGTTGCAACCTAAATTTAAATTCGAAATGATTTGCAAATCGAATAAGATATTGAGACGAAAATTGATTTTGAAACGAAATCTTACATTTGAATAGATACGTTGATATTTGAAATGGATTTGATTTTTGAAGAGAATATGATATTTTGATATCAATTATGAATCGATTTGAAATGTAAAAGAGCCAACGGTGTAATAATACGTAGTTATTAAAGAGACCGGGATCGGATATGGACATACTCTCTGTCGATACTGAAAACCACTTTAATAACTATTATACGCGGTGTGTTGATCCAGAATGAAGTGGATGGTTTGGTGAACGCGTTGACTGAAGAAAGAGAACGATTATTGGATGACCCCTGACATGACTAAAACAGGAGCCGCGCTGGGCCATTGAGGTTCACCACCTCTAGCGGACACACTTCTTCGATACTATATCTATTACATTTGTGATGCGATTTGGGTGCACCTCTTGATTTGGGAGTGGTGTTTCGCGGTGTTGGGGTAGCTGCTGGCTATGCTCAACATTAGTCTGGATCATGCAACTACTAGTATCCTAGTTGGTATCGCCACATGTACCTTGTCATAATGATTACCCTATTCGCGACCGCTACGTTTTGTTTTGTGTTATACCTATGGGGTACCCTCTGATAACCACCAGTTTACGGTGGGGCTTACGGTGCTGTATAGACTATGGCATTATAAAAATGTGTTAAGGGGGATTATGGTAACGCCTTAACGCTATTTTGATACTTTATATTACTGATAGGCATTATCTACTTAGCGTACATTACTACATAGTAGATAGTTTAACGGATCCTTAAGAGATGGAAAATCCCGTAACATCTCTTGAGTTATTGCACGCACGTTGACACTGGATATGAGATGTCAAACCCCATAAACATCTCTGACGCCGTTACACTCATATTTATTTACGATTGATTTAACTTTCATAAGGATATTTTAGTCTTGACTCGAGTGTTTTTTCTTTTCATTACGCTCGGATCAGTCCTGAGTTTTTCAGATTTTTGAAGATCTATTCTGGAGGATGAAGACGAAGATTTGGTATACTATTACTATTATTACCCTTGCATCATGCTATCTTCTGCATTATTTTATTTGTTCTGTTGAATATGTATAACTTTGATAAATGTTGTATAAATAATGATCAAAGTATAGTAAACAACTTCATGAACTGTTTATTTGATTATTATATTTTATCGTTCCGCTGTAAAATTCTGTGTTGTTTCCTTTCTTTCATTTCTCTTTCCTCTTCTTTTCTTATTTACCCCAATAACCATCTGCCCTTTTGAATGGTTTGGAATCGACATGTGTATTTGATCGTCGGTTTAAACTGTCCAAAAAGGCAGGTCGTTACAGTTGGTATCAGAGCTTTAATTTAGCGATAACCTTAGCTTTGCGGGGTCTGACTCTTTATAAATAGGTAGTTATACCCTATGATGAGTCGCGGAGTGTATATATATGAGAGAGTGTATTTGTTAGTGATATAAAATGTTTTATATTGTGTTGGTTGATTTGTTGAGTGGCTTATGGATTCTGGTCAATACGAGTAATTAACGTCATTGATAGGGATCTCTAAACACTTAAACAGAACAATTCGACATGGTATTGTTTTGAAATTGGGTAAATGAAATAATTTTTCTCTAATTATATTTTGTATATAAAGAAATTTTTTTCAGAAACTATTGTGACTTATCTAGCTTACCTGGTTGTTAGAAATGATATATTGGTTATTATCATTAATTGGATATTGTAATTTAATAAATAAGGTAAATTACAAAAGGAACAATGATAAATTTCTTGTGGAATATTTTAAGAAAGAAAATCCTATAAGAATATTTTATAAAGCTGACTTATGAATTAAAATAGATTTAAATTGGAAAATATTGAATTTAAGACCCGGATATTTCGAAAAATAGTTCTCAAAGTTTTGATAAAATATATAGTAATATTAGTTGGAAATTGTTTATGGAAATATTTTGAAAGGATTTTAAGAAGGAATGAATTCAGTACTCCTCTCTTCTGTCGCTGGAAAATAATTTCGGTGATGACTGCGCAGCATCATCGACGTTCATTTTCGAGTCTCAAAGTGGGGGAGACTTCTAAGAAGCTTTGCTTTTCTTCAAAAATTATTTTGGGTAAATGGGTTTTGGTTTAAACTCCAAAGATATGATTTGATATATTAAAGATATAAGTGTATATGTTTATTTCAAACAATTTGAAAAGAACCGGGCATTTAAATTTCTAAGTTCTGTTAATTAATAATTTTCAAATTATTTGAATGGAATGTTGATAACCAAAATTTATAAAATAAGAGGATTAAGATATCTAAGCCTATGTTTTGGGAAAACTTTAAAGTTGAAAGGTAAAGAGGATTTAAACAAATTGAATTTGTGAACATTCTAATTAAGTAAAATGAAATTCTATAAATTTGTATAATACAAAATTTGCATTCTAATAACACATAATATGACTTACCAAGCATTAAGAAATTGAAATGATGTTTTGGATATGTAATGAGATGTTGTACAAATAAACAGAACCTGAAAATAATTGAAGTATACAAGTAAGGAAAACTCAAAAAGGAATTAAAATGTATATAAATGGAAAATTTGGTTGTGATAAAAATTATAAAAACTTAAATATAACATGAAATGATGAATGGATAAATGGAACAAGTAAGTGAACTTAAGAAAGAAGATAAATGAATCGTAATATATCCTTGTAAATTGGTTATAGAAAATAAATATAAATTGCAAAGGTGTTGTAATTTTTTTTTGAATTTGTAACATTTAAGATAACTGTAAATTAAGAAAAGTCATTTGTGAGAGGTTAGACTTTTATAGGATGATTAATAAACTAGAGCACCGGTTGATAAAATGTTCCACAAATGAATTCGTTATTAATTGAAATTATGAAAATGCAATAAATGTAAACAAAGGAATTTCTTATAGCTAAGAATCAATTGGAAAATGAAATTGGATTTAATTAAATTATACATAATGTTTAAAATGAACTTGAGTAAGCAAATTCTATGATATGATGTTTAAGAAAAGATGATGTTAAAGAACATGCTATATAAAGAAATGAATATACTAACTGAATAATAGATTGTGAATAATTAATTGTAAAAAAAGAAGTCAATAAAATAATTTAGTATAGATAAATTGGATAGAAATCATTGGAAGGTAATACGTGAGATTGTACTTATATTATTTTATTTGCATAACGATTTGATCCAAATTTGAGCACAAAATTTCGAGATGATTTATATCGATCCAAGTTAGGATTTTTTTCACTCGATTTTCGCCGGTGAACCTTGGATATGGATTTTTAATTTGATTCTGGAATTCTCTATCATAGTATATGGCTATGCAAGAAGAGTAACAGTTTCCAATCAAGGAACCAAATCTGAGTCCGCACTAGAGAGTCGTGTGAACGATACTAGTTTGGAAATAAAATTGTGTGATCGAATAAGCGATTAGATTGATATTGCTCACGGATGATATATGTACGGCTTACGGACTTAATTAAAAGTTCGTATTGAAAATTTTAAGATGCCAAATATGTGAAGATAAATTTGCAACTTTTGAGATAACTATAAACTAAGAAAAGTCACATATAAGAAGTTAGACTTTTATGGAATGACTATAAATTAAAGTGATGATTAATAAAATGTTCTGCATTAATAAAATGTTCCGCAAATAAATTGGTTATCAACTGAAGCTGAATATGAAGTAAATGTACACAAAAGAATTTGGTATGGCTAAGAATCAATTAGAATTGAAAGAGATAAACCAAATTGAATGTAAAATTAATAAATTGGTTATGTTGGGTATGATTTGGTCGTTATATGATTGTTAGTTGATTGTAAATAATTCATTAAGTGTAAATTGAAAGCTATAAATCATTGAAATCAAATTGGAAGTTAAATGAATTTAAATAGAATTTAATTTGATTCAACTTGGAAGTGAACTAATGTAAATATAAATTAGTGAATATTAACTAATTTAATTGAGAATGAATGTTAGTAAAAATCCAACGTTAATGAATCAACTGTGATTAAAATTGAAACCCAAGTCAATAAATATTAATGATAAGTGAATTTATATTGATTTGTTATGGATTCGCTGGATGATAGTTGGATGATGGTTGATTGATAGTTGCATTTGTTGTTTTGTTGCATTTGCTATGTTGGCACATGTAGTTGTTATGTTGCTATATTGTGTATATTGAAATTATTTTCATATATGCATGTTTCTCATGGTTTGTTGAGTGTTTAGTAGGTGCAGATTGCGCTGGCTTCGCATTTGGAGCTCGCTTTCGCGCTATATTAGCCGTATATGCTCGCTAATAATATATAAGGTACATATCTCAGATTACATACCGTACTTTTACACTTTTTCCCTACGGGATGCCTCATCACTTGATGAGATGTATATTTGTGATATATATACTGTCTTTTTTTTCCGATCGAGCCGCGCAAAGGAGACTCTGCCGAAATTTTCCGTAAATCCGGGTGTTAGAAAAATTTTCAAGTTTTTAATTTTTTTTTTAACTTGTTTTGATAACTAACTTTTAAAGTTAGAAAGCCGTTCAGGGTAACTTAGTGGAAGCGTAGTTATGACTTTATAAATGGAATTTCATTGTTTTATAAGTTGGTAACTTTGAATAAAATATATCTAATGTTGAATTCTATACTTAGTTCCTATTCCATTCTTTTCCTTTTCGGGGACGAAAAGTTTTGAGTAGGGGAGAATGTAACGACCTGTAAATTTTCGATAATTAAAATAGCTAATTTAATAAGATTTTGCGATTTAATGTTAGGAAAAAAAATTGTAATTCGTTGGAATAATAATAACTAGAATGAATTGCAACAATAATTATCCAAGTAATGAAAATAAATGATACTTAGTGAATACCTTTGAAGTCAATAGTTGAATAGGATAATAAATATTGAATTCATTGGGTATAATAGAGTAATTGATCGATAAGTAAAATCTATTTAAATCAAATATTGAATATTGAACAGGTAAATTGTTTAAATTAAATATTTAAAACTTATTGAATAATTGAATAACTCTAAAATGAAAATAGTGTTCTAAATTGTGAATTGGTTTTAAAAGTTGATTCTTATAAGTTTAACTTCAATATTTCAAAAGATAATGAATTATTGGATAATCGAAATTGTTTAAATTTAATATTTGGAATTTATTGAATAATTTGAGAAGGGGAATCGAATAACCGTATAATGGAAATTGTTGTTCTCTAATTTTAATTCGTTTCAAAAGCTAAATTTTTAAGTTCGTTTTGAATATTTCAAAATATAAATATTTAAGAACAATCAAATTGTCTAAATTTAATATTACAAAAGTTTGAATAATTAAATTCCGAATTTGATATGATTAATTTGATATTGAAATTTAATATGTGAAAATAGAGTGAATAATTGAAATTTGATTTAATATGATTCAAATTAGTTTCGAAAGAGAATGTAAGTTATATTGGGATTATAATAGAGTTAATAAGATTTTAAAATTGGAATTTATTGGATAATTGAATAATGGGTTTAATATGATTAAAAATGATTTTTGAAATTTTATTTTATCATATTAAAGTTAGAATGATGTTGTAGAACTTTTAAAATCGAATTAAAAGTAAATTTGTGAAAATTGAATATTTTAATATTTAATTATCGATTGAAAAATAGCCAATTTTTGAACAGTCTCAGAATTGGATGAAACTAGTTCCATTGGATCCGTAATAATTTGTTATTATCGGATTTTAATTTTCGTAGCAATAGGAGTTGTCGTTTGACCGTGGCAGCTCGAAACGCATCGAAATTGTTTTAATATTAATTTGACGAGTTAAAATAGTCATTTTTCAAACAGTCTTGGATTTCGACGAAACTAGTTTCATCGGATCCGTAATGTGATATTATTGTAAGATTTCAAATTTCATGCCAATCGGATTTACCGTTTGTCCGGGGCAAGCTAAAACGCACAGAAATTAGTTTAAATCGATTTAATTTAAATTGATCTTTTATCGCTGTAAGTCTCACATACAATCGAATTAGCTTCCGAAACCTGTTCCATTGTGTCCAGAACGCGGGAGAAACCCTAGAAACGCTGGTCACCGCGCGTAAATCGGAGTTCGGAAAGGCCGGATAAATAGTGTTCGTCGTTTTCTATTTAAGCACTTCATTAATTTCACTTTTGCAGAATAAAAAAGAGAACTAGGGTTTCAAATACACAGCCGCCATTATCATATTCACGGCCAGAATTTAGCCTCATTCTCCCCCTCCGATCTCCTCATCCACAAAGCGATTCGTGAAACTCCCAACATGAAAAACGTAGAGCGCACTGAGTTCTTGATATTCAACGGCTACGATCGAAATTGGAGCGGCGAGATGGGAGCTACCGGGTCGCGATGGCCGGCCATTCATCATCAAATTGCATGCTCTAGGGGAGGCCGAGCTTCATCGTGCTTGAGGTGATGGTGGAGTCGAGCAAGAGCTACAAGATGGTACTGATTGATCGAGCTAAAAGCGACCGTAGGGTGTTGCGTGATTAGGGTTTAGGCGGCTAGATGGGTTCGGCTTTGTCGTGTCCTGGAGAGGGAGCACCTGCGTAGGAAGGAAGCTCGTGCGGCCTTGATCTGTAGCCTTGAAATCTACGGTCCTGATTGCTAGGTGAAATAAATAAAAAGAAATGTAAATTGAATTATATTATAAATTCGTGAATGTTTAAAATATTGTAACTTTATCATACGAGGTCGGAATTGGACGAAAGAGGATGCGTTGGAATCATATGGTCGAACACTACGCTATGGAATTGGATTGGAATCGTTTGGAGCTAGTGAAAATTTCGGGTAAAATTAAACGCTCGTTTAATTTTATTCGGAATAAAACGCTGGAACTACATTGAAATCAAGGTGAGTGTTTTATAATGCTCACAACGAACTGAATATTTTTATGCTAGTTAAATTTGATATTATGAAGTGATGAATTTTATTTGTCGTTGTTTGATAAAATTTAATTGTCATATAGATTGTCATTTGAATTAACCGTTGAAATTAAATTGACAGTTAAATTGAAATTAAAATTTAATTGCGATTAAATTACCTGACATTGATAACTATGAAATTGCTATGAATTGTATTGTCTATTGGATGATGTATTTTGATGGATGTTATTGGTTGATATTTAAGTGTTTGGATGTTTATTTGCTTATATATACTGTTATGCATACATATGACACTGTGATTGGTTTAAGTGATATATATTCATCCCTGACATTTAATTGAATAAATAACTACTTGGCCATAGGATAGAAAATTATATACGGACACCGAATTGGCTAAATTAATAATTTTGAAATCGTCGATTTGAAATTTATTTAAATGTTTTGATGTAAAAGTTATAAATGGAAATCAATTTATAGAAATCGAATTTATCGAAAATTGAGTTTGGAATGTTGAAATAAATTTAGATTAAAAGAAATTGTTAAATAATTTAAGTTGGGACTTTGAAATTTAAAATTTGGGTATGATTGAATTTCGAAACTTTATTTGTTTTAAAAATTGAACATTATTTCGAGCTTTGAGTATTACTATGTAAAAACGATATTGAAAGATATTTCGAAATTGAGCTTGAAATTGAATCATATTTGTAATTGGGTTTTAAATTTGAATATTGAAAGATAATTTTGTTAAGTGTTATAGATTGATATTTTGAAAAATCAAGCTCCGAATCGATATAAATTGAAATTGAATTAATTGAAAGTGAATATAAAATTGAATAAATTTGAAGCCAATGTTTGACGTTGATTGAATCGAAATCGAAATTGAATCGGTAGAAGGGAAATTGAAATTGTTTTGAATTGGGAAGTTATAATTGAAATGGTTTGGTTTTGAAGCTGTTTTATTTTGTTTTCCAAATTACTCAGTTATATAAACCATTTTGAATACTTAAACTATTTTAATCTATTTTTAATCTACTTAACCCGATTTAAACTATTTTAAACTAATTTATCTATTTCAAATCCATTTTAAGATTTTAAGTATTTTTGAACTATTTTAATTATTTAAAACTACTTTTTAACTCCTTAAAATTATTTTCTAAAATTCTAAGCTGGTCAATAGGGTGAAATGTTTATATTTAAATCTTGAATTTAAATACGAATTGGATTAAATGAAGTTGCAACCTAAATTTAAATTTGAAATGATTTGGAAATCGAATAAGATATTGAGACGAAAATTGATTTTGAAATGAAATCTTACAATTGAATAGATACGTTGATTTTTGAAGTGGATTTTATTTTTGAAGCGAATATGATATTTTGATATCAATTATGAATCGATTTGAAATGTAAAAGAGCCAACGGTGTAATAATACGTAGTTATTAAAGAGACCGAGATCGGATATAGACATACTTTATGTCGATACCGAAAACCACTTTAATAACTATTATACGAGGAGGGTTGATCCAGAATGAAGTGGATGGTTTGGTGAACGCGTTGACTGAAGAAAGAGAACGATTATTGGATGACCCCTGACATGACTAAAACAGGAGCCACGCCGGGCCATTGAGGTTCGCCACCTCTAGCGGACACACTTCTTCGATACCATATCTATTACATTTGTGATGCGATTTCGGTGCACCCCTTGATTTGGGAGTGGTGTTTCGCGGTGTTGGGGTAGCTGCTGGCTATGCTCAACATCAGTCCGGATCACGCAACTACTAGTATCCTAGTTGGTATCGCCTCATGTACCTTGTCATACTGATTATCCTATTCGCGACCACTACGTTTTGTTTTGTGTTATACCTATGGGGTACCCTCTGATAACCATCAGTTTACGGTGGTGCTTACGGTGCTGTATAGACTATGGCATTATAAAAATGTGTTAAGGGGGATTATGGTAACGCCTTAACGCTATTTTGATACTTTATATTACTGATAGGAATTATCTACTTAGTGTACATTACTACATAGTAGATAGTTTAACGGATCCTTAAGAGATGGAAAATCCCATAACATCTCTTGAGTTATTGCACGCACGTTGAAATTGGATATGAGATGTCAAACCCCGTAAACATCTCTGACGCCGTTACACTCATATTTATTTACGATTGATTTAACTTTCATAAGGATATTTTAGTCCTGACTCGAGTGTTTTTTCTTTTCATTACGCTTGGGTCAGTCCTGAGTTTTTCAGATTTTTGAAGATCTATTCTGGAGGATGAAGACGAAGATTTGGTATACTATTACTATTATTACCCTTGCATCATGCTATCTGCTGCATTATTTTATTTGTTCTGTTGAATATGTATAACTCTGATAAATGTTGTATAAATAATGATCAAAGTATAGTAAAAAACTTCATGAACTGTTTATTTGATTATTATATTTTATCGTTCCGCTGTAAGATTCTGTGTTGTTTCCTTTCTTTCATTTCTCTTTCCTCTTCTTTTCTTATTTACCCCAATAACCATCTGCCCTTTTGAATGGTTTGGAATCGACATGTGTATTTGATCGTCGGTTTAAATTGTCCTAAAAGGCGGGTCGTTACACACACACACACACACACACACATATATATATATATCTGTTGTCACCCGGGGTTGGAGGCCTAGAGAGAACAGTCATGAAAAGAATGTAGGTACCGTAGATGAAGGCGTGAACGTTTGGGTGCAATTGTGACGGGTCAATGTCGATGTATTGCAGCACGTCCCGAAGAAATAAGTTAAACGGTGGCGCACTGCCGGCCTAGCACATAAGCATATTACATGCAGTATATCCAACTAGGGGCAGGTGCGGACGATCGTGCCCCGATGGAACTAATACATCGTCGAAGGGGATTCCGTGGATGGAGCATATCCGACGGAGTGCACTTTCGTTGATCTTCGAAGCCTGTGAATCGACCGGGTTGTCCAAGAAAATTGATGCCTCCAGGGCGTCGGGAGCTAAGTTATGAGCAGGGGAATTCGACGGGTTAGAAGTATCCGCGACCCCTTATTTAGAAGACGGCCCAGGTCTATCTGAAATTATGGCGGAGATAGATTTCTAAGACATCTTTGATAGAAATTGAATCCAGCAGAGTACCTGATTGAACTGTACTTGAAAAACAATCGACGTTAGACTTAACAACACAAGTATTCCCCCCGTGTGGTGTGTGAACTAGTGTGGTAATTCAAGTATAAGTGCTGAGAAATTATAAGTCACAGAATTGATGGTATAAGTTTAACTTTGAACTGTCGTCTTCGAAGACCGTCATCGCTGACCGTCTCCAAAAATCAGCCTTGCAATGTTTTCAATTTTGGACTCGGACATTGACATTGTATGCCAAAAGCTTTTATCTGTTTTTATCGACTTCGGTTCAGGCTTGTGATAATTGGAACTAGGAAGTTATCAGTCCAGATTAGTTCGATTTGCTAGTTTGATTATGTCCATGTCTTTGTTTTTGTCTTATGTTTAGGCAAGGTGAAGTGTTTTTCGGCCTAGGTACCGTTTGGTTAAAATGTTGTCCGGCCTAAGTATTGCCCGGCCAAACTATCGTTCGGCCTAAGTATCGTTCGACCGAAATATCGTTCGGCCGAACTAACATTCGGTCTAAACTTTGTGCGGCCTAAGTATCATTCGGCCAAAGCATTGTTTGGCCTAGGGTTTGTTCGGTCAAAATATCGTCCGGTCTAAGTGCTGTTCGGCTGAGGTATCAATCGACACTCTATCCAATTCGTGCTTCCTTCCACTCCATTGCTCGGCATGTGACGAATCATGCCGAACCAAAGTTACGCCGAGTCCCAACGCTCGGCACTCCGTCCTTAACAACGATTTCGTCCTTTTCCTCCATCCATGTCGAACGACGTGAATGAGCCGTTCGGCAAATCATACCGAATCGTGTTATTCGGCATTCTAACCAATTCTTGCTCCCCCTCTATTCTTCCCTCCAACATCGCTCGGCATTAAAGAATCATGCCGAGCCATTGCAATGCATCTGCTACCTTCCTCTTCTCCAATCCATCCACCTCAAGGTCATCTGAAAGCATACTAAGTTTCAACCTTAGAGCGTGCCCGGACTTCAATTCATCAATAATGAGTGATACTTCCTAATCTAAGAGAGTGATCAGAAAGTTCTTACCTAAGATTACGACAGGGACTAGGGGGTCTGTAAATTTAGGATTGGGGGTTGATTGAGCTTAATTTGAAAGGGCGTGATGCATACCAACTAGGAAGGGAAGATCAAAGGAGTGAATGAAACTCAAGGGAAGTAGTTTGTGTGTTCTTGGAAAGTCACGGAGGTAAAAAGTGAAAAAGTGGAGGAGAAGGGAAATGCTGGCTTTTATAGGGAAGAAGAAGAAGTTGAAGAGGCAATGACCGGTAGAACCGGTCAAAACGATATCGTTCGACATACATGGAGCATTTGGCTTCGGCTGTACCGTTCGGCACTTGCATACCGTTCGGCACACACCACCTCAACTAGTGATCTAGGGAAGTCACCATCGAGGAAACTGAACCACATCTCGAAGCAAAGGCAGTGGACTCATGGTTCAAAGCACATCACGTTCGACCACGTGATGCACTTTGGGGGGCAAGTGTTACCTGGAGGTTTAACCATGTAACTAAGGACTCAACAATCTAGTTCGGCAAGATCAGGCCGTTAGGCACCTGTGGTCGATCTCTATTGAAGGTCGTTCGGCATGACAAAATGGTTTGGAAGTCAAGAGCGTTCGGTATTAGAAGAACGCTCGACATAAAGGAACGCTCGACATTTAGGAGCGTTCGGCATTAGAAAGTGCTCGGCTTCCAGAGTTGTCCAGCATGTATGATTCGTTCGGCACTCAAGTTCGTCCAGCACTATGGGACATTCAGCATACGAGAGTGTTCGACATACGAGAGCGTTCGGCATTGAGAGATGTTCGGTATTGAATATCGATCGGCATCTATGGATGTTCGGCATGGCAGAGTCATTTGGCACTCCATACTATTCGGCATCACTTCGTTCAGCGTGAGAATATCGTTCGGCACAAATGCCTCGTTCGGCATTCAGGTTGTTCGACATCACTTCATTCGGCATGAGAACATCGTTTGGCACAAATGCCTCGTTCGGCATTCAGGTTGTTCAGCATCACTTCGTTCGGTATGGGAACATCGTTCGGCATTTATGCCTTGCTCGGCATTTTACCGTTCGGCCTCTCTGGTTCGGCGCATAGAGATCACTCTTTTTGGGCTGAGAAACCAAGCTGCTAGGCCCACCAGTGATGTCCAACCTACCTTCGTCTATAAATTGAGAGGCAGAGGCACAGTGAAAGGGTCCTTTTTTCGAGAACACCGGGGAGACTTTGCCGCATTCAAGACTCATTCAAGACTTATTTTTTGCTTAGCAATTATATTCAATGTAGTTGGTATACGGATTGTATTTGTAATCAATTACCGAGAAAAGTAATAAAGATTAACCTCAAAGTGGACGTAGGAAATTACGCCGAATCACTATAAATCTGGTGTTCATACTTTCTGCATTTAAATCTACATATTATCCTCTGTTTGTTTCACTTTCTCATTAATCTCTGTACATAAACTCTCTTAAGGGTGCTAGTGCGCAATTCTGGTGCTAACAATAATAATGTCTACAGTAAAATAAACTTACTTTAAGATAGCATTCCGGGCTTACCCATATCACCCTTCACACATAATAGTCCCAGTAGTCCATCCAATATTATGATATCTCCAGATCGAGAAACTATCAAAGGATACCACATGGACTACGGGAGAAAAACAAACTCGTAGTAAAGGCTCGGTATGGTAGGTGACACGACACATAAGGCAATGCCAGGGTAGATATACCAATTACGCACACGTGCTGGTGGTAACACAGCAGCCACATACGCCCACCTTGGAACACACTCCCATATCAAAATCGGAGGATGGCCGTCTAATCAATCACAAGTAAGAGTATAGTATCGAAGGAATGTGTCTGATCGGAGGAATGACTTCACTTGGCCCGAGATCTCTCCTGTTTTAGCCACCTTATGCCAACTCACGAGAGTTGGGTCCACGTAATATACCTCAAGAACGTTGCCACCATCCTACTTCATTCTGGAATCTCCTCCATGTGCACATTTGTTAAAGTGGTTTTCGGAGTTGGCAGAGAGTATGACAACGTCCGATCCTGATCTCTTTAACAACCAAACGTTATTATAACGCCGTGGTCATTTCAAAATAGTTTATACTTCAAAAAGATCAAATCATTTCATTTCAAACTATATTCCTTTCAAAATAGTTTATACTTCGAAACCAAAACTATTTTTATTTCAAAACTATTTATTCAGTCAAAATAGTTTATACTTCGAAACCAAAATCATTTTTAATTCAAAACTATTTATTCAATCAAAATAGTTTATACTTCGAAACCAAAATCATTTTTTTATTTCACAGCTATTTATTCAATCAAAATAGTTTATACTTCAAAGCCAAAAACATTTCAAACATATTTTCATTTAAAAATCATAATACTTTCAAAGTATAACTCTTCCGAAACCAAAAATACTTGAAACAATTACACTTTGAAAATCATAACATTTCAAAATCATACATTTGAAATCATGAAACGTTCCTTTAATTCTTTACATTTTCCAATTCATTCAGTTAATCCCAAATTTCCGATTTCCAACTTAATTTAATTCAAACCATCATTTTCAATTAAATTTCCCAACAACCATTTCAAATCATATCAATTTCAAATATAGATTAGATCCACAAATTAAACTGTTCGATTTTTAATATATTTCAAAGCTTTAATAGCCCGCATTTCAAAACTAAATTCTATAATTTCATATATCCCAAATTTAACTTCATTATTACTTAGTTTTGAAATATTCATTTCACAAATCCAATATTATTCATACAAATATTACTTCAAATATCCATTTATCAAAATTCAATACCATTCCAAATTCACATTCTATATCAAATAAAGATTATATCATAAAAAACCATTTCAAAATCATTAAAATATCATATCCTTCAAAACCACATTATCAAATCATTATTTGAATTCAATTTCAAATATTCAAATTTAAATATCATTTTAAAATAAAATATGTCATTTATTATTTCAAATATCCTTACAAAAATACATTTCAAAATTCCATTCAAACCTTCATTTATCTCATTACATTTCATTCCATTTAACATATAACCAAGTAAACATTACATAAATTCAAATTCAATTTAAATTCCTTAAAATTCAAATTTAAATATTAAAATATATTCAAAACTCCTTATATTGACAAATAATCAATTTCTAAAAGTTACATCATTTAACACTTTAAAATATAACTCAAATAGTGTTAAAATCTATAATATTTCAAACATTGTCAAATTACAGCAACGACGGCATTTATAAAGTGCTATCATAGCTTATAGTTTCAAAAATAGTTTAGTTTAAGAATAATGGCATTTATAAAATGCCATAATAGATATTTTTTTTTTCAAACATAGTTAAGTTCAAAACAACAGCATTTTAAAGTGCTGTCATAAAACTACAGCATTAACTACAGCATTTTTGGGAAATGTTGTTAATAATATTTCAGATTTTGTTATAACTTTTTAAAAATAATAAAACTTCAATTTTAGCATATTTTTAACTTATAAATCATATTTTTAGGCTGCTAAGCTTCACATTCAAATGATTTTAACATATGACTTATCACAACAAAATTTTAAAATCAAATATTCAATTTAAAAACTCAATTCATTTATTAAGTCAAAATTCACTGTTTATTAACTTATAAATTTAATAAAACTTAAAATTTATTTTCAAATATCATTTCAAACTTTAAATCTAATTTACATTATTTACTTACATTTTTAAAAATAAATTTAAAGTCAAAAATCACATTTACTTCAAATTTACATACTTAAATTCACAATTCCAAAATTTAACTTCTTAAATCCATAAATATATATATATATATATATATATTTAAAATCAAATTTCATACTTTTTTAAAATATATATCTGTATAAAAATCACTTAAAAATATACCATGGGTTATGTATATAATTTTCTAAACTATGTCAAGTGATACGGATATATATCATTTCAATCCGCAGTGTAAAAGAAAACCCGGGTTCTATCATTTCAAACCCACAATCCCAAGTCAAATAAAATACAATAAAAATCACTTAGGCTATCATTTCAGCCGATAATGATTTTCCCTATTCTAAAGTCCGTTCGGGTGTGTATCATTTCAACACATAGTGATTCTATTCTAACAGGGAACTTGCAGTGAATATAGGCATAAACAATATAAACAATGTCAACGTCAGAATATAATGTCATATATCATATGTCAGGTGATAAATAATAGATATAACATGGTAATAACATGAAATAACATATCATATAATCATCATTAACTTGCATAAACATTTTAATTACTAAACACTTGTTATGGATTCACCATTTCATAAGTAGAAATGTCAGAGTGAGAATGACTCACCATTTCAAGTTGAAGACCACTATGACACACACAACGATTCCAGAGGCACGACAAGCACAATACAACATGACTGCCGATTCAAGTAAGTGGAGAGAGGCAAAGTGATTTATCTTGTACATATCAAACAAAACAAGATATTGCAGCATGAATTTTCAACACAAAACAACATTGAAACTAGTTGAAATAGAAGCAACAATGGACAAGATGATTTTACCATGCCTCAATCACTTCAATGCTTGGCCTAAGGGACTCTTTAGCTCAGCCATATGATCATGCTAGGCTTAGGTATAACATCAAAAATGCATGGCAACACAAGTGTTTGAAGAGGAGGAGCTACAACATAGGTTAGACAAAGGAACATGGCAAAAGAGGTAGGTTTGGTGCACCATGTTTGGCTCGATCTAGGGTCAATTGGGCTCGTCTCAAGCTTGCTTCGGATCTGGTCAGTGCTGGAGTGATGGCAAGAGGTCATGTCAGTAGGTTGTGGGGGAGCTAGGGTTGTGGCCAAGGTGATATATGAAGGTGGTGGTTAAACTAGGCTCGTCTAGGCATGATTTCAAGGCATTTGTGCAAAGTTTTGTGCTATTGGCTCAATATGAAGGCATGGTCAGTTTTGGACAAGGGAAAGGGAGATGATGGCTGACATGGCTGGTGATGGGGGAGAGGATGGTGGAGAGGCGAGCTACGCTAGAGGAAGGGGAAGGCAAAAATGCAAATGAAAAGAGGAGAAAAGTGGAAAAGATGCCATTAGAATTTATTTTTTGTTTTTTCTTTTTTTCTTTCGTTTCATAGCTGTGAGTTTGAGGATGAGGATGAGAAATATTTTCATGTGAATCTGAAGGGGAATACACAACAAATGAAAAAAAGATGGATGGCTAAAGCATGAAGTGAAGAGGCAATAGCAAATGAAATGACAAGATCATTTGAAAAGTCACTAGAATATGAAAAGCTTTTGTCTCTTTGTTTTCCTATTTCTTTTAATCAAAATAACTAAAATAAATTAGTAAAATAAAAAATAAAAGCTGAACAAAAAAAGGAAAAATAATATAAAATTATAATTAAAGAAAAATAGAAAATATTTAAGGAAATAACTAATATATTGAAACTAGCATTTAAAAATTGCAAACAAAATACAATTAACATTTGAAAACTATAACTACACTTTTAAAAATGTTTTAAAAATAAAATAATACCTAACATGTCATATTATACATATTAGAACATGTTTTGACAGTATTATTTATATAAATTAAAATAAACAATTTTGATAAATAAATCAATTTTACACACAATATTGTAAAAAGCATAACTTTCACAATATAAATCAGATTTCAACGAAACGAAAAGCAGTATTGTTAAAATTTTATTTATTTTCATAATACAGGATAAAATTTAATTTTTTATATATTTAAATTTTAAATTTAAAAGTCAAAGTTTGACCATATTGACCAAAATTCACATTTTTTGGAAATATTCAATATATTCAGGTTTGAAATTATAATTCATATACAAATCAAAATGTATATTTAAAATAATTTTTTTATCCATTTTAATAAATAAAATAAAGTTTTATCCATTTTAAATAAATAAATAAATATTTTAAATCAGGAATTTCAATTTGAAATAATTACAGAATACAGGGTTGTTACACTCTCCCCACTCAAAACTTTTCGTCCTCGAAAAGGAATGAGCTACGGGAAAGTACAGAAACAGATAGAATAAAATAGGATTAAAACAAGGTGATAGCTGTTGTTATAGGTAAGCATAACAATGTGGAGATGATCTTCCCAAGATCCTCCAGAATCAAGAACACAAGCACGAAAAATCTTCTACAATCTAATTCACCCTTTCCGTTTGACCGACGGTCTGTGAATGACAAGCAGTGCTTAGATTCAAAATAAGTACCAAGATTATTAAAGATTATAGAAAGATTTCTAAACAGACTGGTATATGCACTAGCCTTCCAATCTGTAGCAAGATAAGCAAAATAAGGATATCCAAAAGATAGTTTGAAAAATCAAAATAAGATAATAAGTTTAAAACCATGAAAATATCAAATTAAATTATAAATTAATTTTTTAACATAAGTTAAATATATCTTAAGCATCTCTAATTTCATTATCTTATCATCCAATTATCTAAAATTAACAATTTCAAAAATCATGGATTTGGAAAATCATTTGTACTCATAATGTACTCAGTAAATTTAATTCTACTTTATTACTAATTAAAATTAAATTTATTCCTCACAATATATATTTTATCACCTATGTTAAATATACTTACATTTATTATAGCTGCTTTAATTTATTCTTAGTTCCTCTAACATCTTTTATATAGTAAATTATTTCATTACCCCTTTTCTTTCTCAATTTACCTCTGTTAATCTTTTTATAACTAAAATTTAGGTGTATAACATTTATTATAACCACTCAAATTTTATTTATAAAATTGTTTTATATTTTATATTATCCAATTTCATATTCAACTTCTTTATAATTTAGGTAAGTTATATTGAAATGAAATTGTGTATTATACAAATAAAACTTTCATATTCAACCATTTCAAGCTTGAATATTTATCCAAGTCTTGAAATTATACTTAAAATTATCCTTCAAGATAAAATTTAGGAATTAATTTCCGACAAATTCCAAACTATTTAGAGATAAATAAATGCACATGTACTATATATATAACCATTCAAATTGAAATCATATATCAGCATATGTTATAAATCTAGTCTTATATTAGAAATTCAAATCAATTAAATTCCCAAAACAAAAATATAGCAAGACTACAGAACCATCTCTTCACTTTGAAACTAAAAAATGAATGTCGACGATGCTGTAGTCATCACTGAAATTATTTTCCAACGACAAAGAGAAGAGCACTAAATTTTAAACTTTAAAAATTCTTTGGAAACAAATTTCTATTCGAAAATACTTTAAATAATATATCCTTTTAAAATTTAAAATACAAGGTTTGATACCATCGAAAATTAAATTCTCAAATTCTTGTTTTAAATTCATTTTAAATTTCCAAATAAATTTATAACCATGTTTATAATTCAATTATTTATATATGAAATAAGAGATAATGATATATAAAATCAAATATTATTTCTTAACAACCAATTCAATAAAATCCAGAAAAAGATTTATATATAGTTACAAAATTATTTCATTACTAAATTTGAAAAAAATATTGTGTCAGTTTGCTCTATTCAAGTGTTTTGGAAATCTTATCGATAGCGTTGATCAGACGAATCGATCTGATACCCAAGTCAACATCAACAACTCAAACAACACAATATATAAAACATTTTATATATTATTTTACAATTACACTTTAAGAATGATTTGAAGATAAGTTGGAAAACAAAGATGAAATGATTAAATAACAGAATAGGAAGATGGATAAGCTTATATAAATCGCGGGCAACCATAACCCGGTCAACCGTCACTTGAAGAATAAGATTGATGTGGATTTCTGGGTTAAATCAACATTCAATCTCAATAGATAGAGTTTGGGATAATAAGAGATACTAGCATCTAAACTGAGGATATAAAATCCTTGGTGAATCGATGCTATTGTAAAGGAGTTACCCCTTTATAAATAATTTGAGATTGGCGGGACTGCCGACTGATTATAAAGATCCTTCAAAGTGGAGTTATGGGATACTCCAAAATCAAAAGAAAATGAATAGTAAGGGACACGAAATGAATTTTGGAACTGCAGGGAGCGTTCCAAAATTCAAAGGAATCGAGTCAAAAAGAAAGAGATTTAAACTCGAATGAAAGTGATTCTGTAAATACATTTACCCTATATACTGAGTTTTATGTTTTGCCTAGAGCTACCAAAGCTCTGATACCAAACGTAACAACCCCATATTTTTAACCATTCGCATCCAGACATGTCGGAATTGAATTGCTCAAAATACCACGCTGTAAATAAAATTTGGCAAATCTTAGAATATAAAGTAAATAAATAATCACAGATCACAACCACAGATTGAATAAACATGCAGAGGAATTAAAAGAGATAGTAGTTCATGAAGCTACTATATAAAAATAAGAAACATCAGAGTTAAACAAGATACAACAAAAGAATAACAAGATACATCAAGTACAAATCAGGATACAACACTGGAATCACCAGATACTGAAAGCAAAATAGATGGTTGGATCTTCAAGAAATGCTCCAACTCCGAAAGTGAGTCCTGAATGCTGAATCACTCAGTCTGACTCGAGTGCAAAGTAAAACACAAATCACTTGAGTCAGGACATAAATACTTATGAACTGTAAATCAACTCAAGTGAACAGTAATAAAATGCATCAGTAACTTAAAGGATGCATGGGATCGCCCATCCTCTAAGGATCCGTCAAACTATTTACTACGTAGTAATATTGCGCTATTATAATAATGTCTACAGTAAAATAAAGTTACTTTAAAATAGCATTCCGGGCTTACCCATATCACCCTTCACACATAATAGTCCCAGTAGTCCATCCAATATCGTGATATCTCCATATCGAGAAACTATCAGAGGATACCAAACGGGCTACGGGAGAAAAACAAACTCGTAGTAAAGGCTCGGTATGGTAGGTGACACGGCACACAAGGAAATGCCAGGGTAGATATACCAATTACGCACACGGGCTGGTGGTAACTAGCAGCTACATACGCCCACCTCGGAACACACTCCCATATCAAAATCGAAGGATGGCCGTCTAATCAATCATAAGTAAGAGTATAGTATCGAAATAATGTGCCCGATCGGAGAAATGACCTCACTTGGCCTGAGATCGCTCCTATTTTAGCCACCTTATGCCAACTCACGGGAGTTGGGTCCACGTAATATACCTCGAGAACGTCGCCACCATCCTACTTTATTCTGGAATCTCCTCCGTGTACACGTTTGTTAAAGTAGTTTTCGGAGTTGGCAGAGAGTATGACACTTCCAATCCTGGTCTCTTTAACTACCAAACATTATTATATCGTTGTGGTCATTCCAAAATAGTTTATACTTCAAAAAGATCAAATAATTTCATTTAAAACTATATTCCTTTCAAAATAGTTTATACTTCGAAACCAAAAACATTTTTATTTCAAAACTATTTATTCAATCAAAATAGTTTATACTTCGAAACCAAAATCATTTTTTTATTTCAAAACTATTTATTCAATCAAAATAGTTTAAACTTCGAAACCAAAAACATTTCAAACATATATTCATTTCAAAGTCACAATACTTTCAAAGTATAACTATTTCGAAACCAAAAATACTTGAAACAATTACACTTTGAAAATCATAACATTTCAAAATCATACATTTGAAATCATAAACATTCCTTCAATTCTTTACATTTTACATTTCATTCAATTAATCCCAATGTCATAACCCATTTTCCCGTACCGATTTAAACCGACTTTGAACCACTCTTATCAGCTAAATCATACGGAAAAATGGATAATGAAAGAAAGAAAGAAGATAGAAATAGAAAAAAGATAGAAGAAAAGAGAACAAATCAGAATCTCACAGCGGAACAAATAAATTATAATATAAACAAATCTTTACACGAAACCAAAACTGTTACCTTTATAAATAACGTATACAGGTTTTACATCAGAGTTACAACCATACAACTAGGACAGTTATATCAATCCTGTCCTTACAATCATAACCACATGACTAAAGGATTACATATAAACAATTACAAGAATACGTCTCCTGATCCAGCTCTTCCTTCCGAAGCTTCCACTCTTCCAGTTAATCCTGGAAATATACTCAGTCTGACCGAGCATATAGGAAAAACACCAAAGCCTGGGTCAGTCTGGTATACCAGCGTGATAAAACACAATCAACTTGATTATTAAATTTTGAAAAATCCTTTTAAAAACAAAAGCATCTCGTAAGACCACGCCACAAATAAACATGTCGGGTTTTTACCTTACTATAGCTAAAACATTTTTATGAAATCCTCTGATATTATAATAGGGTCTATATACAAAAACTTATTAAAATAGCTGAAATTGTTACATTATTAAATTCCAGCTACTAGCCACAGAGTGGGTAATACAAATAAAATTCGTACAAGGCGCGTGGGGAGAATGGATTTTCAACTAATGACTAGGCATTGGGGTACCACCTGTCACGGTACGTGGCCTAGATCACAGTACCGAGGATCACTCCCGACCCCCTACAACACAAGACCGGGACTATCCATTACTGGATAATCCCGAGTAAGATCACCCAATGGTTGGGATCTACAACTTCACCACTAAGCCGAAATAAAAAGGGACATCTAGACAGGGATGACCTCACTCTGAAATGGGCTCTACCCCCTAGCATTGCTGCATAACCCCTGATTTTCATTCATTCCCGGTTAATGAGGCTCGAGTCCAAGCGTTACCTTTTTAGAACATATCCCTTAGAATGCTCATCGTCCACTTGACGACATTCTGAAAGCATTCGTCCACAAAAGTCCATTCCGGGTTTGAACGGAACCGAAGGCACTATTCCTACTACATCCATTTTAGAATCACCCTCAGGATTAGTAGTGAGTAGCCCTTGCACTTCACTGCTCCATCTTCGACTCCAAGCTCTTGTCTTCATTCCGAAAACGTATCGTTGGATCGAAGCAGTTTTCGGATCTCAAATCCAATCCCGGTCTCTTCGAAACAACGTTCGCTATTTCCCGGTAAACTCAACCCCGGTTCATTAGGAAATACACCGACGAAATACAAGATGAGAGTTCAACTCCTAACCATTATTGTACGGGTCTCCTTACAATTCGTCCTAGAGAACAAGCATGTTAATACGTTCAATATAGCACCTCGATCGGTAACCGTACCATATAGTTCTCGCGTCTCCTCTAGATATTTCCAAAGTCAGGTTTTGTCCAATTTTGATAGTCGGTTATTTAACTATCGAAGCAATCAATCAATACAACAAATCTATTTCCCATTGATACCGTTAAACCTTGTTCACCTTTTAAAATCCAAGTGAATTACCATTTATTTAAGAAAGCTTATTTCATTTGAAATATATGTAAAACTATTTCCTTCCAAATAATACTTACAAATTTACAAATATTATTACAAGTTCAATAAATAAAATATTCTTCATAATGGTTATTATAATTTTTTTAATCTACTTTTATTAAAAAGATTTTAATTTGAAGAAAATATGCTTAAATATTAATAAAAATTATCCTTTAAAGTGTCATTACAAAATGAGTTAATACTTGAAACAATTTAAAAATTATAACTTAAAAAGATTTTCAAAGGTAGAAATAAAAAGCTACTTTCAATATTCCGAATATTGATAAATTTTAAAAACATTTCTAAAAATAATATTACTATATTACTTTATTTTTAAAACAAAACTAATTTCATAAATCAATCCAATTCGAACAAGGCTTACCAGTCCAACGGTACGTATCAATTCTCATTTCATAATTCACAATCACAGATATTCAAATAAATCAACTTCCATAGATCAATTCAAAATATATTCTCAATATAATTAACAGGCACATAACAGATATATGCAAGAACAACAGATTAGAGATTATCATTACTAGAACAATTATTCAGACACAATCAGATCAGTGGCTTACACCCTACACAACAATTAGATTAATTATACAGTGGAATGATGTCAGTTCCCACTGTCCGAATGCCATCTAGCTTAAACAATCTAAATAAATGCAACTAAACAATTGGAATCATTTCAACAGTTTGGCCATAAAATTATTAAATGGTATTCATTCCCGATTGATAATTAGATCCTATCTAAACAAACTTATACAATTTCACGTATTAACTTCACAATGGATCATACGACTACATAACATTCGCCGATACGAACCATTCATTCCATAATATTTTATTTATGAAATAGTTATAATATAATATAACTTAAAGACTTGAATTCACTTCAAAGTATAAGTATTTATTTCCCTTTATTATTTCAATTATATTTCACTTTTTAAATTAATCATCCTTGATTAATTATTTTCTAATTACATTAAGTAATTAACTTTTAATTAATTACATAAATTAATCATTTTTAACTGTTTCAGGAATTAACTTTAATTGCTTAATTAATTACATAATCCCTTAATTAATTATAATTAATCATTTGATAATCATTTGTATTGATTACTTATTCCTTAACTAACCAACCCTTAATCCCCTCATTAATTATTATAAATTAAAAATCTTTAAACACTTGATTAATTCAAAGCTCAATTATAATGATCTTCCAAATCATCTTTACTTTACTCAATTTATTCGAATAAACTTAAGTAAAAGAATTTTATCTTTTAAGTTAAGTCAAATACCGATATCAATTTTACTTAAATAACTATAATTAAGTATAAATATAAACAATTTGTTATTATTAAAACCCATTGTTTTTAATTAAATCTAAAAAATATATTTAAGATCAACGATATTGTTTAAAAGATCCACATATATCATCATACTTGTTAAATGTGAGAAAACAATATAAATTTAAAACTTTTTATATATCAATTCTTTTAAAATAATAAACTTTACCTTTAAACAAACCAAACCCTTAATTAACAGCCCAAAGCAACAGGCTCGACCAACAAATCATGCCCGATATCCTAAAAAAACAAATCAAAACGCGACCAGTTGGGCCGAAGCCCAAACCAAATACCAAATAGTGTGAACCCACTTCTCCCAGTCTCTTCTTCCCTCTATTCCCTGAAACCAGAAAAAAACAACATCACCAATCTGATGAAAACCGATGCCGTGAACCCAACGAGATGATATCGATGACCACCCACCTAAACATTGGCAACATGAACAAATGAAACCCGTATCAAACCCACCTTCTCACCTTTCCAAATCCACCATGGCCGGCATCACGTGCACGCAGTGCACATGCACAATTGCTCCGATGTCCAATTCGACATCGCGAATCCCTAGGTCGATGTCTTTTACCCTTGTGGTCATCATCGTCACTTCAACGACGACTCGAATCCACTCCCTCGAGAAACTCCACTTCAACTCGAACCAGCGGAAAACCCAAGTCTGGTTTCCATCGAACTGCTCTCAATTTTTACCACCGGTCGACACAAGTTACCCACCGATGGCAAGTTATTCACCGACACTACCTTCCTGCTAATTCTCGATGAACTCGGTCGTGTCCTTCCTTCTCAGATTGATCGCGTTTACAGGCCTTCCATCGCCACCTCAAAACCCTACAATCCTTTCACCTACCTAATCAAAAGCCAAATCGAACAAACGAGCACGGTCACCATCTTTCCTCAGGTTCGCCAGCACCTTCCAGTTCTGGCCGCACCACCCCACGACGAAGAAATCACCGGAAATTTATATTTGAACAGAAAAAGTTCAACCCCAAATTTCTTACAAACGAGGCTGTTAAAAATCACAATTCAACCTTTAAAAATCCTATTTTTAACAGAGAAATCAATATGCATGCTTGAATCTTTGATTTAAATATATTGAAATTTTACAAAAATAAGATGTTTAATGTAAAACTAACCCCAAGCTAAGTACACAACATAAGTAATTCAATAACAAATTTTAACTTAAACTATTCTAGTAAATAAACATATTTCTAATTCACAAAATTTTCAAATTTAAACTAGATCAACAGATATGGGTTTTTGAAGTGAAGATAGATATAATAAACACTGTAAAAAGAGCATACATAAAATTTTCATTTTGAAACTAACTGTTTTCTCACCTTGAAGATTCTGGTTCCTGATTCTTTTAAAACTTGAAGTTGAATTTGAAAACTTGAGATCTTTTAGCTTGCTTCCAGCTACCTAGATTCTTTAAACAGAGATTGCTTCAAGATCTTTTTGTTTAGTTTCCAGATTTTTGTTTACAGAGCACTCCTTCTATTCACTTTTGTTCCAGTATGGTTTAATGTTTGCTTAGTTTTTTAGACAGAGGCTTTTGTTTCAATTTAGTTACTTGTTTAAACAGCCCAGACAATAGTTATATATACAATTTTGTAGTAATAAATGTTAGATAGAAATGACTCTTGGAGGCTGAAGCAATATTTTCTAAACATAGAGAATTTTGAAAAGAAACTTACATGGTTATGTTGGATTTCTAGATTTTAAAGTGCCAAATGTAAGATTGTTTTACTGATAGAATTTCTTACTTATTTACCCATAGCTTTAATTAGATTAATTTAGTTTACTTGCTCTTTTTTGTTAATCTGCATTTACATTTGACAGTAGAAAGTTTGGAGGTTCATTATTTATTGTATTGTTTATATATGCCATACCATATTAATACACATGCAACTATATTTAAGATTTCAACAGCCCAGACTTGAGGTTAATCAAGTATAAATGTGATTGTCACTTTTACACTTTAAACAAAAATAAAAACTTAATTAAATAAGACTTAAGATATGTATTCTTATTTGTTTTAAAATAAAGATGAGGAATTAATCAATTAAAATAACACCCTTTTTGATTAATACTTTTTAATAAATATATTGTTACTTTAAACAAAATGAAATAAAATAACATTTATATTCTCATATAATTTTATACTAAATGAAACTTTGATAAAAACAAAATCTATACCATAGTTTAGATTTCAAAATAAATCAAGTCACTCTCCTCTTTATAGTATAAAAGTATATAACTTCAAACAACCTAAGTTTCATTAATATTTATGTATAATTAGTTTCTCTTATTTATTTATGTGATTTTTATACATATCAATTTATAACATTTCTCTCAATTAATTATTATAAAATTTTCTTTTAACTTATCATAACATATATATATAAAATTGTCTTATTTAAAGTACATATATTTTTAAAGAAACTTAAAATTATTGTATTCAATATAAACAATATTGTTTGTATATACCAAATCAAAGTATAACAGTTTCACTTCATTAAGAATTTTCATCTAATTTTATTAGATATAAATTTATTATCTTATATCTGAAAATAATGGATGTTCAATAAATTTAAATTTCTATTATATTTCAACGTTAAAGCAATTATACATATTTATCCTTGAAACAAATACATACATTAAATCTAAACAATATATACATATTTTTGACCAACTTTAATACTTTTTCCTTCTTTTTTTTTTAATGGCAGAGCAATTCCTTCCTTCCCCCCTTCCAGGACATCCAATCCCTTCCCCTGACCCGATCTTGCCTGACCCTGATCCCCTTCCTTTGCCACAGTCTTCCACTATTCGCCCCGTCATGCCATCAGTTAGTACCTCCCTATCTACTTTTGATCCCTCCATTTTAGCTCAGTTTCCTCCCCCCCAACAGTAACTCTAGTCAACAAGCATGGACTTTTCTTTTCAAGAACAAACCACGCAATGTGGGGAAGTACATGCTTGTTAACTTTATCAATGAATACGATGGTGATGCTCTGATTCTTCCTGATGTTGTTCAAGAAGCTGGGCAATGTATTTGGCAAGATTATTTAGTTGGCTTCTTCCTTGATAAACCCCTATCCTTTACTGCAGTAGTGCAACACCTCAAACGAGTGTGGCGTTTGAAAGGAAGCATTAAGGTCAAGTCTGATGGTGTGGTCTTCTTGTTTCTGTTTTCTAGTGAGGATGATCGGAGCAGGATCATCAAAGATGACCCGATAATCATGAAGAACAAATTGTTTATTGTTAAACAATGGGACCCCACAGTTAGCAATGTGTGCGGCTCTGTCACATCAGTTCCAATATGGATTCACATCTACAACATCCCTCTAGCAGCGTGGTCCCCACTTGGCATCAACTGGCTTGCAGGAAGTATTGGGAATGTTAAATGTTTAGATGAAAGTACTGAGAAAATGGAAAGGCTAACCTATGCTAAAGCCTTGGTGGAAGTGACACCCATCTCTGACCTTGTTGACAGCTTTCAAGTACAGTGTTAGGATGGAACAAGGCAAACTGTTTTTGTGGAATATCAGTAGAGGCCACTAGCATGTACTTCCTGTAAGGTGTTTGGGCACGACAATTCAAGTTGCAAAAATAGTGTATTGACAGATGATGCGCTGAACAGTAATAAGTTTTCTTTATCAAAACAAGATCCAAAAAAAGACTCCCACGTGAAAGAACAAATTGACAAAGTTGTCCATAATAATTCTTTCAGAGTGTGGAAGAAAGTTGAGCATGGAAGCAAAAGGAAGAATGAGTTAATAAAGACCAAGGAGAATACTGGGAGTGGCTACAATGGGAATGACAGAGACAATATATCAAGAAAAGAAGGAATTGTTCCAGTGAATAGAAAAGACAATGTGCAAGACCTAGTTGAGGAAGGGGAAGTTGTTGAGGTAGGGGAGATGAACTTAGGAAATAAATTTCAAGTGCTACAAGAATTAGACGATGAAAATGAAGTACTGTGTGAGGAGGGAGGAAGCGAGAAAAGAAACGTTGAACAATTAAAGGGTTTAACTGTTATCACATGTAAGGAAGTATTAGTAGCTAATGATAGAATGCATGCATGCATGGAGATGAACACTGTAGATCAATGTATTGAAGCTGATTTAGTTGCTAACTTTCAGCTTGCAAATAAGTATGGCAAGCTAGTTCAGGAATTGGTTGAGAATGGAAAGGCAAAACTGAATGAATTGAAAAAAGGAAAACAAAAAGCAAAGATTTTACCTGAAACAATAAGGAATACTAGAAAATATGGTAACAATGACAATTTGGATGGTATTACTGTGCCTTCATTTCTTCCCGGTGAGAATGAACAAAATACTCTTCATAATGCTACCTGTTCCCACAGTATGCACATTCCTCAAGCTCAAGCTACAGTGACACCTGCACACAATGTCAGTGTGCAGGCTTCAGATGTATCCATATCCCCTTGCAATCTTCCTAAACCCCCTTATTCACATATTACTCCCCCTGGTTATTTAATCCAACATGATCTCCCTCAGCTTGTCTACCCCAAATCTCCTATCCTATTGAATAATAATCACAGCACTGTCAAGAAAAAAAAGGTAAATCACTTGTCTGATTTTGAAAAAGGCAAGCTTGTAGACTATGGTGAAACATTACCTGAAAAGGAAATAACCCCAAATTCAGGCCTTTGTAGGTCTATGAGATTGCAAATACCACAACCATAAGTTTTCCCATGTTACACAATTTTGGGTTTTGGAATATTAGAGGAGCACATATGAATATCAAACTTGTGCAAGGTAAACACATTATCTCCGAGAATAAATTAAGCATTTTTGGCATTCTTGAGACCAAACTTAACCATGATCTTACCTACAAAGCCGCAAAACTTATTAACCCTCTATGGAGTGTGCATCATAATTTGGATGAGGCTCCATATGGCAGAATCTTGGTGCTTTGTAACCCTAACTTTTACACCCTCGCCCCAATTTTATCCCATAAGCAATTCATCCATTTTCATGCCTTACATCATCCTACCTCTACTTCTTTCTTCCTGACTTTTATTTATGGAGATAACCACATAGCTGCAAGGCAGGTTATGCTGGACTATTTACCTCATCTTAGACAGGAATCTCACCCGTGGTTTGTGTAAGGTGACTTCAACTGTATGCTTTCTGCTGATGATCGCTGTGGTGGCAATCCTCTTTCAATCTCTGATATTGCCCCTCTCAACCTTTCTATCACTGCCTCTAACTTACATGAAGCTTCCTTTGTTGGTCCAAAATTCACTTGGAATAACAAAAGTCGATCTGGTGTGAGAACCATGAGTAGACTGGATTTGACCTTTCTCAACACTAAGGCCCTAACTCAATACCCCAACTCTCTTAACCATATCCTCCCCCCTCTGCTCTCTGATCATTCTCCTGTTTATTTAGCCCCTGACTGCAATGTCATTAAAAGAAATTCAAGTTTTAAATTTTTTAATTCCTGGATCAATGATCCAGAATTTATTCCTTTAGTGATTAATGTTTGGAATTGCCCCCAAATTGGTAAAAAAATGTCTATTTTGCAGCATAAACTGAGGGCAACCAAGGAAGCGCTAAAGATATGGGCTAAGAACAAATATGGTGATGGTAACAAGTACTCTTCTGTCCTGCAGAGAGAGCTGTCTTCTATTTAGCTGAGGATGCTTGATGACCCAGGTAATATCAGTTTTTCACAGCAGGAACATGTGTTAACTCAGCGTCTTTCTGATGCCTTGGTTGATGAGAAAAGCATGCAAAAACAAAAATTGAGGAAGTAGTGGGATTTGTATGGTGATCGCAATACAAATTTCTATCACACCTCCCTAAAAATTGAAAATGCCAAAAGACACATCTTCCAAATTCAGAATGAAGATGGTATAATTTTAAACAAGCCGGATGACATTGACAAAGCCTTCATTAACCATTACACTGACCTGTTTTCCCCCATTGAAACGTGGTCCCCTTCTTCTCAGGAGCTATTGTCAACCCCTATGCCTGTTCTGTCTACTAATGATATCCAATTTTATCTTCCCCTGTGACTAATGAAGAAATATATAACGCTATGTTTGGTATGAAGAGAGATTCCTATGGAGGCCCTGATGGCTTTAATGCTGTCTTCTTTATTCACTGCTGGGACATTGTTGCTGTTGACTTTTTAGCTGCCATACATAATTTCTTTTCACATAATAAATTGCCTATTCCCATCAATGCAACCAATTTGTGTTTAGTGCCTAAAGTTAAACATGCTAGTTCTCTCAATGCCTTTCGTCCTATTGCTTGTTGTAATATTATATACAAATGCATTTCTAAAGTTATTGCTGCTAGGCTTAGGCATGTGCTTCCTACTGTGATCTCTGACAATCAAGCTGCATTTTTGAACAATAGATGTATTCTTGATAATGTGTTGGTCACTCATGAACTCCTTAATGGTTATGGTCGTACCCATGTATCTCCTAGAGCTATGATGAAGATTGATATTAGAAGAGATTATGATACTGTTTGTTGGGAAACCTTGAGTGGTATTATGAGTTTAATGGGTTTTCCATGCCATTTTGTCAGTTGGATATATACGTGTATATCCACTGTTTCCTTCTCATTGTGTTACAGTGGTGGCACTGTTGGATATTTCAGAAGTAAGAGAGGTATAAGGCAAGGAGATCTAATGTTTTCCTACTTGTTCATTATTGTCATGGAATTTCTTACTCAGCTGATTAACAAGCAAGTCAGACTAAATAAATTTGAGTTGCATCCCAAATGCAGGAATCCAAACATTACCTCTCTTCTCTTTGCTGATGATGTGATTCTTTTTATGAAGCCTACTGTCTCATCTGTTAACTGTGTCAAAAGCATCCTTACCTCCTTTGAGAATTGCACTGGTCTCCAAGTCAATAGTAGTAAGTCTTACCTCTTGGTGGCTGGTCTCAATGACATTGACAAGCAGACCATTTTTCAAGAAAGTCAATTACCCATTCTCGCTGATGGAACCATGCACTTTGGAATTCCCTTGTCCACTAGGAAAATTGGTTCCAATGCTTGTTTACCACTTTTTGAAAGAATCACTGAGGCTATGAACAGATGGGCTAGCAATAAGTTATCTCAGGCTGGTAGAACCGCAATCATTAAATCTATTATTCAAGCCATGACTGTATATTGGAGCAGGTGTTTTATTTTGCCCTCTGCTCTTTTATCTAGAATCATGAAAGCTATGAATCACTTCCTATGGACTGGGGATATGTTTTCAACCAAAATTATTCCTATTACTTATGCCAAGTTGGAAAAACCACAAAAATATGGTGGGTTTGGGTATCAAGTGTTTGACTACTTGGAATCAAGCAGCCTTTTCTAAGCATTTTGATAATCTTATCAATGTCAGACCTAATCTGTGGGTTAAGTGGGCTAGGAAACATCACCTTGGCAATAAAAATTTCTGGCAAATGGTTCCCTCTCCTCTGTGTGGCTGGTTGTGGAAATCTATCCTTAATCTCAGAGGCATGTTACTTCCCCATGCCCAGCTGTTACTTAGCCTTGACTGTGCTGCAAAGTTCTGGTATGATCCTTGGGTGGGTAAAGGGGTGATATTGAATGACTTGCTTTCCTTTGAGCAGAAAATGCAAACTGGCATCCCTTTGAATGCTAGTGCATTTGATTACTGTGTTGATGGTGTGATTGATTTACCCCATACTTCCAACCCTAACATTAATCTTCTGTGGGATTCAGTGAAATGCTACAGGTTACCCTCTGATGGTAATGGTTATGTATGGGCTGCTAAGCATGAAAGGCACTCTATTGCTTGCATTTACAAAGCATTGAAGGGGGATGCTAGTAACCGGGTGTTTAGTTGGCATGCTAGAGTTTGGAATAACTTAACTTCACATAACCTGAATTTTTTACTATGGAAGGTCCTCAGGAATGCGCTGATGACCAAAGTTAAATTATGCACAAGAGGATTCTCTGTGGACTTGAATTGTGTCTTCTTCAATGTTGTTGCTGAGGATGCTGCCCACCTGTTTTTTGAGTGTGTGGTTACTGCTAATATTTCGAAAACTTGTCTCACTAATGCTGGTTTCAATGATCCTATTCTACATGGTGATGCTGAGTGGAATAGGTTGTTTAGGAAAACAAGGTGGACGAATACAACGTCATTATGGCACTTGTTGATTTTGAAAGTGTTTGTGTATGTTATTTGGGCTGAGAGAAATTCAAGGGTTTTTGAGAATAAAATGAAGACTGACTGTGCTTTGATCAGTGTTATTTCTGCTATGGTCATAGACAAGTCCTCGCATCATGCTGCTTATGACTCCATGGATTAGGGTGGCGTTTTGTTTCTTTGTGTTTCTTGCATGGTTGTCTTTTTGTTTTCTTTCTTTTTTCCTTGTTTGTTTCCGTGTGTTTCTTTGGGAGCTCCAGTTTTTGCTCTCCTTGTTTTTTTTTGTTTGTGTGTCTGATGTGCACTTAAATGTGCATATTCGTACCACCATATTTATTCTATTTAAATTAAATAAATGATCATATTGGGTATTTTAACTTCTTTAAACCAAAATTCATATTATTTGAAATTGTCACATATTCATCTTCATCCAAGGGCAAAATTGTCATTTGTGTGCATATATTTCTTTGAGAAAAATTAATTGAAAATTTGTATATATTTTGTAGGAATTTAGCTTCTCATATTAGTGGGTTCATGAAGAAACATGCATGCACAAAATGGATATAAAGGAATGAAGATGGAAATAATTCAAAGTGAAGATCATGGAGGACCCCACCTACCCACTACCTTAATGTACAAATTAAAGGCTAATGCATATGCTTTTGGACTTAATGGTTTCATGTACATTTAATACGGGATTAAGACATGTTAATGGTTACTTGGCCTCCACACTTCCTAAGGGGCATTTTGGGCATTTCCTAAAAATATGAATTAGGGTTTCATACATGTATAAATACCCGTATGTTTCATGTAACATAATCTCTTCTCTTAGTCTCTCTTAGGCCTCCTTCTCTTTAGTTTAGTTTAGATCAAATAAAAGAAAGCTCTCTTTCTCTTTTAATAGCTACTTAGCCAATTTTTATTTCTTGTAATTTTTCTTTTCTTTCTTATGCAATTTAATATATGCTCTTTACATTTACATGCTCTTTTTCTTATGTTGTAGTGTAGATTTCTCTTATTTCATGCAAGTAGATTAGTTTTGTTTCTTTGCTTTGCTCTCTTTTTCTTTTTCTTTTTCTTTAATGTTGCAAGCTATATTTGTTGTTTTGATAACAAATATGAGAGGCTAATCCCTTCAATTTAGGGGTAATGATGCTCTCTAATCATGTAGCTTCAACTTAATTTGATGTTTATGCTCTCTTTTTGTGCTTAATGAGAACGATTGAAGTGGTTTAATGATGTTGTTTAGCTTTGAATTTGATAGTCTATGTTGTTCATAACAAATAGGCTATGCTTAAACAAACAAAACACAAATTGTCTCTTCATCTACATATGACTATGGCAAAGAAGTGATTGTTGAAATTAAAATTTGATGGCTTATATTTATAATTAATAGTTAATAGGCCATGCTTAAAATAGATTTTGCTCTCAACTTTGTTGTCATATTTTATGAGATTTAAAAGTTTATTAGTGGTTGTGTTATAGTTTGATGGTTTATATTGGGCTAATTAATAGCACAAATATACCATACTTATGATAAGCACATCAACTAATTCACTAATGAAAAGAAAAGAGAGATCATAACTTCATTTTGTTGATTTATGTGATCTAGAGAGTGAATTTATCTCTAAATTGTCCTTAAACTCTCACATTTTTATCAATTTCTTTTGCTTGTTTTTCTCCTTTTCTAGTTTAACATTTTCTTCAAGTTTGGTTAATTTGATTGAATAGAATTTTAAAATCATCAATTCCCTGCGGATCGACCCGTATTCGCCGCGTGCTACATTCGTACACCGTGCGCTTGCGGTATAAATTTTATTATAAATTCGTTCGACGGTTTTCTAAACCGATTGAATTTCCGTCGACGAACAAGTTTTTGGCGCCATTGCCGGGGATTTTGTTTTGATTTTGATTTTCTATTCTTCGGATTAATTTTGTTTGATTTTGTTTGTTTGTTGTGTGTGTTAATTTTCTTTTCTTTATTTTTTTTTTTAAAAAAAAAATTGTGTGCTTGTGTGATTTGTGTTTGCATTTGATTTGGTGTTCTAGTTTGCTTTGCATTGGAATTTATAAAAAAAAAAATTCACAATTTCAAAACAAAACCAAAAATATTTCATTTCCATTTCATTTACAAATTGTATTTCTTTTTACTCTTTACATTTCATTTTACAATTTACATAAACCAAAAAAAAAAACAACATTGCTTTGCCACTGTTTGCTCTCTGCTTCTCTGTTTACTGCTCTGTAACCAGAACTACATCATTTCCTCCCTCCAAAACTATTACTCCACTTACAACATCCACCATTACTTTCAATTTCCACTCAAACCTCAAACTCAGCCAACCCATCACAGTTCTACCTTCTCACCACCTCCACTACTCATTAGCCACAAATTATCAACCACCCACATCAGCCAATTCATACCATCCTCTGCCTAACACTCTAGCAAACTTCGTCTGCATCACCTCGCAAGCATCTACATCCAAGCAGCTTGAAACCACAAACACCTCTGTCCCCATTCAAACAACAACCCAATCTTCTCTTACATCACAGCCTCACATCAACAACCATCCACTTCATTTTCACTAATACCACATCTTCACATTACAACATTTCCAGCCATCAACATACATACTACATCATTTTCATTACTTCACCATTTACATCACTCTCTATCAAACTCCACTTGCCATCTGTCACACCAGACCACTTCATTTCATATATTCACAAGTTCTTTCCATTCCACACTCCTCATCGGTCACTGTGCATCACGTATCAACTGCCAGACCACTATTTTACTGCCATCCAAATTCAAACATTGCAGCCACCTTCATTCCACTCGAGCCACTCCACTCACTGTCACTGATTCACTGTCTCACAAAACAACTTGTCTTTTCACTACCACATAACTGACCAAGCCTTCATCATATCACCTGCTACTGCTGCTTTTGCTTTTACTACGGCTATCACCACAACCTCTCTGTCCACCTCCAACCACCAAGACAAAACATTTCTGGTCACTTCAGTTTCCTCCCACAAACACCATCCCCCTCTACGACAACAACGGCGCTATTTCAACCCACAATCACCACAGCCAGCAGCACATAACTGGACATTAGCATCATCATTTCATTTGCCAATCCAAAATCACCTTCCCATCATTATCATACATCAATAGCCGACATACCATTCAACTGCCACTTGATCATCTACCCCCGTCAATAAACAGCCAATACCATCGCAAAACACCCAAAAATTAAGTGGCTGACACTCACGACTTCCAATTGAAACCACATCAGCCTCGCCTTCACGCTCACTTCATCACAGTGCACGCTGAACACCAACAACGCCAAGCTCCACCAAGTCAATCCCTCAAATCCCAATCGAAGCTAATCTGAACAGCCCTAACCCAATTGAATTCACCTGAATCAATTGTTTGAAACTCGATTCGGTGTTGTTCTGCGAATCGAATTGCATTTGTAAATCTTGGTTGTGGACTTCGAATTGTGTGATTTGGTGTCGAATTTAAAGAGGTCGGAATTCTGATTTCGGTGGGTTATGTTACTTTCTGTGATTCATTATTTTTAATGACCGGATTGATTCACGGTTTTGGACTTTGAATCGGGCCTTCGTATGGGCCGAGCTTTTTTTGTTGACTTAAGGTAGAAAAAGAAAATCAAAAAGAAAGAAGAAAGAAAATTGCTTTGTTGTTGATTTGTGGTTTTTCTTTAGGTTCTGGCTCTGTTTATACAAAATTATTATTATTATTTTTTTTAAGTAAAACCCTACTTTTAAGTTTCCTTTCAAAAAAAAAGTAATTTTGTATATATCTTGCTTTTGTTTTCAGGTTGTCAAAGCAGGAAATAAAGGAAAAATGGCTTGCTGAAAACTGCTCAGCTTGCTTGCCCAAAAAAAAAAAATTGCTGCTTTCATCTCTAATTTTATTTGCTTTGCATTGTTGTTTGCTTGAATTTAATAAAAAAAATCGAAAACAAAAACAAAAATTCATTGTAGTTGCATTGTTAATACACGTTTACTTTCTGTTTTGCATTTCATCTTAGAATTTGATTAATAATAACGTTTAGACATCAATAACACTTAATTGGATATTGACAAGTTGTCTTCTTTGAACAATTTAAATTCTTGGTGTCTAGGCTACGGCAGAGCAATAACCATTTATAAATATTACGTTGATTCGTAAATATTATAGTGGTTGTTTCTCTGAAGGTACTTAAACCTTCGGCTGCATTGCTACGGTGATTCGTGCTGCACCGATAAATCCTGCCCGTTACCTGGCTGAGAATTATCTTGTTTATCTAAGACAATTTGTAATTATACAATTTTGGGTTAACTTAGGATAAATCATTTGTAATTAACCTTGCATTCATTTAGTTGCATTAGTTCATGCATATTTAAGAAAAAAAAAACAAAAACAAAAATTTCAACAATCCAAAACTAAAAAGAAAATTGTAAATATTCCTTTTATTTTTCTTTGAAATCTTTAAATCCTTTTCCTTTGAAATTTCAAAAATCCAAAAAATTTAGAAAAACAAAAATCCAAAAAAATATATAAAACTTTTTCTTAAAAAAAAACAAAAAAAATTTGAAAATCAAAATACAAAACAAAAATCAATTTTCCATTTTGAAAAATAAATTCCACTTGTAAATATTTTTCTTTATAAAAAAAAAATAAATTTTGAAAATGTCTGAGTTTCCTCTCTCTTACTCACTTGAATTTAGTTGTGAAAATCAATATAATCCGTATGAGTTCACTCCAAATTCGTATGGATATTTTAACAACTTTTGTGCAAATAATTCAAATTTCGAACAACAAAATTTTCAAAACAATGACCAACCTTCGACTCTTGAAAATAGCATTGAAATGATTTCATCTTTACTCGAACTTTCTACACGACAAAATCAAGAGATAAATGATTTATGTAATTCATATTTGTGTAATAACTCGAGTCAAGGATTTCAAAATTTGAATTCAATTCAAAATTCAAACAATTTCGATTATAACCCATGCCAACCCAATTTCGAACTTCAAAATGAATTTCAAAATCAAAACGAAAGTGGAAATAACTTTTCAAATAATTTTGGTAATGGAAATGATCTCAATTTCAATGCAATTGATAATTTTTGTTCTCAACAAATCCAAATCGAAAATTTTCAAGTGAATAACTATAAATTGGATTTTGTTGAACAAATGAATGAAATTTATGATGATCACACAAATTTGTTGTTTGAAACATTTATAAAACAACGTGAACAACAAAATCAAATCTCAACGTGTGATGAGTCAAGTGATAATCCACCTTTTACCCAAATCGATGGTTTTCAAATAACAACTTTTGAAACTGAAAATGATGATCTAAATGAAGTTGTTGAAAACACGGTAATTGAGTTGGATTTCAATTCTTTTGAGGGTGCGAAACTCGATTTAAACTCCGATCTTCCTTTTTCTGAAAATTTGAATACGACAACTTTGTATTGTAAACTCGATTTACACGATGAAGTTGTTGATAATCCAATAAAGGAAGTCGAATTTAACGAACATGAGTTTTATGGACGTTTTGAAAATGAGTTGCTAAATTCTGTAGGGGACGATTTGAATCACCATTTCGATTTTGAAATCGATGATAAACTTGAATTTGGTGAAAATAAATTTCAAGCAATTGTTTTATCAACCCCGAAAATCATTGAAAATAAAACAACTCATACGGTTCTCAATAAAACGACATTCGTTTTTCCAAATCGACAATCAACTTCGGAATCTTTTACGAATTGGTTTTTCGAGCTTAAGCCGTGTCTGGTATACTTGACGAGACAAATGAATTGGTCTTTGGAAGACCGTTTCATTTATTTTTTGACTATATACTTTTTGATCTCGTGTAAATACATTTCATTTTCATGTAAATAATAATAAACGTTCCTTTCACTTGGGTTGACTGTGGGGACACAGTCAAAATCAAGTGTGGGGGGAGACTCATTTTCTTTTTGATTTTTCATGATTAAATTTTCATTTTTTTCTTTTTTCTTCCAAAACTCAAAAAAATATCAAAATTTTAAAATACAAAAAAAAATTAGCATTTTGATTTATTTTTAAAGAAACAGTATAGGATAAATATATGGTTTTGGTTTATTAAATTAAAATTTTTGAAATTTTATTTGTCTTAACAAAAATAAAAATGAAGTTAAATTACAAATAACAATGGTTTAACTAGTATATAGGAAGATTCATACGTGTTAATTATGAAGTACATCCTAATTGAAAATCTTTGTTTTAAAAAGTGGTTGATTTAAAGTAAAGGATATAACATTTTTTGTGCCTTCTAAGTTAAATGGTGCTAAGATGATTTTGTAGAACTCTCTCTCTCTTTTTAAAAAAAAAATATATATATATATAAAAATAAAAAATAATAACATCCAAGTATTCACTCTCATTTAAAAGTCCTCGTGGTTATGCATGAGTGGATTACTTGGAATCTTTGATTATGTGCTTTCATACTCATTTAAAAGTCCTTACGGTTATGCATGTATGGAACACATATAAAAAAACATACTTAATAAAAACCACCTATGGTCGATAGGTGTATGCACGAAAGTGTGTGCACTCGCCATGATCTGTACTCCCCTCACATAAGCCCGAAAGGCAGTGCATGGGCGGTATATCTGGCCTCAGTTTACCTGAGCTAGGTGTGTAATTTTTCTTGCAAATAATAAGAGAGAAAGCAATTGAAATCCTAGCACTATTTTTACTTAGTTGATTTGATTTGTTATTGAAAAGAAATGAAAATACCACTTTGATAAACTTTGGTAATCAACTAAGGATCCATTTCATAGTTACACTTTGTTATTAACCGAAACAACAAGTTAAACTATCGTCTATTTGTTATGATAACTTGATTTTTGTTGGAAATTTTGACGAGTAAATGACATAAATTTTCAAGATAATAACCAAAACCTATATTTAACTTATTTGTGTCAATTTAAAAATAAATCCTTCATTTGTAAATATTTTCAAAATGTTGCATTCATCTCTTTGTAAATAAATCTTGCATTTTGTAAATATTTTCATCATGCAATTGGATTTTGTGGGTAGTATCCGCTGCAAACCCTCACGAGACAACACTCGTCCTACTGGGGACACCCAGAGGTTTAACGGCTTATTGCATACGCTCAATGCAATCGTGCTCCCTACGAAAACGGGTTTACCTTAGTTTAAGTTTATTCGAGGACGAATAAAAAGATAAGTGTGGGGGTACTTGATGTGCACTTAAATGTGCATATTCGTACCACCATATTTATTCTATTTAAATTAAATAAATGATCATATTGGGTATTTTAACTTGTTTAAACCAAAATTCATATTATTTGAAATTGTCACATATTCATCTTCATCCAAGGGCAAAATTGTCATTTGTGTGCATATATTTCTTTGAGAAAAATTAATTGAAAATTTGTATATATTTTGTAGGAATTTAGCTTCTCATATTAGTGGGTTCATGAAGAAACATGCACGCACAAAATGGATATAAAGGAATGAAGATGGAAATAATTCAAAGTGAAGATCATGGAGGACCCCACCTACCCACTACCTTAATGTACAAATTAAAGGCTAATGCATATGCTTTTGGACTTAATGGTTTCATGTACATTTAATACGGGATTAAGACATGTTAATGGTTACTTGGCCTCCACACTTCCTAAGGGGCATTTTGGACATTCCCTAAAAATATGAATTAGGGTTTCATACATGTATAAATACCCATATGTTTCATGTACCACAATCTCTTCTCTTAGTCTCTCTTAGGCCTCCTTCTCTTTAGTTTAGTTTAGATCAAATAAAAGAAAGCTCTCTTTCTCTTTTAATGGCTACTTAGCCAATTTTTATTTCTTGTAATTTTTCTTTTCTTTCTTATGCAATTCAATATATGCTCTTTACATTTACATGCTCTCTTTCTTATGTTGTAGTGTAGATTTCTCTTATTTCATGCAAGTAGATTAGTTTTATTTCTTTGCTTTGCTCTCTTTTTCTTTTTCTTTTTCTTTAATGTTGCAAGCTATATTTGTTGTTTTGATAACAAATATGAGAGGCTAATCCCTTCAATTAGGGGTAATGATGCTCTCTAATCATGTAGCTTCAACTTAATTTGATGTTTATGCTCTCTTTTTGTGCTTAATGAGAATGATTGAAGTGGTTTAATGATGTTGTTTAGCTTTGAATTTGATAGTCTATGTTGTTCATAACAAATAGGCTATGCTTAAACAAACAAAACACAAATTGCCTCTTCATCTACATATGATTATGGCAAAGAAGTGATTGTTGAAATTTAAATTTGATGGCTTATATTTATAATTAATAGTTAATAGTCCATGCTTAAAATAGATTTTGCTCTCAACTTTGTTGTCATATTTTATGAGATTTAAAAGTGTATTAGTGGTTGTGTTATAGTTTGATGGTTTATATTGGGCTAATTAATAGCACAAATATACCATACTTATGATAAGCACATCAACTAATTCACTAATGAAAAGAAAAGAGAGATCATAACTTCATTTTGTTGATTTATGTGATCTAGAGAGTAAATTTATCTCTAAATTGTCCTTAAACTCTCACATTTTTATCAATTTCTTTTGCTTGTTTTTCTCCTTTTCTAGTTTAACATTCTCTTCAAGTTTGGTTAATTTGATTGAATAGAATTTTAAAATCATCAATTCCCTGCGGATCGACCCGTATTCGCCGCGTGCTACATTCGTACACCGTGCGCTTGCGGTATAAATTTTATTATAAATTCGTTCGACGGTTTTCTAAACCGATAGAATTTCCGTCGACGAACAGTGCCTAATAAATATGGCTAGGGACCATTCAACCCTCCTTGCCTTTCAAAAAAAATATATACATATTTTATTTTAAAACAAAATACATATTTAAGAAATTTTATTTAAATCAACTTAATAATTTAATATAGTTTTGAAAAAAACAAAGTTATATTGATTTAGAAAGTTTTTATAAAATGATTAATCATTGATTAATGGAAATATTGTATATTAAAATACAATATCATTGAATATTATAAATAATATTCACAACTCGGGATGTCCAAAATAATCCAAGTATATATATATATATATATATATATATATTTTTGAAAAGTAATTATAAGTAGAAAAATATTCACACACATATATACAATAAGTTTTTTTTATAAACATTTATTTCTTTAATTTGTAGATCCATGTATATATATATATATATATATAAATTTATTTGTTATAAAATTTCAAACATTCCCAATTAATTAATCTAATTAATAATTAAAATTAATCACATTATTCAATCATCACATAATTCCTAGTTAATGACCTTCACAATAACTATTAACAATTCTTTTTAATTATAATTTATCTCTATTCACTGAATTAATTAAGTGTTAATTGTAACCCAATTAATCTTTAATTACTTGGTTAATTAATTTTAACTTTAAAGAGTGGAAAATTTCCTAAAAATTTACTAGTTTAAAAGCTTTTCAAATATCAATTTAAGATTTTTCCAAATTTCTCTTGTAAATAAAACTTATTAAGAATACATTTTCCACAGATTCAAATTCTAAGGGTGCACTCTAGTCAAAAGGACAATCCAATGCATTACTTAAGATTGTCAGCTAAGACCACACAGAAACTAGATGATAATTATTATCATCACAACCACTTATTTTAAATTCCATATATATTTAAAAAAATCATATCTTTTATATGAAAAATATATTTGGGTAAAATTATTTCATCTACCCCTTTTTAAAACAATATTGTGTCCATTGGCCTGGTTTAAGTGTTTAGAGATCCCTATCAATAACGTTAGCTACTCGTATTGACCAGAAGCCATATGCCACTTAACCGATCAATTAACACAATATAAAACCATTTTATACAACTAACAAATACGTACTCTAGTACACACACACACTCGGACTCAACAGGTTGCTATAGACTCTATTCCTAATGAGCAACCTACTCGAACCTAGGTATTCACTCAACCTAGGCTCTGATACCAAAATGTCACAACCCATTTCCCCGTACCGATTTAAGCCGACTTTGAACCACTCTTGTCAGCTAAATCGTACGTAAAGACGGATAATGAAAGAAAGAAATAAGATAGAAATAGAAAGAAGATATAAGATAGAAATAGAAAGAAGATAGAAGAAAAGAGAACAAATCAGAATCTCACAGCGGAATGAATAAATTATAATATAAAAAAATCTTTACATGAAACCAAAACTGTTACCTTTGTAAATAACATATATAGGTTTTGCATCAGAGTTACAACCATACAACTCGGACAGTTATATCAATCCCGTCTTTACAATCATAATCACACGGCCAAAGGATTAAATATAAACAATTACGAGAATACGTCTCCTGATCCAGCTCTTCCTTCTGAAGCTTCCACTCTTCCAGTTAATCCTAGAAATATGCTCGGTCTGACCTGAGCATATAGGAAAAACACCAAAACCCGGGTCAGTATGGTATACCAGCGTGAGAAAACATAATCAAATTGATTAATAAATTTTGAAAATTCCTTTTGAAAACAAAAGCATCTCGTAAGACCACGCCACAAATAAACATGTCGGATTTTTACCTTACGATAGCTAAAACATTTTTATGAAATCCTCTGATATTATAATAGGGTCTATATACAAATACTTATTAAAATAGCCGAAATTGTTACATTATTGAATTCCAGCTACTAGTCACAGAGTGGGTAATACAAACAAAATTCGTACAAGACGCGTAGGGAGAATGGATTTCCAACTATTGACTAGGCACTGGGTACCACCTGTCACGATACGTGGCCTAGATCACAGTATCGAGGATCACTCCCGACCCCCTGCAACACAAGACCAGGACTATCCCTTACTGGATAATCCCGAGTAAGATCACCCTACGGTTGGGATCAGCAACCGCACCACTAAGCTGAAATAAAAAGGGGCATCTACACAGGGATGACCTCACCCTGAAATGGGTGCTACCCACCTAGCCTTGCTGCATTACCCCTGATTTTTAGTCATTCCTGGTTGATGAGGCTCGAGGCTAAGCGTTACCTTTTTAGAACATATCCCTTAGAATGCTCATCGTCCACATGACGATGTTCTGAAAGCATTCGTCCATACAAGTCTGTTCCGGGTTCGAACGGAACTGAAGGCACTATTCCTACTACATCCATTTTGGAATCACCCTCAGGATTAGTAGCGAGTAGCCCTTGCACTTCACTGCTCCATCTTCGACTCCAAGCTCTTGTCTTTATTTCAAAAAAAAATCGTTGGATCGAAGTAGATTTCGAATTTCAAATCCGATCCTGGTCTCTTCGAAACAACGTTCGCTATTTCCCGATAAACTCAACCCCGGTTCTTTAGGAAATACACCGACGAAATACAAGATCAGAGTTCAACTCCTAACCGTTATTGTACGGGTCTCCTTATAATTCGTCCTAGAGAACAAGCATGTTTATATGTACAGTATAGCACCTCGATCGGTAACCGTACCATATAGTTCTCGGGTCTCCTATAGATATTTCCAAAGTCAGGTTTTGTCCAAATTTGATAGTCGGTTATTTAACTATCAAAGCAATCAATCAATACAACAAAGTTATTTCCTATTGCAACCGTTAAACCTTGTTCACCTTTTAACATCCAAGTGAATTACCATTTATTTAAGAAATCTTATTTCATTTGAAATATATATAAAACTATTTCCTTCCAAACCATACTTATAAATTTACAAATATTATCACAAGTTCAATAAATAAAATATTCTTCATAAAGGTTATTACAATTTTTTTTAAACTACCTTTATTAAAGAGATTTTAATTTGAAAAAAAAATATGCATAAATATTAATAAAAATTATCCTTTAAAGTGTCATTACAAAATGAATTAATACTTGAAACAATTTAAAAATTATAACTTAAAAAGATTTTCAAAGGTAGAAATAAAAAGCTACTTTCAATATTCCGAATATTGATAAATTTTAAAAACATTTCTAAAAATAATATTACTATATTACTTTATTTTTAAAACAAAACAAATTTCATAAATCAATCTAATTCGAACAAGGCTTACCAGTCTAACGGTACGTATCAATTTTAATTTCATAATTCACAATCACAGATATTCAAATCAATCAACTTCTATAGATCGATTCAAAATATATTCTCAATATAATTAACAGGCACATAACAGATATATGCAAGAACAACAGATTAGAGATTATCATTACTAGAACAATTATTCAGACACAATCAGATCAATGGCTTACACCCTACACAACAATTAGTTTGATTATACAACGGAAAGGTGTCAGTTCCCGCCGTCCGAATGTCATCTAGCTTAAACAATCTAAATAAGTGCAACTAATCAATTGGAATCATTTCAACAGTTTGGCCATAAAATTATTAAATGGCATTCATTCCCGACTGATTAGATCCTATCTAAATAAACTTATACAATTTCACATATTAACTTCATAATGGATCATATGACGACATAACATTCGCCGATACGAACCATTCATTCCATAATATTTTATTTATGAAATAATTGTAATATAATATAACTTAAGGACTTGAATTCACTTCAAAGTATAAGTTTTTATTTCCATTTATTATTTCAATTATATTTCACTTTTTAAATTAATCATCCTTGATTAATTATTTTCTAATTACATTAAGTAATTAACTTTTAATTAATTGCATAAATTAATTATTTTTAACTGTTTCAGCAATTAACCTTTAATTGCTTATTTAATTACATAATCCCTTAATTAATTATAATTAATTAGTTGATAATTATTTATATTGATTACTTATTCCATAACTAATCAACCCTTAATCCCCTCATTAATTATTATAAATTAAAAATCTTTAAACACTTGATTAATCAAAGCTCAATTATAATGATCTTCCAAATCATCTTTACTTTACACAATTTATTCGAAACTTAAGTAAAAGAATTTTATCATTTAAGTTAAATCAAATACCGATATCAAATTTACTTAAATAACTATAATTAAGTATAAATATAAACAATTTGTTATTATTAAAACCCATTGTTTTAAATTAAATCTAAACAAATATTTAAGATCAAAGATATTTTTTAAAAGATTCACATATATCATCATACTTGTTAAATGTGAGAAAACAATATAAATTTAAAACTTTTTATATACCATATCTTTTAGAATAATAAACTTTACCTTTAAGCAAACCAAACCCTTAATCAACAGCTCAAAGCAATAGGCTCGACGAACAAATCAAGCGCGATATCCTAAAAAAAAAAATCAAAACGCGACTAGTTGGGCCGAAGCCCAAACCAAATACCAAACAACACAAACCCACTTCTCCCAATCTCTTCTTCCCTCTATTCCCTGAAACCAGAAAAAAACAACATCACCAAAATGATGAAAACCGATGCCATGAACCCAACGAGACCATCTCCGATCATCTCGACGACCACCCTCCTAAACATTGGTAACACGAACAAATACATCCCATATCAAACCCTCCTTCTCCCCTTTCCAAATCCACTATGGCCGGCATCATGTGTATGCAGTGCACATGCACAATTGCTCCGATGTCCAATTCGACATCGCAAATCCCTGGGTCGATGTATTTTCCCCTTTTGGTCATCATCGTCACTTCAACGAGGACTCGAATCCACTCCTTCGAAAAACTCCACTTCAACTCGAACCATTAGAAAACCCAAGTCCGGTTTCCATCGAACTTCTCTCAATTTTTACCACCGATCGACACAACTTACCCACCGATGGTAAGTTATTCACCGACACTTCTTTCCTGCAAATTTTCTATGAACTCGGCCATGTCCTTCCTTCTCAGATTGATCGCGTTTACAGGCCTCCCATCGTCACCACAAAACCCTACAATCCATTCACCTACCTAATCAAAAGCCAAATCGAACAAACGAGCACAGTCACCATCTTCCCCAAGTTCACCAGCACCTTCCAGTTCTGGCTGCACCACCCCACGACGAAGAAATCGCCAGAAATTTATTTTTGAATAGAAAAAGTTCAACCCTAAATTTCTTACAAACTAGGCTATTAAAAATCACAATTCAACCTCTAAAAATCCTATTTTTAACAGAGAAATCAACATGCATGCTTGAATCTTTGATTCAAATATATTGAAATTTTACCAAAATAAGATTTTTATTGTAGAACTAACCCCAAGCTAACTACGCAGCATGAGTAATTCAATAAATTTTTTTAACTTAAACTATTCTAGTAAATAAACATATTTCTAGTTCACAAAATTTTCAGATTTAAACTAGATCAACAGATATGGGTTTTTGAAGTGAAGATAGATATAATAAACACTGTAAACAGAGCATGCATAAAATTTTCATTTTGAAACCAACTGTTTTCTCACCTTGAACATTCTGGTTCCTGATTCTTTTAAAACTTGAAGTTGAATTTGAAAACGTGAGATCTTTGAACTTGCTTCCAGGTAGCTAGATTCTTTAAACAGATATTACTTCAAGATCTTTTTTTTTAGTTTCCAGATTTTTGTTTACAGAGCACTCCTTCTATTCACTTTTGTTCCAGTATGGTTTAATGTTTGCTTAGCTTTTTAGACAGAGGCTTTTGTTTCAATTTAGTTATTGGTTTAAATAGCCCAGACAATAGACATATATATACAATTTTGCAGTAACAAATGTTAGACAGAAATGACTCTTGGAGGCTGAAGCAATAATTTCTAAATAGAGAGAATTTTGAAAAGAAACCTAAATGATTATGTTGGATTTCCAGATTTTAAAGTGCCAAATGTAAGTTTGTTTTACTGATAGAATTTCTTACTTATTTACCCATAGCTTTAATTAGATTAATTTGGTTTACTTGCTCTTTTTTTTGTTAATCTGCATTTACATTTGATAGTAGAAAGTTTGGAGGTTCATTATTTATTATATTGTTTATATATGCAATACCATATTAATAAACAAGCAACTATATTTAAGATTTCAACAGCCCATACTTAAGGTTAATCAAGTATAAATGTGATTGTCACTTTTACATTTTAAACAAAAATAAAAACTTAATTAAATAAGACTTAGATATGTATTCTTATTTGTTTTAAAATAAAGATGAGGAATTAATCAATTAAAATAACACCCTTTTTAATTAATACTTTTTGATAAATATATTGTTACTTTAAACAAAATGAAATAAAATAACATTTATATTCTCATATAATTTTGTACTAAATGAAATTTTGATAAAAATAAAATCTATACCATAGATTAAATTTCAAAATAAATCAAGTTACTCTCCTCTTTATAATATAAAAATATATAACTTCAAACAAACTAAGTTTCATTAATATTTATGTATAAATGTTTCTCTTATTTATTTATGTGATTTTTATACATATCAATTTATAACATTTCTCTCAATTAATTATTATAAATTTTTCTTTTAACTTATCATAAGATATATATAAAATTGTCTTATTAAAAGTACATATATTTTTAAAGAAACTTAAAATTATTTTATTCAATATAAACAATATTGTTTGTATATACAAAATCAAAGTATAACACTTTCACTTCGTTAAGAATTTTCATCTAATTTTATTACATAAAAATTTATTATCTTATATATGAAAATAATGGATTTTCAATAAATTTAAATTTCTATTATATTTCCACTTTAAAACAACTATACTTATTTATCCTTGAAACAAATACATACATTAAGTCTAAACAATATATACATATTTTATTTAAAACAAAATATATATTTAAGAAATTTTATATAAATCAACTTAATAATTTAATATAGTTTTGAAAAAACCAAAGTTATATTGATTTAGATTTTTTTATAAAATGATTAATCATTGATTAATGGAAATATTGTGTATTAAAATACAATATCATTGAATATTAAAAATAATATTAATAACTTGGGATGTCCAAAATCCCGGGTCGTTACACCCAAATTTTCAATTTCCAACTTAATTCAATTCAAACCATCAATTTCAATTAAATTTCCCAACAACTATTTCAAATCATATCAATTTCAAATATAGATTTGATCCATAATTTAAACTATTTAACTTTTAATATATTTCAAAGCTTTAACATCTCGCATTTCAAAACTAAATTCTATATTTTCATGTATCCCAAATTAAACTTCATTATTACTTAGTTTTGAAATATTCATTTCATAAATCCAATATTATTCATACAAATATAACTTCAAATATCCATTTATCAAAATTCAATACCATTCCAAATTCACATTCTTTATCAAATAAAGATTATATCATAAAAAAACCATTTCAAAATCATTAAAATATCATATCCTTCAAAACCTCATTATCAAATCATTATTTGAATTCAATTTCAAATATTCAAATTTAAATATCATTTTACAATCAAATATATCATTCATTTATTATTTCATATATCGTTATAAAAATACATTTCAAAATTCCATTCAAACCTTCATTTATCTCATTACATTTCATTCCATTTGACAGATAACCAAGTAAAACTTATTTAAATTCAAATTCAGTTTAAATTCCTTAAAATTCAAATTTAAATATTAAAAATATATTCACAACTCCTCATATTCACAAATAATCAATTTCCAAATGTTACATCATTTAACACTTTAAAATATAACTCAAATAGTGTTAAAATCAATAATATTTCAAACATTGTTAAATTATAGCAACGACAACATTTATAAAGTGCTAACATAGCTTATAGTTTCAAAAATAGTTTAGTTCAAGAATAACGGCATTTATAAAATGCCATAATAGATTTTTTTTTTCAAACATAGTTAAGTTCAAAACAACAGCATTTTAAAGCGCTGTCATAAACTACAGCATTTTTGGGAAATGCTGTTAATAATATTCCAGATTTTATTATAACTTTTTAAAAACAATAAAAATTCAGTTTTAGCAAATTTTAAACTTGTAAAACATATTTTTAGGCTACTAAACTTCACATTTAAATGATTTTAACATATGACTTATCACAACAAAATTTTAAAATCAAATATTCAATTTAAAAACTTAATTCATTTATTAAGTCAAAATTCACTGTTTATTAACTTATAAATTTAATAAAACTTCATATTTAGTTTCAAATATCATTTCAAACTTTAATTTTAATTTACATTATTTACTTACATTTTTAAAAATAAATTTAAAGTCAAAAATCACATTTACAACAAATTTACATACTTAAATTCACAATTCCAAAACTTAATATTTAACTTCTTAAAACCATAAATATATATGTGTGTATATATATATATATAAATTTCATACCTTTTTTAAAATATATATCTATATAAAAATGACTTAAAAATATACCATAAGGTCCGTATATAATTTTCTAACCTAGGTCAAGTGATACAGATATATATCATTTCAATCCGTAGTTTAAATGAAAACCTTGGTTCTATCATTTCAAACCCGCAATCCCAAGTCAAATAAAATACAATAAAAATCACTTAGGCCTATCATTTCATCCCATAATGATTTTTTCCTATTCTAAAGTCCGTTCGGGTATGTATCATTTCAACCCATAGTGATTCTATTCTAACAGGGAACTTGTAGTGAATATAGGCATAAACAATATAAACAATGTCAATGTCACAATATAATGTCATATATCATATGTCAGGTGATAATTAACAGAGATTAGATGGTAATAACATGAAATAACATGTCATATAATCATCATTAACATGCATAAACATTTTAAATACTAAACACTTGTTATCGATTCACCATTTCATAAGTAGAAATGTCAGAGTGGGAAAGACTCACATTTTCAAGCTGAAGACCACTACGACACACAAAACTATTTCAAAGGCACGACAAGCATGATACAACACGACTACCGATTCAAGTAAGTGGAGAGAGGAAAAGTGCTTTAACTTGAACATAGCAAACAAAACAGGATATTGCAACATGAATTTTCAACACAAAACAACATTGAAACTGATTGAAATAAATGCAACAATGGACAAGATGGTTTTACCATGCCTCAATCACTTCAATGCTTGGCCTAAGGGACTCTTTAGCTTAGCCATATGATCATGCTAGGCTCAGTTATAACATCAAAAATGCATGGCAACACAAGTGTTTGGAGAGGAGGAGCTACAACATAGGTTAAACAAAGGAACAAGGCAAAAAGAGGTAGGTTTGCTGCACCATGTTTGGATCGATCTAGGGTCAATTGGGCTCGTCTCAAGCTTGCTTCAGATCTGGTCAGTGCTAGAGTGATGGCCAAAGGTCAGGTCAGTAGGTGGTGGTGGAGCTAGGGTGGCGGGCAAGGTGATATGTGAAGGTGGTCGTTAAACTAGGCTCGTCTAGGCATGATTTCAAGGCATTTGGGCAAAGTTTTGTGCTATTGGCTCAATATGAAAGCATGGTCAGATATGGACAAGGGGAAGGGAGACGATGGATGACATGGCTAGTGATGGGGGAGAGGATGGTGGAGAGGCCGAGCTAAGCTAGAGGAAGGGGAAGGAAAAAATGCAAATGAAAAGAGGAGAAAAGTGGAAAAGATGCCATTAGAATTTGTTTGTTTTGCTTTTTTTCCTTTCTTTTCATGGCCGTGAGTTTGAGGATGCGGATGATAAAGATTTTCACTTGAATCTAAAGGAGAATACATGGCAAATGAAAAAAAGATGGACGGCTAATGCATGAAGTGAAGAGGCAATAGCAAATGAAAGGACAGGATCATTTGAAAAGTCACTAGAATATGAAAAGCTTTTGTCTCTTTGTTTTCTTATTTCTTTTAATCAAAATAACTAAAATAAATCAGTAAAACAAAATAAAATCTGAAAAAAATGAAAAAGAAAAAATATAATTAAAGAAAAATAGAAAATAATTATGAAAATAGCTAATATATTGAAACTAGCGTTTAAAATTTGCAAACAATATACAATTAACATTTGAAAATTATAAATATACTTTTAAAATTGTTTTCAAAATAAAATAATACATAACATGTCATGTTATACATATTAGAACATGTTTCGACAAATAAAAATATTATTTATATAAATTAAAATAAACAATTTTGATAAATAAATCAATTTTGCACACAATATTGTAAAAACCATAACATTCACAATATAAATTAGATTTCAACGAAACGAAAAGCAGTATTCTTAAAATTTTATTTATTTTCATAATAAAAGATAAAATTCAAATTTTCAGATATTTAAATTTAAAAGTCAAAGTTTGACCAGAGTGACCAAAATTCACATTTTCTTGTAATATTCAATATATTCAGGTTTGAAATTATAATTCACATACAAATCAAAATGTAAATTTAATTTTTTTTTTATCCATTTTAATAAATAAAATAAAGTTTTATCAATTTTAAATAAATAAATTAAGTTTTTAAACCAGGAATTTCAATTTAAAATTGTGACGCCCCACCTCTATACCCATGCTAGCCAAGAATACTACGGAGTAATGTCGTCAACTAGCATGGAGAATAAGGCTGTTGAGGAGCGACTCTCTATATAATTGCTTTGTGCAAGTATCGATATGCCAGATAAAAGTATAAGTTTTCATTTCAAAAGGAAATTCAACATACCGATGCAAACTCAAAGCTACTACACAGTGGCTATAATATCTTCGGAAACAAATATAGAAATAAACATAACACAAACCAGTCACAGATAATTCATATCACAAAGGCGGAAAGAGATATGAATATTACACATGAAAGTGTATGTCAGAGTAGTGGTCAAATAAGATCCATAATATCACCATCATAATAGTTACAAGTGCAACGTAAAAGAATAAGTATACATCAATGAGTCTATTCCTCAAATGCATACAACCAAAAACTACTAATCTAAGTAGTTAGCCAAAATTCAAGATAATAATCCCAGATAAGAAGTCAAACAGAAGCACCTGTAATATCTCGGTCTGACCCGAGTATTATTTAATAAGAAAATAATAAACGGATCAGTCTAGTTTTAAATATCAGATGAAATGATATAGAATAAGAGATATGACAAAAACATATGATAACCATAAAGCCATACTTTGATAAGTATGTAGTTGAAAATCAACTAGGGATTAATCAATATCACAAGAATCTTATCAAAGATCAAAAGGAATGTCATACTCTTTATTTTTATTCACCAAACCATAAATATTGACAATAACATCAATGCCAATCACAAAAGTTAATGACACACAAATTCACCAATGCACAGATATTGATAAAACTTATCAATGAAAATCACTAAAATTGGTGAAGCACAAATCCTAGAAATCATCAATGGAAATCCAAAAATCACAAAAAGGGGGAGGCCTATCACAAAACGGGAGTATGAAAACTCACCAACACGTGTATCACAAAACGGAACGCTATTCCATGGTTGCTAACCATTAATTTTGAGCCAAGGCTCCACTAAAACGGCTCGAAGACCATGAGCTGAAACTCCACTAAAACGGCTTGAAGACCATGGGTCGCTACCCCACCAAATTGAGCCGAAACTCCACAGAAACAGGGTTTAGTCTCCCTCGCAGACAAAGAGACATCGCACATTGCTAGTCCAAATCACAAAAATGATCATCATCGATCATCAAGAAATGTCAATTACACTAAGCTAGTAAATATATGAGCTTAACTTCATGTCCCATAACCACTAGCTTAACTTAAATATTTACGAACAAACTGTAAGTCTCTACTCGAAAATTTGTCACAAGAAATTCAATCAAACAAGTCCAAGAATTAACCGACGAAGTAAATGCAAGCATTTCATACCACTTGTTTTACTAAGCCATTTAATTAGATTTCTTATATGAGTGAAGTAAAGGTTTGTATATACTAATAGATTGGAAAATGGTTTAAGAAACGCGCTTTGTAATAAAATAGTGTTGAAATCATTTTAAATGGAAGAGTTTTGATGTTTACTACTAGTATTGAAACCTTTATAATTTTAAAGTGACAAAGCACAAAAATGATTGTAGAAACAATCAATCACTAAAATTCACATACAAAGACGTGAATTAATTCCAAAGAAATCGATATCAAATCCATCAAAATGGATATTTCCAAAATTCCCATATTAGAAGTCATCAAAGTCGACAAAGGTGATAACAACTAATCGGAGAAGAAGAGTTGATTAAAGATTGGAAAAGCAAAGAAAAATGAGCATAAATAGGCAAAACAGGGAAACAGGAGCAGGCCGGACGACTGAATCACTAAGTTCGATCAACCGGACCAGAAACAGAGAAGTGCTCTGTTAGCAGGTCGGTCGACCGGCTTACAAAGTTCGGTCGACCGGAACCTGTTTCCAACACTTCCCAGCCTATCTAAACGAGGGCCAATCTCGACCAAATTATAATCGTTCGAGCAACGGCGCTAAGGGTTTATGCCAATCGACTACCCGACCCTATATGCTCCTGGATGCATCACCAAAAGCATGATCAAACAACAAAGCTATGATTTTTAAACATTTGACTTCAAAACACCAGACATTGGAATATTTACAAAACCAATCTGAATCCAAATCAAACGCACATGATTGAGTGTTAGGAATTCATACCTAATAATCGAAGATGATTATAGACTAAGATGTGAGATAAAAATATCACCTTTTCACAAAATCAATGATGGAGAAGCTTGAAAGCAAAGGAAAAATCAACCACACTTCAACACAACCCAAATGAGCTTGAACCTAAGCTCAAAAGAAGAACATTCCCAAAGTTAGGTTTAGGAATTTCTGAAAATTGAAAGGAGAATGAGTTGGAGAAGAAGAAGAAGATGATGCTTACCAATAGCTTCTCTTTGGATTTGGAGTTAGAAGTTGGATTTGCTAATGGCACTAGGGTTTTGGAATTTTAATTTCCCATTCACTCTCCATTTTCATTTAAGCTTGAATGTTAGGAATTAGAAATGAAGTAATGAAGAGGAGAGGGTTGGGACTGAGCTAATAAGTGGGGTAAATGGGCTCAACCCAAACCAAAGCTCTAAGTGAAAAAGTGGCAAAATTCCTCTAACTCCAAACACATCAAAGTTTATACTCAAAAAGACCGCAAACGGCGTTTTGAACTCAATGGATGTGGTCTGGAGTCCTAATTCGACCGTGTGCAAAAAGTAACTTTTCGGACTATAATCCGACTAACGATAAAATATTTAAATAAAATATTTAAATACTCAATTGTAAAATATGCGGGTTGTTACAGACTCCCCTCCTTTAAGAAATTGCGTCCTCACAATATTTAAGAAGAAAATATATAGTAACAACCATGAAAGCACATTCAACACAAAAGAAATTTGAAATAAGAAGTCCACCTCAAAGAGCATGAGAAAGTAAGTCTGGATGTGTTCGCTCAATGGATTCTCTAGATTCCCAAGAGCAATCCTTAGTATTTGAGGACCACTGAACTTTAACAAGCGGAACATCTTTATTTCGTAGGAGTTTGACCTCCGAAGCAATAATATGAATATGATGTTGCTCATAAGTTAAATTAGGCGAAACTTTAATTTCTTTCACAATACCGGGCTCAAGAATAGAATCAGAATCTCGAAGGCATTTCCGTAATTGAGAAACGTGAAACACGTCATGAATAGCAGAAAATTGAGCTGGTAATAAAAGGAGATAAGCCACAGAACCAATACGTTCGGTGACGGGAAATGGACCAATATATCTAGATGCTAACTTTCCCGATCGACTGAAACGCACAACACCCTTCATAGGTGAAACACGAATAAACACAAAATCTCCTACAGAAAATTCTAATTTCCTTCTTCGGTTATCGGCATAGGATTTTTTTCTACTTTGGGCTTCTTTCATCCTATGACGAATATGGTCAATCTTTTCTATGGAATCACGAATGAAATGTGGACCTAAAACCAGCTTCTCACCGGCCTCAAGCCAACAAGAAGGAGATCGGCATGGCCTTCCATAGAGTGCCTCGAAAGGTGCCATACCAATACTAGATTGGAAGCTATTATTATAGGAAAACTCAAAAAGAGAAATATGATCTTCCCAACTTCCACCAAAATCAAGAACAGATGCACGAAGAAGATCTTCAAGAGTTTGATTTACACGCTCGGTTTGTCCATCGGACCGAGATGATAAGCAGTGCTAAAATTAATCTTCGTTCCCAAAGCTTTTTGAAGACTCTTCCAAAATCCACCAGTAAACAATGGATCACGATCAATAATAATAGAAGTAGGAACTCCATGCAATTTAACAATTTCTTTGATAAAAAGTTTGGCCAAAAGAGGTACGGTTCGATTGGACCGAACAGGAATAAAATGGGTGGATTTGGTAAGTCTATGAACTATCACCCATAGGCTATCATGACCCGAACGAGATCGGCGAAAGCCGTCGATAAAATCCATGGAAATTTTGTCCCACTTCTAAATTAGAATTTCTAAAGGTTGCAATAACCCACCGGGCCTTTGATGCTCGACCTTAATGATTTGGCAAGCCATGCAACACTTAACAAAGTTAGCAATATCAGATTTCATTCCCTCCCAATAATAAAGTCGCTTCATATCCGCGTACATTTTACTACTACCATGATGAATGGTAAATTTAGAATGATGTGAATCATCTAAAATGTCTTTACGAAGATCACTAATATTTGGCACGATAAGTCTACTAAATTTTCGAATACCGCCACGAGAATCAATATCAAAGTCTTTCAAACCTTCAATATCAATTTTATCCCTAAAATTTTGGCCAAGAAGAGCCAATTCGGAATCTAGCTTTTGAGCTTCAATAATGCGGTCTAAAAGAGAAGGACGAACCTCAAGGCTGCATAAAAGTAGAGATGAACATAAATCGGAAACACGATCTCGAATCCCACAAGTGGATAAAACCCCAAGATCATTCCATTCGGATATCATCATAGAAACAACCGCTTGTGGCTTGCGACTAAGTGCATCGACAACCCGATTTCCCTTTCCGGGAGTATAAAGAATATCAAGATCATAAGATGCAAGAAATTCGAGCCAACGTTGTTGACGCAAATTAAGTTCCTTTTGAGAAAATAGATACTTCAAAGATTTATGATCGTGTAAAGAATAAATTTTTCTCCCAAAAGATAATGTTGCTAAATTTTAAGAGCGAAAATAATAGCCGCGAGCTCTAAATCATGAGTGGCATACCTGACTCGTCCGGCCTCAATTGCCTAAAAGCATGAGCAATAACACGTTATCTTTGCATAAGAACAATAAAATCTTGGTTTCCTTCGGGAATCACAAGAATAGGAGCCTCTGAAAGGAGTTCTTTTAATTTCTGAAAAGAAGCTTCACATTTGTCTGACCAAATGTATTTGACACCTTTCTTTGTTAAGCTAGTAAGAGGCACGACAATTTTAGAAAAGTCTTTAATAAAACGACGGTAATAGCCCGCCAATCCAAGGAAGCTACGGATTTCCGTTACACTCTCCGGTCTCTTCCAATTTTGAATCTCTTCAATCTTTGAAGGATCCACGGAAATTCCGGATTTGGAAATAATATGACCAAGAAATTTTACACGAGATTGCCAAAAATGGAATTTAGAAAATTTTGATTTCAATTGATTGCTCCTAAGAGTTTCCAATACAATCTGAAGATGCTTTTCATGCTCCTCCTCGGTTTTCGAATACACAAGAATATCATCAATAAAGATGAGAACAAATCGATCGAGGAAGTCTTTGAAAACTCTATTCATAAGGTCAACGAAATAAGCCGGAGCATTCGTTAAACCAAATGGCATAACAAGCCATTCGTAAGATCCATAACGAGTACAGAACGATGTCAAAGGAATGCTATCCTCTGCAATACGAAGCTGATGAAAACCGGTAGCCAAGTCCAATTGTGAAAAGACTCTAGCACCACTAAGCTGATCGAATAGATCATCAATCCGAGGTAAAGGATATTTATTTTTTATAGTAAGATCATTAAGCTTGCGGTAGTCAACGCAAAGCCTAAGTGTACCAATGGATTTCTTCCTGAAAATAGCTGAAGCTCCCCAAGGCGAGAAACTAGAGCGAATAAATTGCTTCGTCTCCAATTCGGATAATTGTTTGTGTATCTCCTCATTTTCCTTATTGGACATGCGATATGGAAGACGAGTGATAGGTTGAGCTCCAGGAATGAGATTTATTCTAAACTCAATTGCTCGCTTAGGTGGCAATCCTAAAACGGGCACAAATATGTCGGAGAATTCACGAACAATGTGAATAAGAGAAATGACATCTTCCTCATCATCATTATCATCATCATGAGGATTTAAAGAATATAAATATGCTGCCAAGCTGAAATCCGAATCTTTAAGATCAATAGAAATCTGCTTAACAGATTGAGGATGTCGAAGATGAATAGTCCGCTTAGGACATAGGATTTGAGCTTCATAACGGTTAAGCCAATCCATTCCCAAAATCATTCCAAAGCCTAAGTAGCGCATAACGTGCAAATCGGCTCGGAAAGAAAAATCACACAAAATAATCTCAACATCATTACACAATAAGCTGATTGTTGCGGATCCACCAATCAGATTCGCAATTCTCAAAGAAGTCATTAAACACATAACATCCAAAGAAAAAGTATCAATAAGTTCTTTTGAAATAAAAGAATGGGATGCACCCGTATCAAAAAGAGCTCGAATAAGATGACCACGAAATAAAATAATGCCATCAAGGATAGAATGAGAAATACATTGACCACGAGAAGTGTTACTAGGAGTTTGCACCACATTAAGCTTTCCCTCATTCCCACCATGAAGTTTGGGACATGAAGATATATAATGGTTCGGGCTTTTGCAATAGCGACAAGCACGGGACTTTGGACACTTATTCGCATAATGGTCCCTAGAACAACAGTTGTAGCATTGCCCACCACTAGAGGTAGAAGTCTTAGTTGCCGGAGAGGCTTGCTTCCTTCTCTTATTGTTGGGATAAGAACCTTTTAACTTATTAGGCATTTTCTTGTTGGTGAAGTTCGGTTTAGCACTCCCAACCTCAACATCACTTACTCTATCCGCCTCTTCAAGTTGAAGAGAGATATCAATGAGTTGATCAAAAGAAACTTCTAATTTTAGAAGTAATGGCTTCTTAAGATTTTTATTCAAGCCATAGACAAATCTTTGGTTCTTCTTCAATGGGGTGTTTATGTATTCGACCCCGTATTTAGAAAGTGACTCGAAGGATGCGACATAATCTACCACAGAGGATTCATCTTGAACAAGGTCAATGAAACGACGAGCAAATGTTAATTTCTCAGCTTCTAGCACAAACTTTAATTCGAATCGTTCTCGGAATTTCTCCTAAGAAAGATCCGCTTCATTTATTTCAGAAATCAGAAGCTCGTACCAGTCTAATGCTCTTTCTTGGAGCATACTCGAGGCTAACTGGACTCGGTGAAGATCAATAAGATTCATGCGATAAAAGACTCGATCGCATGTTCTTAGCCAAGCCTGGACTTCAATAATGGTTTCAGAACCTTTGAATGGCTTCCCACCCAAATTGGTATAATCATTGCACAAACGTGCAAATCCAGACTTAGGGTGAGTAGACTCCGGATTAGAACCGGCTGCTTGAGCAATCTTTACTAGATCAAGAAGCTGCTGTGCAGACATAAAAACTCCATCCTGGGGAGTAGCACTAGATTGACCGGCGCTGGGACAGCCAGGTCTAACCATTTCTTTTCATAAAGAAAGAAAGAAGAAGAAGAAAAAGGTTATTCACAAAATGAATATCAACAATAATGAGTGATAAAACAAGGAATCACAAAAGAAAATAGGATATGTCGGTTCGAAGACCCGAATAAAATCCTAAGGCACGACTCCTAAGATGGACTTAAGACGATGATCCTTGTTAAATTATTCTACATTGTTCCCAAGTTTGGCTCTGATACCAAGCTGTGACGCCCCACCTCTATACCCATGCTAGCCAAGAACACTATGGAGTAATGTCGTCAACTAGCGCGGAGAACATGGCTGTTGAGGAGCGACCCTCTGTATAATTGCTTTGTGCGAGTATCGATATACCAGATAAAAGTATAAGTTTTCATCTCGAAAGGAAATCCGACATACCGATGCAAACTCAAAGCTACTACACAGTGGCTATAATATCTTCTGAAACAAATATAGAAATAAAAATAACACAAATCAGTCACAGATAATTCATATCACAAAGGCGGAAAGAGATATGAATATTACACATGAAAGTGTATATCAGAGTAGTGGTCAAATACGATCCACAATATCACCATCAGAATAGTTATAAGTGCAGCACAAAAGAATAAGCATACATCAATGAGTCTATTCCTCAAATGTATACAACCAAAAACTACTAATCTAAGTAGTTAGCCAAAATTCAGGATAATAATCCAAGATAAGAAGTCAAGCAGAAGCACCTGTAATATCTCGGTCTTACCCGAGTATTATTTAATAAGAAAATAATAAACGGATCAGTCTAGCTATATATATCAGATGAAATGATATAGAATAAGAGATATGCAAAAAAACATATGATAACCATAAATCCATACAGTGATAAGTATGCAATTGAAAATCTACTAGGGATTAATCAATATCACAAGAATCTTCTCAAAGATCAAAAGGAATGTCATACACTTTATTTTTATTCACGAAACCATAAATATTGACAATAAAATCAATGCCAATCACAAAAGTTAATGACACACAAATTCACCAATGCACAGATATTGATAAAACTTATCAATGAAAATCACTAAAATTGGTGAAACACAAATTATAGAAATCATCAATGGAAGTCCAAAAATCAAAAAAAGGGGAGCCCTATCACAAAACGGGAGTATGAAAATTCAACAACACGTGTATCATAAAACGGAACGCTATTCCATGGTTGCTAACCATTAATTTTGAGCCGAGGCTCCACTAAAACGGCCCGAAGACCATGAGCCGAAGCTCCACTAAAATGGCCCGAAGACCATGGGTCGCTACCCCACCAAATTGAGCCGAAGCTCCATAGAAACGGGATTTAGTCTCCCTCGCAGACGAAGAGACATCGCACATTGCTAGTCTAAATCACAAAAATGATCATCATCGATCACCAAGAAGTGTCAATTACACTAAGCTAGTAAATATATAAGCTTAGCTTCAAGTCCCATAACCACTAGCTTAACTTAAATATTTACGAACAAACTGTAAGTCTCCACTCGAAAATTTGTCACAAGAAATTCAATCGAACAAGTCCAAGAATTAACCGACGAAGTAAATGCAAGCGTTTCATACTACTTATTTTACTAAGCCGTTTAATTAGATTTCTCATACGAGTGAGGTAAAGGTTTGTTTATACTAATAGATTGGAAAACGGTTTAAGAAACCTGCTTTGTAATAAAATAGTGTTGAAATCGTTTTAAATGGAAGAGTTTTGATATTTACTACTATTATTGAAACCTTTATATTTATAAAGTGACAAAGCACAAAAATTATTGTAGAAACAATCAATCACTAAAATTCACATATAAAGACGTGAATTAATTCCCAAGAAATCGATATCAAATCCATCAAAATGGATATTTACGAAAATTCCATATTAGACGTCATCAAAGTCGACAAAGGTGATAACAACTAATTGGAGAAGAAGAGTCGATTAAAGATTGGAAAAGCAAAGCAAAATGAGCATAAATAGGCAAAACGGGGAAATAAGAGCAAGTCGGACGACTGAATCACTGAGTTTGATCAACCGGACCAGAAACAGAGAAGTGCTCTGGTAGCAGGTCGGTCGACCTTCTTACAAAGTTCGATCGACTAGAACCTGTTTCCAACACTTCCCAGCCTATCTAAACGAGGGCCAATCTCGACCAAATTATAATCGTTCGAGCAACGGAGCTAACAGTTTATGCCAATCGACTACCCGACCCTATATGCTCCTGGATGCATCACTAAAAGCATGATCAAACAACAAAGCTATGATTTTTAAACATTTGACTTCAAAACACCAAACATTGGAATATTTACAAAACCAATCCAAATCCAAATCAAACGCACATGATTGAGTGTTAGGATTCATACCTAACAATCGAAGATGATTATAGACTAAGATGTGAGATAAAAATCTCACCTTTTCACAAAATCAATGATGGAGAAGCTTTAAAGCAAAGGAAGAATCAACCACACTTCAACACAACCCAAATGACCTTGAACCTAAGCTCAAAAGAAGAACATTCCCAAAGTTAGGTTTAGGAATTTCTGAAAATTGAAAGGAGAATGAGTTGGAGAAGAAGAAGATGATGCTTACCAATAGCTTCTCTTTCGATTTGGAGTTAGATGTTGGATTTGCTAATGGAACTAGGGTTTTGAAACTCTAATTTCCCATTCCACTCTCCATTTTCATTGAAGCTTGAATGTTAGGAATTAGAAATGAAGTAATGAAGAGGAGAGGGTTGGGACTAAGCTAATAAGTGGGGTAAATGGGCTCAACCCAAACCAAAGCCCTAAGTGAAAAAGTGGCAAAATTCCACTAAATCCAAACACATCAAAGTTTACACTAAAAAAGATCGCAAACGGCGTTTTGTACTCAATGGATGTGGTCTCGAGTCCTAATTTGACCGTATGCAAATAGTAACTTTTCGGACTATAATCCGACTAACGATAAAATATTTAAATAAAATATTTAAACACTCAATCGTAAAATATTCGGGTTGTTACAAAAATAGTTGCAAAATACGGGGTTTTTACACAACATGGATTACAACATGCTACAACAAACGCCCAACATCAAAGACTGTAACGACCCGTTAAATTCGATGATATTAAATGAGTTAATTTAATATGATTTCTAATCTAATTTAGAATGAAATAAAAGTCTTAAGATTTTATTTGAGTAAATGTAGGAATTAGATACAGTAACTGTAATTAAAGGTTAACAATTTATATAAAGTGAAATATATGGCAATAGATTTAAATAACGTAAATTTGCGTTTGTGGTTATAAGTTATAATTTATTGATTAAATTGGTTTGTGAAATTAATACTGGAAGATATAAATCGGAAATAGTATTTATGAAATAATAACTGAATTGAATTGCAAGTATATAAATGAAAGTAAATTTTATTTAGTGGAGGTCAACATTGAATAAATTTATTTAAAATAAAAAGATTTAAATGCATGTTGGATAGAATATATAATTGTTAGATTAAGTGGTAAGTAATTAGAATTTAATTCTATAAAATTTGGAACTGAATCTATGTAAATAATTTTGTAGGAATAAGTTAATTAACAATCTATTTGTGCATACCCAATTTAATTGAAATAACAGAAAGGACAAGATCTTGATTTGCCTAGGTATGTATATATTGATAAACTATAACTAAGTAGGAAGTTTGGTAGTAAATAGGAAATAAGATGACAACGGCAACTAGTAAATTTATAAATGAATTCATAATAATAAGTAGTAATTAATGCATAAATATATTTGGCATTTGTGATAATTACAAAACTTACCCATTAATCTAATTTATTTAATTAAATCTAAATCTATGGCAATTGATTGAAATAAATCTAAATTAATTATTTGTTGTTAATGTGTCTAGTTAATAAAGGGAAATTTATAAGGAATGGAGGATACACTAATGAAATGTATTTTAGTTCAAATGTTATATATACCCGTAAAATGACTATTTACTGAATAGAATGATTTTTAAATCAGTAAACGAATTTATTGAGGTTCCAATTTATAATTTATAACATTTAATGTAGACTTAGTTTCAATTAATTGATTTAAATTGTGCAGTTAGCGTAGATTTTGTTGTAATTGAAGAGGGTTAATTTTATAAGACGAAATTTATGTTAATTGTTTTATAATAGGACCTTTGGTTGATCTTAAGTGTAGGAAGAAGGATTTATAAACTTAATTAGAGTATCAAATTCAACCATTGCATTTATTGCATAATAAAAAGGAATTTAACGGTTAAATTTTTCGTTATTGAAATTTAAATGGACTTTGAGGATAATGATGTGAAATCATGAACCAATGTTAGTGGTATCCTTATTTTGGACAAAATATGAGAATATAAATGTTAGAATATTTTTTTGAAAAAAAATGGGTTTTTGAGAATTTAATTTATAATTTCTAAATATAAGAAAGTGTAGATATTAACATTGCAATTAATATACTTATCAACTTTTAATTCACATCTAACTGGTTAAATCATTTAAATGGATTATGAAATATATAAGCGATAAAATTTGGTCAATTTTAGAATTTAGATATAAAATTTGATTTTTATAATTTATTTAATGAATATAAAAATAGCCATTTTGGCCACGGACTCGGATTTCGACGAAACCAGTTTCATCGGACCCGTATCGGTGAATTATTATAGGGTTTCAAGTTTCGTATTGATCGGACCTGTCGTTTGATCGTACGGACGCGAAACGCCTTGAAATCAATTCTATTAAAATCAATTTGAAATCAATTTGGAAATTTTGTTTTCAGCATAACTTCTTCATACGATCGAATTTGGACGTGAAACTTTTTCCATCGCGTTCAGAATATTTTAAAATACCTATTTGGATATATGGGTTTAATAAATTTCGTCCCGGGGTCAGAACGGGCTTTTTGGGACAACTACCGGTCAGCACGTTCGTAATTCGTGCCCCCCTAGCCTTCTTCTATTCGTCTATATATATGCTGTGATAAACCCTAACCTCCATCTTCTATCATTTGTCTGTACGTTCATTTTCTTCATCTCTTTCTCTTCCTCAATGGTTGCAAAACCTAGATCTATCTACAGTTCAAAATCAAAAGTCAAAATTCAAAATTTCCAGAAAAATTCGAGAAAAATATATGTGGAAGTCCTTAAAATACGTAATTCAGCGGTGCAGTTCGTTTTGGTTCGTGGTTTGGCCTGAAATCGAACTTGAACCGTGACCATTCTTGGTAGATCTTCATCGATCCAACGGTGGATCGTTATTGGTTGGTCGATCAGGGGTTACTGGCGCGAAGAGGAGGCTCGGACGAGTTCATCTGTATGGTTGGAATTGCGAGATGGTCGCTGGATTTGCCGTAAAGTAGTGGTTGGTGACCAGTTTTCATGCTCGGCCTGAGGGTTGTAGGCGATGTCATAGGGGGCCGGTCGATGGGTGGACGTGCGGCCCGGAGTGGTGATTATGCTCGTGTGTTCTGATCGTCGAGGAGGTGGTTGTAGGCGGCGTGAAAATTGAAGATAGGTTTCGAGCATGTGGCGGCTTCAGTTGTCGTTAGGATGAAGGAGGGTTTCGATGTTTACTGTAGGCATGACGTGGCTGTTTGTTAAGCGTGAGTTGTTTTTCTTTTGTTTTAGTTTTAAATTAATATTGATTTCAACTCGTTTAACTCGATATAACTTTCACATATGACATCCTATTCACACGAAATTTCTTTTGTTAGGATCATAATTAAATTTCGGATCTGTTGACACTGGTTTGGACTGATTTGGAGACAGGCGAATTTTTGGGTTTAAATCGGATTTAAATTCGATTTAAATTCAAAAGGTGAGTGTTTTAACCCACTCACAACTTCTAAAAGTTTTTATGTTTGTTAAATTTATTTTAGATATGAGTAGCAATTTATTTGTGACTGTTTGACATGTTTTATTCATCATATTTGTTAAATCGCATTTATTCAATTTAACTGTTAATTAATTTTATTTATTGCATAAAATTTGACAGTTAGAATTTATTTTTGCACATAAACTGCTAGTTAACAGTCATTAAATTTATTATGGAATATAAACTGTTAGTTTATATCTGTTATTGATTCCTGTATAATTCATATGCTCTGTATCAATGATTGTTTAAAATTGGATGATGATTGCAAATGATGATTGATATTTGGATGAATGAATGTTATAACTATATTATATAATCTGCAAGTTATCATGCATTTCTTTTCATTCGGGATTGCGGTTTGAAATGATATACAACCGCATTTTTATTAAATTGCGGATTGAAATGATAAATATACGTATCACTTGACCATAGGATAGAAAATTATATACAGGCACCGTGGTCTATATATAAATTATTTTAAAGTGATTTCTATGGTTTGGATGGGGATACGGTTTATAAAAATTTTTAATTTTGATATTTTACAAATGTTATTCTTCTATATATATACATATGAAGTTAAAATTTTTGAATTTAAGCTGTGTATAAATCTATTAAATAAAAATGGAAAAATTGAGAAATGGAATTTGATAATTCGTATTATATGTTTAAGTTTGGAAAATTTTAAGGTATTTAACTGGATTTTTCCAAGATAAATTTAAAATGAAAATTCTAGTATAATTTAATTGAAGAAAATATTTAATTGCTAGAAATTGGAGTTTTATTTATGGATTTTTATGTAAATATTCAAGACTAAATAATAGAACATTTAAATTGGTTGAAGGAATAAATTCCAACTTTAGTTTTGAAATATTAATACCCCAAATGGATATATATATATATATATATATAGAAATTGAAGTGGTTTTGGAACTTGAAAGTGGTATTTAAATTTTGGTTTAGACTTTAAATAAAGAAATATATTTGTAAAGCCATGGAAATTATTTTCTTTACAAAGTAACCTTAAAGTTAAACCATTTATTTCGTATACCGTTGAATATCCAAACCATTCAAGTTTTAGAAGTTATGGTTTTAAAATATATGAATTTCGAAATATTATGCTTTGAAAGTATAACTCAAATATTTGGTTTCCAGATATTTTAAATTTTAAAGCAGTATGATTTTGGAAAAGAAATATATTTGGATAAAATGATATCATATTGTTTTGGGTTTTAAGATGATATCATATTCATAGTTTTGAAATGGAATTTTATTTTGGTTTTAAAGTATAAACTATTTTTAAATGACCGTGGTGTTATAATAACGTTTGGTTGTTGAAGAGACCGGGATCGGAAGTTGTCATACTCTCTGCCAACTCCGAAAACCACTTTAACAACCGTGTACGTGGTGGAGATTCCAAAATGAAGTAGGTTGGTGGCGGCGTTTCCTGCAAGGTAAATACGTGGACCCGACTCCCGTGAGTTGGCATAAGGTGGCTAAAATAGGAGCGATTCTCGGGCCAATGAGGTCATTCCTCTGATCGAACGCACTCCTTCGATACTATACACTGACTTTGGATTGATTCGGTGGCCACTATTGATTTCTTTGATTTGGGGGTGTTAGTTCGAGGTGGGCGGTAGCTGCGGCTACGCGTTACCACCAGCCCGGATAGCAATTGGTATATCTACCCTGGCATTGCCTAGTTGTGCCGTTTCACCTACCCTAGCGCGCCTTATACGATTTTGTTTTGTACCATACCTATGGAGTGCCCTCTGACGATGACCAATACGGGGGAGATTACGGTACTGTATAGACTATGAGAATATATTCTGTGTTAAGGGCTATATGGGTTGTAACGCCCCACCCCGACACCCACCTTAGTAAAGAGAATTAATGAGTAATTCTGTCTACTAAAGCGGAGAATAGGGCTGGTTAAGGGCGACCATCTATAATTTTGTCTTAAACATCCATTGAATACGTCGATAAATGCATTATAATTTTTCAACTCAAGTGGATCGACATACCCAGTAAATGCCTAATCCAAAACTATAGGTGGCAAACGGATCTATCAGAACAAAATACAATAACTGAATGTAAATCACATCACAGAACAGTAACCAACATCATATATATATATATACATATACACTGATACACGTTCAGTACAATACAATATGAATACAATAAAGGTGGTATACGACCACACCGTATACATCGAATCAAATGTAAAAACATCAGAGTATGCAGAAGAAATAAACTACTCAAGAGAAAGAAGAGCTGATATCCAACATCAACTTCAAGCTAAGCCCAATAGATTATACCTGAAACAACTCGGTCTGACCCGAGTGAAAACACACGGGTCAGGCAACTGAATCTTATCGTTAGAGAGGAAATACGATAAGGTATAAGGGGAAACATACATCAAGGGACCAATAATTGATAAGAATGACTAAGGTTGATATCAAGAACTGTCTATCTCTAAGATGGTATAATTCTACACTTACTTGGGTTAATACTAGTGGATTCATGCATATAAAGAAAACATCCAAATATGATACATGAATAAATAAACTTCTCAAAGTAGTAAATGAAACCCAAGTATAAAACCATAAAATTGAAATCACCAAAATCCTCAAAAACTCATATTTTGCCTTATTCATCTCTATAAGGCTAAGTAAACACATCAAAATATGGTGAAATCAAAATTTTCTTAACTCATAAAATAAATCTCAGATTGGCCAATAATTACATGCTAAAGCATGTTGCACGTGCTAAAGTTCTCAGACTAGTGCTAGTAATATAGTTAGGTACCCACATGAATCTCTAAGGCGACCGAAGTCACACTTTCCCAGATTCTTAATTTCCCAGATTCTCAGATTCCCAGATTCTCAGATGACCCAAAGGTCATAGCACTAGTAATTCCCAGAATGTGTCAGAAACTCTCGGATAGTAACCCGAAAAGTGGTTACGTACGTCCCATACCGTACGTCCTCACTCAGCGGTTTTCTAGCCGCTAGTCGATGCCACACTAACAAATGCATCAAAATCTCAAAGAATTGCCTCATGTCATTGGCGTAAGGCATATAATATCTAACCTGTCTTATCTCATTGACAAGTGGAAAATTCCATAAAATTATAAATCTCAGAAAATCTCATATAAAACAATTGCCTCATATCATCGGCAATAGTGTTTTTCCGAAGATAGTCTCATGTCGTATATGCTTCCGAATACGAAATATTAGACTAAAGTTATTAGTCTAAAAGACTAATATAACACTCTATCCCAGACCACAAAGTGGTAAATCCCAAGGAGTAAATCAAAAAGATTTCTCAATGTCGTTTCGATAGTACAAGTCCGAATTTAACCGAAAAAGTAAATACTCAAGTCCCATACCTCACGGATTTACTAAATCTTTTAATTTGTTTCCTTATATGTCCGAAAAAGCATAAAAGTAATTAAAGTAAATAAAATTAATTATAATATATTTTACTAGAGAAAACGGGATTTTAAACCAATTTATAGAAATTTATCTAAAGGATTATGAGTGAAAACCCATCATTTAAAGAATTTTAATGATTTTTGAAAGCCTAGAAAATAAAGAATAATTGTTTAAAAACCTTTAAAAATGTATAAAAACATTTATTGCTCAACCCATGATTTTAGAAGATTTTATGCAATTTATTCGGATTTTTAAAACTCAGAAAAACATCAATTTGCAATTTAATCGGTAAAAACCGATATTCAAAATTTAAATCGTATTTAAAACCAATTTGAATTCAAGTCACATTCTAAATTTACTAGTCCATTGCTGGAAAAAAGAATCAAATGTTAGCATCAAATTTCGTAGTAAAATTCTTGCAAAAGCATGCAAATGAAATCATCAAAGTCGAACAAGTACATCAATGTTGGGGCAGTTCATAACAGGCCAACATTGAAAACATCAATTTTCCACCATGCAAACTTTGAAATTCTACAAAATAAAAAATACAAAAATTGTAGCCAACAGCCTCAGGTTTCCAAAACTTCATAAATTTTGATATTCCGATGAGTAACGAAGAAGTTATGATCAAAATACTACTAAGAAAGAAATTATTTGCGCTGCCTGTCAACACAGGCCAGCGATGAAAATGCCAATTTTCCACTATGTAGACTTCAAAATCAGTCAAAACCGAAAACATGAAAGTTGTGGGATATTTCACAAGGATTTCAGAACATCCAAGAAATCAAAATTCCGATAAGAAACACAAAAGTTACGGTGAAAACACTAACCAGCCACTAGAATATTCTGGGCTTAGTCCCTCTCGGATTTTCATTTTTGACAGCAACTAAGAAGGTCCAAACGGACTCAGAACCCAATGAAATTTAAAATAAACAAACCCTAATCAGTCCTCTACAATCTGAAAAAAGATTGGCGTCAATCCGATACCGGACGAGCCAGATATGAGTAAAACAAGACAGGGCATTTTCAGCACCAATCAATATAGAACAGAGGTAAAATTCAACATATTTAACCAAATATTTCAAGCAAAAGATTATTTGCTGCTGAAATTTATTCGTTTACAGTTGCTATAAGCCTTAGCTTACCTATTAGCAGTAAAAAGATGATGATTTAGGCTTGAAGATGGAAGCTTTCAACTCGAATTTGCCTTTGCCGGACCTATGATTGTTGAAAATAGGCATGCAAGAGAAGATAAATTACAAAACAAGAATTACAATAAACAAATATGGATTTCTCCTCAAACTCAAGATAGAGAAGGATGGAGATTACCTTCTTGTTGAATTAGATCCAAATTTCTATTGATTTAGCAAAGAATTTTATTAATTATGGCTAGGGTTTGAGATGGCGGCCATTGTTTCTAATTTTTGAGCTTCTAGGGTTTCTTTTCTCAAATGAGCTGAAGGAGGAAGAAGTGTATGTACTTCTTTCCTGGCTCTAGAAGTTTCTCTAGTGGATATTGAGTTTGGGCTTAACCCAATGACCTATATTAATTTTACTTAGGCAAAAATTTGTTTAAGTTTATTTACACTTATACAATGCTTAAATCTTCATAACTTCTACATTTTTAATCCGTTTTTAATGATTTTGGATGCGTTGGATTCGTTATGTCATCTAGTTTTTAATAAAATTATCAAAACATAAGTTTTAACAAATTTGTTATTAAATTTCCATTTATTACTCAATTTATCCAATTTTCCCATAATTGCAAAATAAATTGCAAATTTAATGCAATTGGTTAAATAAAAAGATATTATGTACCCAAAACAAAACAAATATAGGTTTAGACATTATTAAATTATTTATCACATTTTTAATCATAGTTATCATGATTAATTATTTTATTAACTCATTCTTATATATATATTTAATTAATAAAATGACAATATTGGCAAACAAGCACAATATTGTACAAATTATCAATTTAATCAAATGTAGTCAATTAACTACATTCAAATTCATGAAATAAAGTAGAAACTTTATTTTACTCATGTCCATCATTTTTTCATACTCAAAGAAGATTATTATTTTTTTCTTCTTATTCCCCACATTTTATTTTACAATAAAATGTATTATTGGTTTTAAAATTACCAATATGATTTCCCCAACCCAAACCAAATTCCATTAATTATTCCAAACCACTCCAACCATCGAAATGGAGTGATTAATTTATTTTGTTACAATTCATTAGCCCAAAAATTCAAATTCATTATGCATATGATGATTAAACAATTATTTAACAATTTTCTTTGTATTTAACAAAGAAAAGATGCAATTTGACAATAAATTACATTATCGCCAAATCGTACATGTTAATTGAATATAGTTGCATCTCTATATTCAAAATTCATGAAATAAAGGAACAAGTTTATCTCACACATATGTTTATTACTATTAATACAATGAAATCTTTCTACTTTTATTTTCCCTTTTATTTTACAATAAAAGGAGAATATTGGAATAAATTGCCAATATTCCTTTAATGCTCCTACTAAATTCCATCAATGATAATTTCCAACTCAAAGATCACAATTAAGTTGTTTACTTCATCTTTCCTTCATCTTAAATTTGCTTCAATCATTTAATTTGAAATAAACCTTATTTTATATTGTTCTCCCAAAATTTATTCATATTATATTGTTTATTCCAAATAAACAATATAATTCATCATTTTCTTCCAATAAATTCAATTAATTCCAATATTAAATTATAATCTTCATTATAATTTAATATTTACGGTACTCTCCAACCAGGGTTGTTACAGACTCCCCCTCTTATGAAAATTGCGTCCTCGCAATTCATAGAGGAAATCTGTATTCAACACAATTTATTCAATCGACAAAGGATAAAAGAGAAGCTCGAAACTCAAACTGTTCATATTCTCAACATAGAGTGGTAGAGAGAAACAAGGAAAAACTTCCCTGGTTAATCCAATGGCCCATCAAATGCTTATATAGCGATTAGCAAACCATCGAATTTTCCAAGTAACTTGAAAGAATTTCGAAGATATCCCATCTTCGAAAAAAAACTCAATAAGATGTTCAACAATTAATCAATCGAAAATGATTGATTTTACAAAACTCTACGAATAGAGTCGGGACCAAACTCACTTAAACCCAAACTCTAAGCAATAAAGAATATCATCAATAAGATTTTCTGCATAATAATGCGGAAAGAACATCCTCACAACAAGATAAACACGATAGACAAGATGAATAAATCACGGAATGACTTCTTGCAAGGCCACCAAAGTCGAACGACCGCGATAAGGCATGTCGTTGATATTAACTCAAGGATAGAATATACTCAAGAAATAAGGATATAGGCTCAAATTACTTTTCAATCCAAGATATTTAGAATTTTTAAATCCCAACATCTTTTAAATTTTAAATCTAGATTTTTAACATTTGAAAATTTTCAAACTCTTTACTATACTACTTTGTAAGTAATTTAAACTCAAATTAAAAGTCCAAATTTCTTCTCTTACTTCAAAATTAATTTCCAAAGAGATTTGTAAACCCATAATAATATCCCTCAAAATAAATTAAGGGTTTAAATTCTCTTTACTCTTTTTATTAAAACACTTAAATATTTTAAAAACAATCTTCAAATATTCTTGTAACTCTTCTCTTAAAATATCCAATGTATCTAATATAGATTTAAAAATCTCAAAATATACTTCCAATAAAGTATAACTTAAGAATATTCTCATATATTCTCATCTTTACAATTTCAAAATAAATATATAAATAAATAAATGGAATTTCCTCTCCATTGAATCTCTAATAAATTTAATATATAATCTCAAAATATTATTTTCAAAATCTCAATTTTTAAAACACAAACCATTGTGTCTGATTGCCTCATCATAGCATTTAGGAGATTCCTATCGATAACGTTGATCAAGCGTATCGACCAGAACTCTTAACTACTCGATGGATAACCCAACACTCTAAAATCATTTCTATGAAAGAATACTACTTATATAAATATATTCTCAAAACATTCTTTGATTTTTAAAATATCTCAAAACTCTAATTTCTCTTTTTAAAACTCATATATATATATAGCTTTAAAAAAAAATCAAACCAAAGAACATTAAGAGAATGCATCGAGATTTTCCCAGAATACTTGATTCTCAAAATCATCAAAAGGAGACAGAGTGTTCGTCAATCTTACAATATCACAAGCCGCTCCAAGAAAAAAAACAGCAAGATATAAGATAAGCAAGATATTCTTCTCGAAGGAGAAGAAGCACACAATCCACGAATCGCTACTTCAAACGGAGTAATGCTAAAGGATAACAATGATTGACTGTCTGAAAAGTACACTCAAACAAAGTAGAATGATAAACTCAATCTAACTCGAATATCTTGAAACTCTCCTCATTCCTTAGTGGATATCCCCGTGGAAGGATAACCGAAGAGCTAAGAGCTAGGAATAAGGTTACCTCAACACTCGATTTTTCGATTGGATGTCAAATCCAAATTGACTTACAAAACTCAACAAAGTCACCTTGATTGGAATTCGAGATATATCATCAGCATCTCGATATTCAAGAGCGAATACAGAAACTTCGAAATCATCATTAACATTTCAAAGTGATAGAAATAATAACCCAATAAAATTAGGATGCCTAAATAAATACAGGATCCTATAACAACAAAAGGATTGAGCTTAACATCAAATAAGTTAGTCCATCTCAAATCAGATACATCTCAAGATTGTGAGTAACAAACAAATACTCGCAAAAGCAACATCAAATAAAAATCTCAGAATGCCCACAATGAGCCAATCATTGTGGATCCCTTCAATAGGATTCACAACTCACAAATGAATGCAACAAGAATGCTCAAAGAAATCGATCAACTCCATCGATACGAACTCACTCGTATCGACAAAAAAAGAAAAGAATAGAATAATCCCAAATAAGATTATTCATAAGATAAGATAACATCAAACTCAGTTATGAAATACTACGGAATACAATTTATATTCCTAGACATATTCCATCTCAACATATCCCAAAACTCGAAAAAGAATCAAAGCACTATTCGAAAACAAGCTCAAATGAAGGACAATGATTCACTCGTATTGTACTTTGACGTATTGTGATATACGTACTGTTCTGTGTTTATTCTACTTTGTTCTGAACATAGCTCTGATACCAAGCTGTAACGCCCCACCCCGAGACCCACCTTAGTAAAGAGAATTAATGAGTAATTCTGTCTACTAAAGCGGAGAATAGGGCTGGTTAAGGGCGACCATCTATAATTTTGTCTTAAACATCCATTGAATACGTCGATAAATGCATTATAATTTTTCAACTCAAGTGGATCGACATACCCAGTAAATGCCTAATCCAAAACTATAGGTGGCAAACGGATCTATCAGAACAAAATACAATAACTGAATGTAAATCACATCACAGAACAGTAACCAACATCATATATATATATATACATATACACTGATACACGTTCAGTACAATACAATATGAATACAATAAAGGTGGTATACGACCACACCGTATACATCGAATCAAATGTAAAAACATCAGAGTATGCAGAAGAAATAAACTACTCAAGAGAAAGAAGAGCTGATATCCAACATCAACTTCAAGCTAAGCCCAATAGATTATACCTGAAACAACTCGGTCTGACCCGAGTGAAAACACACGGGTCAGGCAACTGAATCTTATCGTTAGAGAGGAAATACGATAAGGTATAAGGGGAAACATACATCAAGGGACCAATAATTGATAAGAATGACTAAGGTTGATATCAAGAACTGTCTATCTCTAAGATGGTATAATTCTACACTTACTTGGGTTAATACTAGTGGATTCATGCATATAAAGAAAACATCCAAATATGATACATGAATAAATAAACTTCTCAAAGTAGTAAATGAAACCCAAGTATAAAACCATAAAATTGAAATCACCAAAATCCTCAAAAACTCATATTTTGCCTTATTCATCTCTATAAGGCTAAGTAAACACATCAAAATATGGTGAAATCAAAATTTTCTTAACTCATAAAATAAATCTCAGATTGGCCAATAATTACATGCTAAAGCATGTTGCACGTGCTAAAGTTCTCAGACTAGTGCTAGTAATATAGTTAGGTACCCACATGAATCTCTAAGGCGACCGAAGTCACACTTTCCCAGATTCTTAATTTCCCAGATTCTCAGATTCCCAGATTCTCAGATGACCCAAAGGTCATAGCACTAGTAATTCCCAGAATGTGTCAGAAACTCTCGGATAGTAACCCGAAAAGTGGTTACGTACGTCCCATACCGTACGTCCTCACTCAGCGGTTTTCTAGCCGCTAGTCGATGCCACACTAACAAATGCATCAAAATCTCAAAGAATTGCCTCATGTCATTGGCGTAAGGCATATAATATCTAACCTGTCTTATCTCATTGACAAGTGGAAAATTCCATAAAATTATAAATCTCAGAAAATCTCATATAAAACAATTGCCTCATATCATCGGCAATAGTGTTTTTCCGAAGATAGTCTCATGTCGTATATGCTTCCGAATACGAAATATTAGACTAAAGTTATTAGTCTAAAAGACTAATATAACACTCTATCCCAGACCACAAAGTGGTAAATCCCAAGGAGTAAATCAAAAAGATTTCTCAATGTCGTTTCGATAGTACAAGTCCGAATTTAACCGAAAAAGTAAATACTCAAGTCCCATACCTCACGGATTTACTAAATCTTTTAATTTGTTTCCTTATATGTCCGAAAAAGCATAAAAGTAATTAAAGTAAATAAAATTAATTATAATATATTTTACTAGAGAAAACGGGATTTTAAACCAATTTATAGAAATTTATCTAAAGGATTATGAGTGAAAACCCATCATTTAAAGAATTTTAATGATTTTTGAAAGCCTAGAAAATAAAGAATAATTGTTTAAAAACCTTTAAAAATGTATAAAAACATTTATTGCTCAACCCATGATTTTAGAAGATTTTATGCAATTTATTCGGATTTTTAAAACTCAGAAAAACATCAATTTGCAATTTAATCGGTAAAAACCGATATTCAAAATTTAAATCGTATTTAAAACCAATTTGAATTCAAGTCACATTCTAAATTTACTAGTCCATTGCTGGAAAAAAGAATCAAATGTTAGCATCAAATTTCGTAGTAAAATTCTTGCAAAAGCATGCAAATGAAATCATCAAAGTCGAACAAGTACATCAATGTTGGGGCAGTTCATAACAGGCCAACATTGAAAACATCAATTTTCCACCATGCAAACTTTGAAATTCTACAAAATAAAAAATACAAAAATTGTAGCCAACAGCCTCAGGTTTCCAAAACTTCATAAATTTTGATATTCCGATGAGTAACGAAGAAGTTATGATCAAAATACTACTAAGAAAGAAATTATTTGCGCTGCCTGTCAACACAGGCCAGCGATGAAAATGCCAATTTTCCACTATGTAGACTTCAAAATCAGTCAAAACCGAAAACATGAAAGTTGTGGAATATTTCACAAGGATTTCAGAACATCCAAGAAATCAAAATTCCGATAAGAAACACAAAAGTTACGGTGAAAACACTAACCAGCCACTAGAATATTCTGGGCTTAGTCCCTCTCGGATTTTCATTTTTGACAGCAACTAAGAAGGTCCAAACGGACTCAGAACCCAATGAAATTTAAAATAAACAAACCCTAATCAGTCCTCTACAATCTGAAAAAAGATTGGCGTAAATCCGATACCGGACGAGCCAGATATGAGTAAAACAAGACAGGGCATTTTCAGCACCAATCAATATAGAACAGAGGTAAAATTCAACATATTTAACCAAATATTTCAAGCAAAAGATTATTTGCTGCTGAAATTTATTCGTTTACAGTTGCTATAAGCCTTAGCTTACCTATTAGCAGTAAAAAGATGATGATTTAGGCTTGAAGATGGAAGCTTTCAACTCGAATTTGCCTTTGCCGGACCTATGATTGTTGAAAATAGGCATGCAAGAGAAGATAAATTACAAAACAAGAATTACAATAAACAAATATGGATTTCTCCTCAAATTCAAGATAGAGAAGGATGGAGATTACCTTCTTGTTGAATTAGATCCAAATTTCTATTGATTTAGCAAAGAATTTTATTAATTATGGCTAGGGTTTGAGATGGCGGCCATTGTTTCTAATTTTTGAGCTTCTAGGGTTTCTTTTCTCAAATGAGCTGAAGGAGGAAGAAGTGTATGTACTTCTTTCCTGGCTCTAGAAGTTTCTCTAGTGGATATTGGGTTTGGGCTTAACCCAATGACCCATATTAATTTTACTTAGGCAAAAATTTGTTTAAGTTTATTTACACTTATACAATGCTTAAATCTTCATAACTTCTACATTTTTAATCCGTTTTTAATGATTTTGGATGCGTTGGATTCGTTATGTCATCTAGTTTTTAATAAAATTATCAAAACATAAGTTTTAACAAATTTGTTATTAAATTTCCATTTATTACTCAATTTATCCAATTTTCCCATAATTGCAAAATAAATTGCAAATTTAATGCAATTGGTTAAATAAAAAGATATTATGTACCCAAAACAAAACAAATATAGGTTTAGACATTATTAAATTATTTATCACATTTTTAATCATAGTTATCATGATTAATTATTTTATTAACTCATTCTTATATATATATTTAATTAATAAAATGACAATATTGGCAAACAAGCACAATATTGTACAAATTATCAATTTAATCAAATGTAGTCAATTAACTACATTCAAATTCATGAAATAAAGTAGAAACTTTATTTTACTCATGTCCATCATTTTTTCATACTCAAAGAAGATTATTTTTTTTTTCTTCTTATTCCCCACATTTTATTTTACAATAAAATGTATTATTGGTTTTAAAATTACCAATATGATTTCCCCAACCCAAACCAAATTCCATTAATTATTCCAAACCACTCCAACCATCGAAATGGAGTGATTAATTTATTTTGTTACAATTCATTAGCCCAAAAATTCAAATTCATTATGCATATGATGATTAAACAATTATTTAACAATTTTCTTTGTATTTAACAAAGAAAAGATGCAATTTGACAATAAATTACATTATCGCCAAATCGTACATGTTAATTGAATATAGTTGCATCTCTATATTCAAAATTCATGAAATAAAGGAACAAGTTTATCTCACACATATGTTTATTACTATTAATACAATGAAATCTTTCTACTTTTATTTTCCCTTTTATTTTACAATAAAAGGAGAATATTGGAATAAATTGCCAATATTCCTTTAATGCTCCTACTAAATTCCATCAATGATAATTTCCAACTCAAAGATCACAATTAAGTTGTTTACTTCATCTTTCCTTCATCTTAAATTTACTTCAATCATTTAATTTGAAATAAACCTTATTTTATATTGTTCTCCCAAAATTTATTCATATTATATTGTTTATTCCAAATAAACAATATAATTCATCATTTTCTTCCAATAAATTCAATTAATTCCAATATTAAATTATAATCTTCATTATAATTTAATATTTACGGTACTCTCCAACCGGGGTTGTTACATGGGTAACCCCTTAACGCTATTTAAAAGTAAGCTTATTTTATGAATAGACACTACTATAATAGCGCAATATACTACATAGTAAATAGTTTAACGGATCCTTAGGAGATGTAAATCCCGAGCATCTCTTGAGTTACTGCACTCATATTTATTTCTGTTAATTTAACTCACATAAGATCTTTTAGTTCTGACTCGAGTGTTTTTGTCTTTTCAAATTCGCTCGGGTCAGTCCGAGCGTTTCAGGATTGCAAGATTTAGCTCTGGAGGACGAAGACGAAGATTTATATTTATTTTTTTTATACTAGTGCACTACACACTGTTCCGCTGCATTGTTATTGGTATGTGTAACTCTGATATGTATTATATAAATGGTTTTGTAAACAGATTTATAAACTGTATATTTGATTATTATATTTTATCCTTCCGCTGTGAGATTCTGTTTAGTTTTTTTTTCTTCTCTGTTTTTTCTTATTTACCCCATAACAATCCGCCCTTCCGTATGGTTTGAATTGGCACGTGTGTCGATTTAAAGTGTGCGAAAAAGCGGGACGTTACAGCTGGTATCAGAGCTTTGGTTTAGCGATAAACCTTGGCTTTGTGGGGTTTGACTCTTTGTTAATAGGGTAGTAATACCTTACGGGAGTCGCTGAGTGTATATATATGAGAGAGCGTACTTGTTAGTGTTATAAAAAGGTTTTGATATTGTGTTAATCTGTTCCGTTTTGTATTTATAAATTCTGGTTGATGCATGGGACGCTGTGACATCAATAGGGATTTCTGAACACTTAATAGGACAGACCGACATAATATCTGTTTTTAATATAGGTGAAATAATTTTGCCTATTATATTTTCTATATATAAAATAATTTTTTTTTTCAAATGATATCCATATTTGGTTGCGATAGATTGGTTGTTTGGAATAAAATTTATAAATAATAAGAAAAATAAGAATGAAATTAACATCAATGGAATTTGGAAATTTTAAAACTTAAGTCCGGGATTTTGAAAATTTGCTTTCAAAGGATTTATGAAATATAATGATTTGGTTTATAAGTATTTCTTATATAAATATTTAGTATAATTCGGAAAAATTGTTTTAAAGAAGATTTAGGAGAAAATAAATTTTGTACTTTCCTCTCTGTCGCTGGAAAATAATTTCGGTGATGGCGGCCGCATCATCGACTTTCATTTTCGAGTTTCAAAGGGGAAAGACCACTGTAGTAAATTCTACTGCAGATTTATTTTGAAAATATCTAAATTTTAATTGTTTTAAATATAATTAGAGGTATATAAGTTATAAGAATATATTTATCTATTGAAATTTAACCCGGTATTTAATTCTTAAATTCCATTAATTAATTGTTTCAATTATGGTAGTGAAATAGAATTTAATCAATAATTGAAACCCTAAATAAAATAAGAGACTAAAATGCTAAGATATAAAGGAAGTTAAAATTTTAACTTATAAGGGAAAAACTAAAGATTTATTGAACAATGAATGAATTAAAAGATGAGATAAAACTTGTATAAGTTCTTTTGCATTTTCTTTAACATATATAACTTACCAAATATGAAAAGTTGAAACGTTAAATAAGTGATCGGAATAGAATATTATACAAGTAGAAATTTTGGAAATAATGAAGTATTCAATGAATTGCTACTATAAATAAGAATTTAATGGTATAAACTTAAGTTATAATTGAAATTTTACCAGAATTAAAGGTAAGTATTATTAATAGGTGATTTTAAACTTAAGTAAATAAAATGAAATACTTTAATAAATAAGGATTGATGTGTAGGGTTATAAACTTAAGTATGATATAAAGGCTACTAGTTAATAATAAAAGTAGGTAATATAAATAAATGACTGTAAACCCTAGTCAAAGAATTAATAAAGTCCTTACTTATAAGAATGGAGGTTATAAGGTTAAGAATTTAAGTGTAATTAAAAAGGGTTACTGTAATTAAATATAATAGAATGTAAGCATTTAATAAATGATTGAATTTGAAGAAGTACATTAAATGTAATACCAATAAAAGGGAAACTTACATGGCCTAAATAAATGGAAATGGATAATTGAAGTAATAAGTGAAAATAAATGAAACAAACATTTAATGAGTAAATAAAATTAAAAGTTGTTAGAAATAAATGTAAATTATAAAAGGATAATTTAGGTGGTATATGAATGAAAATAAATGAAAATAAAAGATAAATTGTTATATGAATGAAAAGATAAAACAACTAATGTATGAAATAAAAATTTATAATGAGTTAATTGATTTGTTGGTTGAATTGTTATTGGTTGATTTATGGTTCGTCGGGTAAGGAAATTTGAAGTAGTTGGATGAATAAATAATCTATTCAGTACCATCTAAGACTGTTGAGTAAATGATGCACTCGATAGTTATTTTTCATTCCGTACCATTTCAAGCTTTGAACCCGAACAACTATTTGTTTCTTTGATTATATGGTTGTTTTATATTTGTTGTGTATGCTGTTTGTTGAAATGGAGGGTTGTTGGATTGATTTGTTGTTAGTGATTGAAACCACTTAGAGATTATTTGAAAATGCTTTCCAAACTTTATTTATCTAGGTAAAAAAAGATATAATGATTATAAAACGGGTATATTTTATTTAAGGTAATAAATTTAGTAAATTGATGTTTATAAATTTAATATTTTGAATAAGATGTGTTGTTATTTAATTCTTCCTTCTCCCTTCTTTTTCCTTTTCAGGGACGAAAAGTTTTGAGTGGGGGAGAGTGTAACGACCCGTTAAATTCGGTGATATTAAATGAGTTAATTTAATATGATTTCTAATCTAAGTTAGAATGAAATAAAAGTCTTAAGATTTTATTGGAGTAAATGTAGGAATTAGATACAGTAACTGTAATTAAAGGTTAACAATTTATATAAAGCGAAATATATGGCAATAGATTTAAATAACGTAAATTTGCGTTTGTGGTTATAAGTTATAATTTGTTGATTAAATTGGTTTGTGAAATTAATACTGGAAGATATAAATCGGAAATAGTATTTATGAAATAATAACTGAATTGAATTGCAACTATATAAATGAAAGTAAATTTTATTTAGTGGATGTCAACATTGAATAAATTTATTTAAAATAAAAAGATTTAAATGCATGTTGGATAGAATATATAATTGTTAGATTAAGTGGTAAGTAATTAGAATTTAATTCTATAAAATTTGGAACTGAATGTATGTAAATAATTTTGTAGGAATAAGTTAATTAACAATCTATTTGTGAATACCCAATTTAATTGAAATAACAGAAAGGACAAGATCTTGATTTGCCTAGGTATGTATATATTGATAAACTATAACTAAGTAGGAAGTTTGGTAGTAAATAGGAAATAAGATGACAAAGGCAACTAGTAAATTTATAAATGAATTCATAATAATAAGTGGTAATTAATGCATAAATATATTTGGCATTTGTGATAATTACAAAACTTACCCATTAATCTAATTTATTTAATTAAATCTAAATCTATGGCAATTGATTGAAATAAATCTAAATTAATTATTTTGTTGTTAATGTGTCTAGTTAATAAAGGGAAATTTATAAGGAATGGAGGATACACTAATGAAATGTATTTTAGTTCAAATGTTATATATACCCGTAAAATGACTATTTACTGAATAGAATGATTTTTAAATCAGTAAACGAATTTATTGAGGTTCCAATTTATAATTTATAACATTTAATGTAGGCTTAGTTTCAATTAATTGATTTAAATTGTGCAGTTAGCGTAGATTTTTTTGTAATTGACAAGGGTTAATTTTATAAGACGAAATTTATGTTAATTCTTTTATAATAGGACTTTTGGTTGATCTTAAGTATAGGAAGCAGGATTTATAAACTTAATTAGAGTATCAAATTCAACCATTGCATTTATTGCATAATAAAAAGGAATTTAACGGTTAAATTTTTCGTTATTGAAATTTAAATGGACTTTGAGGATAATGATGTGAAATCATGAACCAATGTTAGTGGTATCCTTATTTTGGACAAAAGATGAGAATATAAAAGTTAGAAATTAAAAAAAAAAGAAATGGGTTTTTGAGAATTTAATTTATAATTTCTAAATATAAGAAAATGTAGAAATTAACATTGCAATTAATATACTTATCAACTTTGAATTCACATCTAACTGGTTAAATCATTTAAATTGATTATGAAATATATAAGCGATAAAATTTGGTCAATTTTAGAATTTAGATATAAAATTTGATTTTTATAATTTATTTTAATTTATTCAATGAATATAAAAATAGCCATTTTGGCCACGGACTCGGATTTCGACGAAACCAGTTTCATCGGATCCGTGTCGGTGAATTATTACAGGGTTTCAAGTTTCGTATTGATCGGACCTGTCGTTTGATCGTACGGACGTGAAACACCTTGAAATCAATTCTATTAAAATCAATTTGAAATCAATTTGGAAATTTTGTTTTCATAATAACTTCTTCATACGATCGAATTTGGACGTGAAACTTTTTCCATCGCGTTCAGAATATTTTAAAATACCTATTTGGATATATGGTTTTAATAAATTTCGTCCCGGGGTCAGAACGGGCTTTTCGGGCCAACTACCGGTTAGCACGTTCGTAATTCGTGCCCCCTAGCCTTCTTCTATTCGTCTATATATATGCTGTGATAAACCCTAACCTCCATCTTCCATCATTTGTCTGTACGTTCATTTTCTTCATCTCTTTCTCTTCCTCAATGGTTGCAAAACCTAGATCTATCTACAGTTCAAAATCAAAAGTCAAAATTCAAAATTTCCAGAAAAATTCGAGAAAAATATATGTGGAAGTCCTCAAAATACGTAATTCAGCGGTGCAGTTCGTTTTTCGTTTTGGTTCGTGGTTTGGCCTGAAATCAAACTTGAACCGTGACCATTCATGGTAGATCTTCATCGATCCAACGGTGGATCGTTGTTGGTTGGTCGATCAGGGGTTACTGGCGCGAAGAGGAGGCTCGGACGAGTTCATCTGTACGGTTGGAATTACGAGATGGTCGCTGGATTTGCCGTAAAGTAGTGGTTGGTGACCGGTTTTCGTGCTCGGCCTGAGGGTTGTAGGCGACGTCATAGGGGGCCGATCGATGGGTGGACGTGCGGCCCGGAGTGGTGATTATGCTCGTGTGTTCCGATCGTCGAGGAGGTGGTTGTAGGCGGCGTGAAAATTGAAGATAGGTTTCGAGCATGTGGCGGCTTCAGCTGTCGTGAGGACGAAGGAGGGTTTCGATGTTTACAGTAGGCGTGACGTGGCTGTTTGTTAAGCGTGAGTTGTTTTTCTTTTGTTTTATTTTTAAATTAATATTGATTTCAACTCGTTTAACTCGATGTAACTTTCACATACGACATCCGATTCACGCGAAATTTCTTTCGTTAGGATCGTAATTAAATTTCGGATCTGTTGACACTGGTTTGGACTGATTTGGAGACCGACGAATTTTTGGGTTTAAATCGGATTTAAATTCGATTTAAATTCAAAAGGTGAGTGTTTTAACCCACTCACAACTTCTAAAAGTTTTTATGTTTGTTAAATTTATTTTAGATATGAGTAGCAATTTATTTGTGACTGTTTGACATGTTTTATTCATCATATTTGTTAAATCGCATTTATTCAATTTAACTGTTAATTAATTTTATTTATTGCATAAAATTTGACAGTTAGAATTTATTTTTTCACATAAACTGCTAGTTAACAGTCATTAAATTTATTATGGAATATAAACTGTTAGTTTATATCTGTTATTGATTCCTGTATAATTCATATGCTCTGTATCAATGATTGTTTAAAATTGGATGAAGATTGCAAATGATGATTGATGATTGATATTTGGATGAATGAATGCTATAACTATATTATATAATCTGCAAGTTATCATGCATTTCTTTTCATTCGGGATTGCGGTTTGAAATGATATACAACCGCATTTTTATTAAATTGCGGATTGAAATGATAAATATCCGTATCACTTGACCATAGGATAGAAAATTATATACAGGCACCGTGGTCTATATATAAATTATTTTAAAGTGAGTTCTATGGTTTGGATGGGGATACGGTTTATAAAAAATTTTAATTTTGATATTTTACAAATGTTATTCTTCTATATATATACATATGAAGTTAAAATTTTTGAATTTAAGCTGTGTATAAATCTATTAAATAAAAATGGAAAAATTGAGAAATGGAATTTGATAATTCATATTATATGTTTAAGTTTGGAAAATTTTATGGTATTTAACTGGATTTTTCCAAGATAAATTTAAAATGAATATTCTAGTATAATTTAATTGAAGAAAATATTTAATTGCTAGAAATTGGAGTTTTATTTATGGATTTTTATGTAAATATTCAAGACTAAATAATAGAACATTTAAATTGGTTGAAGGAATAAATTCCAACTTTAGTTTTGAAATATTAATACTCCAAATGGATATATATATATATATATATATATATATATATATATATATATATAGAAATTAAAGTGGTTTTGGAACTTGAAAGTGGTATTTATATTTTGGTTTAGACTTTAAATAAAGAAATATATTTGTAAAGCCATAGAAATTTTTTTCTTTACAAAGTAACCTTAAAGTTAAACCATTTATTTCGTATACCGTTGAATATCCAAACCATTCAAGTTTTAGAAGTTATGGTTTTAAAATATATGAATTTCGAAATATTATGATTTGAAAGTATAAGTCAAATATTTGGTTTCCAGATATTTTAAATTTTAAAGCAGTATGATTTTGGAAAAGAAATATATTTGGATAAAATGATATCATATTGTTTTGGGTTTTAAGATGATATCATATTCATAGTTTTGAGGTGGAATTTTATTTTGGTTTTAAAGTATAAACTATTTTTAAATGACCGCGGTGTTATAATAACGTTTGGTTGTTGAAGAGACCGGGATCGGAAGTTGTCATACTCTCTGCCAACTCCGAAAACCACTTTAACAACCGTGTACGCGGTGGAGATTCCAAAACGAAGTAGGTTGGTGGCGGCGTTTCCTGCAAGGTAAATACGTGGACCCGACTCCCGTGAGTTGGCATAAGGTGGCTAAAACATGAGCGATTCTCGGGCCAATGAGGTCATTCCTCGGATCGAACGCACTCCTTCAATACTATACTCTGACATTGGATTGATTCGGTGGCCACTATTGATTTCTTTGATTTGGGGGTGTTAGTTCGAGGTGGGCGGTAGCTGCGGCTACGCGTTACCACCAGCCCAGATAGCAATTGGTATATCTACCCTGGCATTGCCTAGTTGTGCCGTGTCACCTACCCTAGCGCGCCTTATACGATTTTGTTTTGCACCATACCTATGGAGTGCCCTCTGACGACGCCCAGTACGGGGGAGATTACGGTACTATATAGACTATGGGAATATATTCTGTGTTAAGGGCTATATGGGTAACCCCTTAACGCTATTTAAAAGTAAGTTTATTTTATGAATAGACACTACTATAATAGCGCAATATACTGCATAGTAAATAGTTTAACGGATCCTTAGGAGATGTAAATCCCAAGCATCTCTTGAGTTACTGCACTCATATTTATTTCTGTTAATTTAACTCACATAAGATCTTTTAGTTCTGACTCGAGTGTTTTTGTCTTTTCAAATTCGCTCGGGTCAGTCCGAGCGTTTCAGGATTGCAAGATTTAGCTCTGGAGGATGAAGACGAAGATTTATATTTTTTTTTATACTAGTGCACTACACACTGTTCCGCTGCATTGTTATTGGTATGTGTAACTCTGATATGTATTAAATAAATGGTTTTGTAAACAGATTTATAAACTGTATATTTGATTATTATATTTTATCCTTCCGCTGTGAGATTCTGTTTAGTTTTTTTTCTTCTCTGTTTTTTCTTATTTACCCCATAACAATCCGCCCTTCCGTATGGTTTGAATTGGCACGTGTGTCGATTTAAAGTGTGCGAAAAATCGGGACGTTACAAAGACCAATATATACACAACAGCGGAATACAACATAATAGCGGAAAGATAACATCAACAGGGGCTTCAAAAGAGAGTGAGAGAGAGAGAAATAGGGAGAGCGAGATGGAGCGAATCCATCATAATACAACTTCATTTCCAAAGCTCCAAACCAAAAAGCTCGAAACCCAAAGCTTCCAAACCAAAGAATTCCAGATCCACATCCACTATCCGACTAGCTCTAGAACCTACTGATAACCTGACTCTAGGCAGCCCGTGTGGAAAATTATGGCACCCAGAGTTTAGAAAAGGGAACAATAAACTCCGAGTCTATCATGGGACTGGTGCGAGAAACATAAAAACAGTTATTTGAACAAAAAGAAATATAAAGAAATATGTTATTGTTTTTTGGAAAATGAAACTATCATAAGGTCTCCTGACACACACTCAATGCAATCGCACACATGGAGGAGGTTTCTCCTTGTAGTAGCCAAACATGCTTGATACGTGAAAATCCTTTTGATATTATTATTAGTGCATAGTGTGGAAAAACATTTGCAAGTATAATATTAATCTTAGCCAGCATACGTACCATTATATTATGCCTACTACGGCTACCATGTTAAATGGCAGGTTCTACAACTAAAACCGTAAAGGGCTCGTATTGTTTTGTTTAGATTTGCAACAAATGGTCAAGGTTAAGGAACTTTCTTTATCCGAATGGGTACGCCTCTAGAGGGACATCCCAAGAACCTAGCCGGATCTCTGACAACACAAGGCATGATTACCTTTATAATTAGGTTACTAACTGTCATGAGTATGCCATCCCCCAATCGTAACGGACATTTACCGAGGCGCCTCACAATTCCAACAACCACATAGGTAAAATATCTAGGCTCCATACCAGAATACCACTTTTTATTCTGAAGGAAATGCACATACACTGAGAGATGCGAACCCCATAACCTTGCCGCATCCTTCCTATTTCGACCATTTCTCGTGTGTGAGGTTCGATGAAGTCTCGTCCCACAAAGCTATGCTTTACACAAAAGCCATGCTTTGATCAACCAATGCTCAGCACTTAGCATGCCACATTACCAAATTGGGAATATATCACTAGTAAATACCAATTACATAACCTCCGAGCTCGTACGTCTCAGAGAAGGGTGTTAAGCTAAGAGAATAAATTCTCCGCCACCAAACAGAAATGTATTTTATAGAAACCAGCTTTATATCTCAAAGTGTAATGTCCGACATACATCCATACAAGTCCATTCTGGGTCTGAATGGAACCGAAGGCACTTCGTCCAATTAAGGAAAGAAGTCCTTGCAAATCCGGATATCACCTAATCACGTCCGAACTCCCCATCACCTAGGGTAATCTCTAAGTCGGATCAACTCGGTGCAGAGACAATCAACAGGAAATCCTTCCATTTTCGAAAATGTCTGGTCTTCAACCACCGTCTTCAAATGCAATCCCATTTCATCGTATCATTATTCGGAATGGGTTTTAAAATTTAATGTCCTCCTCCGACCTTTCCGAATAATGAGTGCTTATTTTAAAATAAGTGAATACATTCGGATCATAGTTAAGTCACAACTTGATGCAGCTCAGGACAGAGAGGAAAATACGCAACAGAAAATTCTTCAAGAGTTAAGTCGTACACGACTTAAGGAAGCAGCTATGAGTCGTCCACGACCTAACATGAGTCGTCCACGACTTAACATGTCGAGTGAGGGGGGGCTACGACCTAACAGGTCTGAAGAAAAGGGGCTACGATCTAACATCACCATTTTAAGTCGGCCACGACCTAACAGAGCAAGGAGTAAAGAGTTACGACCTAAATCCTTCGATGAAGCAGTGGCAGCTGAAGTCTTGGGTCGTATGCGAGCTACGATCTAAGGAGGTGACCGGGCTATGACTTGACTAAGTCGCTGAAGAAGTTATGTTTAAGTCGTGTGTCGTTCACGTTGTTAATTCGTGATGTATCTTAGGTCGTCACTGACCTATATGTTGTGTTGTAATATGGGTGTGTATCTTGAGTCGCGTGATGTTGAGTCGTCTACGACCTAAGTGATGCAATTTGTTGAGTCGTTATGTCGTGTACTTTGTATTGTAAATAGTAGGTCGTAAGTCATTGAGTTGTAAGTCGCGTCCCGTGTATGTTGATAGGTCGTGTGCGACCTGGGTTGTGTTGTACCATGTATTATAAGTCGTGAGTTGTAGCGTTTTAGGTCGCTATGGTTTAAGTCGTGTACTGTTTGAGATGCGGGGTGTCTGTTAATTCAGCAACGGCCTAGGGATGAGTCGTAAGTCGTATACAACTTAAGGGGCTGTGTTGTGAAACACTATAAATAGGCGTGGTTGTGTCACTTTGTAGTTGTTGATTTTTGAATAAAATTCTTCATGATTGTTGTGTGCTTTCATCTTAAATTGGTAGTTGAGTGTAATCTCCTACCTCCACTTTCGGTTATTTGAGTGCGCTCGAATCAACGATTGTTGAAGCCGATTCGCGGAATCAAGTGCGCTTGATCAACGCTCGAAGAATTAAAGATCTTCTCTCACGGTATCGTGCGCGATCAATGTGTCGAAGATAGCTAGAATTCGGTATCTTTGTGATCAAAGAATTTGGGCATTCCAGTATCTTCAATCCACCGTTTGCTACACTTTCATCGTTATATTGATTTTCTGTTAATCCGCTGCATCAGTTTTGGTATCGGAGCTTGTTTTAGCCAATCATAGCTAAGCCGAGTCTTGGAGCCAAGGAATTTGAAGTTGAAGTTCATCGTGTTCATCTTGAAGTTGCAACAAGTTAGAAGCTTTCGATTCATTTCATTTTGGATCAAAGTTGGAAAGGTGTTTGAATTTGAGCCGAGAGTTTGAAGAGTAGGCCGTGTATACTTGTGAAAGTAGCCGAGCCTTGGTGAAGTTTGTTTGAAGTTTGGGGCCGTGACTTGTTGTACAAATTAGAGTTGGAGTTGAATTCTGAAGTGTTTGTGATTGAGTAATCATGCCGCCAAGAAGAGCTAATCGTCATCAGAATGTTGAACCTTTGTATAAACGAGAAGAAGTCGAGCAAATGGAACAACGCATTAATGAAAAGTTTGATGAAGGCATTGGAAAGTTAGAGAAATTGATGAATGATTTGAATCAAACTCAAAGGAGGAGATCACCAATCTCGAACCATGGAGGAAACAGAGTTTCGCCATCGGTTACGGAAGCGGGAAGGGTATCACCACAATCTTTTAGAGAGAGAAGAGGAACATCAATTTCATCGAGGAGAGATCACCATGACTATGGACATGAAGAGAGAAGAACTCCGTGTGAGTTTGAAAATGAGCCATATAGAGATGAAGAGAGACATAGTAGAAGAGACATGCGTGATCGAAGGGATGTTGATGGTCGAGATCGATATAGACGTACATTTGGTTTTGATGAAGAGGGTGATAGAGCTAGCATGCATTATCGAGATCGAGACCTAGTTCAAAATTCATATCGGGATGTAGATGATGATCGTCGATGGGAATCGGGTATGAAAACAAAAATTCCAGAATTCAAGGGTGGAATGGTAGCTGAAGAATTTCTTGATTGGTTGTCTAATGTTGAAGAGATCTTTGATTTCAAGGAGGTACCTGAACATAGAAGAGTGAAGTTAGTTGCTACTAGGTTGAGGGGAAGAGCTTTGGCATGGTGACAGCAAACTAAACTTACAAGGGAGAGAATGGGAAAGTCAAAGATTGAATCACGGGATAAGATGAAGAAGTTGATGAGAGCTACATTTTTACCTTACAATTATCAATCACTCATGTACCAGAGATTGCAGAATCTAAGGCAAGGGACGAAGTCAGTTAATGATTATGCAGATGAATTTTACCAACTCATTGCCAGAAATGATATTATGGAGACAGAAGAACAGCTAACTGCTAGGTTTGTTGGAGGGTTACGAATGCAGATTCAGGATATGGTTAATATGTTCGATCCAAGATCTGTTGCAGAAGCACATCAGAAAGCGTTAGCTTGGGAGAAGCAAGGAAGGCGTGGAGGCGGTGTGTTTACAAATTCCAACAATCAAGTAAAGGGTGTTAGTGGGAGTTCTAATGTTCCTAAACCTGTCAGTAAGTCAGTAGTGAAGGAGGGTGAGAAGGCAAAGGTTAGTAGTGGTTTCAAATGTTACAATTGTCAGGAGTTGGGTCACAAAAGTAATGAATGTCCGAAGCCGAAGAAGAGAGCAAAGGTTACTGAGATTGAAGAAGAGGATGAAGATGCAGAATGTTCTAATCCATTACCAGTTGAGGAGGAAGAATTATTGTCTAGAGATGAAGGTTGTAATTTGATGATGAGGAGATCTTGTCTTACACCAATGCAAGAGGAAGATTCTAGTTGGTTGAGAAGCAATATTTTCCAGTCGACATGCACTATTTTGGGAAAAGTTTGCAAGTTCGTTATTGATGCTTGGAGTTGTGATAATATTATCTCTACTGAAGCAGTAAAGAAGTTTAACTTGAAAACTGAGAAGCATCCTAAACCGTACAAGTTAGCATGGTTAAGGAAGGGTGGTGAAGTAAAAGTGTGTCAAAGAGCTTGTGTGAATTTTTCTATTGGAAAGAAGTACAAAGATGAAATTTGGTGTGATGTTGTGGACATGGATGTGTGTCATCTGTTGTTGGGCAGACCATGGCAATTTGATAGAGCAATGCAGCATGATGGTCGTGCTAATAGCTATAGTTTCATGTTCGAAGGTACTAAAATCACTTTAGTTCCCAAGAAGCAACAACAGAAGGAAAGCAAGCTGGAGGAGATTGAAGAGCTGAAAACTTTGCTATCTTTGAAGGAGTTTGTTAAGGAAGTTGAAGTGGAGCCTGAAGTCTTTTTGTTGATTGGCGAGAGTGCAGTGAAGGGGTTGAAATTCCAGAAGAAGCAAAGCCAGTTTTGAAAGAATTTGAGGATGTATTTCCAGAAGAGTTACCTAAGGAGTTACTGCCACTGAGAGACACTCAACATCAAATTGATCTTGTTCCGGAAGCAGTTTTACCACATCGACCACATTATCGAATGAGTCCGAAGGAACATAAGGAGTTGAGAAGGCAAGTGGAAGAGTTGTTAGAACAGGGACGTGTTCAGGAAAGCTTGAGTCCTTATGCAGTACCAGCTTTATTAGTGCTGAAGAAGGATGGAACATGGAGAATGTGTACCGATAGTCGAGCATTGAACAAGATTACCGTTCGCTATAGATTTCCTATGCCGAGGTTGGATGACTTGCTAGATCAGTTGAGTGGGGCTACTATCTTTTCAAAGATTGATTTGAAAAGCGGATATCATCAAATTCGGATTAGACCTGGAGACGAATGGAAGACTGCCTTCAAGACGAGAGAGGGGTTATACGAATGGTTGGTTATGCCATTTGGTTTATCAAATGCGCCTAGTACGTTCATGCGGGTGATGAATCAAATCTTTAGACCATTCATTGGGAAGTCCGTGGTGGTTTATTTCGATGATATTCTGATATACAGCAGGAATACGGAGGAGCATGTTCAACATTTGAGAAAGGTGTTAATTATTCTTCGTGAGGAACAATTTTATGCAGCTACGAAGAAATGTGTGTTCATGACTCGAAGTGTTTTATTCTTGGGATATGTTGTATCTGAGAAGGGAATCCAAGTGGACCAAAGTAAAGTTGAAGCTATTAGAAATTGGCCACAACCGAGAACTATCACTGAAGATAGAAGTTTTCATGGATTGGCATCATTCTACCGAAGATTCATTCCACACTTCAGTAGCGTGATGGCACCAGTTACCGATTGTATGAAAGGAAAGCAGTTTTCTTGGTCATAGGAAGCAGGAGTTGCTTTTGAATGGATCAGAGAACTTTTGACGACAACACCAATTCTTGTATTACCAGATTTTCAGTTGTTGTTTGAGTTACACACTGATGCTTCTAAGGTTGGGATTGGTGGAGTGTTGAGTCAAAGGGGACGTCCTATTGCATATTTCAGTGAGAAGCTATCAGGGGCAAAGATGAGATACAGTACATACGATGTTGAGTTTATGCCGTTATGCAAGCTGTTAAACACTGGAGACATTATCTATTTTAGAAAGAGTTTGTTCTTTACACTGATCATGAGGCATTAAAACATTTGCAAGGGCAGGATAAGATTTCCGCAAGGCATGCATCATGGATTGCTTATTTGCAGCAGTTTACTTTTGTCGTGAAACATAAATCTGGGGCAACGAATCGTGTGGTTGATGCTTTGAGCAGGAGGAGTCATTTGTTGACTACAATGAAAGTTGAGGTGATAGGGTTTGAATTATTGTCAGAGTTGATTGACGAAGATCCTTACTTTTCCAAGTTCGTTGAGAAAGTTAAGGATGGAGATACTGATGAATTTATGTTAGTTGATGGATTCTTGTTTAAAGGAAATTGATTATGTATTCCAGAGAGTAGTTTGAGATTGAAGATTATCAAAGAGTTGCACGAGGAAGGACATGTGGGCCGTGATCGTACATTGCATTTAATTTCTCAATCTTACTTTTGGCCGTCAATGAGGAGAGAGGTTGAAAGGTTTGTGGAGAGATGTCATATATGTCAGGTTTCGAAGGGAACATCGACAAATGCAGGATTGTATATGCCGTTACCTGTACCGACTAAACCGTGGATTGACATCAGCATGGATTTCGTTTTGGGTTTGCCTAGAACTCAAAGGGGAAATGATTCTATATTTGTAGTGGTGGACAGATTTTCGAAGATGGTACATTTTATTGCTTGTAAGAAGACAGCGGATGCTGTTCGTGTTGCTCAGTTATTTTTCAAGGAAATCTATCGACTTCATGGATTGCCAGAATCTATTGTGTCGGATAGGGATACTCGTTTTCTGAGTCACTTTTGGTTAAGTTTGTGGAAGATGGTTGGAATGAAGTTGAAATTTAGTAGCGCTTATCATCCGCAAACAGATGGATAGACAGAAGTTGTTAACAGATCATTGGGAAATTTGTTGCGATGTCTTGTGAAGGACAATCTGAAGAGTTGGGATATGAAGTTATGCCAGGCAGAGTTTGCACATAATCATGCAGTGAATCGTAGTACGGGATTCAGTCCATTTCAGGTCGTATATTCAAGTTTGCCAAGGGGACCGTTGGATTTGGCAGTAGCACCACAACCGAAGGGGACGGTTAAACGAGCTGTAGATTTTGTTGATGTATTGACTGAATGTCATAAAATCGTTCAGAAACGATTGGAGAAAGAAAATGAGAAATATAAGCAGACTGCAGACTTGAAGCGACGAAATGTTGAATTTAACGAAGGAGATTTGGTTTACGCTGTGTTAACGAAGGATCGTTTTCCAGTAGGCGCTTATAACAAGTTGAAAGCCAGAAAAATTGGTCCTGTAGAAGTTGTGAAACGGATTAATGACAATGCTTATAAGTTGAAGCTGCCGGAGGATGTGTACACTTCTGACATGTTCAATGTTAAGCATCTTGTGCCATATTATGGAGATGAACAAGCTGAGGTAGAAGAATTTACAAATTTGAGGACGAATTTTTCTCAACCAGGGGAGGATGATGCAGCTCAGGACAGAGAGGAAAATACGCAACATAAAATTATTCAAGAGTTAAGTCGTACACGACTTAAGGAAGCAGCTATGAGTCGTCCACGACCTAACATGAGTCGTCCACGACTTAACAGGTCGAGTGAGGGGGGGCTACGACCTAACAGGTCTGAAGAAAAGGGGCTACGATCTAACATCACCATTTTAAGTCGGCCACGACCTAACAGAGCAAGGAGTAAAGAGTTACGACCCAAATCCTTCGATGAAGCAGTGGCAGCTGAAGTCTTGGGTCGTATGCGAGCTACGATCTAAGGAGGTGACCGGGTTACGACTTAACTAAGTCGCTGAAGAAGTTATGTTTAAGTCATGTGTCGTTCACGTTGTTAATTCGTGATATATCTTAGGTCGTCACAGACATATATGTTGTTTTGTAATATGGGTGTGTATCTTGAGTCGTGTGATGTTGAGTCGTCTACGACCTAAGTGATGTAATTTGTTGAGTCGTTATGTCGTGTACTTTGTATTGTAAATAGTAGGTCGTAAGTCATTGAGTCGTAAGTCGCGTCCCGTGTATGTTGATAGGTCGTGTGCGACCTGGGTTGTGTTGTACCATGTATTATAAGTCGTGAGTCGTAGCGTTTTAGGTCGCTATGGTTTAAGTCGCGTACTGTTTGAGATGTGGGTTGTCTGTTAGGTCGGCAACGACCTAGGGATGAGTCGTAAGTCGTATTCGACTTAAGGGGCTCTGTTGTGAAACGCTATAAATAGGCATGGTTGCGTCACTTTGTAGTTGTTGATTTTTGAATAAAATTCTTGTTGATTGCTGTGTGCTTTCATCTTAAATTGGTAGTTGAGTGTAATCTCCTATCTCCACTTTCGGTTATTCGAGTGCGCTCGAATCAACGATTGTTGAAGCCGATTCGCGGAATCAAGTGCGCTTGATCAACGCTCGAAGAATTGAAGATCTTCTCTCACGGTATCGTGCGCGATCAACGTGTCGAAGATAGCTAGAATTCGGTATCTTTGTGATCAACAAATTTGGGCATTTCAGTATCTTCAATCCACCGTTTGCTACACTTTCATCGTTATGTCGATTTTCTGTTAATCCGCTGCGTCACAACTTATTTCCCAAAACCTTTCCTTTGGAATGGTTTAATCAAATTTCCATTTTTAGATCTTTTAAATAAAAGATCCACCTTTAAGATTCGATGTGGTTTTCGGATAACTATTTGGAATCTGATTCCCGGTCTTATCGAAATTCAAATGTAGTCTTAAAGGCTAATTTGTTTAAACAAACAATTTTAATTCAATTCAAAAGTTCACATTCACACAGCAATACATCACAGATAAATATTTATCATGGCTCGATCCAAAGCAATTTATATAAGAGAACATTACATATCAGAGATATCAAACAATTTAAAGCATTCAATATATTCCAATCATCCATAAGCAAGATTAACCCTGCTTAATTATCATTAATTAATAACAAACCATTAGTTATTATTTTAATTAATTAATGAAATTAAATAATCATCCTTAATTATTCACATTAAGTAATTATCCTATAATTACTGATTAATTACCCTTTAATTATCAATTAAATGTCCTTTAATCATTAATTAGTTAACCTTTAATTATTAATCAAATAACCTTTTATTATTAATTAGTTAACCTTTAACTATTTAATTATCCTCGAATTACTTAAATTAAGTAATTATCCATTATGTAATTAATTATTCCTTAATTACTTACGTTAATTAATTAACCTTTAATTAATTAATTATCCTTTAATTCCATTAAGTAATTATTCCTTAATTAATTACATTAAGTTATTATCCTTAATTAATTACATTAAGTAATTATCATTAAATTACTAATTAATGATCCTTTAATTACCATAAGTTCTTTAATTAATTTTAAGATAAACCATTTATCTTAATCAATTACCTAATTCCTAACTAATTTAATTTAATCACAAAATAAATTAAATTAATTATATCTAAATCATTCTTAATTAATAAATTAATGATCCTTTAATTAAGCACATTAATTAATGTTCTTTTATTTCACCAAGACCTTAATTAAGTAAAGATAAACCCTTTATCTTAATTAATTACATCATTTAAATCTTATTAAATTAAATTCTTGAAATTAATTATACAAAATCACTTGAGACCTTTTGATTAATTAAAGTTTACATTCATCTTCATCACTTACTTAATTACATCACTTTATTTTTTTGAAAACACGTGGGGATTTAATTACATAAATATCGCAATATATAATTTATTTAAAACCAAGTCAATTAATCTTAAAACCAATTAACTTTAAGATTTTAACATTTGAAATAAATTTGTTATAACCCATAAATTAACTTAGACATTTAAGTCAATTAACGATTTAAACATTTTGTCTTCTTAATAACATCTTAATTATACTACTGAATTTTGTAAAAATAAACTTAAGAATTAACTAAATTAATTTTAAGTTAAAATAAATTATACAACTTTTATCAAACAAATATTTAAATAAACATTTATTATTTAAAAGAAACTGATTTAAGAAAAATTGCTAAAAATTTATTTTAACTTAAAAACTTGTTTTATTTAAAAATTAAAACTGCAACAACATAAACCCGAGTCAAGCCCAGTATCAATCCATGTCCAAACCCGAGGAATCCGCTTTTCTTTTCTTTTTTTTACTTTTTTAAACTTTGTTTTAATTTGAAAACTGTTATCCCAGGCTAAATTACTTCGCGAATGAATCGAACACAAATCCGAGCCATCTCTTTAACTCTCCCTCCTCAACAAAAACATACCCAGACATACATGCCACCTGTGCAACATGCATGTCGAACAAATCACCTCCGACCATCGTTGAGACCACCCACAAGTCACTGACGACCTTGCCGATGATCCTAACCACCCAAATCTTCGATCAACTCTTCCAACCAAAAAAGAACAAATTTGAGCACCTGGAACCAAAACTGATCATCGAAAAACGCCACGTGCCGACGAATCCCAATCACCAGAATGGTCTTTGATCATCCCATAGCTTCATCTCGGAACCACGCTTCGAATCCACCACCTCCGGTCAAGTCCGATTCGACCTTGGCAACGCAATCACCTCGTCTTCATCACCGAACAAAATAGGCTATAGAACCCTAGTTCGCCATCGTCCAGCCACCACGGTGGACTATAAATTCTCCGAACATTTTTCCAATGATCTCCAAACTTCTAGCTTCCTCCAGTGATGATCACGACGTCCAACTTTTCCTCGATCGCCAGAAATTGATGAAAATGCAAATCCCATTAATCACGAGAATTACCATCAATCACAAATTTAAAAATCATCATATTATTATCAAAAATCACAATTTTTCAGTACGAATCAGATCATATAATTAAAACCTGGAATTTGGATACTTGATTTTCTGACTTTAAATGATTTTTCACTGTAATTCTCTTCTACCAGTAAAACTACCTTCAAATTTTACTTGAAATTATTTTTAAAACTAATATCTTGTTGTTCCAAACATGTTTGTTTTATACATTATAACCTATAGAAGATTGGGCGAAGAGAAATTGATTTTTTTTGAACTTGTTTGGATCTGTAAAACTTAGCAGAGGCCTGTACACACACACACACACACACACACATATATATATATACATGCACACCATAAATCTTCATATATACAGACATGCAATCATGTTTTACATTCATACAAACTATTTTCACAGCATACTTTCAAGTATTTATCACTTGTAACTAAGATATAAACAGTTTTAAGGTTTTTTAAATGGTAGTTTACTCACCTATTTATGAAGAACAAAGGAACTTTTGTAAACTGGAAATTGTTTGAACTGGAAAATGCTTTTGATCTTGAATTTTTGATCTAGAAATTGTTTGAGATGAATTGAACTTTGCTTGATATTTGTTTTGCTTGATTGTTGATCTCCAACTTGATTATTGAGATGATCTTGCTTTGATTAACTGATTACTTCAGATTTTAAAGTTGTAAAAGATTGTTTCATACTTTTTTCTTTCCTCTGTTTTACTTACAGATTTTAAGTTTTGAAATATATGAAAGAAAATATAGGACTATGGATGTATGTATATATAGCCTTGTTTATGTTTTTATTTTTAAAAATAACGGAAAGAAAAACTAGTGACACTTGTATTTATGCATGTTAACCTTAGCTTACAAATGTTAAATTGCATTTTAAAATGGTTTACTGTTGCAACTTTTCTATTGATTAGAAAAGCACAAATTTTAATAAATTCTGCAAGTGTACAGGTGTGTAGTATGCAGGTCGAACATAAAACAATTGAAATCCATATTTAAATCTTAGGCCTGTTAAACGAATTTGATGGTGAATTTGAACAGAAAATAAAAACAATAATATACTCCGAATTGATTCTGAATCTAATTGAAATTGCAACCAAAATATAAAATTGTAAAAATCAGAACAGAATTTAAAATTACAGTAAAGGAAATGACAGAGTAAGTAACTGAAAATAGGGAAGAACTAAATTTATTAACTAACTGAAATGAGTATCGGAAAGAAATAAGAACAAAAATAAACTATTAAAACTAATTAACAGTCCTATCCACTCTGTCTGAACATAAAAACATTGCTGAAGACAAAAATAAACTGGAGAAAAAGTGACGGGGTATGAGAGATGTCCTCCTCTGTTTTGCTCTATGCTATATTTATATACTTCAGCTCTGAAATCACGTCCTGCTTTTTGGGTCCACATCACTTACTCTACCGAAATATATGAACTAACCTGTTCAAGCTTCAATTGGTAAAAGAAAATAATGTGGCCACGTGGCCATTGCTTAAATTGGTACTCATGTTACCATGTTTTGAGACATATACTGAAGCTTTGAAACGTTGGATACAAAGAGTAAGTGAGCTGCTCCTTGCAATGGTCCTACCTTACTTGAAAATGTGACAATGCATTAAATCTTAAATGAAGCCCAATTACACACGTGAGCTAATCTTGAATTTTTCTCATTCTTAACCAAATGTGACCGTGCTTGACAAAATATGAAGGTGAGTTGGTATTTTTGAAATGATATGTGCTTTTTCTTTGATTTATTTGTTGCTTAAAATATTGCACTCTTTACTGCATGATTTTTGAACCAATGGACGGCATAACCGGTTAATTTCAACGTTGCACTTCAGAACCTATAATCTACAAAACCACAACAAAATACCCGTATAATACCACTTTATTAAAATAAAAATATAAGAAACAAACGGTTTAAAATGCAGAAAAATACGTCCATCAAATACCCCCACACTAGAACTTTATTCGTCCTCGAATAAGCAAGAAAATAAAACTAACTAAATCCTTTTTCGTAGGAAACACGATTGCATTGAGCGTATGCAACAAGCCGTTAAACCTCTAGGTGTCCCTAGTAGGACGAATGGTGTCTCGTGAGGGTTTTAAGCGGATACTACCCACAAAATCCAAATGCAATATGTGATGATTCTAATGTACTACAGGAATGCAAAATTTTAACAAATGGAGACCCGATTTAATTTAGAATAATTGCAACAAAATAATGTATATCAGTTTTAGTCAACTTCTACAAATTTTTCGTTCCTCACTAAATACAAATTTCAATATAACTCTAGTTTTCATACATTAGATTCTAGTTTGGCCAGTTGTTTCGGTCGATAACATAGTGCAGCCATGAAATAAATTCTTCACTGTTAATCACAGTTTTTTTCAAAATGGTATTTTTCATTTCCATTTGTATAACAAGCCAAATCAACAAAGTCAAGAAGTGTTTCGATTTCAAAGCTTAGTCTCTCTTTACCAATATTATTTTTACACCTAACTTTTGGACCAAGGTATACCACTCATGCACTGCCTCGCGGGCTTACGTGAGAGTTGGGACAGAGTTTGGCAGATTGTGCAAACCGACGCTGACTATGTCAGAAGGTCAGTAATCCTTAGGTGATTATTTATTTAATTATTTACACACCTAACTCAGAATGCCTAGGCCAGATATACCATCCATGCACTGCCTTGCGCGCTTACGTGAGAAGAGTACAAAGCGTGGTGAGTGCACACACTTTCATAAGTGTGCACACCTAACGACTCTAGGTCTTTCTTCTTCTTATTATTATTATATGTATTTTTTTTTGAAATTAACTAAAGACTAAAAAGAGTTATGCAAATCCACTTAGCACCACTTAACTTCGATGATTTGAAATATTAACGCATGTACTTTAAATCTGCCACTTTTTTTAAAAAAAACAAAGACTATAGTTTAGAAAGGATTTCATAACCATCACCGATGAATCCCCCTATATACTAACCTCACTGTTATCGCTTGTAACTCAACTTTTCATTATATTTTACATTTGAAATTAGTGATTCACAAAAAATTTCATCAATTGACTTCAATTGCTTACTTACTTTGTCTTGACTAATTAAAAATAAATCGAAGTCCTGAAAATAATGGGAAGTGAGAAAAAAAATTGAAAGGAAATTTGAAAATAAATAATGAGATGATTTTTATTTTAAATGATGCCACACTATGAAATATGATCAAACATAATGAGATATGCGTCCCCCTACACTGGAATGAGACAGTGTCCCAACTGCCAAATGGAATGCAAATGCAAATGTAAAACAGAAAAATAAAATAAAAAATATACAACCTGATATGTAAAAGATAGTGAGTGGCTCATGCTGAATAGCTAGGTTCGTGAAGATCCACGAACTCGTCGTCCACGTGTTGTTCAAACTCTAGAAATGGCTTCAAGCGTTGTCCATTGACCTTTGAAATGGAACTGTCCATAGGATTTTCAATTTCAAATGCACCATAAGGGTATATGTAACGTTTGCGATTTTTCGTTGCCGAAAAACCGAACCATTAGGGTTTTAGAAAGAATTTAAGAAAAGAAAAAGAGAGAAAAGATAGAAAATAGAGAGGAAAGAAGATAGACGATTTTTTTTTTTTGAAAACAGAGAATTTTTAAAATAGAACGGGACAGAAAGGAAACAACAGAACAACAACAGAATCTCACAATTCGCAGCGGAACAACATATAATAATAAATGAATAATCTTTAAATAAAGAACTATATCAGTTATTACATCACATTATATTACATTACATCAAATCATCAGAGTGTACAACAACAACAATAAACAGTGCAGCGGAAAAAGAAATACTATATAAATAATACGCCATGCCATCTAGCTTGCCTCCAGCAACTCCTGAATATCCAGAATATCCTGATAAACCTTTCTCTTGACTGCCCGTGTGGAAATTAGTGGGCACCCAGAGTTTAGGAAGGAAAACAATAAACTCCGAGTCAGTCATGTGACTGGTGTGAGAACTCAAAACAGTTTATTTATCTTTAAAATCAAAAAGAGGAATATTTTTAAATTCAATTCGCAATGCTTTTAAAAATGAGACTACCATAAGACCTCCTGCCACACACACAATGCAAACGCAGACTTGGAGAAGATTTCTCCTTATGATAGTCAAACATGCTTGATACGCATTTAAAAAGAGCATTTGATATTATTATTAGTGCATAGTGTAGAACAAATTCTTTCGAAAGTAAAGATATAAATCTTAGCCAGCATAGGTACCATTATATTATGCCTACTAATAGCTACCATATTAAATGGCAGGTTCTACAACTAAAACCGTACAAGTTTCGTATTGTTTCTTTGGATTTCCAACAAATGGTCAGGCCAAGGAACTTCCCATTGCCACATGAGAATGCCTCTGGAAAGACACCCCCGAGAACCAAACCGGAACTCTGCCAACACAAGGCCGGGTTACCCCTTAACTGGGTAACTACTGACACGAGCACGCCATTCCCCGGTCCTTTAGGACCTTTTCAACCGAGCGCTCGATATCCAACATCACACCATAATAAATAGAGTGTTTTCAACATGAGTAAGTATCTGGGCTCCATACCATGATACCACCCCTTTCCAGAAGGAAATGCACATACCCTAAGGGGAGCTACAGCAACCCCTAATAACCTTGCTGCATCTTTCCTGTTTTGACCATTTCCGGGATGTGAGGCTCGACGAAGTCACGTCCACAAAAACATACTTTATACAAAAGCCATGCTTTGGGTCAACAAATGATCAACACAATGATCACTAAGATAGACGATCAAATAAATGATCCTATCACAAATAATCACCACAATGATCATTTCAGCATCACTCAGCGTGTCACATTACCAAAATGGGAATATATCGCTGATAACTTCAACTATATAACCTTTGAGCTCGTACGTCTCAAAGAAGGGTGTTAAGCTAAAAGAATAAATTCTCCGCCACCACAGAAATATATTTGAAAGAAATCGGCTTTATATCTCAACTTGTAATGTCAGACATACAATCCATACAAGTCTGTTCCGGGCTCGAACAGAACCGAAGGCACTTACAAAGAAGTCCTTGCCATCCGAATAATTTCTAATCACGTTCGGATTTCCCATCACTTATAGAGATCTCTATACCGAGGATCAGCCAGTGCAGAGACAATCAACAAGAAACCCTCTCGTTTTCGAAAATATCCGGTCTTCAACACCGGTCTTCGAATGCAATTCATAACGACGTATCACATATTCGGAATGGGTTATACGACCCCATGGTCCTTTCCCGGTTAACCCGAATAGTGAGCGCTTATTTTTAAAAATAAGTGTGACATTCAATTTCAAACAAATTCACAACAAATACCTATTTAAAGGTAAATATCGATAGTCGGTTATTGATCTATCAATAGATATGCCAACATCACCAGAATCCAAATAATTTTCCAAATTATTTAATTCCAAAAATATCTTTAGAAGATATAACTTTCTATATTTCAAAAATAAATCAATATTTATTTTTAAACCTATTTTCCCAATTCCATTTATAAATTCCATATTGAATTTATATTTCCAAAATATTTATGAATATACGATTTCAAATATTCATTTTCAATTTATCTTCAAAAAGATAAATTCTCTAAACTTTCCATTTCTCATGGGAAAAACAATTTCCATACTTATTTATTTTATAAGTAATCCACAAATTTTATTTATTTTCAACCTTGGAAAATATTCCTTATACTCTAATCGAAATTAAGTATATATTTCATTCTTTAAGGAAATCATTCACTTAACCATATTTATTTGGGCCAAAACGAATGTTGCGTAAAACATCGTTACGACAACCCAAAATCACTAGTATAGGGATTCGAAATTAAAATAGATATATAAATCCCAATACTATACAAAAACATTTCCTTTCGGAAATCATCTATTATAACAACAGTGTTATAATCTACCATTTCCTTTTATTTCTCGAAAACATCTATTTCAACAATAAATGTTGAAATCTATGGTTTCGAATCTCAACATATTTTAGAACATCATTAGATCGTTTTAATTCTATTTAAAACATCATATTCCAAATAATTCTTTAACATAATATTCACTATACAAAAACGTGAATATATTATTAATAAATTTCATTCCTTCTATTCCTTTTATTTTAAGGAATTATTCACTGTTTAAAACATGAATATAACTCCATTAATAAATTAGAACAATTTACTTATCAAAATAAGTCGTTTTGAATTTATAAAACAACGTTTATAAATTCCATATTCTATTTATTTTACATCAACTTCCTTTTATAAATTTTCTTTATTAACCTGTCTCAATTCATATCACAATGATATACTAAAAATTCATATTATAAGTCAAATACTTATAATTTATTTATTTACAAAATCATTCCTTTAAACTTCATAAATTTATAATCTTATAACTTATAAGATTCATTCATTTATCCAAAATCATTCCTTTAATAACTTTATAAATTTTATAAACCTACTGCTTATAAAATTCTATTTATAACTTCACTGTTATAATTCTATAATTCCATTTCTATTTATGAAATTTATTTTCAATTTATTTTAACACTTAGAAAAGTTCGTTTTACAAATTCTAATGTTTTTAATTTATAAATATCGATTTATAAATCTTTTAATATAAAACAATTTATATTATTCTTTTGAAACATCTTCAAAGTCTTTCATAATTTCATCACTTTGATTTGTAAAATAATCAAATTTCATAAATCCTATTCTTAAACTTTTTATAATAGATTCAAAAATCCCAGTTTAAATTATTTTATCAAATCATTAATCTCATATTCTCAAAAATCACTTTTAACTACATTCCTCAAAATCATAATTTTTTATAACATAAAAATTATAACGTTTATTTATTTGTAATAAATCAATTCCGAAAATATTTTATAAACGTATACTTTCAAAATTGGATCCGATGACGCAACACAGCAAATAGTCCATCACGACTTTCAAACATCATATATCATCCATGATAAATAATCAAATATCACAATATTTAAAAACAATAAATATTTGTGAGGAATCCAGTTGGATCCCTCCAACCTGTTTTCCTGCATCCACAGACATTAGCACAATACCATTCCGTTTCAAGACGGAATATCGCGGTATATGGGATTTTATAAATATATATATATCCGCTTACTAACGGCGCAATAGGGTCTCATCCGCTAAAAGAAAATGCGGGAAATCAATCAACTGCAATATATACATATGCCAATATATATATATTGCTATATATATAATATAATACCAATTCCACTTCGAGGTGGAATATCGCGGTATATGTGTGTAATAAATAACCTCCGCTTACTAACGGCGTATAGGGTCTATTCACATCCAATATATATATAACAATCATCGTTCAATCATTCAATCAACACAGTCAAGCAAATTTTAAATCTATCTATTTAAAATTTAAATAAACAATAGAAATTCCTTTTGAGTGAGAAGTTCTCACCTTTGCTTTTATTAGCAATCCATTATCCATCTTGACTTGTTTTCTTCATTTATACCTTGTATAAATATTTACACAATTTATTAATATTCGAAATAAATCGAATAAATTAAATTTTCATTTGACAAATTTTAATTCATCAGTTTTCTCCTTTAATAGTTTAAATAAATTGATAGTTTCGTTTAAACCAGTTTCTTCTTTAAATAAATTTATTTTAAACTAATTTTCGTTCTTGATTGTTTAATTAATCAATAGTTTTATTTAAATCAGTTTCTTGTTTAATAATTTATTTTAATAAATTTCCTTTTTTTTAAAATAATTTTAACTATAGATTTCCAATTTTGAACTAAATTTCCTTTTCATAAATTAAATCAACTAATAGATTTTGGGTTTTAACAAATAAATTAAATTTTTAAACATATCTTCTATTTGATATTTTAATTGACCAATATTTTATTTATACAATTTTTCTGGTTTCAAACTAAAAATCTGAATTCTTTTTAAATAACTTCACCAATTTTATTTTAACTAACTAATTCCTTTTAAAACAATTTCTTTTTATTTTAAATTAACTAATTTTTTTTTCTTTAATAAAATGTTTAACTAAAAATTTAAATTTAATAAATCAACTCTCTTTTAACAACTTAATTATTTTAACAAAAATCTTTCTTTTAATAAATTCGATTAACTAATTTTTCCTTTACATAAAAAATCTATATATTTAATATAATATATTTTTCCTATTTAAATCAATATTTTATAAAACTTGCTGTAATAAATTTGCTGTTTACTTTATATATATATATATATATATATATATATATATTTTTCTTTAAACAGAAATATTTGAATACTTATTCAATTTAAAAATTAGTAAACCTAGATCGTTACCTCACTGTTGCCTCGACTTCGTCTCGATGTCGCCGCGATGATTCTGCCCATTGCCACACGCGAGCGCACGCCTCGCAATCGATCGCCGCCAATTGCTTTCGACATCGCCGCCTCCACCTTATCGCGCGTGGCGATCCCCCTTCCACGCGCCACCTCCTTCAATCACCTCGTGTTGCTGCCGCCGTGTCGCCACTCACCTTCACGACGCGACTCACCATCAGTTCGTCGCCGCACCCCCTCTACATCGCTTGAGGTCGCTGCCGCTTCCCTTCGCGACCTCGTGCCGCTCGCTCGTGAGCCCCATCGCCATCATCTTCCAGGCCATGTCGTGTCTTCTCCGCGCGCGCGAGATCTAGGGCTTCGGTACTTTTTTTTTTTTTTATTGAGTTTCGTTTAAACGAATTTGGGAACGAACTGTTTTAAGAAGGGGAAGAGTGCTCGGCATTTTTGAATTGGAGGAACGAAAAGGAGATTGATTTTCATAGAGGGCTGTAGCCATTTTTAATTTTCTTTCGATCGAATGAATTTGGAAGAGGGAGATGGAGATTTTTAAAATGAATTGGGCAGGCTTGTCACGATTTTCGTTCGTGATGTTCAGCATGAATTTAGGCTGAGACCAAGGAACGTGTTTTAAGGGAAGACAACGTGTTTGTTAATTAATTATAATTTAAATTTTTAAATTGAATTCAATTTGATCTCGACGCGTTTATTCGTCGTGTGTTCACATAACAACTCCAAAAATTACGAAATTTGAAATCCGGCAATAATTCAATATTACGGACCCAATGGAACTGGTTTCGTCGAATTCCGAGACTGTGCCTCGGACGACTATTTTTAAATATCGATTCGAACGATTAAATTTCAAAACTGAACAATTCACTTTAAAATTCAATTCTGAAGCTTCTAAAATCTTCAATATTATCAATACGAATTTTACAAGCCTTTGAAATATTTTTAATCGGCTTAAATTTGAAGATTCAAATTTTTATTCAACTCACAACAGATTAAATTCTATAATTTAATCGTTATATTCATTCTGATAATTTGAAATTCAATTCAAACCATCATTCAAATATTTAAAATAAATTAAATATTTTCAAATTAAATTATTCAAAATTCTGGGTCGTTACAATCTTTCCCCCTTAAAAGAATTTCGTCCCGAAATTACAAGTTAAGAAGAATGCCTTTATCTCGTCTATTATTTTTCACAATCCAAATAGTTTTATCAACTCACTAGCCTAAATCTTTTATTAAAGATTCATTATCATTTCAACTAGATTTCCAACTTCAATTATAGGTTTCAAACAACATTGTTTTACTAACCATTCAAATTTAAATTCAAATTCAAATTTCAAACTTTCACAATTTTCTCAAAAAAAATTTTCTAACACCCTAAATTTTCGAAATATTTCGCCAGCGTTTCCTTTGCGCGGCTAGCTCGGTACGACTACAAAATGGCACCACGGCCCCTCAGAATCAAAAAGAAAAGAGAAAAGCCAAGTGGCTAGAGAAGAAAGTCATCAAATCTCATACTAAAATTGAAATACGTACCTTTTTGTCGAGCAATTCAATTTTATCTTCAAATCAATGTTCCAATTTCATTTATACACCTGTATATCCTGCTTAATAATGATATCCAATTCCATCATTCAACCATTCTGCTAATTTTATTACAAAATTTTCAACATATGTTTCTTATATGTTTTTACTTCACTATTGAAGTTACATATCAATTTCATTCAATTTCACGTTTCAATTCAATTCACAATCTCAAATTCATTCGAATTCAATTCTCAATTTAAATTCTATTTGAATTAAATTCTAAATTTTAAATATTGAATTCTATCGATTACTTTCATTTGCTAATTAATATTACTATTTTAAATTAGTTTTATTCACTAATTCATTTCAATATTTCAATTCATCTCATTTTCACTTAGAAATCCAATTCTATTTTATTTATTCAATTCCATTTGAAATTATTTTACAAATGAATAAATTATCAAGTTAGTTTACTTGAATTCAATCCATTTATTTCTTTAATTCCATATACTAATGATAATAATTCAATAGTATCACCTCCTAACAATCATGCAACCATATACTATAATAATTCATAGAAAATCATTTCTTTTCCATACAAAAATAGTTTTGGGCAAAAATATTTTATTCACCCGATTTAAAAAAACAATTTTATATTCACTAACAAATACGCGCTCATATCTATTATTACGCTGAAACTCATTCTAGAGTACCGCTGACTCTATCTCTAACGAGTAATACCCTACAGAACCATGGTTGTCGCTTAACCAACAGCTCTGATACCAAATGTAACGTTTGCGATTTTTCGTTGCCGAAAAACCGAACCATTAGGGTTTTAGAAAGAATTTAAGAAAAGAAAAAGAGAGAAAAGATAGAAAATAGAGAGGAAAGAAGATAGACGATTTTTTTTTTTTGAAAACAGAGAATTTTTAAAATAGAATGGGACAGAAAGGAAACAACAGAACAACAACAGAATCTCACAATTCGCAGCGGAACAACATATAATAATAAATGAATAATCTTTAAATAAAGAACTATATCAGTTATTACATCACATTATATTACATTACATCAAATCATCAGAGTGTACAACAACAACAATAAACAGTGCAGCGGAAAAAGAAATACTATATAAATAATACGCCATGCCATCTAGCTTGCCTCCAGCAACTCCTGAATATCCAGAATATCCTGATAAACCTTTCTCTTGACTGCCCGTGTGGAAATTAGTGGGCACCCAGAGTTTAGGAAGGAAAACAATAAACTCCGAGTCAGTCATGTGACTGGTGTGAGAACTCAAAACAGTTTATTTATCTTTAAAATCAAAAAGAGGAATATTTTTAAATTCAATTCGCAATGCTTTTAAAAATGAGACTACCATAAGACCTCCTGCCACACACACAATGCAAACGCAGACTTGGAGAAGATTTCTCCTTATGATAGTCAAACATGCTTGATACGCATTTAAAAAGAGCATTTGATATTATTATTAGTGCATAGTGTAGAACAAATTCTTTCGAAAGTAAAGATATAAATCTTAGCCAGCATAGGTACCATTATATTATGCCTACTAATAGCTACCATATTAAATGGCAGGTTCTACAACTAAAACCGTACAAGTTTCGTATTGTTTCTTTGGATTTCCAACAAATGGTCAGGCCAAGGAACTTCCCATTGCCACATGAGAATGCCTCTGGAAAGACACCCCCGAGAACCAAACCGGAACTCTGCCAACACAAGGCCGGGTTACCCCTTAACTGGGTAACTACTGACACGAGCACGCCATTCCCCGGTCCTTTAGGACCTTTTCAACCGAGCGCTCGATATCCAACATCACACCATAATAAATAGAGTGTTTTCAACATGAGTAAGTATCTGGGCTCCATACCATGATACCACCCCTTTCCAGAAGGAAATGCACATACCCTAAGGGGAGCTACAGCAACCCCTAATAACCTTGCTGCATCTTTCCTGTTTTGACCATTTCCGGGATGTGAGGCTCGACGAAGTCACGTCCACAAAAACATACTTTATACAAAAGCCATGCTTTGGGTCAACAAATGATCAACACAATGATCACTAAGATAGACGATCAAATAAATGATCCTATCACAAATAATCACCACAATGATCATTTCAGCATCACTCAGCGTGTCACATTACCAAAATGGGAATATATCGCTGATAACTTCAACTATATAACCTTTGAGCTCGTACGTCTCAAAGAAGGGTGTTAAGCTAAAAGAATAAATTCTCCGCCACCACAGAAATATATTTGAAAGAAATCGGCTTTATATCTCAACTTGTAATGTCAGACATACAATCCATACAAGTCTGTTCCGGGCTCGAACAGAACCGAAGGCACTTACAAAGAAGTCCTTGCCATCCGAATAATTTCTAATCACGTTCGGATTTCCCATCACTTATAGAGATCTCTATACCGAGGATCAGCCAGTGCAGAGACAATCAACAAGAAACCCTCTCGTTTTCGAAAATATCCGGTCTTCAACACCGGTCTTCGAATGCAATTCATAACGACGTATCACATATTCGGAATGGGTTATACGACCCCATGGTCCTTTCCCGGTTAACCCGAATAGTGAGCCCTTATTTTTAAAAATAAGTGTGACATTCAATTTCAAACAAATTCACAACAAATACCTATTTAAAGGTAAATATCGATAGTCGGTTATTGATCTATCAATAGATATGCCAACATCACCAGAATCCAAATAATTTTCCAAATTATTTAATTCCAAAAATATCTTTAGAAGATATAACTTTCTATATTTCAAAAATAAATCAATATTTATTTTTAAACCTATTTTCCCAATTCCATTTATAAATACCATATTGAATTTATATTTCCAAAATATTTATGAATATACGATTTCAAATATTCATTTTCAATTTATCTTCAAAAAGATAAATTCTCTAAACTTTCCATTTCTCATGGGAAAAACAATTTCCATACTTATTTATTTTATAAGTAATCCACAAATTTTATTTATTTTCAACCTTGGAAAATATTCCTTATACTCTAATCGAAATTAAGTATATATTTCATTCTTTAAGGAAATCATTCACTTAACCATATTTATTTGGGCCAAAACGAATGTTGCGTAAAACATCGTTACGACAACCCAAAATCACTAGTATAGGGATTCGAAATTAAAATAGATATATAAATCCCAATACTATACAAAAACATTTCCTTTCGGAAATCATCTATTATAACAACAGTGTTATAATCTACCATTTCCTTTTATTTCTCGAAAACATCTATTTCAACAATAAATGTTGAAATCTATGGTTTCGAATCTCAACATATTTTAGAACATCATTAGATCGTTTTAATTCTATTTAAAACATCATATTCCAAATAATTCTTTAACATAATATTCACTATACAAAAACGTGAATATATTATTAATAAATTTCATTCCTTCTATTCCTTTTATTTTAAGGAATTATTCACTGTTTAAAACATGAATATAACTCCATTAATAAATTAGAACAATTTACTTATCAAAATAAGTCGTTTTGAATTTATAAAACAACGTTTATAAATTCCATATTCTATTTATTTTACATCAACTTCCTTTTATAAATTTTCTTTATTAACCTGTCTCAATTCATATCACAATGATATACTAAAAATTCATATTATAAGTCAAATACTTATAATTTATTTATCTACAAAATCATTCCTTTAAACTTCATAAATTTATAATCTTATAACTTATAAGATTCATTCATTTATCCAAAATCATTCCTTTAATAACTTTATAAATTTTATAAACCTACTGCTTATAAAATTCTATTTATAACTTCACTGTTATAATTCTATAATTCCATTTCTATTTATGAAATTTATTTTCAATTTATTTTAACACTTAGAAAAGTTCGTTTTACAAATTCTAATGTTTTTAATTTATAAATATCGATTTATAAATCTTTTAATATAAAACAATTTATATTATTCTTTTGAAACATCTTCAAAGTCTTTCATAATTTCATCACTTTGATTTGTAAAATAATCAAATTTCATAAATCCTATTCTTAAACTTTTTATAATAGATTCAAAAATCCCAGTTTAAATTATTTTATCAAATCATTAATCTCATATTCTCAAAAATCACTTTTAACTACATTCCTCAAAATCATAATTTTTTATAACATAAAAATTATAACGTTTATTTATTTGTAATAAATCAATTCCGAAAATATTTTATAAACGTATACTTTCAAAATTGGATCCGATGACGCAACACAGCAAATAGTCCATCACGACTTTCAAACATCATATATCATCCATGATAAACAATCAAATATCACAATATTTAAAAACAATAAATATTTGTGAGGAATCCAGTTGGATCCCTCCAACCTGTTTTCCTGCATCCACAGACATTAGCACAATACCATTCCGTTTCAAGACGGAATATCGCGGTATATGGGATTTTATAAATATATATATATCCGCTTACTAACGGCGCAATAGGGTCTCATCCGCTAAAAGAAAATGCGGGAAATCAATCAACTGCAATATATACATATGCCAATATATATATATTGCTATATATATAATATAATACCAATTCCACTTCGAGGTGGAATATCGCGGTATATGTGTGTAATAAATAACCTCCGCTTACTAACGGCGTATAGGGTCTATTCACATCCAATATATATATAACAATCATCGTTCAATCATTCAATCAACACAGTCAAGCAAATTTTAAATCTATCTATTTAAAATTTAAATAAACAATAGAAATTCCTTTTGAGTGAGAAGTTCTCACCTTTGCTTTTATTAGCAATCCATTATCCATCTTGACATGTTTTCTTCATTTATACCTTGTATAAATATTTACACAATTTATTAATATTCGAAATAAATCGAATAAATTAAATTTTCATTTGACAAATTTTAATTCATCAGTTTTCTCCTTTAATAGTTTAAATAAATTGATAGTTTCGTTTAAACCAGTTTCTTCTTTAAATAAATTTATTTTAAACTAATTTTCGTTCTTGATTGTTTAATTAATCAATAGTTTTATTTAAATCAGTTTCTTGTTTAATAATTTATTTTAATAAATTTCCTTTTTTTTAAAATAATTTTAACTATAGATTTCCAATTTTGAACTAAATTTCCTTTTCATAAATTAAATCAACTAATAGATTTTGGGTTTTAACAAATAAATTAAATTTTTAAACATATCTTCTATTTGATATTTTAATTGACCAATATTTTATTTATACAATTTTTCTGGTTTCAAACTTAAAATCTGAATTCTTTTTAAATAACTTCACCAATTTTATTTTAACTAACTAATTCCTTTTAAAACAATTTCTTTTTATTTTAAATTAACTAATTTTTTTTCTTTAATAAAATGTTTAACTAAAAATTTAAATTTAATAAATCAACTCTCTTTTAACAACTTAATTATTTTAACAAAAATCGTTCTTTTAATAAATTCGATTAACTAATTTTTCCTTTACATAAAAAATCTATATATTTAATATAATATATTTTTCCTATTTAAATCAATATTTTATAAAACTTGCTGTAATAAATTTGCTGTTTACTTTATATATATATATATATATATATATATTTTTTTTTCTTTAAACAGAAATATTTGAATACTTATTCAATTTAAAAATTAGTAAACCTAGATCGTTACCTCACTGCTGCCTCGACTTCGTCTCGATGTCGCCGCGATGATTCTGCCCATTGCCACACGCGAGCGCACGCCTCGCAATCGATCGCCGCCAATTGCTTTCGACATCGCCGCCTCCACCTTATCGCACGCGGCGATCCCCCTTCCACGCGCCACCTCCTTCAATCACCTCGTGTTGCTGCCGCCGTGTCGCCACTCACCTTCACGACGCGACTCACCATCAGTTCGTCGCCGCACCCCCTCTACATCGCTTGAGGTCGCTGCCGCTTCCCTTCGCGACCTCGTGCCGCTCGCTCGTGAGCCCCATCGCCATCATCTTCCAGGCCATGTCGCGTCTTCTCCGCGCGCGCGAGATCTAGGGCTTCGGTCCTTTTTTTTTTTTTATTGAGTTTCGTTTAAACGAATTTGGGAACGAACTGTTTTAAGAAGGGGAAGAGTGCTCGGCATTTTTGAATTGGAGGAACGAAAAGGAGATTGATTTTCATAGAGGGCTGTAGCCATTTTTAATTTTCTTTCGATCGAATGAATTTGGAAGAGGGAGATGGAGATTTTTAAAATGAATTGGGCAGGCTTATCACGATTTTCGTTCGTGATGTTCAGCGTGAATTTAGGCTGAGACCAAGGAACGTGTTTTAAGGGAAGACAACGTGTTTGTTAATTAATTATAATTTAAAATTTTAAATTGAATTCAATTTGATCTCGACGCGTTTATTCGTCGTGTGTTCACATAACAACTCCAAAAATTACGAAATTTGAAATCCGGCAATAATTCAATATTACGGACCCAATGGAACTGGTTTCGTCGAATTCCGAGACTGTGCCTCGGACGACTATTTTTAAATATCGATTCGAACGATTAAATTTCAAAACTGAACAATTCACTTTAAAATTCAATTCTGAAGCTTCTAAAATCTTCAATATTATCAATACGAATTTTACAAGCCTTTGAAATATTTTTAATCGGCTTAAATTTGAAGATTCAAATTTTTATTCAACTCACAACAGATTAAATTCTATAATTTAATCGTTATATTCATTCTGATAATTTGAAATTCAATTCAAACCATCATTCAAATATTTAAAATAAATTAAATATTTTCAAATTAAATTATTCAAAATTCTGGGTCGTTACAGTATACTATTTTCATAATATATGGATCTGTCCAATGGGATCTCAATTTTCCCGGAAATAAATGAAGTCTAGAATTATATAAGAGAATTTTTGACCTACTTCGAATGTCTTACAAAGTATGGATTTATCATGATAGAATTTAGTTTTCTCTTTAAATCTTTGTATTTTCACACGCTTCATTTCTTAGTTCTTCTAATTCTGACAATTGTAATTTACGATGCGATCCGACTTTTCCTATGTCAAAATTACGGTATTTGATTGCCCAAAGTGCGTGGTGCTCGAGCTCAACGGGTAAATGACATGCTTTTCCAAAGACTAATCGGTATGGTGACATTCCTAGATTGGTTTTATAAGCTGTGCGAAATGCCCAAAGGGCGTCCATCAATTTAAATGACCAATCTTTTCTGTTGGAGTTAACTGTCTTTTCAAGAATTTGTTTAATTTATCTATTGGAAATCTCGACTTGACCATTAGTCTATGGATGATATGGAGTAGATAGTTTATGAGTGATAGAGTATTTCTTAAGAAGAGATTCAAAAGCACGATTACAAAAATGAGAACCGTTATCACTTATAATGGCTCGAGGTGTGCTAAAACAGGAAAATATGTTTTCTTTCAAAAATTTGACAACAACTTTATTGTCATTCGTTCTGGAGGGAATGGCCTCAACCCATTTATACACGTAATCTACTGCAAGTAGGATGTAGAGATTTCCATAAGAATTAGGAAAAGGACCGATGAAATCGATGCCCCAAACGTCAAAAGTTTCGATGACAAGGATTTGATTTAGGGGCATCATGTTACGTTTGGAAATACGACCTGTTTGTTGACATCTAGCGCATTTGGAGCAAAATTCGTGGGCATCACGAAAAAGAGAAGGCCAATAAAAACCACACTATAACACCTTGGCAGCAGTTTTCTTTGCTCCAAAATGTCCTCCGAATGCTTGATTATGTGAAAAAGAGAGGATGTTATGGAATTCATGTTCGGGGACACATCTATGTATGATTTGATCGGTGCAATATTTGAAGAGATATGGATCGTCCCATTAAAAGTTCCGAACATTGGAGAGAAATTTTTGTTTATCTTGTTTTGACCAATGGGAAGGTGTTTCATTTGTGACAAGATAATTTACGATGTCTGCGTACCATGGAGCACTGGAGAGGGAAAGAATTTGTTCATCGGGAAAATGATCGTTGATTTGAGAGTTATCGTAGTTTTCATGAACAATACGAGAAAGATGATCAGCTACGACATTTTCAGAACCCTTTATATCTCGTATTTCTAGGTTAAACTCTTGAAGAAGGAGAATCTAACGGATTAAGCAGGGTTTGGCATCCTTTTTCGTGAGTAAAGACCGCAAGGCGGCATGATCGGTGTAAACTATGACCTTAGAACCTACGAGATATGGTCTAAACTTATCGAGGGCAAAGATAACTGCTAAAAACTCTTTTTCTGTGTAATTCAATTGAGCTTCGTTAAGAGTTTTGCTAGCATAATAGATGACTCGAAGAAGTTTATCAATTCGTTGACCTAAGATGGCTCCAATGGCATAATCAGAAGCGTCACGTATTAATTCGAAAGGCAAAGTCCAATTTGGAGGTTGGATGATAGGTGCAGTGGTCAAGATCGATTTAAGGGTTTCAAAAGACGTTTTACATTCATTGGAAAATTCAAATTTAACGTCTTTAGCCAGAAGAATCGAAAGAGGTTTCGAAATTTTTGAAAAATCTTTAATAAACCTCCTATAAAATCCTACATGGCCGAGAAATGAGCGAATGTCCTTTACGGACCTGGGAGGAGGAAGGCCAACAATATGATCAACTTTAGATTTTTCAACTTCTAGGCCATTTTTAGAGACAACAAGACCTAAGATTATTCCTCGCTTAACCATAAAATGACATTTTTCCCAATTAAGAACAAGAGATTTCTCCTTACATGGCTTTAAAACACGTTCTAAACGAAGGAGGCATTGATCAAAAGATGACCCATAGATTGAAAAATCGTCCATGAATATTTCTAAGAAATCCTCCACCATATCAAAAAATATACTCACCATACATCTCTGATAGGTAGCGGGAGCATTACAAAGACCGAAGGGCATATGACGATAAGCGAAAGTTCCGAAGGGACATGTGAACGTCGTTATGTGTTGGTCCCTAGCGCAATGGGAATTTGATTATAGCCGGAGTAACCATCAAGAAAACAATAATATTCATAACCGGCTAAGCGTTCGAGCATTTGATCAATGAAAGGGAGGGGAAAATGATCTTTTCTTGTTGCTGCATTGAGTTTCCGATAGTTGATGCAAACGCGCCATTTTGTTTTGAATTTTGTTGAAACAAGTTCGTTATTCTCATTTTTGGTCACAGTGATTCCAAACTTCTTGGGCACAACTTGTACCGGACTTACCCAAGTACGGTCAGAGACAGGATAGATAATGTTATTGTCTAAACATTTGCTAATTTTTTCCTTTACCACTTCTCTCGTATTAGGGTTTAATTGCCTTTGAGCTTCGCGGGTGGGTTTAACCTCGTCGACTAAATGTAATCGATGTTCGATGATTGATGGACTAATTCCCTTAATGTCAGCGATTACCCATCCTATTTCCTCTTTATTTTCCCTTAAAATTTTCAAAAGTTGTTCTTCTTGGTCCTTAATGAGATTGGATGCCAAGATTACAGGGAAATTTCCCGAAGAATCTAAGCATGTGTACTTAAGATCGTTTGGAAGAGGTTTGAGGTCTAATTTAGGATGTACTTCTTTTGAGGCTTTAGTAGACATCAACTGATTGAATTCTAGTGAATTATGAGAAGAGCAGAGCATATTATTTAATTCATAAACGTATTCATCTTCATTTAAATTGGAATTGAAATGATCTAGGCACATGTTAAGAGAGTCCGTAATATCACTAAAATCATTTTCTACAATTGTTTGGATCATGTCAACATCATCTATTTCAAGATCCCTTGGTTGTCTGTTAAGATTAAATTTATTTAGTTCAATGCTTAGGTGCCTAAAGGAAAGTCGGAGTTGACCATTCCTACAATTTATAATAGCATTTGATGTTGCTAAAAATGGACAACCTAATATCAAGGGAATCTGACTGTTAGGATTTGTGACAGGTGCGGTCTCTAGGACTATGAAATCGAATGGGAAATACAATTGCTCGATTTGTATCAAAACATCGTCAACTGTGCCCAATGGTTTTTTGACAAATCGATCAGCTATTTGAATTCTGATGTTTGTAGGTTTTAATTCGCCTAGTCCAAGTTGACAGTACACAGTATAAGGCAAAAGATTTACACTCGCTCCAAGATCGTGTAAGGCATGACTAATGTGAGTGTTACATATTTTACAGCCGATTGTAGGACAACCGGGGTCCATGTACTTGATTAGGGAGGGATTTGAAAGAACAGAGCTAGTATTTGCAGTTAGAAATGTAGTTTTAGGAACGTTAGTGGCACGTTTTTGAGTACATAGCTCTTTCAGACATTTGGCATATTGAGGAATTTGCTCGATGGTATCAAGAAGTGGAATATTGACTCGAACTTGTTTGAAGATTTCAAGAATTTGGTCAAAATTAGCGGGCTTCTTCTTTTTGTTGAGTCTATGGGGAAATGGAGCAATGGGTTTATAAACTCGTGCGGAAGTTTTTTCATTCGAAGAAGAAGGTGTTATATTAGAGGGTGAAGATAAGGGTGCTGGAATGTTGGGGTTGCCAACATTAGAAAGTGAAGAGTGGTCGGGATTGCCAACCTTAGATGAAGAATTAGAATCGTTTTGATTGACAATCATGGTTGTCGAATGAGTTTCAGAATTTGGAATATGGGAAGATTTAAGAAGGATGTCGGGGTTGCCGACGTGGTTGTCTACTTTCTTTCCAGACCTTAATGTGGTGACAGCATTAACCGGATTTACATTTTCATCCTCACAAAAATTTACTCCTCGAGAGTTATACTTTGGATTCACTTCGGGTTGACTAGGCAATTTACCTTTCTCATTGATTTTCATTAGATCCTTCGTCATTATCAACATTTGTTCATTTTGTTTGGTGATTTGCTCAATTCTTGCATCTTGGTTAGTGATTTGTTCATTTTGTTTAGAGAGTTGTTTTTCCAATCGAGCAATTTCTTTTGAAGGCTGAGAAGGTTGGTTTGATGGATTGAAATTAGGATGCCTGTATGGTTGATTCGAAGGTTTTGTTTGAGGAGCGGGTTGAGAATTTTGAGCATTAGAGGTTGGGGGTCGATAATTCGGATTTGGTATCATTGGATACATATGTGATGGATTAGCCACATTGTTAGGATTTGACCATGAAAAATTGGGATGGTGCTTCCAGTTAGGATTGTATGTGGATGAATAAGGACTGTTTTGAGCTATAGCATTGATTTGGTATTGTGTGTAGTAATGAGGTAGTCCTCCTTCTTGAGGAATTTGGGCATCTATAGGAAGATGTGATGGGTCAATGGCATGTACTCCTCTGTTTGGAGTGCGAATTAGAACACGAATTGTTTCCCATTGCATATTCTTTTTCGACTACTCTTCTAAAAATTCCCATGCTTCCTCGTCTGTTTTTTCCATGAATTCTCCTCCGCACATTGATTCGAGTTGGGATCTTGTTTGATAGTTAAGCCCTTCATAAACGATTTGGAACAAAACGTGTTTTGGGATTGAATGTTGTAGGCAACTGTATAAAAATTGATTGAACCTTTCAAAATATTTTGAAAAAGTTTCTCCTTCATTCTAAGAGAATTGATTGATTTCAGTTTGAATTTTAAGGGTTTTGAAGGGAAAAAACGTTTTCAAAAATATAGTAATGAAATTGTCCCAACTTTTAATTGAATTTTTAGGAAGAGAATTAAGCCATTTTGTCACGACCCTGACTCAACCTTCGAAAATCGGCACCGAATACGACGCTCGTATTCAAATGCCGCAGATCCAAACGTCGAATCTGGTTCGCCGGAGCTTATAACACAAATAAGTATAACATCACAGCGGAAGAATATAAATGAATATCATTGATATACAACATTCGATACAACAATGATACAATATAAAACAATATAAGAGATACAAGATAACAATGCTACAACGGAATAACAATATGATATAGCAACGGAACCAAAACTCCAAACAGCAACAGCAACTCTAACTCCAAAGCACCAATCCAGAAATAGCTCGAACCACCATCAAATTGCACCAAGATAAGCAAGTCTCGTCCATGAATCCAAAGACTCCAATATCCAAGATCTCCAAAGAATACAAAGAGAAAGATGAGAGCTACCGGATCGATATCTATATCTACTATCTGAAAAACCCAACACTAGACTGCCCATTTGGGAAGTTGTGGGCACCCAGAGTTTTGGAAAGGAACAATAAACTCTGGGTCAGTCATAGGACTGGTGTGAGCAAACAAAAACAGTTTGTCTTTAATAACAAAAGAAAGAATTTAAAATTTTAAATCCGAAATGCTTTTTGAAAAATGAAACTACCATAAGGCCTCCCGCCGCACACACAATGCAAACGCAGACTTGGAGGAGATTTCTCCTTATGATAGTCAAATATACTTGATACGCGAAAACCATTTGATATTATTATTAGTGCATGGTGGAAATTTTTTCGAAAGTATAATATTAATCTTAGCCAGCATAGGTACCATTATATTATGCCAGCTATAACTACCATTTTAAATGGCAGGTTCTATAACTAAAACCGTATAGGGCTCGTATTGTTTTTTTTGGATTTTTCCAACAAATGGTCAGGCCAAGGAACTTCCCATTACCATAGGGTACGCCTCTGGAGGGACGCCCCGAGAACCTAACCGGATCTCTGCCAACACAAGGCCGGGTTACCTCTACAACTAGGTAACTACTACACGAGTATGTCATCCCCCTGTCGTAACCAACCTTTATCCCGGGATTCGCCAACAACCACAAAGTAATAAATTTGCAACAACCACATAGGTTAAGTATCTAAGCTCCATACCATGATACTACCTCTAGCCAGAAGGAAATGAACATACCCTTAGGGGGCGCTACCCCCAAATAACCTTGCCGCATTCTTCCTGTTTCAACCATTCCGGGTTGTGAGGTTCGACGAAGTCTCGTCCACAAAGCTACGCTTTTCACAAAAGCCATGCTTTGATCAACAAATGATCAGCAACACTTTGTATGCCACATTACCAAATTGGGAATGTATCACTAGTAACCATCGACTACATCACTTCTGAGCTCGTACGTCTCAGAGAAGGGTGTCAAGCTAAGAGAATAAATCTCCGCCACCAAACCGAAATGTATTTGATAGAAACTTGTTTTACATCTCAAAGTGTAACGTCAGACACACATCCATAAAAGTCTTTTCCGGGTTCGAATAGAACCGAAGGCACTTCAAAAGAAGTCCTTGCAAATCTGGATAATCCCTAATCCCGTCCAGACTCCCCATCACAAAGGGTGATTAAATCTCTATACCGGTGACCAGTCGGTGCAGAGTCATTCGACGGGTTATCCTTTCGTTTTCGAAAAATATCCGGTCTACACCACCGGTCTTCAAATGCTATCCATATCGACGTATCATTGTTCGGAATGGGTTATATGACACAAAGGTCCTCTCCCGGCTAAACCGAATAATGAGCGCAATTTTTTAAAATCATATGGATAATGGTATTCCAGTTAAGTGACAGCATAAAGCCCAAAACATTTCATTCAAATGGTTAAAACAAATTACCATTCCCAATCTTTTAAAAAGATTTATTTCAAAAACCTTCAATGGTTTAAACAATTTTCACACCTAAATCTTTTAAACAAAAGATTCACCTTTATAAACCCATTTCAATTTAAAACAAGATACACCAATCTTTGACAAAGATTCATTTGTAGCCTTTTAAAACAATTCCTTTTCAAATTGGATTTAACTTATCCGGTCTTTAAATCAAAGACTCATTTCATAGCTTTCAAAACAATTCCTGTTTCAATATTTTATATATAAAAGATACACCGTTTAAAAATCCTCTTTAATTTCAAAATAGGGTTCAACTATCTTTCACAAAGATTCAATTATAGCGTTCAAACCCACTCAATTTTTAAATTCGAAATCTTTTCATCATAATTAAGAAAATTTTTCCTTATATAAAAGCTATAATTGTTTGAAATCACTTGTTTCCGTTTCGGAAAACTCGATTATAATTGTACAAGTTAAGGCCTTTCAAATATAAACTTGGGTTTAATTTAAATTCACAAAACCATAACTTTAAAATGGTTTAAAAATACATTTATAGTTTGTATAACCTTTTTACGTCATAAATACCAAATATATAATTCAATTTCTGATATTGAATTCAAATTTAAATCAAATGATTTAAATTTCAAATCTTAATTAAGTTATTCAAAATAACTTTTATCTTTAAAATTCCTTTTCAAAAAAAATTTCACTTTTTAACCCAATTTTATTTCTAAAATCGTTTAGATTCAAAATTCAATTTTTTTAAAACTATTTGGAATTAAATTCAAATATCTGTGACTTAACCGATTCCCTCGTGAAATCCATATTTGTGTGTGTATAAGTGTTGTCCAGGGGTTTACACACAATAGTGCAACAAAAATCATCACATCACAGATTCAAACACAGAAATATCGATAAGCGGTATAATCTATAACGCTTATCTTCATTTACAGATCATGGATGAATAATATAAGTTCATCATAGATAATAAATTACATCATAGATAAAATAATTACATCACAGATCACAGCACAAATCAGGATAATTCGTAACGCGAAGCATCATATATCAGGGATATCGAACAATTAAATCATCCAATACAAACATCCATAGGTAATATCAATTAATTATTTGATTAATTTAAATCAGATTAGGCATTAATCTTGGTTAATTAATGTTAATTAATTACAAACCATTTAATTAATTATTCTTAATTAATTAAAAAATTTAATTAAGCCTTAATTAATCATCATACCTTAATCATCTTTATTAAATAATTAATCTTTTAATAAATTTATCACTTAAATTAATTATCCTTAATTGATTACCATTTAATTAATAAGTAATTATCCCTAATCAATTTCATAAATTAATTGACCTTTTATTAATCTCAATTAATCATTAATTAATCTTAATAACCTTAATTAATCTTTAATTTGCTTAGATTAGTAATTATTCTTTAATTTTTAATTAATCACCCTATCAATTACATTAAGTAGTTATCCTCTTAACCATCTTTATTAAGTAATTACCCTCAAATTATTTATCTTAATACTTTATTAAATTAATCACCTTGATTAAAACAACTAAGCCTTGAATAAATCAACATTTTGTTATTAATAAATCAAACTTTAATCACCCAAGTTTTTAAAGATAAATTATTACCGTTAATTAATTACTTGATTTTTCCTTATTAGATAAATCAACTTTATCACATTAGTTATTTTAAAAGGTTGAGATTTAGTTTAAACAACATTTTATCTTATTTACCCCTTTTTAATTACATTATTTATTAAATATAAATAACTTTATAAAATAATATATTCAATTTAAATAAATTAAAATTTTAATTATTTTGAAATATATTTTACTTAAATCTTTGATTCATTTCAAACTTTAATCAAAGCATCCTTTTGAAAAGTTTAAAAGTTTGATTTTTTTTTAGTACAAACTGTTCTACAGATTAACCCTAGACCCTCTTCGAGTCACCCCCGGCCATTTTGTTTGTTTACTTCGGGTTATATCAAAAATCAACCCGAGCTCCAATTTTTTTCTTCAAACTTAAAATTTCCTTAAGTACTAACCTAGCGCATCAATAATTCTACTCAAGACCAGACTCGAGTTATCACAAGCTCCCACACGATAATTGCTTCGAGATGAACTCTTCTTCACCACTTCACCAAACCCAGGTTCCAACGTGCATGGTGCATGATGTACAGAAATCCAGCCACCTTCGATTTATCTCGCCACCACCTACAAGTCGAAAACGACCATCCCAAACTATCCGACCACTCAACACCCTCGAACTCGCCGGAAATCAGAATTTGAACAACTCGCAACCATGGGAACCCAAAACTGAATCAACAAAACCATCTCGTTCTGACAAACCCGACCACCAGAAACCTGGAAATTCTTGCCACGGTCTCTCCATTCCACCACGCTTCGAACCCCCACTGACCGATCGCCCCAAAAATTTTATCGGCGTCGCAATTCCCTCGCCAACTTAATCGACCACAACCCTAGTTAAACCCTAAAATCACCTCGCTTGGCCATCATAATCAATGAAAATTTTTGTGCGTATTTTTCCTAGAGTCGCCAACGCCCAAGCTATCTTCACCCACGATTCCAAGACCCATCGCTGTGTCGATCACTAGAAATCGACAGAAACACTTGATTACGTTCATCCTAAAATTCTTAATCAACACGAAACTAAGAATCTTGATACTATTATAAAAATTCACTATTTTCAGAGACGAATCATATTATAGAATCAAAATATAAATTCTATATAATCAAGTTTCCAGACTTTACTGTGTTTTCACTGTTTTATTTTTCTTACCAGATAAAATCTTTTTATAATAATATTTTTAAATATAAAAAAATTGTATATAGTTTGTTCAACATATTTCATTTGACCATCACGAACTAAAGAAGATTTGGGGAAGAGGAATTTGATTTCAAATCGAATTTGGTCTGAAAAAACGAACAGAGGCTGAAGAATTTTATATATCCTGATATGCACACATCATATTCAATGTACATATAACATGCAGGAAAAAACAGGACATTTTCCTGATATACTTCCATCATTCATCCATAAAATAAAGAAATATGAATAGTTTTAGTGGGTTTGCTCACCAAGTCAATGAAGACAGAGGACTTGAATTTGTAAACAGAGGCTATTTCAACTTGTTGATTGATTTGTACTTGAGTTGAAACTGATCCAGAAATAGTTGCTCGGATTTTGAAGACTTGAAACAGATGTTGATTTTCTTTTGAATCCAGACCAAAGATTTGTTTTCCAAGTTTCTGTTCTTTTCATTATACTTGATGTTTTCCAGGTTTTAATTTTGTGATTTTGCTGATTTGAAACTGTTTTGATTTGAAACTGTGATAATTTTTTTTCTTTGATCTTTGTTTCAGGTTCTCCTCTCTGAAAATGTTAAAGCCTGGTTTTAATCTTTACAAGTTTCTTTCCTTTTAATTAATTTTTCTTTTTCTACAAATCCAAAACCAAAAGAAAATTTCATTTAATTGCCACTTGTAAATAAAACTAACACTTGTCCAATCCTTATATTTGTATTCTTACACTTGTTAAAATATAAACTTTTTATGTTTAATCCTTTTGTTAATTTTAATTATAAATTTTGCTTAAGTCCTTTATTCAATTTAATTTAAAATTTATAGTTTAAACCCTTTTCCATGAATTTATTTACAAATTGTGTTTTTAAACCTTGTTTTATTTTAATTTACAAATCATGTTTTTCTTCATGTTTTTTTTCTTACTTATACTTTTATATCTTTTCACATCAAAATGCATATTTACAAAAAAAATTAAGAAACAATTTTTTGTTAGTTTTAGATATATGGAAATTTTGAATTCAAGATATTTATTAAATTTCAAAATCACACTTTGTTTTGTACTTACACAATTTAAAAAAATGGTTTGAAATTATATTATACATTGCTAATAAAGATTTATAAGTTACTAAATACAATTTTTATTTTCAATACATTTATATTTTTAAACTTAAGATGTTAAGCTTATTTCAAATATAAATTTCTTTAAGTCTAATTGAATTTCAAGTGATTAAAATATTGAAGTGATTTCCAATTTTTATTGAAGTGATTAAAACATACATTACTAAGTAAGAAATCTCTCAAGTAAATATAATTTTTATCGAATTAAAATTCAAATCTCAAATTATTATAAAATATTCACTTTTGAATTCCAAATCATTACTCTTTATTTATTTTAAAGATTAAAACATTTTTTTTTATTAATGAAGCAAGTTATCAATCTTTATATATATTTATTCAAATCTCCAAATAAATTCACAATTAAATTTGTAATTAAAATATTATTCAAAATATTTATTTCAGAATTTCCAATTGAAAATTCTATTAAAAAAATCATTTTTACATTTATTTACATTAATAAACAAACAAATATCTATTAAACTTTGGAAAACACCAGATTAATCCATAATTAAATTCAAAAAATTAAATTTATTTCCAATTTCAATTTGATTTAAAAACGGGAATGTTACATATTCCCCCCTTAGAAAATTTCGTCCTCGAAATTTGAAAGGGAGGCAATCAAGAACAGATGAAAGACATAGAAATATCTTTCCGATAAAATTGAATATCTATTCTGCATTTGACTTACCAAATCAGAATATCAGTAATGGATACAAGAACGAATCAAGATACTCGGGTCACCAGAGCTACGGATATACAGGGATATTGGTTAGTTCGAAAGATAACTAACCACTCGTAGAATATACTTGGACCCAACAGAATAAACAGATATATGGATGCAATCCAAAAAAATTTAGTTTAAACAGCCAAAATATACCTATCAACCCTAGCAAACAATTCATTCAAACCAACAATTCTGATCCATCTGGACTTTGTATCCCATGCAAATATATCAAAGCTTCTTCCTGGAGCTGCCAGGAATCATCAAAGAATTGAAGAGACGAATCAAAGGAGATTGATAGAGAAAGTTGTTTCCACTGTTGCAGGGTACTGACCATCTGTGGTGGTACTCCCCTGTCCCCTATCTCGTCCTCTTCTTGCACTCATACTCACAATCAGTGGATAGTAAGAGAATTTACTGAGACATTCGAACGGATATCTTAGGGATATACTCATTCTAGGGTATACTTCATCCTATCTCTAATGAGTTACTTAATGTGTTATACTCCTGAGCTAATGTTTCAACCTTCAGCTCTAATACCAATGTCACGACCCTGACTCGACCTTCGAAAATCGGCACCGAATACGACGCTCGTATTCAAATGCCGCAGATCCGAACGTCAAATCTGGTGCGCCGAAGCTTATAACACACGTAATATAACAACACAGCGGAAGAAAAGAAATGAATATCATTGATATACAACATTCGATACAACAATGATACAATATGAAACAGTATCAGAGATACAAGATAACAATGCTACAGCGGAATAACAATATGATATAGCAACGGAACCAAAACTCCTAACAGCAACAACAACTCTACCTCCAAAGCACCAATCCAGAAATAGCTCGAACCACCATCAAATTGCACCAAGATACGCAAGTCTCGTCCATGAATCCAAAGACTCCAATATACAAGATCTCCAAAGAATACAAAGAGAAAGCTGAGAGCTACCGGATCGATATCTATATCTACTATCTGAAAAACCTAACTCTAGGCTGCCCGTGTGGGAAATTGTGGGCACCTAGAGTTTAGGAAAGGAACAATAAACTTCGGGTCAGTCATGGGACTGATGTGAGCAAACAAAAATAGTTGGTCTTTAAAAACAAACAAAAGAATTTAAAATTTTAAATCCGCAATGCTTTTTGAAAAATGAAACTACCATAAGGCCTCCCGCCACACACACAATGCAAACACAAACTTGGAGGAGATTTCTCCTTATGATAGTCAAATATGCTTGATACGCGAAAACCATTTGATATTATTATTAGTGCATAGTGTAAAACATTTTGAAAGTATAATATTAATCTTAGCCAGCATAGGTACCATTATATTATGCCGGCTATAGCTACCATTTTAAATGGCAGGTTCTACAACTAAAACCATACAAGGCTCGTATTGTTTTGTTTGGATTTCCAACAAATGGTCAGGCCAAGGAACTTCCCATTGCCATATGGGTACGCCTCTTGAGGGACGCTTCGAGAACCTAACCGGATCTCTGCCAACACAAGGCCAGGTTACCTCTATAACTAGGTAACTACTACACGAGTATGCCATCCCCCGGTCATAACCAACCTTTATCCCGAGATTCACCAACAACCACAAAGTAATAAATTTGCAGCAACCACATAGGTTAAGTATCTAGGCTCCATACCTTGTTACCACCTCTATCCAGAAGGAAATGAACATACCCTCAGGGGGCGCTACCACTAAATAACCTTGCCACATTCTTCCTATTTCGACCATTCCAGTTTGTGAGGTTCGACGAAGTCTCGTCCACAAAGCTACGCTTTTCACAAAAGCCATGCTTTGATCAACAAATGATCAGAACACTTCGTATGCCACATTACCAAATTGGGAATGTATCACTAGTAACCATCAACTACGTCACCTCTGAGCTCGTACGTCTCAGAGAAGGGTGTTAAGCTAAGAGAATAAATCTCCTCCACCAAACAGAAATGTATTTGATAGAAACTAGTTTTACATCTCAAAGTGTAACGTCAGACACACATCCATACAAGTCTGTTCGGGGTTCGAATAGAACCGAAGGCACTTCAAAAGAAGTCCTTGCAAATCCGGATAATCCCTAATCACGTCCAGACTCCCCATCACAAAGGGTGATCAAATCTCTATACCGGGGACCAGTCGGTGCAGAGACATTCGACGGGTTATCCTTTCGTTTTTGAAAAATATCCGGTCTTCACCACCGGTCTTCAAATGCTATCCATATCGACGTATCATTATTCGGAATGGGTTATATGACACAATGGTCATCTCCCGGCTAAACCGAATAATGAGCGCAATTTTTTAAAATCATATGGATAATGGGATTCCAGTTAAGTCACGGCTTAAAGCCCAAAACATTTTATTCAAATGGTTAAAACAAATTACCATTCCCAATCATTTAAAATGATTCATTTCAAAAACCTTCAATGGTTTAAAAGAATTTTCACACCTAAATCTTTTAAACAAAAGATTCACCTTTATAGACCCCTTTCAATTTAAAACAAGATATACCAATCTTTGACAAAGATTCATTTGTAGCCTTTCAAAATAATTCCTTTTCAAATTGGATTTAACTTCTCCTGTCTTTAAATCAAAGACTCGTTTCATAGCTTTCAAAACAATTCCCGTTTCAATCTTTTATTTATAAAAGATACACCATTTAAAAATCCTCTTCAATTTCAAAATAGGGTTCAACTACCTTTCACAAAGATTCAATTATAGCTTTCAAACCCACTCAATTTTTAAATTTGAAATCTTTTCATCATAATTCGGAAAATCTGTCCTTATATAAAAGCTATATTTATTTGCAATCACTTGTTTCCGTTTAGGAAAACTCGAATATAATTGTACGTGTTAAGGCCTTTCAAATATAAACTTGGGTTAAATTTGAATTCTTAAAACCATACCTTTAAAATGGTTAAAAAATACATTTATAGTTTGTATAACCTTTTTACGTCATAAATACCAAATATAGAATTCAATTTCTGATATTGAATTCAAATTTAAATCAAATGATTTAAATTTCAAATCTTTATTAAGTTATTCAAAATAACTTTTATCTTTAAAATTACTTTTCAAAAAAATTTCACTTTTTATCCCAATTTTATTTCTAAAATCGTTTAGATTCAAAATTCAATTTTTAAAAAAACTATTTTGAATTAAATTCAAATATCTGTGACTTAACCGATTCCCTCGTGATATCCATATTTGTGTGTGTATAAGTGTGGTCCAAGGGTATACACACAATAGTGCAAAACAATCATCACATCACAGATTCAAACACAAAAATATCGATAAGCGGTATAATCTATAATGCTTATCTTCATTTACATATCATGGATGAATAATATAAGTTCATCATAGATAATAAATTACATCACAGATAAATAAATTACATCACAGATCACAGCACAAATCAGATGTTGATTTTCTTTTGAATCCATACCAAAGATTTGTTTTCCAAGTTTCTGTTCTTTTCATTATACTTGATGTTTTCCAGGTTTGAATTTTGTAATTTTCCTGGTTTGAAACTGTTTTGATTTGAAACTGTGATAATTTTTTTTTTCTTTGATCTTTGTTTCAGGTTCTCCTATTTGAAAATGTTAAAGCCTGGTTTTAATCTTTACAAGTTTCTTTCCTTTTAATTAATTTTTCTTTTTCTACAAATCCTAAACCAAAAGAAAATTTCATTTAATTGCCACTTGTAAATAAAACTAACACTTGTCTAATCATTATATTTGTATTCTTACACTTGTTAAAATAAAAACTTTTTATGTTTAATCCTTTTGTTAATTTTAATTATAAATTTTGTTTAAGTCTTTTATTCAATTTAATTTAAAATCTATAGTTTAAACCCTTTTCCATTAATTTATTTACAAATTGTGTTTTTAAACCTTGTTTTATTTTAATTTACAAATCATGTTTTTCCTCATGTTTTTTTTCTTACTTATACTTTTATATCTTATCACATCAAAATGCATATTTACAAAAAAATTAAGAAACAAATTTTTTTATTAGTTTTAAATATATAGAAATTTTAAATTCAAGATATTTATTAAATTTCAAAATCACACTTTGTTTTGTACTTATTCAATTTAAAGAAAATGTTTTGAAATTAAATTATACATTACTAATAAAGATTTATAAGTTAGTAAATACAATTTTTATTTTCAATACATTTATATTTTTAAACTTAAGATATTAAACTTACTTCAAATATAAATTTCTGTAAGTCTAATTGAATTTCAAGTGATTAAAATATTGAAGTGATTTCCAATTTTTATTGAAGTGATTAAAACATACATTACTAAGTACGAAATCTCTCATTTAAATACAACTTTTATTGAATTCAAATTCAAATCTCAAATTATAATAAAATATTCACTTTTGAATTCCAAATCATAAATCTTTATTTATTTTAAAGATAAAAACAATTTTTTTTCTTATTAACGAATCAAGTTATCAATATTTATATATATTTATTCAAATCTCCAAATAAATTCATAATTAAATTTGTGATTAAAATATTATTCAAAATATTTATTTCAGAATTTCCAATTAAAAATTCTATTAAAGAAATCAGTTTTACATTTATTTACATTAATAAACAAACAAACATCTATTAAACTTTGGAAAACGCCTGATTAATCCATAATTAAATTCCAAAAATTAAATTTATTTCCAATTTCAATTAGATTTAAAAACGGGAATGTTACACTTTTCGCACTTTCTAGAAGCGCGAATGGAATAAGTCTTAGCTTGATGGATTCATTAGAAAGTTGTTGCATTTTGGTTGTAGAAGCGTATAATTCAAATTCATTAAGAAATTCATATGCATTTTCAGACCCAGTGAATTTTGGTGCCCCTTGGATAAAAGAATGTTTTAGCTCAAAATTATTTCCTTCGGCCGGTGGAAATGAAATAACCGAAGGTTGAACAGTCCGTGTTGGATAGCATCAGTTTATAAGGGATAATGGTCAGTTCTCATGAAATTCATTATTTCCAACATGTGATTTAGGTGATGATTTTGGTGAATTGTGGTGTGAACTGTGATGTGAACCGTGATTGCTCATATTTGTTTGATTATAAATTTCCGTTGATTTGTTTAATGAAATATTTTGGCGTTCTAAACGGTTAAAATTATTTCTTGCCCAAACGCGCATAAAAAAATCAAGATGTAACAGAGAAAAGTAAATTTAAACCTTTTTTAGTTGGGCACCTGTAGAGTAGAAAATTACTTACAGAGGGGTATGGCAGCCTGTCCAGTGCAACTGAGCAGTGCTAGTGATTCAAACTCCACTGTTTGTAATTTCTCGATCCCTAGATCCCTGTTGTTGAATGGCTGAAATTTACTTAGTTGAGCTCTCTATGTTGAAATTAACGTTTGCTCTCTGAGTTGAAGTTTTCTTCATGCAGCTGTTATGTAAATCAAGTGAATCAAAAATCAAAAAAGAAAAGGAAAAACAAATTAAAAAGTAATGAACGTGGCAGGTGACAAGGAGAACAAGCTAACAAATGCAGCCCAAAACATGAAAACCCAAAATGAGAAAGAACAACTAACGTGAATGCTAAATGAATGCAGAAAACAGTTGAAAATGAGCTGCTAACGTTTCAAAGTTACATATGTAGAAAATGAACGTGGCAGCTACCCTTCAAAGTTACGTATGAAGAAAATAAACATATAAACATGGCAGCTCGGTTTTGTACCTTTCAAAGTTACGTATGTAGAAAATGTGCTGCTAACGAATGTGTTTGAGTGTAGAAGCAGTCACATGCACAAAACAGTTGCATGCAGAAAATGCAAGGAAAATAAAGTAAAACGGAACGAATGTGTTTGAATGCAGAATGGACGAGAGCGAAAAATGAAATGCGTTAAAAAAATAAGAATGCGAAACTAGACTCTAATGAGAAATGAGAATGTAAATGTGAACGGAATGGTTACGTGAAAATGTGTGACTGGATTGGTTACGTGAAAATGTGTAAGTAAAATGCAACTATGAATGCAACATAATCGAAAATGAAAGCAGGATGTAAATTTGAAAATGAAGCAATGTGAGTCACAAATCAAAGTAACGTGAAAAATGCAATAGTGAGAGAATTTGAATGATTAGAAATCCAAAGTGTGGCTACGTAAGACGTGATTTTTGAAAATATGCAGAAACGTAAAAGCAAATTTTTCGTGTTTTTTTTAGTAAAACGCTACTTTGACGATAGGAATTGAAAAACGAAAAAAAAACTTTTTTTTATTGAAAATTAAAAAAAATTTAAATCAACACGAATAGATTAAAAAGAACAGAAAAATCAAAAATTTCAAAATAACAATTCCCCGGCAACGGTGCCAAAAACTTATTGCGACTTTTCTACTGATTAGAAAAGCACAAATTTTAAAAAATTATGCAAGCGTACAGGTGTGTAGTATGCAGGTCGAACATAGGAAATTGTATTTTAAAATAATTGAAATCCATATTTAAATCTTAGGCGTGTTAAACGAATTCGATGGTGAATTTGAACAAAAAATAAAAACAATAATATACTCCGAATTGATTACGAATCTAATCGAAATTGCAACCAAAATATAATATTGCAAAAAATCAGAACAGAATTTAAAATTACAGTAAAGGAAATGACAGAGTAAATAACTGAAAATAGGGAAGAACTAAATTTATTAACTAACTGAAATGAGTATCGGAAAGAAATAAGAACAAAAATAAACTGCTAACACTAATTAACAGTCCTATCCACTCTGTCTGAACATAAAAACATTGCTGAAGATAAAAATAAACTGGAGAAAAAGTGACGGGGTATGAGAGATGTCCTCCTCTGTTTTTCTCTATGCTATATTTATATACTTCAGCTCCGTAACCACGTCCTGATTTTTGGGTCCACATCACTTACTCTATCGAAATATATGTACTGACCTGTTCAAGCTTCAATTGGTAAAAGAAAATAATGTGGCCACGTGGCCATTGCTTGAATTGGTACTCATGTTACCATGTTTTGAGACATATACTGAAGCTTTGAAACATGGGATATAAAGAGTAGGTGAGCTGCTCCTTGCAATGGTCCCACCTTACTTGAAAATGTGACAATGCTTTAAATCTAAAATGAAGCCCAATTACACACGTGAGCTAATCTTGAATTTTTCTCATTCTTAACCAAATGTGACCATGCTTGACAAAATATGAAGGTGAGCTGGTATTTTTGAAATGATATGTGTTTTTGCTTTGATTTATTTGGTGCTCAAAATGTTGCACTCTTTGCTGCGTTATTTTTAAACCAATGGACAACATAACCGATTAATTTCAACGTTGCACTTCGGAATCTATAATCTGCAAAGCCACAACAAAATACCCATATAATACCGCTGTATTAAAATAAAAATATATGAAACAAACGGTTTAAATTGCAGAAAAATACGTTCATCGTTTACACTTGTAAATTTGCATGTACTTATGTCGTTTTATGTTTTTTTATATAATTTTATATCACATTTTCAATTTTTTTAATACACTTCTTTTTATCAATTTATGTTTATGTTTTATATTTATATATGTTTTTATATTTTTATATTTGTACTTATTATGTTTATCTCATAAATTTTCAAAAGATGTATATATATTAATGCTTTCTTATTTATTCTTGTTTTTATATTATATTTCCAATTTTTTTATTAAATCTTATTTCAAGCTAGCATACCTTTTAATTAATGAATATTTATTTATTTATTTTGAATTCTAAATCAAAATTCTATTCATAATTTATTTTAATATCTATACACAAACAAACACGTACCTTATTTGGTTTTTGGAAAATTTCAAATTAATTCACAAATTAATTCTAAAAATTATATAAATTGCTAATTTAAATTTGGCTTAAAAATAGGATTGTTACAAATTCCCCCCTTAAGAAAATTTCATTCTCGAAATTTGATAGACAGGGAGACAAACAAAAAACATATGAACACATAAAAAGATAGAGAAATGGCTTACCAGATCAAGCCGAAGTATCTATTCTACACTTGGGCTAGGACTACAGTTTTGGAATAAATCAGAATATCATCAATAAACATTTGAAAGAACTTATTCAGTACTTCACGAAATACTCAGGTCATCAGGTCTATGAAATATGCAGGGGCATTGGTTAGTCCGAAGTGCATAACTAACCATTCATAGAATATACCGGAACCTCTAAAAACAGTCAAATGAATACAATCTTCCGCAATTCTCAACTGATGGAATCCTTGGGCTAGATCCACCTTGGAAAAGAATCGAGCATCAAGGAATTGATCGAACAGATCGTCGATTCAGGCAAAGAAAATTTATTCTTAAGGGTCAACTTATAAAGATCACGATAATCTACGCACAATCTTAAAAATCCATCGGACTTGGCTACAAATACTATAGCTGAACCCAGCTGGAATGACTAGGTCGTATAAATCTTTCTCTAGCAAATCTTAGGTTTTCTTATCTAGCTCTACTCTTTCCCTTTATGCAATCCTACGACTTGCATGCACAATTGGACATTGGAAACTAAGTTGATTCTAAATTCAATTTCCCTATGCGGAGGTAAAGTCTTAACTTCTTCTAATACGTCAAGAAATTCTCGAACAATTGAATATGGATTCCAAACTTTGGGCGGAGTACCCTAAAGTATACATTAGCTTGTCCCTCTTCGAACTTGGATCCTCACAAGAAATCGCAACAAAATTTCCAAGTTTGGTTTTGACCGAAATCGTTCTATTGGCATAATCTAATTTAGCTTCATATTTTGTTAACCAATTCATTCGAAGTAAAATCTCAAATTAAAGTCAAGAACCAAAAGGCTAATAGAAAACAGATAAAGGGAATATGAAATAGGATTTTTTTCTACAATGTAAACAAAAATTCGTATGGCCTCCTACCTGGTTCTTTACATAAATAGGTTCGTCTACGAATTCGGTTTCAAGATTTAACTCTTCTATGGTATGTTGGGAAATAAAACTATGCATGACTCCAGTGTCGAATAGAACTCTTACAATTCTATCAAAAATAAGAAGTAAGGTAATCTTCTTGATACATCTTGGAAATACTAGCGGAAGGTATATATCATTGCTCACATACTTGCTTGAATCTATCCCATGTAAACTCATCCTCCGACTCGGCCAAAGTAATGGTCTCCACCACACCAAAGCTTCTTCTTGGAGCTACCAAGAAGCCATTAACCTCATTTGATCATCATGCAATTTCAATCCTTTAAAAATCCTCTCACAAGATTGAATTCAAGCTTGCGCTTCTATAATAGTCTCTGTGCATTTGAATGGTTTCCCTCCAAATCTTGAGAAATTCCGATATAACTCAGACAGATTTGGTTGGGGCTGGATGGAAAATGATGCTCCTTTCATTACTGTTGTTGCAGGTTTCGACCATTTGTAGTGGTAATCCCCCCTTCCCCTACCTCATCCTCTTCTTGCACTCATTCTCACTATTCTTAAATAGTAAGAAAATTGATTTAGGCGTACGGACGAGATATCTTAGGGAATATACTAATTATAGGGCATTTCTAACCTTATCTCTAGTGATTCACCTAATGAGTTATGCTCCATAGCTAAAGTTCTTACTCAACCTTTAGCTCTGATACAAAAATGATACGACCCGGTGTTCAACCATCGAAAATCGGCATCCAATGCATCACCCGTATTCAAATGCCGGAGATTCAAACGTTGGTGTCCAGTTCGCTGGAGCTATAACACATTATATGATAACAACACAACGGAACAAAAATAACTGTTACTGATACACAACATGGTTTACAACATGCTACAACAAATGCCCAACATCAGAGACCAATATATACACAACAGCGGAATACAACATAACAGCGGAAAGATAACATCAATAGGGGCTTCAAGAGAGAGAGAGAGTGAGAGCGATAGAGAGCGAATCCATCATACTACATCTTCATTTCCAAAGCCCCAAACCAAAAAGCTCAAAACTACAAGCTTCCAAACCAAAGACTTCTAGATCCACATCTACTATCCGATTAGCTCCAGAATCTACTAATAACCTGACTCTAGGCAGCCCATGTGGAAAATTATGGGCATCCAGAGTTTAGAAAAAGGAACAATAAACTCTGAGTCAGTCATGGGACTGGTGCGAGTAATATAAAAAAATTTATTTGAACAAAAATAAAAAAAAGAAATCTGTTATGCTTTTTAGAAAATGAAACAACCATAAGGTCTTCCGGCACACACTCAATGCAATCACACACATGTGGGAGGTTTCTCCTTATAGTAGTCAAACATGCTTGATACCCGAAAATCCTTTTGATATTATTATTAATGCATAGTATGGAAAAACATTTGCATGTATAATATTAATCTTAGCCAGCGTACGTACCATTATAGTATGCCTACTATAGCTACAATGTTAAATGGCAGGTTCTACAGCTAAAATTGTAAAGGGCTCATATTGTTTTGTTTGGATTTCCAACAAATATTCAAGGCTAAGGAACTTCCTTTATCTGAATGGGTACGCCTCTGGAGGGACGTCCCGAGAACCAAACCGGATCTCTGCTAAAACAAGGTTGGGTTACCTCTATAACTAGGTAACTAACTGTCACGAGTATGCCATCCCTCGGTCGTAACCGACCTTTACTGAGGCGCCACACAATTCCAACAACCACATAAGTAAAATATCTGGGCTCCACACAAGAATACACTTTTTATCTAAAAGGAAATGCACATGCCCTGAGAGTCGTGAAAACCATAACCTTGCCACACCCTTCCTGTTTCGACCCTTTCCCGGGGTGTGAGGTTTGATGAAGTCTCGTCCCACAAAGCTACGCTTTACACAAAAGCCATGCTTTGATCAACCAATGCTTAGCACTTAACATGCCACATTACAAAATTGGGAATATATTACTAGTAAATATCAAGTGCATAACCTCTGAGCTCGTACGTCTTAGAGAAGGGTGTTAAGCTAAGAGAATAAATTCTCCGCCACCAAATAGAAATGTATTTGATAGAAACCATCTTTATATATCTAAGTGTAATGTCAGACATACATCCATATAAGTCCATTCTAGGTCTGAATGGAACCGAAGGCACTTCGTCCAGCTAAGGAAAGAAGTCCTTGCGAATTCGGGCATCCCCTAATCATGTCCGAACCCCTCATCACTTAGGGTAATCTTTATACCGGAGCAAATCGATGCAGAGACAATCAACAGGCAATCCTTTCATTTTCGAAAATACCCGGTCTTCAACCACCGTCTTCAAATGCAATCTCATTTCGTCGTATCATTATTCGAAATGGGTTTTATGACTTATTGTCCTCCCCCGGCCTTTCCGAATAATGAGCGCTTATTTTAAGACATGTGAATACATTCGGATCATAGTTAAGTCACAACTTATTTCCCAAAACCTTTCCTTTGGAATGGTTTAACCAAATTTCCATTTTTAGATCTTTTAAACAAAAGATCCACCTTTAAGATTTGATGTGGTTTTCGGATAACCATTTGGAATCTGATTCCCAGTCTCATCGAAATTCAAATGCCATCTTAAAGGTCAAGTTGTTTAAGTAAACAATTTTAATTCAATTCAGAAGTTCACATTCACACAGTAATACATCATAGATAAATATTTATCACAGCTCGATCCAAAGCAATTCATATCGTAGAACATTACATATTAGAGATATCAAACAATTCAAGGCATTCAATATGATCCAATCATCCATAAGCAAGATTAATTAATCACATAATTTAAAATTAATTTATTAACTCAAAATAATCTAATTACTTATGAATTAATCACCTAACCCTGCTTAATTATCATTAATTAATTTCAAACCATTTGTTATTATTTTAATTAATTGACGAAATTAATTAATCATTCTTAATTATTCATGTTAAATAATTATCGTATAATTACTGATTAATTACCCTTTAATTATCAATTAATTATCCTTTAATCATTAATTAATTAACCTTTAATTATTAATTAATTATCCTTTAACTATTTAATTATCCTTTAATTACTTGCACTAAGTAATTATCCTTTAAGTAATTAATTATTCTTTAATTACTTACGTTAATTAATTAACCTTTAATTAATTAATTATCCTTTAATGTCATTAAGTAATTATTTCATAATTAATTAAATTAGGTAATTATCCTTACTTAATTACATTAAGTAATTATCATTAAATTACCAATTAATGATCCTTCAATTACCTTAAGATCCTTAATTAATTTTAAGATAAACCATTTACCTTAATCAATTACTCAATTCCCAATTAAATTAATTTAATCACCAAATAAATTAAATTAATTAGCTCTAAATCTTGCTTAATTAATAAATTAATGGTTCGTTAATTAACCACATTAATTAATGATCCTTTAATTAATCATGACCCTAATTAATTAAAGATAAACCCTTTGTCTTAATTAATTACATCATTTAAATCTTGTTAGATTAAATGTTTGAAGTTAATTATACAAAATCACTTAAGACCTTTAGATTAATTAAAGTTCAATACATTCATCTTCATTACTTACTTAATTAAATCACTTTATTTTTTTGAAAACACTTTGGGATTTAACTACATAATTATCCCAATATATAATTTATTTAAAACCAAATCAATTGATCTAACAAACAATTAACTTTAAAAATTTAACCTTTGAAATAAATTTATTATTAATCCATAAATTAACTTAGACCTTTAAGTCAATAAACAATTTAAAAATATTTTATCTTCTTAATAACTTCTTAATTATACTATTGAATTTTATAAAAATAAACTAACAAATTAACTAAATTAATTTGAATTCAAAATAAATTATACAACTTTTATCAACCAAATATTTGAATAAACATTTATTATTTAAAAGAAATTGAATTACGAAAGATTGTTAAAACTCTATTTATTTTAACTGAAAAACTTGTTTTATTTAAAATTTAAAACTGCAACTACATAAACCCGAGTCAAACCCAGTATCAATCCGAGTCCAAACCCGAGGAATCCTCTTTTTTTTTTAATTTTAAACTTTGTTTTAATTTGAAAACTGTTATCCCAGGCTAAATTACTTCACCGATGACTCGAACACAAACCTGAGCCATTTCTTCGACTCTCCCTCCTCAACACAAACATACCCAGACACAAATACCACCTGTGCACCGTGCATGCCGAACCGATCACCTCTGATCATTGTTCCGACTATCCACAAGTCATTGACGACCTCGTCGATGATCCTAACCACCCAGATCCTCGATCAACACTTCCAATCAAAAAGGAACAAATTTAAGCACCTAGAACCCAAATTGGTCATCGAAAAACACTTCGTGCTGACCAATCACTAGAATGCTCGCCGATCAACCCATAGGTTCGTCTTGGAACCACTCTTCGATTCCACCACCTTCGATCGAGTCTGATTCACCCTTGACGACGCAATCACCCCGTCTTCATCATCGAACAAAACAGGCTATAGAACCCTAGTTCATAGTCGTCCAGCCACCACGGTAAACTAAAAATTCTTCAAACATTTTTCCAGAGATCTCCATACTTCGTGCTTCCTCCAGCGGCAATCACGACGTCCAACTTTTCCCCGACCGCCAGAAAGTGACGAAAATGCAAATCCCGTTCAACTCGAGAATTCCCATCAACCACAAATTTAAAAATCATGATATGGTTTTTAAAAATCACCATTTTTCAATACGAATCAGATCAAATAATTAAAACGTGGAATTTAGATACTTGATTTTCTGACTTTAAATGAATTTTCACTGTAATTCTCTTCTACCAGTAAAACTACCTTCAAATTTTGCTTGAAATTATTTTTAAAACTAATATCTTGTTATTCCAAACATATTTGGTTTATACATCATAATCTATAGAAGATTAGGGGAAGAGAAATTGACTTTTTTGAACTTGTTTGGATTTGAAAAACCAAACAGAAACCTGTACATACATACATACATACATATATATATATATATATATATATCTCTGTGTGTGTGTGTATGACATGCACACCATAAATCTTCATATATACAAACATGCAATCATATTTGCATCTATACAAGTAACTTTCACAACATACTTTCATGTTTTTTTTCACTTGTAACTAAGATATTAATAGTTTTAGGATTTTTTAAAGAGTAGTTTACTCACCTGTGTATGAAGAACAGAGGAACTTTTGCAAAACGTAAATTATTTGAACTGGAAAACGCTTTTGATCTAGAAATTATTTGAGATGAATTGAACTTTGCTTGATATATAATTTGCTTGATTGTTGATCTGCAACTTGATTATCGAGATGATCTTGCTTTGATTAACTGATAACTTCAGGTTTTAAAGTTGTAAAAGATTGTTTCATACTTTTTATTTTATTTTCATTCCTCTGATTTGTTTTCAGATTTTAAGTTTTGAAATATATAAAAGAAAATGAAGTGCAGGAGTATAGATGTATGTATATATAGCCTTGTTTTCATTTTTATTTTTAAAAATAAAGGAAAGAAAAACTAGTGACACTTGTATTTATGCATATTATCCTTAGCTTACAAATGTTAAATTGCATTTTAAAATGGTTTGCACATGTAAATTTGCATGTACTTATGTCTTTTTATGTTTTTTTATTTAATTTTATATCATATTTCCAATTTTGTTTTTAATACATTTCTTATTATTAATTTATGTTTATGTTTTACATTTATATATGTTTCTAAATTTTTATATTTATACTTATTATGTTTATCTCATAAATTTCCAAAAGATATATATATACACACACACTAAAGCTTTTTTATTTGTTCCTTTTTATATTATATTTCCATTTTTTTATTAAACCTTATTTTAAGCTATCATACCTTTTAATTAATGAATTTTTTTTTGAGTTCTAAATCAAAATTCTATTCACAATCTATTTATATATATACACACGCACAAACAAACACATATCTTATTTGTTTTCTTGAAAAATTTCAAATTAATTCTAAAAATTATATTAATTACTAAATTAAATTTGGCTTAAAAAGGGGATCTTTAAATCAGTAGTTATCAATTGTCTTGAATTAACATTTTTAACATTACATTCTAGTCATTAATATTAATAGACCACAAATTTTAATTTCTTCCAATATTAAGTCACAAAAAATCTTATTAAATTAACAAATTTTAATTATCTAAAATTACGAATCGTTATAACCATTGTCTATAAAGTTTAAATATATAGACAAAGGATTTTTAATTGTTTTTATTAAGAACTAAATCCCGGTGATTTTGAAAAAGGTAATTTTGAATATTTTTGAAAAGGAATGATATTTATTCACTCTAGTTGACGCTTTTGGAGGAACTGGAATACCATTGGACACTCCATGTTGTTTTGACTCTAGAGTTTCCCCATCATTTTTTGGATGGATCCCCTCCTTGTTATTTTATTTTTGAACTTTGAATTTTCTCGTTTGGAAAATTTGAAAATAAATTTTTGATTTGAAAAACCCAGGTATTTAGATCTAAATTTGTCATTTGAAAATCATTGGACGCATAGCAACTATTGTAGGATATTCGCTTGTTTGTTCCATATGATTGAAATATGGTTGGTAGTTACATGTAAATTTATATCATGCTAGTTTTTCCATATAGAATTACACCAAATTGTTTTTTTCAACATGATTTTCTTTTAGATTTCATTATTTCAGGTATGCAAGAGATTGTTATTTGATTCTTATGCACCTGCGTTCGCAGGACGATAATAAATTACTTGCCAAAATATAAATAAAACTCAAAAAGGTACATAATAAATTTAGAAAATTTAAATTGGTTGATGATTTTATGCCCTAGATACGGGAGGTCAATTGGCTTTTGTTCACTTTGATTGGTTTGGAGCCCATAGAGACGACTTGTGGTTGTACCGATCGAGCCACACAAAGGAGATGCTGGCGAACTTTTTCGCAAATTTAAGAGTTAGAAACTTTTTAAGAATTTTGGAAAAATTTTGATAACTAAAATTTGACTTTCAAGTTATAACTTGGAATAATGAATGGAAGAGAATTAGTTGGTATAGGTGAAAGCATTTGAAAGATTGTAAATTTTGAAATATACTCTAGCTAATTGGTTTTGAAAATAACTTTAATAACTCATTTTAATTAATAGTTTTAAACTTAAGGGTTTGGAACATTTTATTCCTTAGGAACTTTGGGGACAAAATTCATTTAGAGGGAGGGGGAGAATGTAACGACCCGGAATTTCACTGCTTTGATTTGCAAATATTTAATTAATTTTAAATATTCAAATTAATGGTTTTATAATGAAAACAAAACTCTTTTTAATACTAAATAATAATGGTGAAATAGTTTTTAAATTTGTTTTAAAAAATATATAGTTCGATAAAAAACAGAAATTGTGACCGGAAATCGTTTTCCGAATTTTCGACGTTTCATCGCATAAAAGTTGTTTGAAATGTTATGTACACATTTGTGTGTATATACATATTCAAATATATGAAACATTATAAATTTAGATTAGTAGTTTAACTAGGATCAAGTGTAATTAATTAATTTAAGAAAATGATGATGTGACACTTTGCAACTATAATTAAAAAATAAAAGAAAATGTCACATCGGGGGGGGGGGGATGAATTGACATATTGGCAACTTGAGTACAACCATTAAATGGCATGGTGGCTTGATATGATGGTAGGAATAGGACAAGGTGATGTGGCATACATGGAATGGAGGGTAAAGGACGAGGGGTAGTTTGGTATTTCAACATGTTAACATAATATATAAACTAATTTTCCTAATTGTTATTTCACCTTCTCATTCTCTTTTCCATTTTAAAAACTTTTCTAAGCATGGATACAAAACTTCCATGGATTCTCTATTTAGTTTTAGGTTTTAAAGTTTTTAAAAATCAAATTCTTACTTTAAAAACTTGGTTTTAATTCACTTATTTTTTATCTCCACATTCTCCATTTTTCCTCCTACTTCATTCAGTCATAACTTTCTCCAAACTAAACCAAATTAAGATTTCGTTTATCTTAAACCATATACATTTCCGTTGGCTACAACTTTGTAGTTTACCACTTTTTCTTCTTTTGAGTCTAGATGCTCCAAATATTCATTTTTTTGCAAGAGTGTTTTTGAACTTAGATTTTGATGTCTGAAAATACCCCTTATTATTTTGGCTATAGCTTCCTCAAAATTTAAATTTTTTCAGCAATCCTTTTTCTTAAATGATAGAGGAAAGAATTATCTAAAACTTTCCTTTTGACACTTTTCCAAAATTCAAGAGGAATGGTTCCAAAAGTCAAGTGCAAAAATGACCCATTTTCGAGAAGAATTTGTGGTTTTCCAAGCTTCCCAAATTTCAAAGTGTATCAAGTTTTCAAAGGATTCCTAGTAAGTTTAACTCACATTAAATTTTATTATATCATATCTATGATGTTATAAACGTTCGTCGATTGTTTGGATATTAGTTAAATTATTTGACTGCTTATTTGGTTGCATTTTCGATTGGAAAATGGATGACATGTTAATTTTATCTTTATAAACCATATATGATTATCAATATGTTATCCATAACCATTGTTTTGTAGAAAAAATATGTAGAGAGGCCCAAAGGGGATTTCTCGTCCATAAATTATTTACTTACATATATATGTTGTTATTAATGGTTATTTGAAATTAGCTTCTGATATTCCATTTAATAGTTTAATTGTCGTTATAGCGATTTTCGCTATACCGTTGTTTATTAAATTTCATCCCCAAACCCCTGTCATATGAACTTGAGCTTATGTTTACACTACGAAGAATATTAAAAATTTATTAGTCACTTTGATTAGTGGTAATTTAAATTAATTAATCATTTTCATTAATTAATTTTGGACTAATTAACCAATTGAATAAATAATGATTAAAATTGGTTTATCTTTAGATTTATTTAATTATTTTCGCTAATGATGTTAATCATTTTAATTAATGATTATTTTAGTTTTAATTATTTTAATTAATGTTAATTTATTTTAATTAATCAGTTTAACTAATGATGGTGGAATTGAATTAATTATTTCAATTAATGATAATTGAAATTAATAATCATTTTAATTAATGATATAGAAAAGAAATTAATCATTTTAAATAATGATATTTGAATTTAATTAATCAATTAAATTGATGATTATTTTGAAATTTAATTAATTGTTTCAACTAATTATTTTTAGAATTCAGCTAAATCAACTTAATTAATGACGTTTTATAATTAAATTAATCATTTTGATAAATGATGTTTTAATTAATGGTTTTAGCTATTGGAGTATGAATTTAATTAATTTGATTAATTTATTATTATTTTAAACTTCATTAATTGTTTTAATTTATGGATTTTAAAACTGCTTATCATTTTAATTAATTATTTTTGTGATTAATTATTCATTGAATTAATGACTAGTTGAATTTAATAAATCCTTCTAATTAATTTATTTAATAAAGGTGATTAAAGTAAATTAACTAATATAATAAAAATTGCTTTAAAAAACTAATTTAACATTAACAAACTTAATTAATAAAGATTTTCAAAGTTGATTTACTAATGTTATAAAAATTTTTGGAAATAATTATCTATTTTACTATAGATAATGAATTGTTTATTTAAAGGGATTTTAAATGTGATTAATTATCTTTCAAGATAATTAATATTGTTTTTATAGTTATAAAATGGAATTTAAATCCGATTATTGGGATGTTAAGATGGATGATCTTTTGGGTGTTCGGTCTGATGTTGGTTTAGGCCTTCGGGGTCACACGTTTGGAAAAATTATTCCCTTAACGTTTTAACAATCTGGAACTAGTTCCTAAAGTGTTTTACCAATAAAGAAAGCAAGCCAAAAAGTTCAGTTCATTTTTAAAAAGAAAAGGTTTGATTTGTTTATGGAAATGAATTATTTGTAAAAAGAAAATCACTTGTATATAAATGATTTATTTGTATAGTTAGCACTAAACATCAAAAGAGTGGGCTTGTCGCTATTTCAAAAGTTAAGAATAATCGTGTGGCATGATTTTGAGGTAACACTACCTTGACTTGTCCGGTATTATTGTTAACCAAGAAATAGCTTAAGTTTGAATTCAATGAGTGATGATAATTATACAAGACTTTATTTCCATATACAATCGTTTTATATCCTCAATAGTTAGTATCTCAGCTATAGGTTACTTCAGCTACTTTATTCGTCATTCTAAGACGGTTTATTGTTTCATTGAGCGTTGCTATCCTTTGACGGAAATGACTAAACCAAAAGCACGAGAGGAAGCCAAGCTATGTGGTGTTGCTCCCATTCGGGTATTTTCACATCTCATCTAGATTTTTGTGTACCGTCGCATGAAAAACAGTTATGATTTAGATGTGCAATATTCAGATACTCGATAAGGTTTGGCCAAATCCGGCTTGGTATTGTTCGAGAAGTGTCACGAAGTATATGAGCTTCTCATATGTATGTTATTAGAGATATACTTCAAGTGGGGCACCCTCCTAGTCATTTGTTAGAAAATTTCCTTTCCTTATTTGATTCGTGTCCCTGAATCTATTTTTAGCTTTAAATTTCCTTGAGTAGAGCCAACCCCTCATCAAGACATTTAAGTGTATATTTAGCCCATTCTATCAAGTTTGGACTGTTACTTTATTTAGCCTATTTTATCAAGTTTGGACCAGTACCTTATCTAGCCCATTCTTTCGAGTTTGGACTGTTATTTATACTCAATCATTTTTGGATTTGTTTTCCTAATATTTAATTCTGCTCTTTCCTGTATGGATGTTATTCATGTGTCGTAAAAACCCATTTCGCCATAGCGGTGTGGTCTCACGGAACTTTATATGATCTTCATTATTCGAGTTATCTCACACTGGTATTTCCAGACTAACCCGGGTTTTATTTATTTATAATGCTTGGGTCAGATCAAGTATTTTCCCCAGGTTGCCTTTGGCGTTGTGGAATCATGAAGGGGAGCTGAAGATTCACCTATAGTAGTATTTTATTTTCCGTTGTATTATATAGTATACCTTTCGGCATTGGTAAGGTCAGGATTTTATAACTGTCCAGCTGATAAGGTTTGTTTAACTCTGATATAATTTGTATTTTTGAAGTGATAATTTCTACCGTCTTTGTTATATTATATGCTGTCAATTCCATTGTGAGATTTTGTTTTTCTCCATTCTCTATTCTTTTCATTATATTTACCCTAACAACCTGCCTTTTAGTCGATTGGATGCACGACATTGGAACACGGTGGTAGTGTTCGGTGCCAACTTTCGATGGCCAAAATGGCAGGTCGTTACAACATAGGTCCTATGAAGTTATATAATCAAAAGTAGAGTTTATAGAGCTGATAATTTAAAAAAAATATCTATCTCTAAATAAATAAATCAAACACTATCACATCTCCACGGTGCTGCATAATAGAAATGTAAAGTTCAATAAATATAACATACATGAAATCATAGCTTCATACCCGTCAATCTGCACCATGTTGCGTGTTATGCCACACCTTCTATCTAGTTCACTAATTTAAGAGTACCCGAGATAATAAGAAGCAAAGCATAAAACCTTGAGTGGGATAATAGTCTGTTGTGAGCAAAAAACTCTCTCAAAATACTACGAAAATCAAAATAGTACAAGACATAAGGTATGGAGAATCATACCTTATTTGTCCCTACATACAGAGAGTTAGCACATAACAATATTAGCTAATCTGTTGCCATCGTCGTCTTATAGGCGAGATAAAAGCCTAAATATAACGCGTGTGTCAGGTATCTAATTAAATAATACCTAAATCATGTGACAACTCTATAGTGATAAAATAAACATGCAATGTAACAAATCAGGATTTTTAAATCTCAAAAATTGACATCAATACGTTCACTGTATAACATGCGAAATATTCAAGTGCCGACAATTGATTCATTAGGGGTGAAGAAGAAATATGTAGAAGAACAAACAGAATCAACAACATAGAATCTCACAATCGCAACAAAACAAAATATTAAATATAATAACAGAATTCAAACATACGAACTATATTATTAATATACATATCATTATCAGAGTATAATATACAACAGTCAATCTGGATTGTTGTAAAAACCTGTCCTGATATACATAACTCACACAGCAGAAATAACCAATCATGTGATATACATCGGAACTCCTCTAGTTCATCTCCTGAGCTCCGTAGCATTCTAAGCTAAATTGGTAATACTTGGTCTGACCCAAGCATTATAATAAAATAACACCTGAGTCAGTCTGGAAAACCAGTGTGAGAAAAACATACCCAATTTTAATATTAACTTCTACAAAAATCCATTGAAAAACAAAGATAACTCGTAAGACCGCATCACACATAAACAAGATGGGCATTTCCCTTACAATAACCAAAACATTTTTATAGAAAATCCAGTGATATTATAATAGTGTCTAAGTACAACTAATTATATTAAAATTGCCAAAATGGTTACATTAATTAAATTCTAGCACATTAGGCTCTACAAAAAACCGCAAAGGCTCATAATAGACAATGGATCACATACAATGACTGAGCTACTGGGGTACTGCACATCACAATACACCTCTAGAAAAAAGTATCGAGGACCTCGCCGGGATCCCCTGCTACACAAGACCGGCCTACCCCTAACCTGGATAGACTGAATATGTTATTACACCAAGTGTTTCCACCCTTAAAAATCGAGCGCTCTCTTTCATGCTCTACCATATCCATAATATATATATATATATATATATATATATATATTCGAGGATATCTAGAAAAGTGATAGCATAACCTAATTAGGTGCTACCCCCTTAGCCTTGCTGCATCTCCCCAGTTTTAGTCATTCCCGGTTTGATAAGGCTTGATGCTAACGATTACCTTTCAAGAATAATTCTACTTAGAATGCTCATCATCCTCCAATGACGATGTAATGATAGTATTCGTCCATACAATTTATCTTGGGTCTGGACAAACTGAATCATCATCTTTTCTATCTTCATGATATCCATTCGTAACGTTCAAATCAGATCAAAGTGGTTTTCAGACAATTAAATTCGATTTCGCTCTCGTCGAAACGATTAACGAAATTGGCCAATAGTGTTAGTCAATTATTCAACTGTTAATAAACATCCATAAGCAGTCACTAGGCCTTATATAAATTTTTTCCAAAATATTTATTTTTAAAATATCTTTATAAGATGTATCAATCCGTAGCAACATTAGAAAACAATTTCAAATACTTAAATCCGTAACAAGATATTTCCAAACCATCTCAACACTTAGAAATATTTCCAAATTTCCAATTTTATACATAGGAAAATATTATAAGTCTTATTTTCCAAAATCTTTTCAAATATCAACATTTAGGATAATATCTCGTAACTTACCTCATAAGTCTTCGGAATGAATAATAAGTTCCCTTTTACAATTTCCAAAACCTAATATACTTATTTACAACCCCATTCAACAATTCATAACTTCTTTTCTGAATTCAAATTTCGTTTTTTGAAGTTCCCTTATTCAATGTTATGAGATTCTATTTCCTCCAAGTCCCTTTTAATATTCCTCTCCTCAAAATCATATCCATTAATATGCCCCATTTACGAATCTCGAGAGAATTTATAAATAAAATTTTCCATCACTTCAAAACTCTCTATATATAATAAGTATTTAAAGAATAATAATTTATTTTATTTTAAAAAAATGTAAGTAGTCATTTAAAAATATCGAAACCCTTTTAATAAACATCAATAAAATCAACTTCAAAGCTGGTTATTAACATTAGATTTTTTTGAACTAATTATTAATTATTTAAAAAAATCTCATTTCAATGTACTTTATTTCTACTAGTCCAAAATTTCATAGTTTGATATATCACGTACTTCCTTTTTAAAACAAACTTAAATTCTTAAAATTATAGAATTTTTTTTAAATTCCAATAACCAATTCAATTTATAAATCCTCTCGATTTACAAAACATCGATTTCACTTCATCATCCTATCCATTTCCACTTTTCAAAAATTGCCTCTACAAATTTTCCAAAAACTATTTCCATATCTCGATATAAATTCACATTGTGGATTTTTATTCCAGTTTATCAAAAATTATCATTTTCCCCATTTATAAACACCGTTTATAAATTTTATTACTCCTTCGGGTTTTTCTTGTTTATAAAACTAATCCCATTTATAAAATCTCATTTTTTATAAATCCATTTCTTAATAATTTTCCATATATTTCATACATCTATTTAAATTATCGATTTCAACTCCATTTCATGCTTCCCAGAATATCACTTAAAGATCCCGCTGTTAAAATCCTTTATATAATTAATATTTCCTAAAATTCTAATTAAAACAATTTACAAATAGTTAATTCCAATTCTAAATCAAAATTTTGTTTTTCCCAAATCAATCACTTTTAAAATAACCAAATTTCTATATAATATTTTTATATTCAAAATCTCTTATAATTACTTCAAAATTTAAAAAAAATATTTATGGTATTTAAAATACCCAATTAAGACCAGCGCTACTATAGCATCGAATAATTCGAATCACAACGATAATCTATAACGGATCGTTCTAACACATCATATATTTTTATATATAAAAAAATCAATATAAATTTTAGGAATCCTTCTGGATTCCTCCAACATGTTTTCCCTGCATCCACGAATGTTAATGCCATAAAAATTCCAATCCTACTTGGAGGGTGATATTGCGGTATATAGGGTCATCCGTTATCATGCGGGGCGCAAATGGTCTCATCCACTATAATGAGCGGGAATATCACTCCAACTACTAATATATATATATATATATATATATATATATATATATATATATATATATATAACATCCAAACTGACAATAATTTATAAATTCATCCAATCAACCAATAATTTAAATTTTAAACATTTTAAATTAAACGAGCAATCCAAAAATGAGTTAGATTTACTCATCTCAATTTATTTGCAATCCATTCCAATTTTAAATCAAATTAAACAATGTTCAATTTAATTTAAAATTCTAACCATCTTCAATAAAATCCCGAACCAATTTATATTGGGAATTTCCAACCTCATAAGAAATAGTTATACCTTTTATAAGCATTCGAAATTAATAATATAATTATTTGAATTAATTAAATCATCATAGTTAATTACCCTCATAAGCAAAACAAGTTGAGCAATCAAGGTCGTTGCTTTCTTCTTCCATCACACTCATGTTCTCTAAACACCAAGCTTCACCTACTCGAACAACCCTTCTTCGAACTTTCTCCTTGCTAAAAATGACAAAAGTTGCCTCCACACATGTAAGCACACAGGTGTATGATAATGATTCTCCACCCAACGATTCTCCAAAACCATAGGCCAACTCCCCGGAACTCTCGATAGCGAGCGCCTCCTCTACATATGCAATGTCACTCCTAGCGGTTGCAACCAGAAAGCACCTAGATGCGACCCCTTCCTTCCTTCTCGACAACTATAGCTCAAGCACGAGCTCCATCCAATCGCGACTAATTTTTCCCTTCCACCCCGCCATCGTGAAAATCACCCTATTCTTCTTCTACTAGGTCAAACGAATGATCCTTCTATTTTTTATTTTTTATTACATGAAATCAAATTGTCATAATAAGAGGAAACACGATTTTAATTTTTCTCTGGAGGAAGAAAAGGATACGGGGGTTATAGCCGAAGGGGATGTCGTGCTTCAGAACTCCTGTTGAGGCGTGCTGCTTGGCATTTCTAATGTTATACCCTAATTCCGAACACAATGGAAAAGATTTCGAGTCCTAATTTGATCGTATGGAAAAGATACTTTTTTGGACCCAATTATTATACTAAATTTCGATATTGAATTCAATGCGTTTAACCCCGTACAACCAAACGATAACTCCAAATGATACGAAATTTGAAATTTGATAATATTACATTATTACGGATCCAATGGAACTAGTTTCGTCGAATTCTGAGACTGTGCCCCTGATTGCTATTTTCAATCATCGGTTAAATTGAAGATTTCAAAATTTATAAAATCGCTTAAAATTTTCAGTTTTAAATCTTACTAACGAAATTATAATTCAAAATTCAATATTTAAACCATATAAATATCCCAAATCAAATGACAAAAAATCTGGGTCCGTACGCGCAGTCACAACATCTATCGAACAATCCTCACATCACTCGGTGCTTTGGTTATAAATTACTCTAACTAAACCCTCATAAGCCAAAGACTAATGGGAAAGCCATGGTTTCCCAATACTTGAATCCATGCTACTTCGCACACCCAGGAACTAGACTACTTCAAAAGCTCTAGGGTAATCCACTATAATAAGGATCCAGACACAATCATAACTCGGGTGAGTTCCCCTACATACTCCTTTAAGTGTACTGTTAGAAACCTCAGAGTATCAACGATCCCTTCGCATATATCCCTAAACCCATCGTCATTCTATTTCAATCCATTTATCCATAGTATAACACTTAATCGTCCTACTCACGAGATCTACTCTTTGAACTCGACCTTCTAAATCATCAACATGACTCCCACCATCAAATTGTCATTATTGGAACACCACTATACATCCCTCGTAAGTTGTAGAATCCCCTGCTTAAGGTTCTGAAGTTACCGCATCGAAGTGTCACATCAGCACCCCATTGTCAATTATCATCCTTCATCACGCCACAACATCAAAATCGAACGGAGAATAAACGAACACATACAACACGATCTCTAAGACATCACCTATGCCTACATAGAGTAAAAACTCAATTAGCTATACCCCTATACTCAGTCAATTTGTAACGACTCGTAATTTTCGATAATTAAATTTATTAATTAAATAAGATTTGGAATTTAATATTGTGAAAAATTAAAAAATTAAGATTTAATAATGAGAAAATAACTAGAATGAAATTTTAATGATGTTAATTTAAGGTAATGGATGACTATTTGAATGTAATCCCAAGTAATAAAAATAATTGGAAAGTTATAATTGTCTATAAAATGTAAATGGGGAAATAAACTAAATGTTACATCAGTTGGTGAAATAATAGGTAATTAATTGTAATTGGATAAAATCAGTGTTGTGTAAGTAGTTATAACACTTGTTTATAGATAATAAACTTATAAATTGATTAAATTTAGAAAAGAGAACAATTGTTATTTGTTACTGTGACGTATTCACAATAACCAAGGACACTACTAGGTAATACCGTCAATTAGTACGAAGAATAAGGCAGTTAAGGAGGGATTAATTGTATAATAGATTTGAGCGGGAACCGATATGTCAGATAGTATGTCATGAATTTCACTTCAAGACGAAATTCGACATATCCAATCCGAACTCGAATCTACTACACGGTGGCTAAGTGGCTATTAGAATCAATATAAAATAAGCACAACACAAAATTAATCACTGATATTCATATCACTAAGGCTGAAACAGATATGAATATAACACATAGAAATGAACATCATAATTGTGGTCATAAAAATGTTGAATATGCGAATATATGATTTTTGTTTAATGATAATAAACATATATATATATATACATATATATTCTTTCAAATGTGTTTGTTAATTTACTATTTTATTTTTCACATAATTAAATAAATATTTGCTGAATAAAATAAATAACACAGAGTTTAAATTCAAACAGATATTTTATTCAAACAAATATTTATTACAATTTTGAATTGTACAAATTCAAGCTCACACATATATACACACACACACATATATATATACATGTATATATGTGTATATATATATAGACACACACACACACACACATACACAATTTTCAATTACAATACAAATTTGTCCACATCGCATTTTTACATACATTTGCACCTCACTACATTTCACTCGTTCACTCGTATTTTATCTTTAACTCAGTCCAAATTGAATCCAGCATCTAAGCAATCTGCAAAAGTAAGCACTAACGCAGTAAAATTGAAAAAGAAATATTTTTGTAGTGTAAAATAAAATGTAATTTTGAAAATATTATTTGCCTCAGTTATTTGGGTTGTTCGTCATCATTTAAATTTGAATTGATCATGTACGAGCAGCTTGTGACATGCACAGTGGATCACTGTAAATGCCACAACGTCGTACACACCAATGTATACACTTGATAAAATTGTAGTGACAGGTGAGAACAAGGTAAAACACAAATCAAAAGCCGGGTTCAACTCAAGTGCAATAAAAATAAAGTCACAACATGAGCACAAGGTCAAACCCAAGCCGCAAGCTGTATTCAACACAGGTGAAATCAAAATGTTCAAGCTCAAGAATTTTTTTAAGTATAAGTGAATATGCAACATGCACAAACGAAGTGGTGCATTTCAAATTCAAGCACCAGATTTTATGTCAAACAAGACAAAGTCAAAGACCAGGCACCAAGTATACATGAACCAAAGCATGTGCATAGTAGCAGCAAGCATGCAAATACAAATACATCAAGACCACATACAACACGGAATGGACTGATACAAGTAACTCGACCAGTTCAATAAGATGTGCACCAGAACCAAGGCTACGAGTTTAAATGCATACAACCAAATAGAAGTCCATGAAGCACACGTGCCCAGACTGAAGACACAAAAACAAGTAATGCATTAGTGAAACAACTCAGTATGCAAACGAATAAAGTTGCAAATAAAATCAATAAGCACAGGTCACAACAGGTTGTTATAACAAAGACAGGCCGAAGTCTATTCTCAATGCATATACAATGAATGTACAGACTCAATGATACAACATGTATATGACACAAGACTACAAACAAGTCTTGAAACTAGACTACATTGGAACGAAGATTACAACAATGAACTTAACAGTTATAACAAAGTCAAGTAGCAGGATACAGTCTTACAGGAAGCAAAGCCGGATGAACAGTTTATAAGTTTCAAGTCGGGTCAAAGCCAGAGATACAGAACTTATAAACACTTCGATATGTCAAGGCTGAAATTGAACAAGTGTACATGTATGCAGTGACAACATAAGAGAGTATATGGAGAGTATAAAAAAATCAAGGATGCAAGTAAATCAAGGTACAAGCCGAAGTCAACATAAATTCAAATTGAACAGTGACAGTGCCGAAGTATGACAAAATTCAAGTCGAAGCCATGAAAAATTGAACAGAGTCAAAATATCATCACAAATCACCATGGTCGAAGTCGAAGCAATGCCGAAGTTCAAATCAAAAAATTCAAAGCCGTGACGACCAAGAAATTGAGCCGTGGTAATCAAGCAACAAGAATTATACGAATTTGAACAAGTCAGTACAATCTCAACCATTCATGCAAAATCAAGTGGCCGAGATGAATTAAGAACAAAATAATTGAGGAATTCAAATAATAAATTCGAACGAAACTTTAGGGAACTAAAATCCTATATAAACCATAACATCATCGGCTGCCAAAAGCATTCGAGTTCGAAGGTAAACAAAGAACAATAAATCAACAACTCGAATTGAGTTCGAATCAAGGAAAAACAACAGTGCATTTAAACGACATAATTCACATACCATATTCGTTGATTCGAACTCAATACTGGGAGAAGCCATGTGCAAAAATAAGAGAAAATCATTCGACTGAGCAACTAAAGCAATATTTTATAATCGAACGATCAATTGAAGCGGCGCCTCAAATTCCAGGATACCTAATTTCTGAAAGAAAAAGCAAAGAAACATTTTTCATAATGTAGAAGGAAGGGCCGAAGAATAAAGAGAGAAAGGGAATCAAATTTAGGCCAGCCTTGTTTTAATTATATAAGGCTTTAATTTTTTAAATTAGGATTTCGCTTTATTTAATTTGTTTTATTGTATTTTTCTTTTAAACATTTGTATTTTCTAGTCGTGTGACTAGGGGACGAACTACGGTGGTGTAGTTCAAATCAGTGGCTGAGTTGTGGTAGTGTTTTGAGCGTAGAGTTAAGGTTAGTCGATAGCAGGTGTTGCAAATTTACGTGTGTAAGAGTCGGACTACTTAATTTCTAGTAGAAAACATGGGGCAGAACATAGGCAGGTTTCTGCCGAAGCTGGGTAAATCTGTGCGCTCTATTCACTGCTTTTATTATTCTGCTATTATCTGTGCTGCTATTACTAGTCTATTATTTGTGCTGAAAGTATTTTATAAACTTCCAAAATAAATTTTTATAATTGATAGTATCACCCTATTCACCCCCCTCTAGGGTGAAATCGATCCTACAAGTGGTATTAGAGCAAGGTACAAAAGCCATTTTGGTTTTAAAAAGTTTGATTTTTCAAAGACCAATTTTTCTTACAAATTTGAATTTTTAAAATGGCTTCTTTTAATGAGGGTCGGTTCAATATTATTCCTCCTATTTTTGATGGAATAGATTTTTTGAATTGGAAATTAAAAATGGAATTTTATTTAAAATCTGTTAATTTTAAATGTCGGGATATTATTGAAAATGGGTGTGATATAACAAACGAGATAATTATGTCGTTTAATACTCTTGCTATGCATATATTATATTCTCATATTAATCAATATAATTTTAAATTTATCTCTCATTGTAAAAGTGCACAGAAAATCTGGAATACTTTTGATGCAATATTTGGGGGCAAAAGTCAACAATCGTGAGAGATCCCCCATAATCGACAGAAACATGCTTAACAGGATTCACAAAAAGCAGTAGTGATGATGATGATGAAGATGGAACAGCTAAGCTAGCATTACTAATGAAGAGATTCAAAAAGTGGAACCGCAAATACAGAAATCCAGCTCTAAATCAGAAATTAAAAAGCAGAATAACTGCAACAACCCTGTATGTTGGAAAAAATTTAAATTGAAATTCCTAATTTAAAAACTTTATTTATTTAAATTGGATAAAACTTTATTTTATTTATTAAAATGAATAATTTTTTTATTTTAAATATTAATTTTTATTTGTATGTGAATTATAATTTCAAACCTGAATATTGAATATTTTACAAAAAAAAGTGAATTTTGGTCAAAATGGTCAAACTTTGACTTTTAAATTTAAATTTTAGATATTTGAATTTATGAATTTTAAATTTTATTATGAAAATAAATTAAATTTCAAGAATAATTCTTTTTATTTCGTTTAAATCCGATTTATAGTGTGAAAGTTATGTCTTTTTAACTATTGTGTGAAATTTGCTGTACTTAAAAAAATTGTTTATTTTAAATTATATAAATAATATTTTATTTGGTCATTTAATGTTCTAATTTATGTTTATATGGGTAAATAAAATTAATTTTATACATTTTGGTTTTAAAACATTTTGAAAGTGTAATTGACATTTTCCAGTGTTAGTTGTATTTTTGTTTTAAAATTTCTAATTTCTAGTTTCAATTAATTAAAGTAATTATTTATTTATCTTCATATTTTTCTTAAGAACTTATTTTATTTTCATTCCCACTTTATTTTGTTCTTCATTTATTTTATTTATTTGACATTTTATTTGTTTTAAAGTGAAATAGAAACTTTCTAGAGCCAATGGTATTTTTTTTTGTAATTTTCATGCCCTGTTTCAATTTTTATACAATTGCTTTAGTTCTTTTTCTATTTTTCTCCAATTTAATTATTTATTTCATTTTAGAAATTATAAATAAATTATTTTATTTCAAATTTTTCTTTATAATATTTTCAAAACGAAGTCGATATTTTTCCAAGGCTAGTGATGATTTGTTTGTAATTTTTGAACACTGTTTTGGATTTTTAAGCAATTTCTTTTATTCTTTTTCTATTTTCTTTAAATTTAATTATTTATTTTCATATTATTTCACTTTTTCGGTTTTTGAATGTATTTACTGAAATTATTTTGTTATATTTGATTTAAAAGAAATAGAAATACAAAGAGACTTAGACCATTCATTATCTAGTGACTTTTCATTTGCTAGACCTTTCACATGCTTTGGCCGTTCCTTTCTTGATTATTAGCCGTGCATTTCACTTTGTATTTCACGCGAAAACATCTCACTTTCTTCATTTCTCACAAAATATTTCAAATCTGAAAGAAACTGAAAGCAATGGCCTCTTATCTTCCACTCTTTTCTTCTTCTTTTTCACCTTGTTTTGCTTTAATTTTCCTTGACATCACATATGATTTTCGGCCTATCACCTCCACCATCTCCTCCACTGACCACCACCACTTCTTCCTCTGACTATACGCAGCCTAACCTTCGTCTCCTCTGACCTGAAGTTGGCTTGACCATCTAATAATGCAAAATCCATAAAAACAATGAAAACTCCTCCAAAACTATGCAAGCCGAGCTCCTATGTGCAATCCGCCTTCATTCCTTGCCACGGCCACCTCCTCTCCCTCCAGCACCACAATGACATGACCTCTGACCATCAGCCTAACCACTGACCAGACCCAAACTTGCTTCAGGCTGAACCAATAAAGCGTTAAGGCCGAGCTTATGTGAGGTTGTAGGCAAGCAAAATTTGTTTGAATGCTAGGTGATGTTATTTGTCTAGTCTAGTTTCCGTTTGTTTCAATTCAAACTTTGGTGTTGCAATTATATTTATATTTTTCTTTGTTGTTGTGAATACAAGATCATTATCAAGGCTCTCCATTCGTCCATATGAAATCATGTCACGACCCACAATTTCATACCATTCAAATCGACAATAATCCACACATGTCGGACTTGAATGACGCAAAATAACAGATTGTAAATAAATTTGGAGAAAATGAAATCAAATACATAGAATCACAGACATAGAAAAACCAGAATAACTCGCAGCGGAATATAAAATAACATAGTAGTTCATGAAGCTACTATAACAGAGTCTCACAACAAATACGTAATAATAGTCCGAAACAAGATAATAGAAATCACAAATACATAGAAGTTCCCTAATACATGAGATAACTAGAATAGCTGAAACAGAAATAGATATAAATATAGATAAGCAGAATCTCCAGCAAAGACCGGCTCTAGAAAGAGAATCTAAAGCTGTGAATACTCAGGTTGACCCGAGCGTAAAGCTAAAACACAAAACACTCGAGTCAGGACATATATATACTTATATAATGCAAACCAAATCAAGTGAACTGTAACAAAGTACAAGTAACTTGAAGGATGCCTGGGAGCGCCCATCCTCTAAGGATCCGTCAAACTATTTACTATATAGTAATATTGCGCTATTATAATAATGTCTACAGTATAATAAGCACACTTTAAATTAGCATTCTGGTCTACCCATATTACCCTTCACACATAATAGTCCTAGTAGTCCATCCAGTATCAACATATCTCCAGATCGAGAGACTACCCTTAATACTCCATGGGCTACGAGAGAAAATCAAACTCGTAGTAACGGCTCGGTATGGTAGGTGACACGGCACATAAGGCAATGCCAGGGTAGATATACCAATTACGCACATGGGCTGGTGGTAACGTAGCAGTCACTACGCCCACCCCAAAAAACACTCCAAAATCAAGGGGTGCACCCAGTCGATCACAACAGTAATAGAATGGTATCGAAGAAGTGTGTCCAGCCAGAGGTGCTACCTCCTTTGGCCTAAGATCGCTCCAGTTTTAGCCACCTTAAGCCAACTCGTGGTAGTCGGGTCCATGTAATGTACCTCAGGAACGTCGTGACCATCCTACTTCATTCTAGAATCTCCACCGCGTACACAGTTGTTAAAGTGGTTTTCGGTATCGACAAAGAGTATATCCATATCCGATCCCGGTCTCTTTAACAACCAATCATTATTATAACCCGTAGTTATAATTTTAAAAATGGTATTTATTTCAAAAATCAAATATCATTTCAACAATCCAAAATCATTCCAAATCCATTTCAAAATATCAAAAATTTCATACCATTTAAACCATATTCATTTTATATAAAATATTATTTCAACTCACATTTCAACATAGTTTATATTTCAAACAAATACTCCATTTAAATCAAAAATGAAGTTATTATATTTAATAATTATATTATTAGATTTCCAAAATTTTAAACTTTTCAAAGTTCATTAATTCACTTAAATTTATCAAAACAGTGAAAATTCATCTTTCGCAGCACTTAGAAAATGCTACGGAAAGTTGTGTAAAATAGTTCAATTTAACAAAAGACAGCATTTAAAACGCTGTAATAGGGTGACTTTAGTTCCAAATAAAACTTAGTTAAATTTAGCAATTACAGCACAAATAAAGTGCTATAATAACCCTTTATTAAAATTTAGCCATTTGGTTCATTTATATCAACTACATCAGTTACAAATGTTGTAATACCATTTACATTAGAAATAATAGCATTACAAAAATCGCTGTTAATTAACTTTCAAATATCCAATATAATTACATAAAGCATTAAATTTTCATTTAAACCATTTCAAACAAATAAAATCATATATTTTTCACTTTTATAACCATCATTTACTTTCTCTTAAATTCATGATTTTATAAAGTTAAATTTCCATTCAAAAATCAATATTTAGTAATAATTCACTTATTAAATTCCAACATCCAATTTCAATTCATATAATTAAATTTTTAACTTATAACTTAAGTTAAAATTTTCACATATAACTTAATTTCCTTTTATTTACTTAACTTAAAAATTCACTTTTAAAAAAAATTCATAAATTTCCAATTTAAGTTATATTTCAAAATTCAACTCAATATCCATTCATTTAACATTTTAACTTTATTCAAAAATCATTAATATATTAACAAAATCATTTTAAAATCATTTAAATTCAAAATATCATAAATTTATAATATTTTCATATTTAATTTAAATTCCATTTAAAATTAATCAAAATTTCCAAAACAACTTATATTTCAGATTTCTAACTTTATCGTTAATTTATTTCACTTATAAATTGTTAGAAAATCAATAATACTTTATAAAAAATCATTTTTATTAAGTTTAAATCAAAATATTATAATATTTACATTTCAAACATATTTTAAAAATTTGAGAAAAATATATTTTAACCACGGGTTGTATATCATTTTCTAGCCTAGGTAAAGTGATACGGATAATATATCATTTCAATCCGTAATTTGCAAAGAAAACCCTGGTTCTATCATTTCAAACCCGCAGACCCAAGTAAAACGAAATAATTTGAAAATCTTTCAGGCCTATCATTTCAGCTCATAACGATTTTCCCATATTCTAAAGTCCGTTTGGGTATGTATCATTTCAACCTATAGTGATTCTAATCTAAAGGGAACTTGCAGTGTGATAAACTGATATAAATAACAGAACATCATAAAATAACAGTAATAGATGATATAACAGGTGTTTAAGCATGGGTGAACATCATATGATCATAACATAGCAGATATAATATGGTGATGCATTTTACAGATTCAAATGTGATCGATTTACTAGTTATATAAGTATAAACTGTCTAGTGAGAATAACTCACTGGTATAAGCTGGAGATGACAATTGAAGCACACAAACTGAGATCTTCGAAGGCACGAAAGTATGAATAGGATTTGAGATTGAGAGAGCCAAAGATTAATTGCCTTGAACACATTCAAACAAAACAATATAAACAATATACATTTTCAACCCAAATTCGATTAAAGAATGCTAGAAATGAATGCACAAAACAAAACCAAAGCTATTGCACTTGCTTTCAACAACATATGTTACAGCCCTAGGTCAGATTTGCACGGCAAAAGCATGGGTTTGGTTCTAGTTTGGGTTCAAATGGGGTCGGCCTATCATGGGAAGAAGATGGTGCAAAGTGTTGATGCATGAAACTACAAGCCAATGCAACAAAACAAGGTTTCAAGGCCTAAATGGGCTCGGCCAAAGGAAAAAGGGCACGGCCAGGTTTAGGTGTGGTCAGGCGATGCCGTGTTAGTGGTGTCAAGTAAGGTAGGGGCTGGAGATGGCGGTGCAAGTGGCGGCCAAGGTGGAGTTTGAGGTGGTGAAATAATGGTGGCTCGGCTATGGTTGTTTCAAGTGGAGTTTGTGCAAGATGGCGGTGGATCTTCAACCTAGGGTGGCTTGGCTTGGCTAAGGGGTTTGAGAGGAGGTGGTAGTGACTAGTTCAGGTGGTGTTGGAGGCGGCAACATGGCTGGACATGGCAGGCCGTACCAAAGAGATGAAGAAAGCAAGTGCAAATCACAAAGTTCAAACATAAAAATGAAAAAGAGAATAGAAGTTTTACCAAAATTTTTCCATAATGAAGATGGCCGATTTTTTTTGTGATGAGAAAGAAAAAAAATTCACGTTAAATGAAAATGAAATGGTTGGCTGAAGAGTGGAGTTAAGGCAGCCAATAATGAGGAGATGTTGGTTGAAAAATGAAAAAGTGGAATATAAAATGACTAAGTAGATAAAAGGGAACAAAAACTCTTTGAATTACCATAATTCTTTTTGAAATTTTAAATACAAGTAAAATATATATAAATCCAGATAAAAACACGAAAGTATAGTAAATAAAATAAATAAATACATATTAATTATATATAATTAAATTAAGAAAAATAGCAAAAATTGCAAACTAGTCTTGAAAATATGAAAATAAATGGAATAAATTTTGGGAAATTTTTATGTACTTGAAAAATATTTATAAATAAAGATAAGAACACAAAAATAAAAGGCATGCATAAAAATAAATAAATAAATTTTAATTAAATATAATTAAGTGAAGAAAATAGCAGAAAAATGGAAACTAGCCTTTAAAAATAGAAAAAAAATACAATAAATTTTTGAAAATTTTTATTATCTCTTTAAAAATATTTAGAAATGAAGTCTTACAATAAAAAAAATTGAAATAATTTCAAACAAAAATAAAGTTAAATTAAATTATATTAAAAAATCTAGGGTTGTTACACACTCCCTCACTCAAATCTTTTCGTCCTCGAATAGAACGGGAAAGGAAAATAAAGAGAAATAAGTTAGAAAACAAAAATATTACCTGAAATGAACAATTCCGGATTCGAAGCACGAATGCTCTCCTCTGTTTCCCAGGTACAATCTCGATCGTCAGTACTCCACTGTACTTTGAGTAGATTAACAGATTTCCTTCTGAGCTGCTTCGTACCTCTATCGACAATACGAAGTGGCTTCCTCTCGACAGTCAGATTAGGCTCAATATCCAAATATCAAGAGCAGTAGGCTGGACAATAAGAGATTGATCATGAAGATGGCGGCGAAGGTGCGAGAAATGGAATACATCATGCACTCCAAAAAGCTTCTCGGGTAAATCCAGACGATAAGCCAAAGAACCAACTGTTTCCATAATGCTGAAAGGATTAATCAACCTAGGAGAAAGCTTCCCTCTACTACCAAAACGAATGAAATTCCTCAATGGAGAAACCATAAGGAACACCTGATCGCCAACATAAAATTCCAAATTTCGCCTAGGCCTATCAGCATATTTCTTCTGCCTATCCTAAGCGGCTCCAAACCTCTTCTTAGTCTACTCAACTCTCTCAGAAGCTTCTAACATCACATCAGGATGAAGAACCAAACGATTACCGGATTCAATCTAGCAAGATGGGGATCTACAAGGTCGTCCGTATAGAGAAGCAAACAGAGACATTTTGAGACTGGCCTAAATGCATATATGGAATGAGATAGATAAAAAGATTAAGAATAGAATGAAAAACAGAAGATAAGATTATACTTGATAGCTATTATTGTAGGTGAATTCGGCAAGATGGAGATGATCTTCCCAAGATCCTCCATAATCAAGCGCACAAGCACGAAGAAGATCCTCGAGAATCTGATTCACTCTTTCCGTTTGACCGTCGTCCTATGGATGGTAAGCTGTGCTCAGCTTCAAACGAGTACCCAGAGATTCCTGAAAAGCTTTTCAGAATTGACTGGTAAAGATATGGTCACGATCACAAACAATACTGAGAGGAACTCCATGGGGACGAACGATCTCGCTCATGTAGATCTAGAATAAGCTAGAAGTAGAACGAGTAGACTTGACCGGAATGAAATGAGCGGACTTGGTCAGTTTATCCACAATAACCCAGATAGACTCATTACCCCTCCGAGTCCACGGTAAACCATCAATGAAATCCATGGAAACATGTTCCCACTTCAAATTGGGAATATAAAAGGGTTGCAACAAACCAGGGGACTTCTGGTGACCGGCTTTGACTTGCTGACAAGTCACACGCCGACTAACAAAGATAGAGATTAGAGAAGAAAGAAAGACTTACATTGATTGCAGCGACCTTGACTGGATCAACTGAAACTCCATTACTAGAAACAATATGCCCGAGTTATCGGACTTCATCCTTCCAGAAATGGCATTTAGAAAACTTAGCCTTCAACTGACGATTTCTGAGAGTCTCTAGAACATATTTCAAATGCGACTCATGCTCTTCCTTGGTCTTAGAAAAGACAAGGATATCATCAACAAAGACTAGCACAAATTTATTAAGCACATCACGAAAAACACGATTCATTAAATCAACAAAGAAAGCATGAGCATTAGTCAAACCGAAAGGCATGACTAACCATTCATAAAACCATTTTCAGTGCGGAAAGCAGTCTTGGGAATGCTATCCTCGTCAACCCTGAGCTGATCAAAACTAGTTGCAAGGTCAAGCTGAGAGAAAATAGTGGCACCTTAAAGCTGATCAAACATATCATTGATACGAGGCATTGGATATCTGTTTTTCATAGTGAGTTTGTTCAGCATCCTGTAATCAACACACATCCGAAGAGAACCATCAGACTTGGTGACAAAAACCACCGCAGCTCCCCATTCAGAAAAACTAGGCCTAATCACGCCCTTGGAAGATAAGTCCTCAATTTTCTTTCCCAACTCAACCTTCTCGCGGGGTGCCATTCTTCTAGGGGGAAGAACCACAGGTCGAGCACCAGGAATAAGATCAATCCGAAAATCAATTTCCTGCTCCGAAGGTAAAGAAGTGACTTCACCAAATACATCGGGATATGGTCTCACCACATGAGTCGAATCAAGATCACTGGGAGGAGAACCCAGAGAATAAATAAAGTTGCCAGCAAAATCCTTAGGCATGTGGCACTGAATAATCAAGGAATTCCCATGATCATCACAAGATGAACAGTCCGGGCTTTACAAGATATATGAGCATCACGATTCACTAACCAATCCTGACCAAGCAATAAATCAAAAGCATCGAAGCCCAAAACATAAAAATCACCTCAAAAGCGATGATCAGAATATAGAAGTTTCACTTGCTTACAAATACGATTAGGGTTAGCGGGACCCCCAATAGGATTTGAAACACATAATGGAAAAGAAGCATGCTCAGGAGATAGGAGACGCTCAAACTTATCACACAAAGCAACATAAATAAAAGTGTGTGAAGCTCCATTATCAAACAAAACACGAACAAGATGATGGAATAAAGTAAATGAACCCTGGAGAGTACCTTGGTCATCACTAGGAGCTGGAGTAGGTGGAGGAACTGGAGATGAGGCAAAAGTGACAGCAAATATACCAGAAGGAGTACCCCACTGCTGGGTAGGGCAGTCCTTCTTAAAATGGCCAGGCTGGAGACAGATATGGCAAAGATCACGCCTAGCCAACTAAGCAGGTGGAGGAATAGCAGCACCAGATAAAGTAGGACAGCTATTGGCATAGTGTCTCTTTTGATCGCACCTAAATCAAGTGATGGAGGAGAGATCAACTGGTTGCCTCTGAGCAGGAGCAGATGATGAAGATCCCAAACCAGGATGCTTCTGCCAATTCTTCTTCTGCTGATGGAAATTAGGCTTATGCTTCTTGGAATTAGGAGAGGAAGACTGAGCTGGAGGAGCACCAGAAGCAACAGGACCTTTAGATATGGGATTCTCATAGGGAATAGCCATATCCATAAGCTGGGTGAAAGAGCCATGAACATGAGAAATGAAGCGACTATAATACTATGGACAAGCACCAGCAATAAATTTCCCATTCTTGTTGAGAGGAGTATCAATCAGGCTAGGACTGAACTTGGAAAGTTCATTGAACTTCCTCTCATAGTCAGCAAAAGACATGCTACCCTGCTTAAGGTCCATAAATTCACGATAAAGCTGAGATTTCCCGGCTTCTGGCATCCATTTTGCCACAAAAGCCTCCCTAGAAAAGAGATACAAAACAAGCTTAAGATAGATTCAAAAGAAAAGGAAAATGGGAACAAAATTCAAGATAACACAAAAGATACCTAAACTGCTCCCAAGTAATAATAGCCTCGACGGTGTTAGCCGTAACGGACTTCCAACAATCTAAAGCAGAATCACGCAACTGCCAAGCTGCTAACTGACGCTTCTGGGCATCAGTATTATCAAGACCAGTAAATATCCTCTCAAGACACCGCAACCACTGTTGAGACTCAATGATGCTCTCTGAACCGACGAATGGGGTTCCACCAAGTTGAGTGAATTCCTTACAGAGAACAGTGAACCGAACAGGGGCAACATGTTGAGGAGCTGGGGCAATACCACGACGCCTACCTTTGGCATTTCCTCGATTCATCCTAAAAATATCAAGAATGAATTTAGGACAAGATAAAGAAAATCCAAAGATAAATTAAGATAAGACAAGAGAATTAAGTAGGACGAATATCCTAAAGGAAGAAAAATCTAACAAGGTAGTCACGAAAGAAAGGAAGTTAGAAAACATTGGAAAATCCTTTAAATCAAGAAAAATTTTATATATCAAAATAATGTTTGAAAATATTTTGCAAACAATTTGAAAACTCATTTTATACTTTGAAAATACGTCCCTCACAAAGATATGATTCTGAGATTGATTTCACTCATTTTAGGGTAGAAATACCCAATCTTTAATGAGTTTTTGCTCCGTAGAGGCAATGGTTTGCCAAAAACCAAAGCTCTGATACCAACTGTCATGACCCGCCATTTCGTACCATTCAAATCGACAATAATCCACACATGTCGGACTTGAATGATGAAAAATAACAGATTGTAAATAAATTTGGAGCAAATGAAATCAAATACACAGAATCATAGACACAGAAAAATCAGAATAACTCGCAGTGGAATATAAAATAACATAGTAGTTCATGAAGCCAATATAACAGAGTCTCAACCCAAATACATAATAATAGTCTGAAACAACATAATAGAAATCCGAAATATATAGAAGTTCTCTAATACATGAGATAAACTAGAAAATCTGAAATAGAAATAGATATAAATATAGATAAGCAGAATCTCCAGCAAAGACCAACTCTAGAAAGAGAATCCAAAGCTGTGAATACTCAGGCTGACCCGAGTGTAAAGCAAAAACACAAAACGCTCGAGTCAGGACATATATATACTTATATAATGTAAACCAACTCAAGTGAACTGTAATAAAGTACAAGTAACTTAAAGGGTGCCTGGGACCGTCCATCCTCTAAGGATCCGTCAAGCTATTTACAATATAGTAACATTGCACTGTTATAATAACGTCTATAGTAAAATAAACATACTTGAATATAGCATTCCGGGCTACCCATATTAACCTTCACACATAATAGTCTCAGTAGTCCATCCAGTATCAGCATATCTCCACATCGTGAGACAACCCTAAACACTCCATGGGCTATGGGAGAAAGACAAACTCGTAGTAAAGGCTCGGTATGGTAGGTGATACGGCACACAAGGCATTGCCAGGGTAGATATACCAATTACGCAAACGGGCTGGTGGTAACGTAGGAGCCACTACGCCCAACTCGAACAACACTCCAAAATCAAGGAGTGCACCTAATCGATCACAACAGTAATAGAATGGTATCGAAGAAGTGTGTCCAGCAAGAGGTGCTAACTCCTTTGGCCCGAGATCGCTCCTGTTTTAGCCACCTTAAGTTAACTCGCCGGAGTCGGGTCCACGTAATGTACCTTAGGAACATCGTCACTATCCTACTTCATTCTAGAATCTCCACTGTGTACAAAGTTGTTAAAGTGGTTTTCGGTATCGACAGAGAGTATGTCTATATCTGATCCCGGCCTCTTTAACAACCAATCGTTATTACAACCCGTAGTTATAATTTTAAAAATGGTATTTATTTCAAAAATCAAATATCATTTCAACAATCCAAAATCATTCCAAATCCATTTCAAAATATCAACAATTTCATACCATTTAAACCATATTCATTTTATATAAAATACCATTTCAACTCACATTTCAACATAGTTTATATTACAAACAAATACTCCATTTAAATAAAAATTGAAGTTATTATATTTAATAATTATATTATTAAATTTCCAAATTTTTAAACTTTTCAAAGTTCATTTATTCACTTAAATTTATCAACACAGTGAAAATTCATCTTTCGCGGCACTTAGAAAATGCAACGGAAAGTTATGTTTAAAACAGTTCAATTTAACAAAAGACAGCATTTAAAATGCTGTAATAGGGTTACTTTAGTTCCAAATAAAACTTAGTTAAATTTAGCAATTACAACACTTACAAAGTGCTATAATAAACCTTTATTAAAATTTAGCCATTTGGTTCATTTATATCAACTACAGCATTTACAAATGTTGTAATATCATTTACATTAGAAATAATAGCATTACAAAAATTGTTGTTAATTAACTTTCAAATATCCAACATAATTTCATAAACCATTAAATTTTCATTTAAACCATTTCAAACTTATAGAATCATATATTTTTCACTTTTATAACCATCATTTAATTTTCCTTAAATTCATGATTTTATAAAGTTAAATTTCCATTCAAAAATCAATATTTAATAATAATTCACTTATTAAATTCCAACATTCAATTTCAATTCGTATAATTAAATTTTTAACTTAACACTTATGTCTAAATTTTCAAATATACTTAATTTCATTTTATTTACTTAACTTAAAAATTCACTTTTAAATAAAATTCATAAATTTCCAATTTAAGTTATATTTCAAAATTCAACTCAATATTCATTCATTTAACAATTTAACTTTATTCAAAATCATTAATGCGTTATGAAATCATTTTAAATTCATTTAAATTCAAAATATCATAAATTTATCATATTTTCATATTTAATTTAAATTCCATTTAAAATTAAATCGAAATTTCCAAAATAACTTATATTTCAGATTTTCAACTTTATCATTAATTTATTTCACTTATAAATTCTTAGAAAATCAATAATACTTTACAAAAAAATCATTTTTATTAAGTTTAAATCAAAATATTATAATATTTACATTTCAAACATATTTTAAAAATTTTAGAAAAATATATTTTAACCACGGGTCTGTATATCATTTTCTAGCCTTGGTAAAGTGATATGGAAAATATATCATTTCAATCCATAATTTATAAAGAAAACCCAGGTTCTATCATTTCAAACCCGTAGTCCCAAGTAAAATGAAATAATTTTAAAATCATTCAGGCCTATCATTTCAGTCCATAACGATTTTCCCCTATTCTAAAGTCTGTTCGGCTATGTATCATTTCAACCCATAGTGATTCTAATCTAAAGGGAACTTGCAGTGTGATAAACTGATATAAATAACAGAACAGCATAAAATAACAGTAATAGATGATATAACAGGTGTTTAAGCATGGCAAACATCATATGATCATAACATAGCAGATATAATATGGTGATTCATTTACAGATTCAAATGTGATCGATTTACTAGTTATATAAGTATAAACTGTCTGGTGAGAATAACTCACTGGTATAAGATGGATATGACAATTGAAGCACACAAATTGAGATCTTCTAAGGCACGAAAGCACGAATAGGATTTGAGATTGAGAGAACCAAAGATTAATTGCCTTAACACATTCAAACAAAACACTATAAACAATATAAGTTTTCAACCCAAATTCTATTAAAGAATGCACAAAACAAAACCAAAGCTATTGCACTTGCTTTCAACAACATATGTTACAGCCCTAGGACAGATTTGTATGGCCAAAGCATGGGTTTGGATCTGGTTTGGGCTCAAATGGGGTCGGCCTATCATGGGAAGAAGATGGTGCAAAGTGGTGATGCATGACACTACAGGCCAATGCAACAAAACATGGTTTCAAGACCTAAATGGGCTCGGCCAAAGGCAATAAGGGCATGGCCAGGTTCAGGTGGGGTCAGGGGATGACGTGTCAGTGTTGTCAGGTCAGGTAGGGTTTGGAGATGGTGGTGCAAGTGGCGGCCAAGGTGGAGTTTGAGGTCGTGAAAGAATGGTGGCTCGGCAATGGTTGTTTCAAGTGGAGTTTGTACAAGATGGTGGTGGATCTTCAACCTAGGGTGGCTCGGCTTGGCTAGGGGGTTGGAGAGGAGGTGATAGTGACTAGTTCAGTTGTTGGTGGAGGCGGCAACATGGCTAGAGATTGCAGGCCATACCAAAGAGATGAAGAAAGCAAATGCAAATCACAAAGTTCAAGCATAAAAATGAAAAAGAGAATAGTAGTTTTACCAAAAAAATTCCACAATGAAGATGGTCGAAAATTTTTTGTGATGAGAAAGAAAAAAAAATTCATGTGAAATGAAAATGAAATGGTCGGCTGAAGAGTGGAGTTAAGGCAGCCAATAATGAGGAGATGTTGGTTGAAAAATGAAAAGGTGGAATATAAAAAGACTAAGTAAATAAAAGAGCACAAAAACTCTTCAAATTACCATAATTCTTTTTGAAATTTTAAATACAAGTAAAATATATATAAATTTAGATAAAAACACAAAAATATAGTAAATAAAAAAAAATAAAGAAACAAATAAACATTAATTATATATAATTAAATTAAGAAAAATAGCAAAAATTGCAAACTAGTCTTGAAAATATGAAAATAAATGGAATAAATTTTGGGAAAATTTTTATGTACTTGAAAAATATTTATAAATAAAGATAGGAACACAAAAATAAAGTCCATGCACAAAAATAAATAAATAAATTTTAATAAAATATAATTAAATGACGAAAATAGCAGAAAAATGGAAACTAGCCTTTAAAAATAGAAAATAAATACAATAAATTTTTGAAAATTTTATTATCAGTTTAAAAATATTTAGAAATGAAGTCTTACAATAAAAACAAATTTAAAATAATTTCAAATAAAAATAAAGTCAAATTTAAATTATATTCAAAAATCTAGGGTTGTTACAAATCGTGCTTGTCGTGCCTTTGGAATGGGTCATGTGTGTCGTAGTGGTCTCTAGCTTTGAAAAGGTGAGTCTTTATCACTCCAACATTTCTACTTATGAAATGATGAATCGATGACAAGTGTTTATTAATTAAAAATGTTTATGCAAGTTAATGATGATCATATGATATGCTATGTTATGTTATTACCATGTTAAAACTATTAATTATCACCTGACATTTGATATATGACATTATATTGTGACATTGACATTGTTTATATTGTTTATGCATATATTCACACTGCAAGTTCCCTATTAGAATAGAATCATTATGGGTTGAAATGATACTTACCCGAACGGACATTATAATAGGAAAAAATCATTATGGGCTGAAATGATAGGCCTGAGTGATTTTTATTGTATTTTATGTTACTTTGGATTGCGGGTTTGAAATGATAGAACTGGGTTTTGTTTTTAAATTGCGGATTGAAATGATATATATCCGTATCACTTGAACTAGGTTAGAAAATTTTATACAGATCCCGTGCTATATTTTTAAATAATTTTATTAAAATATGTATTTGTAAAAGTATGAAATTTGATTTAAAAATATATATGTTACGGTTTTAAGAAAGTTAAATATTAAGTTTTGAATTTGTGAATTTAAGTATGTAAATTTGAAGTAAATGTGATTTTTGACTTTAAATTTTATTTTAAAAATGTAAGTAAAAAATGAATATTAAATTTAAAGTTTTGAAATGATATTTGAAGAAAAATATTATGTTTTGTTGAAATTTATAAGTTAAGAAACGGTGAAATTTTGACTTAACGAATGAAAGTGAGTTTTAATTGGATATTTAATTATAAAATTTTGTTGTGATAAATCATATGTTAAGTTGATTTTAATGTGAAATTTTGAAGTCTAGAAATATGATTTAAAAATATTAAATAGAAATTTTTTGAAGTTTAATGTTTCTGGAGTTATAATAAAATCTGGAATTTTATTAACAGCATTTCCAAAAATGTTGCAGTCTTTTGACAGCATTTTATATGCTATTGTTTTGAATTTAACTTTGTTTGAAAATAACTAAACATCTATTACGGCATTTTATAAATGCCATTATTCTTGAACTAAACTATTTTGGAAACAATAAACTACGATAGACTTTATAAATGCTGTCGTTGCTAAAATTTGACAATGTTTGAAATGTTATTGATTTTAACACTGTTTTTAGTTATATTTTAAAGTGTTAAATGATTTAACTTTTGAAAATTAATATTATGAAATATAAGAAGTTTTGAATATAATATAAAATTTTAATTTTCATTTTTAGGAATTTAAATTGGATTTGAATTTAAGTAAGGTTTACTTTGTTATGTGTTAAATGGAGTGAAAGGTAATGAGATAAATGAATTTTTAAATCAAATTTTGAAATGTGTTTTGTAATGATATTTGAAATAATAAATGAATGATATATTTGAATTTAAAATGATGTTTAATTTTGAATATTTGAATTTGTATTCAAATAATGATTTGATAATGAGGTTTTAAAGGATATAATATTTTAATGATTTTGGAATGGTTTTGAATGATATAATCTTTATTTTGATAAAGAATGTGAATTCAAAATGATATTAGATTTTGATAAATGAATATTTGAAGTTTATATTATTTGAGTTTATTTAAATGATATTGGATTTATGAAATGAACATTTCAAAATTAAGTAATAATGAGGATAAATTTGAGATATATGAAATTATAAAATTTAGTTTTGAAATGTGTGATATTAAAGTTTTGAATTTTGTATTAAAAATTGAATAGTTTATTTTGTGGATAAAATCTATATTTGAAACTTATAAGACTTGAAATTGTTTGTGGAAATTGAATTGAAACTGATGGTTTGAATTGAATAAAATTGAAAATTTGAAAATTTGAGTTGAATCTAATAAATTATAAAATGAAATGAATTAAGGGATGATTTCAAATGTATGATTCCGAAATGTTTTGATTTTCAAAGTGTAATGATTTCAAGTATTTTGGTTTTGAGAGAATTATAACTTTGAAAGTATTATGATCTTTGAAAATTAATATATGTTTGAAATGGAAATAATATTGTATTGATTTGAATATAGTTTTGAAATAAAAAAGGATTTTGGTTTCGAAGTATAAAACTATTTTGAAAGGAATATAGTTTTGAAATGAAATGATTTGATTTTTGAAGTATAAACTATTTTGAAATGACCACGACGTTATAATAACGTTTGGTTGTTAAAGAGACCGGGATCGAAAGTTGTCATACTCTCTGCCGACTCCGAAAACCACTTTAACAACCGTGTACGAGGTGGAGATTACAGAATGAAGTAGGATAGTGGCGACGTTCTTGAGGTATATTACGTGGACCCAACTCCCGTTAGTTGGCATAAGGTGGCTAAAACAGGAGCGGTCTCGGGCCAAAATGGGTAGCTCCTCTGGTCGGACACATTCCTTTGAGACTATACTCTTACTTGTGATTGATTAGATGACCATCCTCCAATTTTGATATGAGAGTGTGTTCCGAGGTGGGCGTATGTGGCTGCTGCGTTACCACCAGCCCGTGTGCGTAATTGGTATATCTACCCTGGCATTGCCTTGTGTGCCGTGTCACCTACCATACCGAGCCTTTACTACGAGTTTGTTTTTCTCCCGTAGCTCGTGTGGATCCTCTGATAGTTTCCCGATCTGGAGATATCATGATATTGGATGGACTACTCGGACTATTATGTCTGAAGGGTGATATGGGTAAGCCTGGAACACTATTTTAAAGTAAGTTTATTTTACTGTAGACATTATTATAACAGCGCAATATTACTACATAGTAAATAGTTTGACGGATCCCTAGAGGATGGGCGATCCCATGCATCCTTTAAGTTACTGATGCATTTTGTTACTGTTCACTTGAGCTGATTTACAGTTCATAAGTATTTATTTCCTGACTCGAGTGTTTTGTGTTTTGTTTTACGCTCTAGTCAGATTGAGTGATTCAGCATTCAAGACTCATCTTCGGAGTTGGAGCTTTTCTTGAAGATCCAGCCATATATTCTGCTTTAAGTATTCAATTATATCAGTGATCTATTCTGATTTGTACATGATGTATATTGTTACTCTTCTGTTGTATTTTGTTTAACTCTTGTGTATCTTATTATTATATAGTAGCTTCATGAACTACTATCCCTTTTACTTCCATTGCATTATTATTTACTCTGTATCTGTGATCTGTGACTATTTATTTACTGTATATCCTGAGATTTGCCAAATTTTATTTACTACGCGGTATTTTGACCAATTCAAGTTCGACATGTGCGGATGCGAATGGTTGAAAATATCGGGTTATTACATTTGGTATCAGAGCTTTCGATCCTCTAGGTAAAACTCAGTATATAGGGTAAATGTATTTAAAGAATCGCTTTCATTCGAGTTTAAATCTCTTCCTTTTCGACTCGATTCCTTTTAATTTTGGAACGTTCCCTACGGTTCCAAAATTCATTTCGTGTCCCTCACTATTCATTTTCTTTTGATTTTGGAGTATCCCATAACTCCATTTTGAAGGATCGGTATAATGAGTCGGCAGTCCCGCCAATCTCAAATTATTTGTAAAGGGGTAAACTCCTTTACAACAGCATCGATTCACCAAAGATTTTATATCTTCGGTTTAGATGCTAGAATCTCTTATTATCCTAACATTCTATCTCTTGAGATCGAATGTTGATTTACCCTATAAATCCATATCAGTCTTATTCTTTAAGTCACGGTTGGCCCGGTTAAGGTTGCCCACGATTTATATAAGCTCATCCATGTCCCTATTCTATTATTTTATCATCTCATCTTTGTTTCCAACTTATCTTTAAAACATTTTGAACTGTACTTGTAAATCTGTATTTAATGTTTGTTTTATATTGTGTTGTTTTAGTTGTTGATGTTGATTTGGGTTTCTGATTGATTCGTCTGATCAACGCTAGCGATAAGATTTCCAAAACACTTGAACAGAGCAAACTGACGCAATATGTTTTTTTTAAAATGTAGTAATGAAATAAATTTTGTAACTATATTATGAATCTTCTTCTGGATTTTATTGAATTGGTTGTTAAGAAATAATATTTGATTTTATATATCACTATCTCTTGTTTCATATATAAATAATTGAACTATAAACTTGGTTATGAATTTATTTGGAAATTTAAGACAAACTTTAAACAAGAATTTGAGAATTTAATTTCCGATGGATTTCAAACCTTGTGTTTAAAGTTTTAAAAGGATATATTATTTAAAGTATTTTTGAATAGAAATTTTTTTCCAAAGAATTTTAAAGTTTAAAATTAGTGCTCTTTTCTTTGTCGCTGGAAAATAATTTCGGTGATGACTGCATCATCATCGACATTCATTTTCGAGTTTCGAAGTGAAGAGATCGTTCTATAGTCTTGCTAAAGTTTTGTATTGGGGAATTTAATTGATTTGAATTTCTAAAATAAGACTGGATTTATAACATATGCTGATATATGAAATTAATTTGAATAGATATATATATATATATATATATATATAGTATATGTGCATTTATTTGTCTCTAAATAGTTGGAATTTATCAGAAATTTAATTCCTAAATTTTATCTTGAAGGATAATTTCAAGTATAATTTTAAGATTAGATAAATATTCAAGCTTGAAATGGTTAAATTAGAAGTTTTATTTGTATAATACACAATTTCATTCCAATATAACTTACCTTAATTTCCAGAAGCTGAATATGTAATTAGATAATATATAATATAAAAAGGATTTTATAAATAAAATTTGAGTGGTTATAATAAATGTTATACACTTAAATTTTAGTTATAAAAATATTAATAGAGGTAAATAGAGAAAGGGGTAATGGAATAATTTACAATATAAAATGATGTTAAGGAACTAAGAATAAATTGAAAGCAGTTACAATAAGTGTAAATATATTTAACATAGGTGATAAAATATATTGAAAGGAACAAATATAATTTTAATTAGGAATAAAGAAGAATTAAATTTATTGAGTAAATTATGAGTATAATAAATGATTTTTCAAATCCATGATTTTTAAAATTGTTTATTTAAGATAATTGGATGATGAGATAATGAAATTAAAGATAGTTTAGATTTATTTAACTTATGTAAAATTAATTTTCAATTTAAAATGAAATTTTCATGGTTTCAAATTTATTATCTTATTTTGTTTTTCAAACTATCTTTTGGTTGTCCTCATTTTCGTAATCTTGCTATAGAATGGGAGGCAATTGCTTATTCAAGACTCACCTTCGGAGTTGGAGCTTTTCTTGAACATCCAGCCATATATTCTGCTTTCAGTATTCAGTGATTTCAATGATCTATTCTGATTTGTACATGATGTATCTTGTTACTCTTCTATTATATTTTGTTTAACTCTTATGTATCTTATTATTATATAGTAGCTTCATGAACTACTATCCCATTTACTTCCGCTGCATTATTATTTACTCCGTGTCTGTGATCTGCGACTATTTATTTAATGTATATTCTGTGATTTGCCAAATTTTATTTACTATGCGGTATTTTGAGCAATTCAAGTCCGACATGTGCGGATGCGAATGGTTGAAAATATCGGGTTTTTACAATAGCCAAATCACTAGATAACCTAGAAGAACGGAAGATCATCTGTCACAAGTGCAATGAACCCGAACACATTAAGCCCATTTATCCTCGAAATCGACACGGCGAAGAAAAGAATTCAAAAAGGAAAAGTTTGCAGCCACGTGGAATAAAAGTAACAGCAGTGAGAGTGAGAAAGCAGATCTGTGCATTTGAGATGATATAACCGATAGAGATGATGGCGAGCCAAGCGAGGTATCAAAACTTACTCACTTAGAATTACTTATATATTTCCTTGAAGTAAATGGCTGTTTTGAACGAATTAGGGAAAGATATGCTAAAATTGAATCACGAAGAGATATTTTGATAGATTTAAACAAACAGCTTGATCAATTATTTAAAAACTATCAAAGTAGGAGCCCTAAGTGTGAAAAGTGTCCAACATTTGAAGATGAAATTCAAAAATCAAAAATTAAAATTAAATCACTTGAAAATAAAATTCTTTTTTTTTTGGCAAAGCCAACGGGGTTAACTGGGCCCCTACCAGTTTATTGCAAATAACAATAAAGGTTACACATGAAACATAGAGATACTATGGAAGAGAAGCAACAAAACACAGCAGAAACAGGAAAAAAAGAAATGAAAAGCAACAGTGCTCATTCCCAGTGTTGTATCAGATCAGGTGAGAAACCAGATTGACTGTATTTCAATTGGCAAAGAATTGCATTCTTCACTTCATGCCAAAGAGCATCCCCATTTTTGCTCTGGTTCTCAAAAAAGATATCATTTCTTTCCCTCCAGATTACAGTCATATATATCTTCATCAGCAAGTATCCTACCCTTATCATCTTTCTTCTTGGCAGAGTTAAAAATAACATCCCACACATCAATTGTGTTAGCAGGTAGCAAGCAATGTACAATTTTATTCCCAATTCTTTTAATGATAAAAAGAAGTGCAGGGCAGTCAAAAAATATGTGATGAGCAGTTTCTTCAAATAGGTCACAAAACAAACACTTCAGAGAGCAACCCATTCCATATTTGTTAAGTACATTCCTAGTTAGCAAGGCTTGGTTTATCACTTTCCAAAGCATCAAGTTATGGCTTGGTTGTGAATCTGGAGTCCAAATTATAGAGATCCATCTAGCAGTAGGCAGAGGGGTAGTGTCAGTGATATGGTTGTATACCCCTTTGATTGTATGAATCTTCCTGTTCCAAACAACACAGTCAAGTTGTGAAACAGGAGTGTATAGTTGTTGCACTTTATTCCACAGCTGTCTTATGTGTTGATTACTATTATAGGGTAGCACAATTTTCCCATCATGAACATAATCAATTGCCTTAGCATTCATGTGTATTCCAGACTGCATAATCTGGTTATAGTCACACAAGGAAGACAGAATAAGGCCTTCACTAACCCATGGGTCGTACCAGAAGCTGACTTTAGAGTGATTATTGACAGGATATTTGATCATATGAAGGACAACATTTCTCAACTTCAGCAAGTTTCTCCATATCCAACTTCCAGACTGTGGATTTACCATACACCAAAAATACTTTCCCTTTATGTTGTACTGCCAAGCCCATTCAACCCATAAACTAGGCCTGTTGTTGATTAAATCATCAATATGTTTGGTCATTGCTGCTGAATTCCATTTTTTGACATCTTTAATCCCAAGACCTCCCAAAATCTTGGGGACTTCAAACTTTGAAAAGGAGCAAGGAAACACTTTTTTGTTATGAATGCTTCCTGTCCAAAAGAATCTGTTCATTGCAGACCGAACCTGTTGCAGTAGCCTTTTAGGAAGAATCATGGTACGAGCCCAGTAAACAAGGGAGGAGAAAACAGTAGCCTTAATAAGCACTAATCTACCACTTTGAGATAGCCTCCTATTGTCCCAAGCTTTCATAACTGAAGTGATTTTGTTGTAGAGTGGAAAACAGTCAACTCTAGTAATTCTTTTTGTTATTAATGGTAGACCAAGATACTTCATGTCAGAGTTCATAGAAGTGAATCCACTTGCTCTTTGTAAAGCAATAGCTTGTGAATCACTGACTCCAGAAACCAACAAGAAAGATTTTTGTCGGTTAATTTTGAGACCAGTCATCACAAAAAAATCATGAAGAGCCTCAGTAATTGCATTTAAGGATGGCAAATCAGGCTTGGTAAATAACAACACATCATCAGCAAACATGATGGAAGTTAAGTGGAGCTTAGCACACTTAGGGTGATACTTTATTATCTTCTGAGAATACCTTAGTCGAAGTATAACAGTGAATACTTCCATGACAAGTAGGAATATATATGAAGAAATTGGGTCTCCTTGCCGTATACCTTTACTGCTTCTGAAGTTACCAACAGATCTACCATTGATAACTATAGAGAATGATGGAGAGGATAAGTGCACATAAACCCATGATACAAATATTTTAGGAAATCCCATTTGTGCCATAACCCTGACAATAGAAGACCAGTGTATGGTGTCGTATGCCTTAGATATATCAATTTTGATAGCTGCCGCGGTGGGAACCTTGTTTTGACCATATCCTTTCATTAATTCTTGTGCCAGTAGCAGGTTATCAAGAATGCTTCTAGAAGAAATGAAAGCAGCTTGATTTCTTGATACAACAGAGGGTATTACTTTAACTAACCGAGATGCAAGTAATTTAGTAATGCATTTGTAAACAACGTTACAGCAAGATATGGGTCTGAACTCAGTGACACTAGTTGGGTTAATGTATTTTGGAATAAGTGCAATGTTTGTGCAGTTCACTTCACCCAACAACTTACACTTGTTGAAAAAAATTATGAATGGCACTACAGAACTCACTGCCCAAAACACTCCATGTTTTGATAAAGAATACAACATTTAATCCATCAGGCCCTCCAGAAGATTGTTGATTCATAGCAAAGAGAGTTTTTTTAATTTCTTCATTAGTTACAGGAGAAATTAGGGATGCAGCATCCAGGGATGATATTCTAGGTAGTGGAAGGGTTGATATGAGATCAAGATCAGGGATGAAATCATCAGGGTTGCCAAGCAAATTGGAGAAGAAGACAGTAAAAGCTCTATCAACTGAATCAGCAGTTGTACAAGCAGTACCTTGTTCATCAAAAATGCTGTGAATGTTCTCTCTAGCTTGCTTTACCTTTGTAGAATCATGATAGAATTTGGTGTTTGTATCTCCTTCAGCAATCCATTTTATGTGCAGCTGTTGTCTCTTCGTGTTTGCTTCCAAGAACAAAGCATTATTTACCTCTTTAAACAGTTTGTTTTCTTCTTCTGCAGCTTGAGCATCAAGAGGGTGCTCCATCATGTACTCCTGTTGATTCTTGAGCTTTTCCTTAAGTTCAGTAGACAGCAAGCCACCAGAGCCAAAAGTAGATTTAGCCCATAGTTTTATCTGCTGCTTAATACATTGTAGCTTCCTGCAAAACTTAAACATTGGATTACCATAACATGAAAATTCAGAGCTAACTTTTGTGACTAAGGGAATAAATTGGTCATGTTCAGCCCATGCATTATAAAATTTAAAACTTCTCTTTTCCTTTTTAAAATGGTGACCAAGGGATAAGATTAGAGGGGAGTGGTCAGACAAGATAGGCTGAGGAAGGTAAACTGATAGGGTAGGCCAGATAGAGATAGCTTGAAGGTTGCAAAAGGTATGGTCAATAGTAGTGAAAGTGCGTATACCACTGCGACTTCTATGTTCCATGAAAACTTTGCTCCAGATTTATTTACCATTATCAAATCAGATTCATGTATTTCTTAGTTGAGTGGGTCAAGTTCATTTGTTGAAAGTGGAGATCCACCAGATTTGTCAGAGAATTCAAAGCAGGAGTTAAAATCTCCCATCACAATCCAAGGGTGGGTGGATTGTCTTAAAGGTGGCAGAGCATCAAAACAAACTTTCCTAGAATTTGCAGAATTACCAGCATAGACAAAGGTAATATAGTAAGAAGAGTGGGAAATTATTTCTTGGACATGAAAGTGGATGTATTGCCTAGTAGATAGTAGGGGGGAAAGAGATAGTACAGTTGGATCATAGATAACTAAAATCCTACCATACGAGGCACTTTCAAGATTGTGATGAAAAGTCCAGGTAGGATTAATGTATGATACAGCTTTGGTTGATAAGGATAAGTTTAGTTTTGTTTCGAGTAGACCAAAAAGACATAAGTTGTATTCACTGATAATACTTTTCACTTGATCAAGTTTCAGGTTACTGTGAGCCCCCCTAATGTTCCATGATCCAATTTTTTTAAACATTAAACTGATTGGGGAAAGGTATTGTTATTTCTTCTCTTTGCAAAAAGAGATCTCGTTTGTATGATTCTTTTAGACTGAGATAAAGGAGATGGTGGTAGGGAAGGAGATAGGGTAGAGTTTGGATCAGGAGGAGGAACTATGGTAGATTGATGGTTGGAAGTACATGCCGGCCATCCTGGCAAGTCAATGGTAAAGTTGTATGGAGTTGGAGGAGTTGCTCGATCATCTACTTGTTTTTCATACATAGAATGTATTAGTTGCTTAACTTGTTGCTCAAGGTTGATGCACCAAACTTTATCCATTTCTGTTACAAGCGTATCAGTAGTTTCATGCAATACTTGTTTACCAGTATTTGTTGTGTGGCCATGTTCAGTACTGTTATCTTCATTGCATAACAAATTTGTGTTCTCAGCATTTGTTTTCAGTTTATTATCTAAAGCAACTTTACCAACATACTGACCTTGATCAACATTTGAAGTATCATATCCTTTGTACCCAACATTACACTTTTCTACTGTTGTGAATTCAGTTGTTATTTCACCTTCCTCAACTTCAATTATTTCCAGAGTGTCTTCCTTATCCACTTCAGGTTGAAGCAAGTGGTACTTATTATTAGTTGCAATAGGACATGCCTGATCATCATTTTGAGAATTTTTCACATTTTTTCCCACTATATCATTTGCCACATTTTCATCTTTCTCAGGAGCCATCTTTTCCCCTTGTATCATCAAGTCATTTACTCCCACTTCTTCACTCCCATTCCTTCTTTTATCTTTGTTTTTGTTTACTTTTTGCCACACTTGCTTAACTCTTTCTTGCTTCTCATTTGCTCTCCCCTTATTCATCTTAAATTTTTTTGTCTTCTGCATGGTTTTGCTGCTTTTCAGTTGTACTTTCCTCTTCATTCTCTTCACTTTCATTAGTCTTGCAGTTCTTGTTCATGTGTCCAAATTCATAACAGAGAGTACAAATTTCCGGTTTCCACAAATATTCCACTTTCACAACTTGTTCTGTCCCATCTAACATCATCACAGCAGAACTATCTGGCAGTTCTTTGTTTGGAGTAACTTCAACTAAACATTTAGCAAAGGATAAGCGCTCAAAATTTTCAGTTGACGTATCCATACAAAGTAGCTTTCCTACTCTGGCAGATAACTAATTAATTCCTAGAGGTGACCATGCATACAATGGTATGTTGGATAGTTTTATCCACACTGGCACAGCTTTTATACTACTACAGCTGTTCCCTATATTTTCATCCCACGCCTTCACAACGAATAACTTATTTCTCATGACCACCGGATTAGCTTCAGCTATTTATTTCCTATCCTCATCATTTGAGAACTTAAACAAGAACAGGAAACCATCCGATTTGACAGTAATCATCCCCTTAAGCTTCCAAGCACGCTTGAGGTAGTGAAGAACAATAGAGTACGACAGTGGTTTATCAAGGAAAAACCCAACGAGATAGTCACACCACATTGTACTACCAGCTTTGACAACTTCAGAAGGTGGCACAATTGCTTCACCTAGAAATTCAAGATGAATATCACGTGGAACATACGTGCCAGCGTTGTTAGGTCTCGCTTTGAAAAGAGAGTTCCATGCTTTCGGTTGTTTGTTAGGTGAATGTGAAGATAAGGTTGTGGTAGAGGATGGAGGAGGTGGTGGTATCAGGGAAACCTTGGTCAGGGCATGAACTGGTAAGGGTGGGGCACACTGAACTCTGGCATTGGATGGTTCGGCAGAAAAGGTGACAGGAAGTGGAAGAATGGGTGGTGCAGAGAAAGGATCTAGAAAAGGAGTTTGACAAGGCCGATATGAAGCTGATGGATGCGATGGTTTAACAGGTGGGACAGAGTGATGGGACGATGGGTGAGGAACGAAAATCGGCAGTGGAAGGATGGGCAGCTCAGAAGGTGGTACAAGAATAGGGGAGGACGGACAGGGCTGATGGGAAGTGTGTGGAAGTGATGGGTTAGCGGGAAGGGTAAGAAGAAAAGGGGCGGTCCCCATTTTTAAAAAGAAAATTTTTGTTTGTTTGAAAATTTTTGTTTGAAAATAAAATTTTGATTTTGAAAGAGAGTGAAAATACTCAGAGAGAAAATTCTATTAAAAGGTGCACACAATTATTAAATGAAAATGAATCTCTGAAAACACAAGTCCAACAATTGTCTACAACTTTAGAAAAAAAATTCAAAAGTGAAATTTCATTGAATATGCTATTAGGAAAACAAACTATTAATACAGTTTGACAAGGACTTGGATACAATCAATCTAAAAATTTTAGAAACGAAATTAATCAAGTCAATTCCATGTGCACAATTTGCAGAAAATTTGGATACAATCAAAGTAATTGTTGGTATAAACCCAAACACGTGAAAACTATTCCAATTTGGGTTCCAAAAGGCACAAATATAAATCTCTTGAAGTTAAACAAATTTGGGTGCCGAAAGGAACATATATGAATGGTTTTGGGTCTGCACAACATTATTTCTCAAAATATTTTACCACTAACAACCATGGACCTATACAAACAAATAGGTCACAAAACCATTTTATCATGTAGGTGTGGTGGCGGGCTAAGGAACAAAAAAAGTGTTATCTAGATTCTGGCTGTTCTAGACACACAACGGGCGACTAATAAAAGTTCCTTAGCCTAGTATAAAAGTGACAGAATCACAATGGACAACAATGAAAAATATCGTAAAGGTAAAACAGGTAAAGATATATTTATTTTGAACGATATATTAAATGTGATAATCTGCACCGTAATCTGAATTAAATCAGCCAGTAATGTAATGATGAAATGAATGATGATTTTGATTCTGACTTATTCAAAATGTTAACCAATCATCTTGAACTATAGATTTGCTTGAACTAATGATAATGTTACACGTGAATATATTTGTTTATCCTACGTCCTCTAAATCTGACATTATTGTCATTGTTTGATTATTTACACGGCTTCAATTCAAATTCAAGATAATTTCATTTAAAAAGTTGTTAAAAATTATTTTGAGATATTTTGTTACACACTCCATGACCTGGTCTATAATATTCAACTAATAATAGTTTTGAGTGAAAAGAAATTCAGATGCAGATTACACTGGTAATCTAATTGATAGAAAAATTACTAGTGGAACGTGGTTTATGTTGAGACATTCAGTAACTGCATTGTTTATTCAAAGAAAATATCTGCATATTTTTCACATAAAATAATTTTTCAAATAGCAGACATTTTTTTATAAAAGCCCTTCTAGAAAATCAATTTTGACCTTGTTTTTAGATTAGTCATTTTAGAAAATTAGATTTTATAATTATTTTTGAATTTGGGCTTAAATGACTACATCGACTAATCTAACTGCCTACTGATTGTCTAAAAGATAAATAGTGATTCAAAAAGTGATGAGTGTTGATATTAATCATATATTATAACTGAGACGGTATATTTAGTAAATTTCTTTAGAAGTTTGAACAAGAGTTATAAAAAAAAAGTTGGTAAAAATTCCACGATCATTTCTATTTCAATCATAGTTCTATTGACCATCACTCATCATAATCCAGTATAGTATGTCAATATGTGGTGCTATAAACAGGAATCATTCGTTTTTCATTTTATATTTTTTTGAAAAAGATCCAAAGTATTCACTCTCATTTAAAAGTCCTCACGGTTATGCAAGGGTGAATTACTTGGAATTCTTGATTATGTGCTTCCATGCTCATTTGGAAGTCCTCACAGTTATGCATGTATGGAACGCATATCAAAATTGATTTATTAAATAGACTAGTTAATTCTCATCCCATTTAAAAGTCCTCACGGTTATGCGTGGTTAGAAGATACTTGAATTCATTTTTTTGAAAATGTTTTTTGGAATACTACTAATCTCATTTAAAAATCCTAACGGTTATGCATGGTTAGTAGGTATTCATATTCATGATATAAATATACCACAAATAGACACAACTATATGGATTTAAATAATGACATCATTCCTATCATTCTAAAGTGGAATATGCGTCAAATAGAGTATTTATGACTTTTTTTTGATTTTTTATTAAAATTTAGTATTTATATTCGGTTGAGTTTTAATGACTATCACTTTATCTCTATTTTTCTAGCACTATTACTCTTTTGCTGATAACAAAAGGGGGAGAGAAAAGTTAAGATTTTGACAGATGAAGGTCAAATATTTTCCATTTGCATCTAGGCTCATTTGCATATTTTTATTTACATGCATATATGAAGGGGGAGCATTGTGTAGAGAAAAAGCATTCAAATAGGGGGAGCAAATCATAATCAAATACATTTAATAAATTCAAAATCTTAAATATATGTTTGTCATCATCAAAAGGGGGGATTGTTGAATATGCGAATATAGGATTTTTCTTTGATGACAATAAGCATATATATATATATATATATATATATATTTAAATGTATTTGTTATTGTACTATTTTGTTTTTCACATACTTAAATGAATATTTGCTGAATAAAATAAATAACACAGAGCTTAAATTCAAAGACATATTTTATTCAAACAAATATATATTACAATTTTGAACAGTACAAATTAAAGCACTCACTATGTAACAACCCGCATATTTGTCAATTTTATATTTAAATATTTTATCGATACTCGGAATTTAGTCCGAAAAGCTACTTTTTGCATACGGTCGAATTAGGACTCGGGACCAACCCATTGAGTTTAAAATACCGTTTGCGACCTTTTTGAGTATAAGCTTCGATATGTTTGGAGAAAGTTGATTTTTGCTATTTTTTACTTAGGGCTTTGGTTTGGGCTGAGCCCAATAACCCCCACTTATGTATTCAGTCCCAACCCCCTCTCCTCTTCATTCACTCCTCATTTCCTAACTCTCTCAAGTTCAAGAGAATAATGGGGGAAAGATTGGAAATTAGAATTCCTAAGCCCTAGTTCATTTGCAAAATCCAAGCTTTAGCTCCAAATTCAAGAGAACCCATTTATAAGCCTTCTCTTATTCTTCTCCAACTCATTCTCACTTTGATTTCAAAAATTTCCTAAACCTAACTTTGGGAATGTTCTTCTTTTTGAGCATAGATTCAAGCTCGTTTGGGTTGTGTTGAAGAGTGGTTGATTCTCCCTTTGCTTTCAAGCTTCTTCTTCATTGATTTGGGTTCAAATGTGAGATTTTTATCTCACATCTTAGCCTATATTTATCTCCGATTGTTAGGTATGAATTCCTAACACTTATTCTTGTGCAATTGCTTTTGGTTTGGATTGATTTGGTGAATATTCCAATTTTTAGTGTTTTGGGTTCAATTCTTTAAAAATCATAGCTTTGATGTTTGAATGTGTTTTTGATTATGCATCGAAGAGCTTATAGGGCCGGCTAGTCGATTGGCATAAACCCTTAGCGCCGTTGCTCGAGCGAATGCAATTTGATTGAGATTTTCACTTCATCCAAAATAGGGTAGGGGAGTGCTGGCAACAGGTTCGGCCGACCGAGCCCTTGGGCCGGCCGACCGACCTGTAGCCCAGGCACTTCCTGCCTCTGTTTTGGAAGTGCGGGTTACAGGCTTCGGCCGACCGAGCCCCTGGGCCGGTCGACCGACCTGGTGCCCGAGCACTTCCAACCCCTGGTTCGGTCAACCGACTCAGGGAGTCCGGTTGACCGACCTGCTGCTATTTGCCAACTATGCCTATTTTGCCTAGTTGTCTGAATTTCCAACTTTACTCGATTCTGCTGTTTCCCTTTTGTTGTTATCATTTATTATCGGCTTTGATGACTTATTTTCTTGGGGAATTCTTGGAATATCTATTTCGATGGGTTCGGTATCGATTTCTTTAGATTCTACTCACGTCTTCGAACGTGAATTTTAGTGATTGATTGTTCCTACAATCTTCTTTGTGATTTGTCACTTTAAAAATATAATGGTTTCCTATACTAGTAGTAAATATCAAAACTCTTTCTTCAAATGATTTCAACACTATTTAATTACAAAGCTCGTTTCTTAAACCGTTTTCCAATCTATTAGTATATACAAGCCTTTACCTCACTCGTATGAGAAATCTAATTAAACGGCTTAGTAAAACGAGTGGTATGAAACGCTTGCGTTTACTTCATCGGTTAATTCTTGGACTTGTTCGATTGAAACTCTTGTGACAATTTTCTTGTGGAAATCTACAGTTTGTTCGTAAATATTTAAGTTAAGCAAGTGGTTATGGGACATGAAGCTAAACTCATATATTTACTAGCTTAGCGTAATTGACACTTCTCGTTGAGCATGACGATCATCTTTGTGATTTAGGCTAGCATTGTGCGATGTCTTTTTGATTTGGTTCATCGGATGTCAAGCTGTACGACGTCGTTATTCCCTTTTGATTGTATTTTGGTTCATCGGATGTCACGCTATACGACGTCGTTGTTCCCTTTGATTGTGTTTTGGTTCATCGAATGTCACGCTGTAAGACGTCGTTGTTCCCTTTGATTGTGTTTTGGTTCATCGGATGTCACGCTGTACGACGTCGTTGTTCCCTTGGATTGTGTTTTGGTTCATCGGATGTCACGCTGTACGACCTCGTTGTTCCCTTTGATTGTGATTTGGTTCATCGGATGTCATGCGGTACGACGTCGTTGTCCCCTTTGATTGTGATTTGGTTCATCAAATGTCACGCTGTACGACGTCGTTGTTCCCTTTGATTGTGTTTTTGTTCATCGGATGTCACGCTGTACGACATCGTTGTTCCCTTTGATTGTGATTTGGTTCATCGGATGTCACGCTGTACGACGTTGTTGTTCCCTTTGATTGTGTTTTGGATCGTCGGACGTCACGCTATACGACGTCGATGCTCCGAATTATTTGATTTCTGGATTTCTTGTGTTGATTTCTGGAATTTATGTTTCACCAACTTTTACGATTGGCATTGATATATATGTCATTTATTGTGGCTTGGTGAATGAAATTAGGAGAATGACATTCCTTTTGATCCTTGAGTAGATTTTTGTGATATTGATTAATCTCTTGTTGATTTTCAATTACTTATATATATATATCACAGCTTGGCACCGTGATTATTATACGTTTAGTCATATCTCTTATTCTATATCATTTCATCTGATATTTATAGCTAGACTGATCCGTTTATTATTTTCTTCTTAAATAATACTCGGGTCAGACTGAGATATTGCAGGTGCTTCCTCATGGCTTCCTATCTGGAACCATCTTCTGACTTTTGGCTAACTACTATAGTTTAGTAGTTTTTTGTTGTATGCATTTGAGAAATAGACTCCTTGATGTATACATATTCTTTTGTCTTGCACTTGTATCTATCCTTTTGTGATGTTGTGGATCTTATTTGACCACTACTCTGATGTACACTTTCATGTGTTATATTCATATCTATTTCCGCCTCTGTGATATGAATTATCTGTGACTGATTTGTGTTATGCTTATTTCTATGTTTGTTTCCAAAGATTATTATAGCCACTGTGTAGTGGCTTTGTGTTTGTATCGGTATGTCAGATTCCCCCTTGAAAATTAAATGCATGTTATACTATCTGACATATCGGTGCTCGCGCAAAGCAATTACACGGATGGTCGCTCCTCAACAGCCTTATTCTCCGTGCTAGTTGACAGCATTACACCGTAGTGTTCTTGTCTAGCGTGGCTATAGAGGTGGGGCGTCACAGCTTGGTATCAAAGCCAAACTTTGGAACAATACGAAATATTGTAACAAGGATCATCGTCCTAAGTCTATCTTAGGAGTCGTGCTTTAGGATTTAATTCGAGTCTTCGTACCGATTCATCCTATTTTCTTTATGATTCCTTGTTTTATCTATCAAGGTTTCTTGATACTTATTTTGAGAATAACTTTTTCCTCTTCTTTCTTTCTTTCTTAAAGAAGAGAAATGGTTAGACCAGGCCGTTCCAGCGCTGGTCAATCTAGTGCTACTCCCTAAGATGGAGTATTCATGTCTGCCCAGCAGCTTTTAGATCTCGTGAAGAATGCTCAAGCTGCAGGACCCATTCCAGAGCCTACTCATCCTAGATCTGGTTTTGCACGCTTGTGCAGAGACTACATCGATTTGGGTGGAAGGCCATTCAAGGGATCCGAGAGTGTTATTGAAATTCAAGCTTGGCTCAAATCATGCGATCGCATCTTTTCTCGCATGAACCTTATTGACCTTCATCGAGTCCAAGTGGCTTCTAGCATGCTCCAAGAAAGAGCGTTAAATTGGTATGAGCTCTTGACTTCGGAGATTATCGAAGCAGATCTTACTTGGGAGCAATTCCGGGAAAGATTCGAATTGAAATTTGTACCGGAGGCTGAAAAGGTAACTTTAGCCCGGCGTTTCATAGACCTTGTTCAAGGTGAATCTTCTGTGACAGACTATGTCGCATCTTTCGAATCTCTTTCTAAATACGGGGTTGAGTATATTAATACCCCAATGAAGAAAAATCAGAGATTTGTCTATGGCTTGAATAAGAATCTTAAGAAGCCATTACTTTTGAAACTAGAAGTTTCATTTGATCAGCTTATTGATATAGCTCTTCGTCTTGAAGGGGCCAATAGAGAAAGCGATATTGAAGTTGTGCGTGCCAAACAGAACTTCAACAACAACATGAAGAGGCCTATTATATTCAAAGGCCCCAATCCCATCAAGAAAGGGAAGCAACAAACTCCGATAGCAAAGACTCCTACTTCTAGTCGTGGACGATGCTACAATTGTGGTTCCACGGACCACTATGCAAGGGAGTGCCCGAAACCTCTCTTTTGCCGTTATTGCAAAAGTTTGGGTCATCTTATGTCTGCATGTCCCATTCTTCAAAGTAGGAGAGAGGGAGAGCTGAATATTATGCAACTCCAAGTGACACTTCTCTTGGTCAAGGTATTTTTCACTCAATCCTTGATGGCATTGTTTTATTTCGTGATCTTCTTATTTGAGTTCTTTTTGATATGGGTTCCATCTCACTATTTTATATCAAAAGAACTAGTTGATTCTTTTTCTTTGAAAATATTTTGGGTTTGATGATTTCTTTGAGAGTTGCGAATCCGGATGGTAGATCCGCAACACTCAATTTGCTCTCTATTATGTCGAAATTGTTTTATGTGATTTTTCTGTCCGAGCCGATTTTTACTTAGGCTTCGGAATTTACTTTTGTAAGGATTGGCTTAATTATTATGAGGCCATATCCTTTGTCCCGTGTGGACTATTCATCTTTGACATTTTCAATCTGTTAAGCAGATTTCTATTTTTCCTTTATGATTTTGATTCCAACTTGATGGCATCATTTTATTCCTTAAGCCCACTTATAAGGAAAGTATTATTTCTCTCATTCATGTAGTTTGAGAAATTTTCTGGTAATTTTGAGCTTGTCTTAGGATTATCACCTAAGTTATCTTTTGTGTGGTGCTAAGGTCTTTTCAGTTTGACCTTACCACCCATTTTCATTTGCTACGAGTTGCGGAAGTTAGCATTCCACTTACCGCATTCCGCACTTGTTATGATTCCTATGAATGAATTATTATGTCATTCAGTTTGTCCAGCTTATTTCATCCATTTTAGGTATCGAGCATTCTATCGAATATCTCGATGATTCCATTTTTGCATTTATTGATTTTGGATGAAAATAGCAATTTAAAATTTTTGCAAATCTTCTTCGTAAGATTTATTTATAAGTATAACTGGATTTTTGTTCTTAAAACGAACAAGAATATTCTTAGAAGTTTTTGAGAAACTTACTTATCTATATAATATGATTTTGTGATTGTATTGCCCATTTAGTGTTTTAAGAATTCTGGTCGATGCGCTTGATCAACGTTATCGATAAGAATCTCCTAAACGCTTTGATGAGACAATCAGACACGATATATTAACTTGTAAAAATGTAAATTTTTCTAGAAAGATTATTACGTAAAGATAAATGTAATTTTGAAAGTTTTAGTTTTTCGGGAAAGAGGATTATTTAAAAGAACTCTTCCTTTCGATACTCTTATTCTTGTGATTCCTGAAGGGGAACCAAGACTTTGCTATTTGTACCGATACTAGTCGTATTGGTTTGGATGTCGTTCTCTTGCAAAGGGGAACGTGCTATCACTTGTGCTTCTAAATCATTATAGCTTATCGAGACTAGATATGCCACTCATGATCTAGTGCTCGCGGCTATTGTTTTTACTTTTGGAATTTGGCATCATCATATTTGGATGAGAAATTTGTTCTCTACTTCGATCATGAATCTTTGGAATATTTATTTTCCCATAAGGAACTTCATGTTGACTCGAGTTCCTAGCATCTTATGATCTGGATATTCTTTCTATTTCCGAAGGGGAAATCGTGTTGCCAACGCGCTTTGTCATAGGCAACAAGTTGTTGATTCTTTGATGTTGTCTGAATGGAATTATCTTTTTATCAAGTTCATCGAACGTTTTGATATACTTCGTTTTATTGAGCTTTATCTCTTTTTTTTTATGGACTAGCGTCTGATGTTCTTTTATGGTGTTCGGTTCATCGGATGTACTGTTATTATACTACATCGATGTTCCGTTTTATCTGGATCAATGGATGTACCATTATTATACTACATCGTTGTTCCGGTTTATTGGTTCATTGGACGTACCGTTTTTGTACTACGTCGGCGTTCCGAAATTATTCGGGCTTTGGTTCATTAGGCATACCGTTTTTGTACTACGCTGATGTTCCAAATTATTTGAGTTTCTAGTTTCTCGGGCGTACTGTTATTATACTACGTCGTTGCACCAGCTCAATTTTCTGCTATTCTTGACGTTCTCCACGTCTTTTATCTACGGAAATGCCTTAGGGATTCCGATTTTTGTTCTTGAGCCCGGTGTTATTGAGGAAATTGAAGTTTCACCAGATTTGATTTATGAGCAACACTCCATTCGCATCATTGCTTCGGAGGTTGAGCGCCTTCGGAATAACGATATTCTTCTTATGAGGTTCAATGGTTCTCAAATCCCAAGGATTTCTCTTGAGAAATCTTGAGAATTCATCGAACGAAAACTTTCGGATTTACTCCTTCGTGCTCTTTATGGTGGACTTCTTGATTCAAATTTTCTTTTGTGTGGATATGCTTCCATGGTTATTACTTCTTATTTTACTCTGAACTATTGAGAGGACGCAATTTCTTTAAGGAGGGGAGTCTATACCAACCCGCATATTTGTCGATTTTATATTTAAATATTTTATTTAAATATTTTATCGATACTCGGAATTTAGTCCGAAAAGCTACTTTTTGCATACGGTCGAATTAGGACACGGGACCACTCCCATTGAGTTTAAAATACCATTTGCGACCTTTTTGAGTATAAGCTTCGATATGTTTGGAGAAAGTTGATTTTTGCTACTTTTTACTTAGGTCTTTGGTTTGGGCTGAGCCCATTGACCCCCACTTATGTATTCAGTCCAAACCACCTCTCCTCTTCATTCACTCCTCATTTCCTAACTCTCTCAAGTTCAAGAGAATAATGGGGGAAAAGATTGGAAATTAGAATTCCTAAGCCCTAGTTCATTTGCAAAATCCAAGCTTTAGCTCCAAATTCAAGAGAACCCATTGGTAAGCCTTCTCTTCTTCTTCTCCAACTCATTCTCACTTTGATTTCAAAAATTTCCTAAACCTAACTTTGGGAATTTTCCTCTTTTTGAGAATAGATTCAAGCTCGTTTGGGTTGTGTTGAAGAGTGGTTGATTCTCCCTTTGCTTTCAAGCTTCTTCTTCATTGATTTGGGTTCAAAGGTGAGATTTTTATCTCACATCTTAGCCTATATTTATCTCCGATTGTTGGGTATGAATTCCTAACACTTATTCTTGTGAAAGTGCTTTTGGTTTGGATTGATTTGGTGAATATTCCAATTTTTAGTGTTTTGGGTTCAATTCTTTAAAAATCATAGCTTTGATGTTTGAATGTGTTTTTGATTATGCATCGAAGAGCTTATAGGGCGGGTAGTCGATTGGCATAAACCCTTAGTGTCGTTGCTCGAGCGAATGCAATTTGATCGAGATTTGCACCTCATCCAAAATAGGGCAGGGGAGTGCTGGCAACAGGTTCGGCCGACCAAGCCCCTTGGCCGGCCGACCGACCTGTAGCCCAGGCACTTCCTGCCTCTGTTTTGGAAGTGCGGGTTACAGGGTTCGGCCGACCGAGCCCCTGGGCCGGTCGACCGACCTGGTGTCCGAGCACTTCCAACCCCTGGTTCGGTCAACCGACTCAAGGAGTCTGGTTGACCGACCTGCTGCTATTTGCCAACTATGCCTATTTTGCCTAGTTGTCTGAATTTCCAACTTTAATCGATTCGTGTTGTTTCCCTTTTGTTGTATTCATTTATTATCGGCTTTGATGACTTATTTTCTTCGGGAATTCTTGGAATATCCATTTCGATGGATTCGGTGTCGATTTCTTTGGATTCTAATCACGTCTTCGAACGTGAATTTTAGTGATTGATTGTTCCTACAATCTTCTTTGTGATTTGTCACTTTAAAAATATAAAGGTTTTCTATACTAGTAGTAAATATCAAAACTCTTTCTTCAAATGATTTCAACACTATTTTATTGCAAAGCTCGTTTCATAAACCGTTTTCCAATCTATTAGTATATACAAGCCTTTACCTCACTCGTATGAGAAATCTAATTAAACGCCTTAGTAAAACGAGTGGTACGAAACGCTTGCGTTTACCTCGTCGGTTAATTCTTGGACTTGTTCGATTGAAACTCTTGTGACAATTTTCTAGTGGAAATCTACAGTTTGTTCGTAAATATTTAAGTTAAGCAAGTGGTTATGGGACATGAAGCTAAACTCGTATATTTACTAGCTTAGTGTAATTGACACTTCTCGTTTAGCATGATGATCATCTTTGTGATTTAGGCTAGCATTGTGCGATGTCTTTTTGATTTGGTTCATCGGATGTCACACTGTACGACGTCGTTGTTCCCTTTTGATTGTCTTTTGGTTCATCGGATGTCACGCTGTACGACGTCGTTGTTCCCTTTGATTGTGTTTTGGTTCATCGGATGTCACGTTGTACGACGTCGTTGTTCCCTTTGATTGTGTTTTGGTTCATCGGATGTCACGCTGTACGACGTCGTTGTTCCCTTTGATTGTGTTTTGGTTCGTCGGATGTCACACTGTATGATGTCGTTGTTCCCTTTGATTGTGATTTGGTTCTTCGGATGTCACGCTGTACGACGTCGTTGTCCCCTTTGATTGTGATTTGGTTCATCGGATGTCACGTTGTACGACGTCGTTGTCCCCTTTGATTGTGATTTGGTTCATCGGATGTCACGCTGTACGACATCGTTGTTCCCTTTGATTGTGTTTTGGTTCATAGGATGTCACGCTGTACGACGTCGTTTTTCCCTTTGATTGTGATTTGGTTCATCGGATGTCACGCTGTACGACGTCGTTGTTCCCTTTGATTGTGTTCTGGATCGTCGTACGTCACGCTGTATGACGTTGATGCCCCAAATTATTTGATTTCTGGATTTCTTGTGTTGATTTCTTGAATTTATGTTTCACCAACTTTTACTATTGGCATCGATATATATGTCATTTATTGTGGCTTGGTGAATGAAATTAGGAGAATGACATTCCTTTTGATCCTTGAGTAGATTTTTGTGATATTGATTAATCTCTTGTTGATTTTCAATTACTTATATATGTCACAGCTTGGCATCGTGATTATTATACGTTTAGTCATATCTCTTGTTCTATATCATTTCGTCTGATATTTATAGCTAGACTGATCTGTTTATTATTTTCTTCTTAAATAATACTCGGGTCAGACTGAGATATTACATGTGCTTCCTCATGGCTTCCTATCTGGAACCATCTTCTGACTTTTGGCAAACTACTATAGTTTAGTAGTTTTTTGTTGTATGCATTTGAGAAATAGACTCCTTGATGTATACATATTCTTTTGTCTTGCACTTTTATCTATCCTTTTGTGATGTTGTGGATCTTATTTGACCACTACTCTGATGTACACTTTCATGTGTTATATTCATATTTATTTCCGCCTTTGTAATATGAATTATCTGTGACTGATTTGTGTTATGCTTATTTCTATATTTGTTTCCGAATATTATTATAGCCACTGTGTAGTAGCTTTGTGTTTGTATCGGTATGTCGGATTCCCCCTTGAAAATTAAATGCAAGTTATACTATCTGACATATCGGTGCTCGCGCAAAGCAATTACATGGATGGTCGCTCCTCAATAGCCTTATTCTCCGTGCTAGTTGACAGCATTACACCATAGTGTTCTTGTCTAGCGTGGGTATAGAGGTGGGGCGTCACACACTATACACACACACACACAAAAATTTCAATTACAGTACAAATTTTTCTGCATCGCATTTTTTACATACATTTGCACCTCACTATATTTCACTCGTTCACTCGTATTTTATCTTCAACTCTAGTCCAGATTAAATACAGCATCTGTGCAATCTGTAAAAATAAACACTAACTCTGTAAAATTGAAAGAGAAATATTTTTACAAGTTAAAATAAAATGTAATTTTGAAAATATTATTTTCCTCGGTTATTTGGGTTGTTCGTCATCATTTAAATTTGAATTCATCATATACGAACATCTTGTGACATGCACAGTGGATCACTGTACATGCCACAAGGCCGTGCACACCGATATATACACTTGAAAAAATTGCAGGGACAGGAGAGTGCAAGGTCAAACACAAATCAAAAGCCGTGTTCAACTCAAGTGCAATAAAAATAAAGTAATAACATGACCACAAGGTCAAACCCGAGCTGCAAACTGGATTCAACACAGGTGCAATCAAATGTAGAAGCTTAAGAAAATTGTCAAATATAAGTGATTATGCAACATGCACATACGAAGTGGTGCACTGCAAATTCAAGCCAAGATTTCATGTCGAACAAGACAAAGTCAAAGACCATGCACCAAGTATACATGAACCGAAGCATGCACATAGCAGCAGCACGCAAGCAAATACAAATACAACAAGACCACATATAACACGGAATGGACTGATACAATTAACTCGACCAGTTCAATATGCTGTGCACCAAAACCAAGGCTACGAGTTCAAATGCATACAACCAAATACAAGTCCATGAAGCACATGTGCCCAGACCAAAGACACAAAAACAAGTAATGCATCAGTGAAACAACTCAGTATGCAAACCAGTACAGTTGCAAATACAAGTCAATAAGCACCAGTGGCAACCGGTTGTTATAACAAAGACAAGCCGTAGTCTATTCTCAATGCATATACAATGAATGTACAGACTCAATGATACAACATGCATATGACACAAGACTGCAAACAAGTCTTGAAACCAGACTACATTGGAACAAAGGCTTCAAAAACGAACTTAACAATTATAACAAAGTCAAGTAGCAGGATAAAGTCTTACAGGAATCAAAGCCGGATGAACAGTTTATAAGTTTCAAGTCGAGTCAAAGCTAGAGATACAGAACTTATAAACACTTCGATATGTCATGGCTAAAATCGAACAAGTATACATGTATGCAGTGACAGCGTCAGAGAGTATATGTAGAGTATAACAAAGTGAAGGTCGTAGGTAAATCAAGGTACAAACCGAAGTCAACATAAATTCAAATTGAACAGTGACAGTGCCGAAGTCAGGTAATGAAAAAATTCTAGTCGAAGCCATGAGAAATTGAACATAGTCAAAATATCATTACAAATCACCATGGCCGAAGTCAAAGCAATGCCTAAGTTCAAATCAAAAAATTCAAAGCCATGATGACCAAGAAATTGAGCCGTGATAATCAAGCAAGATGAATTATATGAATTTGAACAAGTCAGTACAATCTCAAACATTCAAGCAAAACTAAGTGGCCGAGATGAATTCGGAACAAAATAATTAACGAATTCAAATAATAAATTCTAAGGAAACTTTAGGGAATTAAAACCCTATATAAACCATAACATCATTGGCTACCAAAAGCATTCGAGTTTGAAGCTAAACAGAGAACAGTAAATCAACAACTCAAATCGAGTTCGAATCAAGGCAAAACAACAGTGCATTTAAACGACATGATTCTCATACCAGATTCGTTGATTCAAACTCAATACTAGGAGCAGCTGTGTGCAAAAATAAGAGAAAATCACTCGATTAAGCAACCAAAGCAAGATTTTATAACCGAATGATCAATTGAAGCGGCGTCTTAATTTCCAGGAACCCTAATTTTTAAAAGACCGAGCAACGCAACATTTTTCACAAAGAAGATGGACGGGCCGAAGAATAAAGAGAGGAAGGGATATTAAATTTGGGCTGGTCTTGTTTACATTATATAAGGCTTTAATTTTTTAAATTAGGGTTTCGTGTTATTTAATTTGTTCTTATTGTATTTTCCTTTTAAACATTTGCATTTTCTAGTCGTATGATAAGGGGACAAACAACGGTGGTGTCGTTCGAGAATTCGCAACTCAGTGGCTGAGTTGTGGCAGGGTTTTGAGCGTAGATTTAAGGTTAGTCGATAACGGATGTCGCAAGTTTACATGTGTAAGCATAAGACTACTTAATTTCTAGTAGAAACCTTGGGGGCACCACGTAGGCATGGTTTTGCCGATACTGGGTAAATCTGTATGCTCTATTTACTGCTTTTATTATTCTTCTATTATCTTTGCTGTTGTTACTTGCCTATTATCTATGCTGAAAATATTTTATACACTTCCGCAATAAATTTTTATAATTGATACTATCACCCTATTCACCCCCCTTTAGGGTGAAATCGATCCTACAACAAGATCCACTACAAGCCAAAAGAATAGGCACATGTACTACATAAAAGAATAAGTACACATCAAAGAGTCTCTATCTCATATACATGAAAGACAAAAACTACTAAGCTAAAGTACTTAGCTAAAAGTTAGAAGATAGTCCCTACTAAGAAGTCTAGTGGAAGCACTTGAAACACCTCGGTCCGACCCGAGTATTATTTAAGAAGAAAAATAATAAACGGATTAGTCTAGCTACAAATATCTTATAAGACAAGATATAATAAGAGATATGACAAAAATATATGATATCAATAATACCATATTGTGAATAGTATATATTTTATAACAATGAAAATCATGCAATATCTCAAATTTTCTCAAACACCTAAAAAGAATTTCATATTCTTTAGCTTATTCACCAAACCTCAAATATTGACAAAACATATTAATCCAAATCACAAAAAATTGGTGAAACACAAATTCTAGAAATCAATAATTAGAATCCATAAAACACGAAGGGGAAGGCCTACCACAAATGGGAGCATGAAACTCAACAACACGCGTATCACAAAAGGGATGCTATCCTATGGTCACTAACCCAAAAAATTTGTGGCCGAAGCTCCACCGAAATGGCCCGAAGACCATGGGTCACTACCCCAATAAATTGAGCCGAATCTCCACCGTAATGGCTTGAAGACCATGGGTCACTACCTCTAGAAAATTGAGTTGAAGCTCCACCGAAGCGGCCCGAAGACCATGGGTTACTACCCCACCAATTGAGCTGAAGCTCCACCAACGAAGTAAAGACAAGCATTTCATACGACTTGTTTTGCTAAATCGTATAATTGGACTTCTTATACGAATGAGATAAAGGTTTATATTATTGATAGATTGGAAAATGGTTTTAAAACGAGTTCTGTATTAAACACTATTGAAATCATTTTTGTGAAAGTGTTTTAGTATTCACTACTAGTATAAAAACCTTCATATTTTAAAGCGACAAATCACAGAAATGATTGTAAAAACAACCTATCACCAAAAATCCACATTCGACGACGTGAATTAAAACTATGAAATTCGATACCAAATCCATCAAATGGAAACACCAAAAATCTAGAAATGAAGTCATCAAAGTCGATATTGATTGACAATAACTATTCAGATCGTCAAAGATCGATAAAAATTGAAAATCCACTCAAAAACAGGCAAAATAGGCAAAATTCAACAAAATTAGACGTTTGACCGGTTTAACTAAACGACTGACCCTGGGTTCAAGAAATTTATATTTTTTTCTCCTTTTTCTTTTTATTTTTTAAAGCCTCCCAGAAGTCTAGTTATTTTTAACCAAACGTCTGATCCTGGGCTCTAATAATTTATTTTCATTTTTATTATTTATTTTTTCGGAAGCCTTCACACGTTTGATAGGTTCAACCAGATATCTGGTTGCCTGAACTACGCAAAAATTTGCCAAGGCCATTGATGGCCAGATCAACTCGGTAGCTTTCGAATGAGCGACGGAGGCAAGGGATTTATGCCATGTGACAACCTAGCCATATATGCTCTTCAATATACCCCAAATAACATGTCCAAACATTCAAAATTGGATCTTTAAAGATTTTGATTTCAAAATACCAAAATTGGAAAATTCACCAAACCAATTCAAATCAAAAAAAATTGAACATGAAATAGATGTTAGGAATTCATACCAACAATGAAAGCTATAGACATAGATGTGAGTTCAAGACCTAACCTTTAAACTTAAAAAAACGAATGAGAAGCTCTAACACAAAGCAAGACCAATTCCTCGTCACCACACCTCTAGAATCTTCAATCTATTATAAAATGCAAATTTTTTCCTATGTTAGGTTATAGGAAAAATCAAGAATTGAAGAGGGATTGAGATGGAGAAGATGAAGAGGATGCTTAACTAAGCTTCTCCTTAATTTTAGAACTTGCACTTGAATTTCATAAGGGAATTAAGGCTTGGAATTTAGTTTCCTCTTCCTACCATTTTTTCTAGGGCTTGAGTGTATTAGGAAATTATAAATGGAATGATTGAAGAGGAGTGGAATGGAAGGCATTTGGTATTCTCTTATTGGGTTAGTGGGCCAGAACCCAACCCAAAGCGCAAACGAAAATACCAAAATCCTAATCAACTCCAAATATATCGATGTTTATACTTAAACATGAGTGGTCTTAAGTCCAGATTCGACAGTTTACAAAAAGTCACATTTCAGATTTTAATCCGATTAACAATGCTATATTTAAACAAAACATTTAAATATATAATCGTAAAATTACAGGTTATTGCAGACTCTCCTCCTTCAAGAAATTACGTCCTCGCAATATATAAGATGGAAACAAGAAGTAACAACCATTCTAAGGCATAACAACACAAAAGAAAATTTTGACGTGAGAAGTTTACCTTATGAAGCCTGGGAGAGTAAGTCCGGATGAGTTCGCTCGATGATTTCTCTGCATTCCCAAAAAAATCCTTAGGATTTGTGGAGCATTGAATTTTCACAAGCGGAACATCTTTATTATGAAGGCGTTTAACCTCCATAGCAAAGATACGAATAGGACGTTGCTCATAGGTCAAATTAGGCGAAACCTCAATTCCTTAAGTAGGAATTGGCTCAAGAATAAAGTCGGAATCTTTAAGGCATTTTCGTAGTTGAGGAACGTCAAATACGTCATAAATATCGAAAAATTGAGCCGGTAGTGAAAGGCTAAAAGCATAGAACCAATGCGTTCGGTGATGGGAAATGGGCCAATATATCGAGGTGCTAACTTTCCCAATCGACTGAAACGCACAACACCCTTCATAGGTGAAACACGAATGAACACCAAAACTCATACAGAAAATTCTAATTTCTTTCTTCGGTTAACGACACTTGATTTTTGTCTACTTTGAGCTCCTCTCATCCTATGACGAAAAAGGTCAATCTTTTCTGTGGAATCACGAATAAAATTTGGACCTAAAACAGCTTCTCACCGGCTTCAGTCCAACATGATAGAGATGGACATGGCCTTCTGTAGATGCCTCAAAAGGTGCTACACCAATACTAGATTGGAAGCTATTATTATAAGAAAACTCGATAAGAGAAATATGCTCATTTCAACTTCCACAAAAATCAAGAACACATGCATAAAGGAGATCTTCAAGAGTTTGATTCACACGCTCGGTTTGTCCATCGGACTAAGGATGATAAGTGGTGCTGAAATTAAGCTTCATTCCTAAAGCTTTTTGAAGATCCTTCCAAAATCCACCAGTAAATAATGGATCACGATCGACAATAGTAGAAGTAGGAAGTCCATGCAATTTAACAATTTCTTTGACATAGAGTTTGTAACGCAGCTTTGACTAGGCTCCAACAGTTTAGATACCAAACTGTCACAACCTATACAGGATCTTCCTCACGAAATGATGATTTCGTATCAAATAAACCGATAGAACGATAAATGCTTAGTTCCGTTGATCGTGATGATGTCGGAATCTAGCTATCTCCAACCCGTTGATCTCGCAAGATGTCGTGTTGAAAGATCTACAATTCGATCGTTGATCACTCGTAAGTGATACCGAGAATTGGCTTCAAATTCGTTGATTCGCTCACGAATAACCCGAAGATGGAAAGTAGAAGGAGATCACACTCAACTTCCAACAATGGTGGCCAAAGCTCACACAACAATTTATTTCAAAATCAACTCCTTTACAAATGACAACACACCCCCGTTTATAGGAAATTACAACACACACGTGACTTAACATATGCGATTCACGATATACGACTTAACAACAATTACAACACAACATCACACGACTTAACAATACTACACATATGCGATTTAACAATACAATACATACGTGACTTAACAATACAATGCGACATAAGACTTAACAACAATACGAAGTTACAACACATACGACTTAACAACAATGCGACATAAGACTTAACAACAATACGAGTTAACAACAATGCGACATAAGACTTATCAACAAACGAGTTACAACATCATCCGACTTAACTATAGAGCTTGCTAGTTTATTAAGTCGCTTTTGCCTTAACTCGTTGGGTCGTTGCTCGTTGAGTCGCTAGGCCGGTAAGTCGCTTGTGTCGTTAGATAGCTAAGTCGCTTTTTGCTTTAGGCCAATGGGTCGCTTCCTGCTGTCGGTCGTTGGGTCGTTTAGACGCTAGGTCGTTGGGTCGCTCCCTACCGTAGGTCGTTAAGGCAGGCGACATATGATGGTTGGGCGACTTAAGGTGAGCGACATATGTTGGTTGCGACTTAACATGATGCGCTGCATCATTTCTCCCCTGGTTGAAAAGAATTCGACCCCGAATTTACACTTTCCTCTTCTTCGACATACTTATTCTCATGATATATGGATATGATCTAGCAATCTTAACTGATAAGCATTCTCATTAATCTTTTTAACGATGTCCAAAGGACCAATCTTTCTAGCAGCTAGTTTGTTGTAAGTACTAATAGGAAATCGATCCTTAGTCAATAATGCATATACAAAATCTCCTTCTTTGAACTCAACATTTCGTCGTTTAATATCTGCGGATTGGTTATATTTCTCATTCGCCTTAAGCAATCGTTCCTGCACAACCTTGTGGCACTCTTGCAATTCATTCACAAAATCACTAGCTCGTTTGATCACTCCTTTCTGCTGTGGTACTATAGATAAATCCCATGGCCCCTTAGCAATTATTGACTAAACGACCCGGAATGGACATAACCCAGTGCTACGATTAACTGCATGGTTGTGTGCAAACTCAGCTTGACACTGCTTGGAATCCCAACTCTTCAAATTGTCATTCACGAGGCATCTCAATATATTAACTAGGGATCTATTCACAACTTCTGTCTATCCATCCGTCTGTGGATGATAAGCACTACTAAATTTCAGCTTTGTCCCGACCATTCTCTATAGACTCATCCAAAAATGACTCAGAAAATGAGTGTCTCTATCCGTACAATAGATTCAGGCAACCCGTGAAGGCGATAGATCTCTCTGAAGTATAAATGTGCGACATTAACTGCATCTGAAGTCTTCTTGCATGCGATAAACTGTACCATTTTTGAAAACCGATCAACCACCACGTAGATAGAATCATTGCCACATTGCGTCCTCGGCAAACCCAATACAAAGTCCATACTAACATCCACCCATGGTTTAGTTGGTATAGACAAAGGCATATATAAACCTGCATTTGTTGCGGTTCCCTTTGAAACTTGACAAATATGGCACCTCTGAACGAACTTTTCAACCTCCTTCCTCATTGACGGCCAAAAATAAGACTTCGAGATCAACTGTATAGTATGGTCATGGCCTGCGTGTCCTTCTTCATGTAATTCTTTGATGATTTTCATTCGTAGACTGCAATCTGGAATATACAATTGATTTCCTTTGAATAGAAAACCTTCAACCAGCATATATCCAGCCATGTTTCCCTGCTTGACTTTGTCTAGGATTTCGGAAAAATATAAATCTGAATAAGAAGATCAGGAAGTAAGTGAAAACCCATCACTTCTACTTGCATGGTTGTTAGTAAATTATTCCTCCGACTCAATGCATCGGCGATGCGATTAGTTACTCCAGACTTGTGCTTTATGACGAAGGTAAATTGCTGCAAATAAGCTATCCGCAATGCGTGCCTAGCTGAAATTTTATTCTGCCCTTGTAAATGTTTCAATGCTTCATGATCTGTATACAAAACAAATTCTTTGTGGAATAAGTAATGTCTCCAATGCTTCATGGCCTGCACAATAGCATAAAACTCCACATCATAAGTACTGTAACTCATTTTTGCTCCAGAAAGGTTTTCACTGAAATTGGCAATTGGACGTCCCTTCTGACTCAACACTCCTCCAATTCCAACTTTGGATGCATCTGTATGTAACTCAAACAGTAACTGAAAATCTGACAACACTAGAATCGGTGCTGAGGTTAAAAGTTCCTTGATTTGTTCACAAGCAAATCCTGCCTCTTTCGTCCATGAAAACTGCTTTCCTTTCATACAATCAGTAACAGGATCCATTACACTACTAAGGTGCGGTATAAATCTTCGATAAAATGAAGCTAACCCATGGAAACTTCTGATTTCTGTTAAAGTTTTGGGTTGTGGCCAATTTCTGATTGCGGCTACTTTACTCTGGTCCACTTGTATCCCTTCCTTAGTCACGACATAACCCAGAAATAAAACATTTAGCGTCATGAACACGCATTTTTTCGTTGCTGCATAGAACTGTTCTTGACGAAGAATAGTTAACACCTTTCACAAGTGTTGAATGTGCTCCTTTGTGCTAGCACTATATATCAAGATATCGTCAAAGTAGACTACAACAAACTTCCCGATGTAAGGTCTGAAAATTTGATTCATCACCCTCATAAATGTAATTGGTGCATTAGATAGACCAAATGGCATGACCATCCATTCATATAATCCTTCCCGAGTCTTGAATGCTGTCTTCCATTCATCACCTGGTCTTATGCGAATCTGATGATAACCACTCTTTAGGTCGATCTTAGAAAAGATTACAGACCCACTAAGTTGATCCAATAGATCATCAAGTCTTGGCATAGGAAATCTGCATCTGAAAGTTATTTTGTTGAGTGCCCTGCTCTCTGTACACATTCTCCATGACCATCTTTCTTTGGTGCCAACAGAGCTAGTACAACACAAGGACTGAGACTCTCTCGAACACGCCCTTGCTTAAGCAACTCCTCAACTTATCTCCTCAACTCTTCATGCTCTTTTGGACTCATACGATAATGCGGCCTATGCGGTAAAACAGCACCTGGCACTAGATCAATTTGATGTTGTATATCCCTTAATGGTGGTAATTCCTTAGGTAATTCCACAGGAAAGACATCTTCAAATTCATTTAACACCGGTCTAACCTCCGCGGGAATTTCAAGATCTTCACTTGTTTCATACCCAATTAACATAAACAATTCAGCACTATCTTTCACTTCTTCAACGAATTCTCTCGTAGATAATAGACTAGTTGATTCCACTTTCTTCTCTGACTTGCTTTCACTTTGTTCACGCTTCTTAGGAAATAAGGTAACTTGGGTCCTTTCGAACATGAAACTGTAGCTGTTGGTGCGACCATTATGTTGTACAGCTCTATCATATTGCGATGGTCTTCCCAATAGTAGATGACATACATCCATATCGACAACATCACACCATATATCATCTTTGTACTTCTTCCTAATAGAAAATGTAACAAATGCTCGTCTTCCCACTGTCACTTCTCCACCTTTCTTTAGCCACGCCAGTTTATAAGGTCTAGGGTGTTTTTCAGTCTTCAACCCTAACTTCTTGACGGCTTCTTCAGAAATAATGTTATCGCAGCTTCCCGCATCAATAACAAATCGACAAACCTTTCCCAAGATAGTACATGTAGACTGAAAGATATTGCTTCTCAGCCAACTAGAATCATTCTCATGCTTTGGCACTAAAAAAGACCTCCTTATCATCAAATTACACCCTTCGTCTCCTGACACAACTTCTTCATCTTCATCAAACTTTGATGGTTGAGAATAATCAATTTCAGTTTCCACATGCTCATACTCACATTCCTCTGCAATTAATGCTCTCTTCTTTGGCTTTGTACATTCATTACTTTTATGGCCAAACTCCTGACAATTATAGCACTTGATACTGTTATTGACCTTTGCTTTAGCGGCTTCATTGACAATTGGTTTATTGACTACCTTGGAAACATTAGCACTGCTACTAGCACCCTTATTCTGGTTGTTAGAAACCGTAAAAACACCAATTCCTCGTCTCCCTTGTTTCTCCCAAGCTAGAGCTTTCTGATGTGCTTCAGCAACAGACATTGGATTAAACATATTAACCATGTCTTGAATTTGCATTCATAACCCTCCAACATATCTAGCCGTTAGTTGTTCATCGGTTTCCATAATATCATTCCTTGCAATCAATTGATAGAATTCATCTGCATAGTCATTTACTGTTTTCGTCCCTTGTCTCAAATTCTGCAAACGTTGATACATAAGGGATTGATAATTGTACAGTAAGAAAGTCACTTTCATCATCTTTCTCATCTTCTCCCAAGTGACAACTTTTGATTTTCCCATTCTCTCCCGAGTTAGTTTAGTTTGTTGCCTCCAAGCTATAGCTCTTCCCCTTAGTTTTGTAGCAATTAATTGGACTCTGCGATTCTCAGGCACCTCCTTGAATTTCAAAATTTCTTCAACATTCGACAACCAATCAAGAAATTCTTCTGCTTGCATACCACCTTTGAATTCTGGAATTTCCATCCTCATACCCGACTCCCATTTACGATCATTTTCTGCATCCAGATATTGATTTCGCACTTGGCCTCGATTTCGATAATGAATATTGCCTCCATCACCATCCTCCTCAAAATCATATGTATTCCGATATCGATCCTGACCATCTATGTCCCTACAACCACGCATATCCCTTCTACCCTGTCTTTCGGCATCACGATATGTCTCATTTTCAAACCCACGTTGAGCTCTTCCCTCTTCATTTCGGTACCCATGGTGGTCTCGCCTCGTTGAAACTGATGATTCTCTCCTATCTCGATAAGACTAGGGTGACATCCTCCTTTCTTTCGAAACCGATGGTGAAACCCTGTTTCCACTCCGGTTCGAAACTGGTGACGTTCTCCTTTGATTTTGATTCATGTCGTTCGTCAATTTCTCCAATTTTTCAATACCCTCATTGAACTTTTCATTGATACACTGCTCCATCTGCTCAGCTTCTTGTCTTCTATACAAATCTTCAACATTATGGTAGCGATTAGCACGTCTCGGAGGCATGATCATTAAAAAAATCTCATTTCGGTCTCTGATTTGGCTCTGATACCAATTGACGCACCTTTGACTAGGCTCAAACAGTTTAGATACCAAACTGTCACAACCTATCCAGGATCTTCCTCACGAAATGATGATTTCATGTCAAATAAACCGATAGAACGATAAATGCTTAGTTCTGTTGATCGTGATGATGCCGGAATCTGGTTATCTCCAACCCGTTGATCTCGCAAAATGCCGTGTTGAAAGATCTACAATTCAATCGTTGATCACTCATAAGTGATACCGAGAATTGGCTTCAAATTCGTTGATTCGCTCACGAATAACCCGAAGATGGAAAGTAGAAGGAGATAAAACTCAACTTCCAAGAATGGTGGCCAAAGCTCACACACAAATTTATTTCAAAATCAACTCCTTTACAAATGACAACACACCCCTATTTATAGGAAATTACAACACACACGTGACTTAACATATGCGACGTACGACGTACGACTTAACAACAATTACAACACAACATCACACGACTTAACAATACTACACATATGCGACTTAACAATACAATACATATGCGACTTAACAATACAATGCGACATAAGACTTAACAACAATACGAAGTTGCAACACATACGACTTAACAACAATGTGACATAAGACTTAACAACAATACGAGTTAACAACAATGCGACATAAGACTTATCAACAAACGAGTTACAACATTATACGACTTAACTCTTGAGCTTGCTAGGTTATTAAGTCGCTTTTACCTTAACTCGTTTGGTCGTTGCTCGTTGAGTCGCTAGGCCGGTAGGTTGCTTGTGCCGTTAGATAGTTAAGTCGCTTTGTGCTTTAGGCCAATAGGTCGCTCCCTGCTGTAGGTCGTTGGGTCGTTTAGACGCTAGGTCGTTGGGTCGCTCCCTGCTGTAGGTCGTTAAGGCAGGCGACATATGATGGTTGGGCGACTTAAGGTGAGCGACATATGTTGGTTGCGACTTAACATGATGCGCTGCATCAGTTTGGCCAAAATAGGTATGGTTCGGTTGCACCGAACAGGAAGAAAATCAATGGATTTTCTAAGTCTATCTACAATCACCCATAGACTGTCACGACCCAAACGAGAATAGGGATGACCATTAATAAAGTACAAGGAGACTTGATGCCACTTCCAAACTGAATTGTCGAAGGGTTGCAATAACCCACCGGGCTTTTGATGCTCGGCATTTACGAGTTGGCAAGTCATGCAACGCTTAATCAAGTTAGCAATATCAGATTTCATTCCATCCCAATAATAAAGTCATTTCATGTTCACATACATTTTACTAATATCGGGATGAATGGTAAATTTAGAAAGATGAGAATCTTCTAAAATGTCTTTACGAAGATCACTAATATTTGGCACAATAAGTCTACTAAATTTTCGAATACCTCCACGAGCATAAATTTCAAAGTCTTTTAAACCATCAACATCAATTTTATCCTACAACTTTGGTTAAGAAGAGCTAATTTGGGGTCTTGCTTTTGAGCTTCAAGCATGTGGTCTATAAGAGAAGGATGTGCCTGAAGGCTACATAAAAAAAGAGATGAAAACGAATCAGATTCACGGCCTCGAATCTCTCAAGTGGACAAAGTCTTGAGATCATTCCATTCCGATATAATCATGGAACTAACCTCTTGTTGCTTAGGACGAAGGGCATTAGAAACATGATTTCCCTCTCCGCGAGTATAAAGGATATTAAGATCATAAGATGTAAGGAATTCGAGCCACGATTATTGACGCAAACTAAGTTCCTTTTAAGAAAATAAATACTTTAAAAGATTTATGATCGGTGTAGAGGACAAATTTCTCTCCCAAAAGATAATGATGCCAAATTCTAAGAGCAAAAACAATAGCCACAAGCTCTATATCATGAGCGGCATATCTAGTTTAACAGGTCTTAATTGTCTAGAAGCATAACCGATAACATGTTCCCTTTGCATGAGAACAGCTCCCAAGCCAATAAGACTAGCATCAATATAAACAGTGAAATCTTGGTTCCCTTCGGGAATCATAAGAACATGAGCATCGGAAGGGAGTTCTTTTGATTTTTGAAAAGCAGCTTCTATGCTAAATTATTATGTACATGATCCTCTTTCCCGAAAAGCTAAGACATTCAAAATTATGATTAACTTTATGTATCTATCTTTTTAATTTTTTTACTCATTACAAATCAATTTACTATGTCTGACTGTCTCATCATAGCGTTTAAGAGACTCCTCTAGAATTCTTAAAGCACTCAATGGGCAAGACAACACAAAATCATCTTCTATATGATAAACATGTCTCTTAAAAAATTTATGAATATTCTTTGCACGTTTTAAGTACAAAATCCAATTATACTTATAAATATATCTTATTAGGAAGATTTGCAATTTTAAGTTGCTGTTTTCACCCAAAATCAATGAGTACAAGGACAAACTAATCAAGATATTCGAAGAATACTCAATTGATAAGACGGATGAAATAAGCTAGAGGGGTCGTCAAACCGAATGACATAACGAGCCACTCATAAGAATAATAACGAGTGAGGAATACAGTAAGGGGAACACTATCCTTCGCAACTCGTAGCTAATGAAAACTGGTGGCAAGGTCGAGCTGAGAAAAGAACTTTACACCACTCAATTAATCGCTTAGGTGGTAATCCTAAGATAGGATCAAAGATATCGAGAAATTCACGAACTACTTGAATGAGGAAAATAACAACTTCCCCATCATGAGGGTTTAAAGAATAAAATGACGCCACCGAATTGGAATCGAAATCATTAAAAATAATAGAAATTTGCTTAACAAAGTGACGATATCGAAGATGGATAGTCCTCTCAGGATATAGGATATAGGCTTCATAACGATTAAGCCAATTCTTTCCCAAAATCAATTCTGAAACCTAAGTAGCGCATAACATGCAAATCAAAATGGAAAGCATAATCACATTAAATAATCTTGACATTTTTACAAAGTAAACTGAGTGCTGCAAATCCACCAACCGGATTCGCAACTCTCAGTATAGTTATCAAGCCCATAATATTCAAAGAAAGTGTATCGACAAGTTTTTTGATATAAAAGAATGAGACACACCTGTATCAAAAAGAATTCAAATAGGATGATCATAAATAAAATAATGCCATCATAGACAAATGAGAAATACCTTAACTAAGAGAAGGGTTACTAGAAGCTTGCGCAACATTTAGCTTTCCCTCTTTCCTGTTTTGAAGTTCGGGACATGAATTTTGAAGTTCGGGACATGAAGATATAAGATGACACGAACTTTTGCAATAAAGGCAAGAAATGGACCTTGGACACCTATTTGCACAGTGGTCCTTAGAGCTACAATTGTCGCATTCTCCAAGATCAGGGCTAGGAGACTATGCTACAGAAATTGCTTTCTTCCCTTTCTCGTTGGAATTAGGGCTTTTGAGCTTAATATGCCTCTACTTACCGAAGAGTGACATCTACAAGCTGATCGAAAAGCACTTCTAATCCCAGAGGTAAAACCTTTTCGGGGTTCTTATTCAAAGCATAGATAAACCTTTTATTATTTACAAGATCCAACAGTTTTTTGGAAGACATGAATACGCCATCCAAAGGAGGACCACTGGATTGACAAGCGCTAGGAATACCAGGTCTAACCATCTCTGCTTCTTTAAGAAAGAAAGAAAGAACGAAAAGGAAAAAGGATATTCTCAAAATGAATTCAAATAAGCTTAATTGGTAAAACAAAGTTTCATAAAAGTAAATAGTATAGAACGGGTCCTAAGATTCAGATTAAATCCTAAGGCACGATTCCTAGGACAAACTTAGGAAATGATTCTTGTAATAATATTCTATATTGTTCCAAAGTTTGGCTCTGATACCAAGAAGTGACACCTCACCTATATACTCACACTAACCAAGTATAGTAGTGGGTAATGCCATCAATTAGTATGAAAAACAAGGCTGTTGAGGAGCAACCAACTGTATATTTGATTTGAGCGAGAACCAATATGTCAGATAGTATGTCATGTGTTTCGCTTCAAGAGGAAATCTGACATATCCAATCCAAACTCGAATCCACTACACAGTGGCTAAGTGGCCTCCCGAATCAATATAAAATAAGCACAACACAAAATCAGTCATAGAAATTCAAATCACTAAGGCGGAAACAAATATGAATATAACACACAGAAATGAACATCATAGTAATGGTCATACAAGGTCCACTATAAGCCAAAAGAATAGGTACATGTACTACACAAAAGAATATGTATACTTCAACGAGTCTCTGTCTTGTATACACGAAAGATAAAAACTAGTAAGTTAAAGTAGTTAGCCAAAAGTCAGAAGATAGTCCCTGCTAAGAAGTCAAGTGGAAGCACTTGAAACACCTCGGTCTGACCCAAGTATTATTTATGAAGAAAAATAATAAACAAATAAGTTTAGCTATAGATACCATATAAGATAAGAAAGGAAAAGAGATATGACAAAATATATGATATCAATAATACCATATTGTGACAAGTATATATTGGGTAAAAGTGAAAATCATACAATTTTTAAAATTTTCTCAAACACCCGAAAAGAATATCATATTCTTTAGCTTATTCACCAAACCTCAAATGTTGACAAAACATATCAATGCAAATCAAAAAAAATTGGTGAAACACAAATTCTAGAAATCAATAATTAGAATCTAGAAAACACAAAGGGGGAGGCCTATCACAAACGAGAGCACGAAAACTCACCAACATGTGTATCACAAACGAGATGCTATCCCGTGGTCGCTAACCCATAAAATTTGAGCCAAAGGTCCACCGAAATGCCCTGAAGACCATGGGTCACTACCCCAGTATATTGAGCCAAAGCTCCACCGAAACGGCGTGAAGACCATGGGTCGCTACCCCACCAACTGAGCCGAAGCTCCAGCGAAAGGTCCGAAGACCATGGGTTGCTACCCTACCAAATTGAGCTGAAGCTCCATCGAAACGAGGTTTAGTCCCCCATGTGGAAAAAGAGGCATCGTGCATCGCTAGTCTAAATTACAAAATGATCATCACTGATCAATAAGTGTAAATTACACTAAGAAAGTAAATAAATGAGTTAGGCTTCATGTCCCATAACCACTGGTTTAACTTAAACATTTATGAAAGATTGTAGATTTCCACTCAAAAATTGTCACGAGATTTCAATCGAACAAGTCCAAGAATTAATTGACGAAGTAAACGCAAGCATTTCATACCACTTGTTTTGTTAAGCAGTTTAACTGGGTTTCTCATACAAATGCGATAAAAGTTTGTATATACTAATAGATTGGAAATTGGTTTTAAAACGTATTTTGTATTAAAAATAGTGTTAAAATCATTTTTGTGAACGAGTTTTAGTATTTACTACTAGTATAAAAACACTTATATTTTAAAGTGGCAAATCGTAGAAATGATTGTAAAAACAAACTATCACCAAAAATACACATTCGATGATGTGAATTAAAACCATGAAAATTGATATCAAATCCATCATGTGGAAACACCCTAAATTTAGAATTGAAATCATCAAAGTCGATATTGATTGACAATAACTATTCCGGTCATCAAAGATCGATAAAAATTGAAAATCCACTCAAAAACTAGAACAAAGATAAATTCAACAGAACCAGATATTTGACCGTTTAACCAAATGTCGACCCTGGGTTTTAGAAATTTATATTTTTTTCTCCTTTTTCTTTTTATTTCCTGAAGCCTCCCAGACGTCTGGTTGTGTTTTACCAAACGTCTGGTCCTGGTCTCTGGAAATTTATTTTCGTTTTTATTATTTTTTTCTCAAAAGCCCCTACCAGACTTCTGGTAGGTTCAACCAAACGTCTGTTTTCCTAAACTGGCCAGAAATTTGCATAGGCCGTTGATGGCCAAATAAACTCGAAAGCGATCGAACAAGCGACGGAGGCTAAGGATTTATCGCAAGTGACAACCCAGCCTATAGGTTCTTCGATAAAACCCAAATAACATGTCCAAACATTCAAGATAGGATCTTTAAAGATTTTGACTTCAAAATACCAAAAATGAAAAATCCCCAAACCAATTAAAATCAAAAGTAATTGAACATAAAAAAGATGTTAGGAATTCACAACTAACAACGATGAAAGTTATAAACATAGTTGTGAGTTCCAGAACTCACCTTTAAACTTAAAAACAACGAATGAGAAGCTCTAAAACAAAGCAAGACCAATTCCTCTTCACTACACCTCTAGAATCTTCAGTCCATTATCACATGCAAAGTTTTTCCTAAGTTAGGGTATAGAAAAACTCAAGAAATGAAGAGGGATTGAGATGGAGAAGATGAAGAGGATGCTTAACTGACCTTCTCCTTGATATTAGAACTTGAATTTGAATTTTCTAAAAGAACTAGTGCTTAGGAATTTAGTTTCCTCTTACTACCATTTTTCCTAGGGCTTGAATATATTAGGAAATTAGAAATGGAATAAATGAAGGGGAGTGGAGTGGAAGGTAGTTGGTAGAAGGTTTGGGTTCTCTTATTGGGCTAGTGGGCTAGAACCCAACCAAAAGCACACAAAAAAACCAAAATCCTAATCAACTCCAAACATATCGATGTTTATACATAAATAAGTTGTAAACATCAAACTAAACGATTGTGGCCTCGAGTCCGGATTCGACTGTTTACGAAAAGTCACATTTCGGGTTTTAATCCGACAAACGATGCTATATTTAAATAAAACATTTAAATATTTAATTGTAAAATTATGGGTTGTTACAGTTACCAATTTATTTAATCTGTTGAGTTAAATTGAAAATCAATTACAATTAAGTATAATTAAGTAATACATTAACATGAGTTAAGACGATAACCGAAAATGTGAATGTAATTAAATGCACGAAAATATCCATTATATTCATAAGGCAATATTTGATTTAAAAATAAGAGTGAAACTAAGATAAATGAATTTAGTAGGACTTTAAATTATAATTAATGTGAAAATCGACAAAAATTCAGTATAATTAAAATATTGCAACTAATATGGTAAAAGATGATAATTGCATAATATTAATGTGATAAGACGTAAACCAATGTTAACTACGTCCATAATGTAATGATTGATTGAATAAAAAAGTTGAAATCTAATTAAATCTATTTATTGAAACTAGAATATAATTAATTGGAATTAAATGTAACTAAATATTATGGTTAATGTAAGAAAAGGCATCAATTATAGAAAATGAGGATAATAAGTGTTATGTCGCTTTTTGGCAAAGCCGTGATATCAAAAGATCGATCGAAAACAAAAGACAGCTCGCCTCAAAGACTGATTATACGTTGCTTCGCTATGGATATCGCTGAATTTTGTCCGAGTCCAGAATGAGCTACAATTGATAGGACATGACAAGGAAAGGCATAGAAGTCAGCAACTCAAATTTCAAGTAAATCCGAGTTCATATGCTCACGTTATGATCGATTCAATCTAGAGGCAATGGCCTAGATTTCGCATCCATCACTATGGGTGACTTCGTATCCATCACCGAACTCCAATTCGAATCGATCACTTTCGTATCGATCAAGTTCGAATCCATCAGGAAGCCTCGATTCGACTCGATCTCGTTCGAATCCATCGGCTCCTCCTTACTCGAATCCATTGGCATCTCCCTACTTCGTATCCATCGGCAGATAGCCCGCTTTGCATCCATCAACTAAGGTAACGGATACTGCTTTGCATCCATCATAGAAGCCTCTCTTCGTATCAATCAGGCATCTGCTGTTCGTATCCATCAAAGAAAGGCTTGTTCGTATCCATCGACCATCATTGGTTCGTGTTCATCAATGATTTCTATTCGAATCCATAAGTGAAACACATGTTCGGAACCACCAAGCAACTTCTTGTTCGTATCCATCAACACTTGTCTGTTTCGAACCGATCACCGCCTCCTAGTTCGAAACCATCAGCAGATGGACCACATAACAATGATCACCTAGCATCAGCTTCGTATCCATCAACGGGGATGTTTTTGTATCCATCAAGCGGTCCATCTTCGTATCGATCATTCATCCCCCAATTCGTATCCATCGAGCCAACAACCCTAGGTGACGTGTCATCCCTCGATACGAACAAGCCGAGATATGTGGAGTCGAAGCGGTCTACTCGGAGTAAAGACCTGATCGAGGCGAAATATGCGCTCCACTTCATCACGAAAGCACGTGCCATCATCGATTCGAAGCAATCGATTCGAAGAGATGGATTCGAACCAAATAGCCTAGTGAAGAACGTCATTTCATATCGACTATATCTCACAATCCACTAATCCAAATGCCATGAAATTTTCGCAGGAGATTGCACACGAGACATAGAACGCTCACACCAAATTTCAGCTCAATTGGACATCATCTTGATCGATACGAATACGAAATGATTTCGTATCGATCACAGATCAACTCGAAACTTTATGGAATTGGGCGTGTGGGCCTCCTCACGTGCCAAAGCGAATCTCCCGAAGTTTGAGCGACTTCTCAGCCTCCTACGCCTATAACTAGAGCCCCAGAGCCTACAAAAAAGGATCTTTTGACTCTCAAGCGCCCAGACTCTATGGATCGAGATCTCCATCATCCTGCACCATATTCTTGCCGTCAATTTCGAATTTCCAGTTGTAACTTACTGTTGATTGCTGTAACAACTTGTAATCATTGAAAGAGAATCAACAAAACTGCAAAAAAAACTTCATAGTGGACGTAGGCAACACGCCGAACCACTCTAAATTGCTTATTTACGCTTTTACTTTCCTGTTATTTGGAGATTTTGTTAGATAATCCTCATTTTCAATTTATATTCTTTATTATTATCTCTTCAAAGACTCCCGAAGAGTGTTGTGAACAATTTTGGTGCAAACACTTTGGTCCTTTCATTGAGAAAACCCAGATTTTCTCCTGCTCTTTGGATCTGTCGTTGATACGGGAGTGAAAAAATTTAAGAGAGAGATCTAGATTACAAATCCAAGTTCCTTCCCTTCTATTCAGATTTGCATAATGTCTAGGAAAGGAATTCAACCTTCATGATGGTTAGCACAAGGACCACCTCTAACGCTGTCAATCAAGGAGAACAGAATAGATAGAATCCTGCGCCACTACCTCCCTCTAACCAAGACGCTACCGGACAATCAGAACCATCAAGTCCGGTTACCCGACAAGAGTTTCAGCTGCTGCTTCAAGAGCTGACCCAAAGTCGACAACAACTAACAGAACAGCTACGTGCTAACGCTGAGCTGATCAACCGGCTGGATCGCCAGAAAAGAAGGAGATCCAAGAGAGACCATGCTTCTTACTCCTCCAGCGAAAGTTCTTCATCTTCTAATTATCATCATCGATCTCCACGACCCCGGCTAGATAGGAGTCACATACAAGCTGCTGGAAATCAACCGGCAATGAACGTTGGACAACTGAGAGTTGGCCCATCGGCCAGTTTCCATACCGGACCCTCCTCTCGAGGAGGTGCCGCTCCTCACTATACCACAGAATACCGCGCCACGAACTTCGCGGTTGAACCAGGAGTCGATGCCCAAGATCATTCGAACCTGGACCATCGTCATCATGGACGTACTCCTGAACCATACGTCCCAGAAGACTATGAGCCAAGAAGGAAAAATTTGGACCGTCGACAGCATCCGGTCCAACTCCAAAGTATGGAACGCGATCATACTCCGGCACAAGCTGCACAGAACACACAGATGCTGGATATTTCGACCATGATACGTCAGATGATCCGTGAGAGCCAGGGTCTCACGAACAATGACTGGGGAATCTCGAGAAGTCACACTCCATTCATGGATGATACTCTTACTTCTGAACCCCCACGGCGATTCAGGATGCCGAATCTACCCATGTACGAGGGAAACTCTGACCCCAACCAACATATTCTGAAATACGAATGGTCGATGAGTGCTGCCAGAGCTGACGATGCAGCGGAATGTCGTAGTTTCCCCGTCTCCTTGGAGGGCATCGCCACCATGTGGTTCACTCGACTGCCACCACGATCTATTTCCTCCTTTGACCAATGGGCCACTAAATTTGTTGAGCAATTCTGCATGCACGTCACAAGGCCGAAAGACGTCAATACTTTGTCTAGCGTCACCTAAGCCCTGGATAGACGCTCAGACACTACTTAGAGAGATTCCACGCTGAATGTGCCGAAATCAGCAATTCGAACGATAACTCCATCCTTATGGCCTTGACTAAGGGGGATGACCTCGATTCTGTGTTTGGCAACTGGTTGGCTGGAAAACCCCCTTCATCGTTGGACCGTTTCCACGCCAAGGCGGCTCAATTCCTGAGAAGGGAAGATGCGAAACAGTCTAGGAAGCAGACTGATGCAGGGCCAAGCACTGAAGGGATCCAAAGCAATGTCACGATCAGACAGTCCGGTGAGAGTTCCGAAAAAGTTCATTTGAACGTTCAAAACAAACAAACTCAACGAAGGGAGAACGTGAGCCAAACCAGAAAGCGAGATCAAAATCGTGGCCCACAGCGCAAGAATCCTATGTTTGACAGTTACACTCCTTTGAATACATCACTGGAGAACTTGTATTTACAGACCTGTAATAGAATTCAATACAATAAACCTGCTCTAAAACCGTCATCAGAGAGACAGATCCAGACGGGAAAATTTTGCAGGTCCCATGAAAGCTACGGGCACAATACGAATGAATGTCGTCACTTGCAAGATCTCGTAGAGAAATTGACCAGAGAAAGAAAGCTGGAACAGTTTGTGCGGGCGTCGCAGCCTGGAGGAACGGGCCCATCGAATCAAAATGATGAACCCAATCGACCAAGACATGAGGACTCTACCTGTCCCCGTGGGAGATTGGTGATAAACGCCATCAGTGGCGGACCCACTTTGTCAGGAGCCAAGAACGACGAGGGTCTTCGTCACTGCTACACATGACAGCAATAAATTACAATCTCTTCAAGCTATTGTTGTGATTCACCGAATGCAACATTCAACAATCACGACGCACGAAGAGCTAAGTTCCATCGAACAATGGAATTTATCCAAATAGCGAGTGATTGTGATACGACCGGCCACTCACTAAGTGAAACCTCAGCTCGGGGGCAAGCCATCACATCAAAGGCTGAACTGGACCGACACACGACAGTCCTACAATGAACTCCAAATTCCCAGAGCGTGAATTAGAGTATTCTCATGAACTCTAGGTTCCTAGAGTGCGAACAGGAGTGTAAACACTAACTCCACTATCCCAGAGTGCGAATTGGAGTATAAACATCAACTCTAGGTTCCCAGAGTGCGAACCGGAGTAAAAACATCAAATCCATCGTTCCCAGAGTGTGAACGCACTCCAAGTTCCCAGAGTGCGAACCGGAGTAAAAACATCAAATCCATCGTTCCTAGAGTGTGAACGCACTCCAAGTTCCCAGAGCGTGAATTGGAGTATAAACATCAAATCTATCGTTCGCAGAGTGTGAACGGACTCCAAGCTCCCAGGGCGTGAATTGGAGTATAAACATCAAATCCATCGTTCCGAGAGTGTGAACGGACTCCAAGTTCCCATGGCATGAATTGGAGTATAAACATCAAATCCATCGTTCCCAGAGTGTGAACGAACTCCAAGTTCCTAGAGCATGAATTGGAGTATAAACATCAAATCCATCGTTCCCAGAGTGTGAACGGACTCCAAGTTCCCAGAGCGTGAATTGGAATATAAACATCAAATCCATCGTTCCCCGGAGTGTGAACGGACTCCAAGTTCCTAGAGCATGAATTGGAGTATAAACATCAAATCCATCGTTCCCAGAGTGTGAACGAATTCCTAAAAAGCCCAAATAGGTGTGACTGACCATCTATCGGCTGACTCCAAATCCCCAGAGCATGAATTGGAGTACAAACATCAATTCCAGATTCCCAGAGCATGAGTCGGAGTACAAACATTAATTCCAGGTTCCCGTAGCGCGAACCAAAACGTCAATGCTAGCTCCAAGTTCCCAGAGCGTGAATTGGAGGATAAACATCAACTCCAGGTTACCGGAGTGCGAATCCAAACATAAATGCTAACTCCAGATTCCCAGAGCGCGAGTCGGAGTATAAACATTAATTCCAGGTTCCAGGAGCGCGAGCCAAAACGTCAATGCTAGCTCCAAGTTCCCAGAGCTTGAATTGGAGGATAAACATCAATTCCATGTTCCCGGAGCGCGAACCCAAACATAAATGCTCACTCCAAGTTCCCAGAGCAAGATTCAGAGCATTAACATCAATTCCAGGTTCCCGGAGGGCGAACCGAAAAATACAAATGTCAACTCCAAATTCCCAGAGCGTGAAGTGGAGCATAAACATCAATTCCAGGTTCCCGGAGCGCGAACCAAAATATAAATGTCGACTCCAAATTCCCAGAGTGTGAATTGGAGTACAAATACCAAGTCAAAGTTCCTGGAGTGTGAACTGTGTTACAAACATCGATCATTCTCGAATTCCCAGAGTGCGAATCAGATTATCGATGATAGATTATCCTAAGTCCTCGGAGTGTGGACATGTGCACAAGATTTGCAATGTGTGCGATCGACCACTGAAATACAAATGTTGTTCCCCGAAATTGGGGGGAAAAATGCTTAAGTATTAATCGCCAATCGTACTATTAAAATGTTAGCAATCGATCTGGATTAAAGCTATTGCGGTTCCATCGATGAGCCTCGAAAAGTAATCAAGTATTAACTATCAAGTCTAGATATGCAAGAGTGAAGCTCATCGAAGTCATGCTATCGAGAGTTCAAACATTCGTATCCATCACGACACGGATTCGAATCGATCATCAGAAGCTTGTTCGAATCCATCAGGATACGTGTTCGTATCGATCCCAGGGGGCACGCTTCGAATCGATTGACAAGTTCAAATTCATATCGGTTAAAGAAAGATGACTTCGAATTGATCCTTGATTGCTTGGTTCGTACCGATCAGGAAGCTCTCATCTTTACATTGCTCACATTCGAATCGATACTTTTCGTATCGAACATAAAGGTAAAATTCGTATCGACCAAAAGCTGAGGACTTCAAAACGACCAATTACTTATATTTCATATTGATCATTTCGTGTCGATGCGATCCACCTCCTTCATAACCGGTACGAACTTCATTATCTCCATCGAAATATTCCAGGGATCGATGCGAAATCCAAGGAAAAATATCACAATCTTCATCGGTTCGAACGCATGTCCCCAGATCGATTTGTTCTTTACCTTTCCATCTGACAAAGATTCCCATCGGCTCAAAGTGGACAGTGAAAACATCAACTCGAAGTCCATGTTCGCATCAACAAGTTCACAACTCCATTCACTGCACATCGATACGAACAGCTATTTCGTATCCTTTAGTATATAAACATTAGCGTTGTTATGGACAACACAAAAAAGACCCGTTGGAGTCATTAGCATCAATGCGAATGAACATTTCGCATCCACCAGATTCCCCATTTACCGACGCATAGTCAATCTTTCAACCTTCTATATCGATTCAGGAGAGGATCGATACGAAGGAACTTCCTAAAACAACTGACGAACATTGTTACAACCTTCTACATCGATTCAGGAGAGGACCAATACGAAGGAACTTCCTAAGGAAACTAACAAACGTTGTTACAACTCAAATTTCACATTGACTCAGTAGAGGATCGATACAAGAGAGTAGTCCAAAACAACCATTAAGCATTATTTCAACTCAAACAGACGAAAAACTATTATTTAGTAAGAAATGTATAATTATTGTTTGTGTCCAATAGTTTATAAGTATGGTTAAATTATTATTAGATAGGAAATAATTGTTCAAATTCTCATTACGTTCATTTATTCAATTTTGAAACTTAATAAACTGAAGTTAATGTAATTGAAAATTTTCAATTAATAAGAAAGATAATTCTAAATTGTAAATTAATGGGTGTAATTAAAAGCAGCTTATGTTTTATGAAAATATAAGGAAAGTTTGATTTAATGAAAAGAACATTTGCATCAAATAAAATGTATATTTCATTTGTGAATGTAGGTTTAATTTCAATAAGATAAAGAATAGAATGATTGATTTCAAAGGAAGAAATATATGTCTATTTGAACTAAGTTTTAGCTTACAAATTGATTACAAGAATAGGAAAATAATCTATTTCAGTAAGTTATTTATTATTCTTCTATATAAACAACAAATTTATAAACGTGTTTAAATAAACAATTGTTTTATTTTTTTTCATCCATTTTAGCTATTTTTTTTGAAATTTAACTTTGTAAGCAATTGCAATTGATGTAATTCAAATATTTCAATTAGAAGAAAAGAAAATGTTGATTGCTATTAATAGATTTAAAAATAGAAGCGTACGTATTATGTTAAACAAAAATGTTGTTTTCATGGAAATAAAAGATCATTTTGTGAAAACCAAATTAAACGTTTTCATTTTTAAGGTAATTATAATTTTTTGTTATGCATAGACAAAAACCTAAATGCGTACGAATTTGAATATAATTTGAGATAATGAAGTTAATTTGTTTACGTTTCAAAAAAATTGAATTTCAAAAGGTAGTGCGATATACATGGTACCTTCATTTCTTTTGTTATTAATTGTTGCATGAATATTTTAAATTTACCTTATTAGTAATACTTGATCCGTTCATTTCTTCTTTTATTTCATACCCGAGGCTAAACTTTTAGATTGTATTTAATTCTTGCTACCTCATTTTCACGTGTAGAAAAATTTACTTTCCTTTGGTTTGCAAATTTTTCCATTCCTACGTACATTTCCTTATGCATTATTAATGCCTGGAGATTTGAAAATAAAATATGTCTTTATTTTTGTCCCTCCGCCTTCATTTCCTAAATACAAATAACCTACAGCATATTTCTTCATTTGCGTTTTATTTCTCCTAACACCTCATATTCCAAAGCTCTTATTCTTGCAAATCCAAAACCTTTCTTTTCTGAAACATGATTTTTCTTTAATTTTTCATACACTTCGTTTCCTCATCTTAGCTGTTCTTCAATCTTTTCCTTAAGCCTCATATTGAAAAAATAAAAGTATTAAAACTTGTTTATTTTTTTATGCGTACTAATTATTATTTTAATAATATTTCTTATAGCATGAATATCTTTTGCATATAAAATTTGATTCATGTGAGATTTCTTCTATTGGATTTATATTTAAATTTCGAACAACATGAAATTGATTTAGTTGAATTTGGAGACTGTTGAGTTTTTAGCTTCTGTTTGGATTTTTATGTGCTAAAATCAAAGGTGAGTGTTTTAACCCACTCACAACTACTAAATCGTCTTTTGTTAGTTAATTTAAATTTATGATGTGATTAGAAATTGATTGGTTGATCTTTGGTGTACTTAAATTTTCATTCCAGTTAATATGACTTTTATTGCATCTAATCGTTATCAAATTTTATATTGAATTTAATTGTCAACTGAATACCTGTTGATGGCAATCAGTTAATTGATGTTATTTATTGGTTGATTGAATGGTGATTGTGACGTATGTTTGATTGTATGATATTGGATGACTGGATGTTATATTTTTATATTGTTATAACACTGCAAGTTCCTTATGTGTTAAAGTGATACATACCCGAACGATCTATAGATTAGGAAAAAATCGTTATGGGTTGAAACGATAAACCCGAGCGATTTTATGGATTTCGAATTTCATTCTTGTTTGCAGGTTGAAATGATATATATCCGTAAATATAAAATATTTGTATCGCTTGAGCATAGGGTAGAAAATTATATATGGACACCGGTTGGTTAAATTAAATGATTTTAAATCCATAAATTTTGAATCTATTTAATCTATTTTAAATCTATTTAATCTATTTTAAATCTAATTGATTTAATTTAAATCTATATAATTTATTTTAATCTATATAATCTATTTTGAATCTATTTAATCTATTTAAACTTTCTTAAATCCATTAAAACTATTTTAATCAATTTTTTTACTATTTCAAGTATTTTTACTATTTAAAATTTATTTTCCAATGGTAAACTATTTAATTATTTATAGCTATCTAAATTATTTCTAAATTTCAAAAGTGTAAAGTTGAAGCGTTATACTTAAATCCTTGATTTAAAAGCAAATACGGTGAAATGATGTTATAACATAAGTTGGGATTTAAATGACACAATTGTATGAATATGATGATCTTGAAATGAGCATTTAATTAATCTATCTTATCGATAATTTCAAAAGTTAATATGATTCCGAAAGTGAATATGATTTCGGAAGCAATATGATTTGAATTGAATATGATATTTTGATACCAATTATGAATTGAATTTTGAAAACTAAAAGAACTGTCTAGTGCGAAATGAGCATTTGCTTGTTAAAGAGACTGGGATTGGATATTGTCATAATCTCTGCCAATACCAAAACCAATATAACAAATGTTAACGTGGCGGGGATTCCAGAATGAAGTAGGATGGTTTGGCGAACGATTCTATATAAGATATTTTCATAGTCCTGACCCCATGAGTCAGGTAGATGTGACTAAAATAGGATCCACAACAGGCCAAGTGAGGTTACACCTCTGAACGGACATGCTCCTTCGATACCATATTGTGACTTAGTGATTGATTTGGTGGCCACCCTTCGATTTTGATTATTGGAGTGTGTTCCAAGGTGGGCGGTAGTAGATGCTATGTATTACTACCAGTCTGGATCCGTAAATGGTAGAATCATACCCTGACATTGCCTCGAGTGCTGTGTTTAAATGCCTAATCGCGCCTTCAACGAGTTTGGTTTGTGTCGTATCTATGGATTGCTCTTTGATAGCCCACCAGTTTACGGTGGAGTTTATAATATCTGTGTAGACTGTAGCATTTTATAAAATGTGTTAAGGGGGATATGTGTAACGCCTTAGTCTATTTTAATACTTTACTGTAGAAACTATTATAATAGTGTATTGTAGTATGTATGTAGATAGTTTAACGGATCCTTAGGAGATGGAAATCCTGAACACCTCTTAAGTTATTGCTCTCACGTTAAACACTGGAAAGAGATGTCAAACCTCGTAAACATCTCCGACGCCGTTGCACTCATATTTATTTATCGTAGATTTAACTTACATATGATATTTTAGTTCTACTCGAGTGTTTTGTCTTTTCAATTAGCTCAAGTAAGTCTGAGTTTTTCAGTGTATCAAAGACCGCTTTTATGGGGAACGAAGACAGAGATTTGTATACTATATTATTTATTATATTTATCACACTGCATCATTTTATTCCATTGCATTTATTTATTTCCCGTTGTACCTGATCTGTATGAATTTTTTTTATTTGATTATTATATTTTGTCATTCTGCTGTGAGATTCTTTATTTTGTTTTCTTCCTATCCACTTCTTTTTCTTTTTTTCCCCATAACAATCCTCCCTTTTGAATGGTTTGTATCTGACATGTGTTGTTATTGCCGGTTTAAACAGTCCAAAAGGTGGTTCGTTACATTTAGTATTAGAGCTTTGTTTTGTCGATAACCTTAGCTTTGTGGTGTTAGACTTAATAGAAATAGGGTAGTAATACCCTAGAATGAGTCGTTGAGTGTATATATACAAGAAAGCGTATTGGTTAGTGTTATAGAAGGTTTTTATATTGTGTTAATTTGTTCTACTTAGTATTTATAAATTCCAGTCGGTACATAGGACGCTATGGCATTGATAAGGATTTCTAAACACTAAATAGGGTAGACCCACACAGTATTTGTTTTGAAATATAGGTAAATGAATAAATTTACTTAGTATATATTTTGTATATAAAAGGATAATTTTATAAATGATATAGCTAGATGTAATATGTTGTTTATTAGGCAATGAAATTTTATAAACATTGATTGTAAAATAGGATTTAAAAGTAAAGTAAATATTAATTGGAAATTTAGAACATAAGTTCCAGGATTTAGAAAATTTCTTTCGAAAGATTTTGGAATATAATATTAGTATTATTTGAAAGTATTTTAAGATATAAATATTTCAATGTTATTTGAAAGAAATCTTTAAAGGGAATTTTTAAAGGAAATAAGTTTTGTACTCCCCTCTCTCTGTCGCTGGAAACAAATTTCGACGATAAGTGCATGCATCATCGACGTTCATTTTCGAGTTTCAAAGTGGAAAGGCCACTATAGTAGTTTTACTACGCACTTGTTTTGATAACAAATCTTAATTTTTAATTTCTAAATAGGATTTGGATGTATAAGAGATATGGTCACATACATACATACATACATACATACATACATATATTGAAATGATTTGAAAATGGAACCTGGTATTTAGTTCTTAGGTTTCTGTTATTAGAAATTTAATTTACTACAATGAAATGAAATCTTGGCTATATTAATAATTAGAAACTTCTAAAAATAGAAATAAGAAATTTGATATAAGTGATTTGTGAAATATATAAGAAATTGGAAACTTGTAAATTTAAGAATAATGAATTTAGAACATTTAATCGTTAAACATTTGATTAACTAAAGTTAATGAGATAACTTGTGTAACTTTCAATTGCATTCTCAAAACACACACACACACACATATATATGTATATATGTATGTATATATATAACTCATCAAACTATTAAAAGTTGAAATGTTAATAAGAATATGTAACAGAATACTATACAAGTAAAACTTAGAAGACGAAAGTGTTCAATGGAATTATGTTTATAATGAAGAATTAAGATGTATAAGGATATTACCAACTTAAGCTAATAATTTGAGATGCTACTAATTAAATTTAATAGAGAAAAAAAATAAATATCGAAAGTATATGATTATAAACTTAGGGTAATGATTGAAGCCATTTATAAAGTAAAAGTGAATAGTAAATGTAATGATCCCGTTTTTAAATCAAATTTAATTTAATAATTAATATAATTTTTAGGATTAAATGGTGAATTAATTTGAATTATTCAAAAACAAATAAGATATGTTTGTATATAAATATATAGATTGAAAATAGAATTTGAAATTGAAATTCAAATATAAATATCTTAAAAATAATTTAGATTTAAAAGAAACTTTATATTTAAAAAAAAAGTAATATGTATATATATGTATGATTATTTACTTATGTATAACTAGATTTTTAAATTATTTTCTTTAAAAGTTATATAAATATAAATAAAAGGAAAATTGAAAATGTAATATTAAAACATATATTAATGCAAGGAAAAGTATAAATATAAAATATAAAACATATATATAAATATAAAACTAAATATAACATAATACAAAAATTAGATAAAAATATTATTAACATGAAAAATTTCAAATGTAAAACACTAAGACATGAGTTTAACAAGTGTTTACTTGATTATAGCATGAAATTAACAAGTACCAAATTTAAATTTTTTTATTTTTAAAAATAATGAATTTAAGGCTATATATACTTCATCTCCTACCTTTCACATTTTCTTCAATCTGTTCAAAAACTCAAACCAATAAATTAAAATTAAAATCAGAAAACAAAAAAATCAAAGAAAACAACCTCCTCGATCTTGAAACCTGAAGCAATCAAAGAAAGCAAAGAAAATCAAAGATTCAAGTTCAAAATCAAAGCATTCCAGTTCAAAAAAAAATCAAGTTGAAGATCATTTCAAAATAGATTCAGATCAAAACGAACTCCAGTCTTCAAATTCAAGAGAAAAAACATTTCCTAGACTTTTCTCTGTTTTCAAAATATACATGTGAGCAAACTACTTTGGTCTGATCTATAACTTAATGTGGTGATTAATGTTTGAAGTAGAGCTGTGAAAAATATTTGCGTGTATACAAATACGTGTGTGTCTATATATATATATATATATATATATATATATATATATATATCTGTGTGTGTGTGTGTGTGTGCATGTCTATTGAACAGGCATATTTGCCTCTGTTCTAGTTTACAGGTTTAAAAACCTGTCAAAAATCCAAAATATTTTCCTCTAATCTCCTTTAGCTCATAATGTTTAAACAAAAAGTGTATCAATCAATGAGATATTAATTTTAAAAATGGTTTCAAGTGTTTATATTAAGTAATTATTTCAAAAATAAAATTTACAGTAACAATCAAAACAAGTTAGAAAATCAATCATTTAAATTTCATGTTTCGAATTCATAACTTGATTCGTATTTGAAAATCATGATTTTTGATAAAGAATTCGTGATTTTTAGTGTTGTGGTTATTAAGAATTATCGGGTTGAACTGTTTTGGGACCTTTAGCAATTTTTGGTGATCGACGAGGAAAGGGAGGTCGTGGTGATGGTTGGAGGTAGCCTGAGTGATGGGGGTTCGTGGAAAGATACTCGGTGATTTTATAAATCACCGTAGTAGCCGGACGATGTGGGTTTATGGTTTTAGACCCAGTTTTGGTCGAATGGGTTTAAGTGGAAATTACGGCGTCGACGATGTATCGGACACAACTAGACGAAAGGGAAATCGATGCGTGGATGACCGATGAAGCTATGGTCGGTGTTGCGAGGTCTCTGGTTACCTTCGGGGGTGTGTCCAGGTGGATTTGGATGATCAAGTTTTGTTATAGTTGAACCCATGTTGCTCGATTTCGAGTTTGTCATCAATTCGATGTTCTGGGTGGTTGTGAAGCTCGTAGAGGTCATCGCCGACTTGTCGATGGTCGAAGCCTTGGTCGGAGATGGCTAGAACTCCTTTGCATGTCCATGGGTGTCAGGATTGTATTAGTGGTTTGATTTCGGGGAAGAATGTTGTGGACTCGAGTTTGATCTTGGGTAATTGAGTTCCTGGCTTGAGTAAGTGCTCAGGTGTATTTGTGTGGATTAACATGTTTAACAGGTTTTAAAAATTTAAACTAAAACAAAGTTAAAAAGAAAGGAGGGGGATTTCCTCGGGTTGTTGCTCGAGATTTTGGCATGTTGGCTTGGGTTAAGGTACGGGTTGTACTGGGTTCGACTCGGGTTGGTTTAAAGTATTAACTAAGTTTTTAAATTTTTAAATAAAACAAGTTTAAATAAATTTTCAATTACTTCTTTTAAAATAATAATTGTTACATAAGTTTGGGATTCATGAAAGGTTTTGAAAATAAATTATTTTAAATTAAGTTTAAAATGTTTTAAATATATATAACCTTAATTTTTAAAGTTTATTTTAAATAAACTTAATAATGTAATTAAGGAGTTAATAAAGTAGAAATGTTTTTTTAAAGGTTAATTAACTTAAAGGTGTAAGTTAATTGGTTAATGATAATTAATTCCAAAGGTTATTAAATAAGATTTAAATAATAATTAAAAAATGGTTTATGTTTTAATTAATTAAGATTTAAGTAATTAAAGATTAATTAATTAATGAAAGTAATTAAAGAATAATTACTTAATATAAGTAATTAATGAATAATTAAGGTTAATTAATTAATAATTAAGGTTAATTAATTAACAACTAAGGGTTAATTAATTGATGATTAAAGTATAATTACTTTATAATAAAGGATAATTAATTCATAATTAAAGGTTAATTAATTAAGGATTAATTAATTAATAATTAAGGATTAATTAATTAATAATTAAGGATAATTAAATGGTAATTAAAGGATAATTAATGAAAGTATTATGTGATTAATTAATTAAATAATTAATTAAAATGGTTTGTAATTACTTAATGTTAATTAAGCAGGGTTAAGTGATTAATTCATAAGTAATTAATTTATTTTGAGTTAATTTAGATAATTATAATCATATGATTAATTAATCTTGCATATAGAAGATCGGATTCTATTGAATGCCTTGAATTGTTGATATGTGATGTTCTGTGATATGAATTGCTCTGGATTTAGCTCTGTTATCTACGATATATTGTTGTGTGAATGTAAACTTCTGAATTGAACTGAAATTGTTTACTTAAACAACTTGGCCTTTAAAACGACATTAAAATTTCGATGCGACCGGGGGTCGGATTCCAAATGGTTATCTGAAAACCACATCGAATATTAAAGCTGGATCTTTTAAAAGATTAAAAATGGAAATTTTCTTCCACTAGTTTTTAAGCGCTCTTTATTCGGTTAAGCCATGGGAGGACATTAAGTCATAAAACCCATTCCGAACAATGATGCGGCGAAATAGGATGGCATTTGAAGATGGTGGTGAAGAAGACCAGGTATTTCAAGAACGAAAGAATTTCCTGTTGATTGTCTCAGCACCGAGTTACTCCGGTATAGAGATTTCCTTATGTAATGGGAAGTGCGGCTGAGATTGGGGATATCCAGATTCTCAAGGGCTTTTTCCTTAATTGGATGAAGTGTTTCAGTTCCATTCAGGCCCAGGATGGACTTGTATGGATGTATGTCTGACATTACACTTTGAGATGTAAAGCTGATTTTTATCAAATACATTTCTGTTTAGTGGCGGAGAATTTATTCTCTTAGCTTAACACCCTTGTTTGAGACGTACGAGCTTAGAGGTCATGTAGTTGATGGTTATTAGTGATATATTCCCAATTTGGTAATGTGGCATGCTAAGTGCTGGTCATTGGTTGATCTAAGCATGGCTTTTGTGAAAAGCGTAGCTTTGTGGGAAGAGACTTCATCGAACCTCACATCTCGAAAATGGTTGAAACAGGAAGGATGCAGCAAGGTTATGGGGGTCGCGACCCTCGGGGTATGTGCATTTCCTTCTGGATAAAAAGTCGTATTCTGGTATGGAGCCCGGATAAAGGTCGGTTACGACCGGGGGATGGCATACTCGTGGCAGTTAGTTACCTAATTACAGAGGTAACCGACCTTCTGTTGGCAGAGATCCAGTTAGGTTCTCGGGGCGCCCCTCCAGAGGCATACCCATTAGGATGAAGTAAGTTCCTAAGCCCTGGCCATTTGTTGGAAATCCAATCACCCAATACAAGCCATGTACGGTTTTAGTTGTAGAACCTGCTATCTAACATGGTAGCGATAGTAGGCATACTATAATGGTATGTATGCTGACTAAGATTTATATTATACTTTTGAAATGTTTTCTACACTATGCACTAATAATAACATCAAAAGGATTTTCCCATATCAAGCATGTTTGACTACTATAAGGAGAAACCTTCCCTATGTGCGATTGCATTGAGTGTGTGCCGGGAGACCATATGGTAGTTTCATTTTCAAAAAGCATGAACGGATTTCTCTTTGTGGTTTCTTTTGTACAAACAATTGTTTTATTTTTGCTCACACCAGTCCCATGACTGACCTGGAGTTTATTGTTCCATTTCTAAACTATAGGTGCCTAGAATTTTCCACACAGGCAGCCTAGAGTCAGGATATCATTAGGTTCTAGAGCTAGATTGGATAGTAGATATGGATCTGGAAGTTTTTGGAAGCTTTTGGGTCTTAAGCTTTTTGGTTTGGAGCTTTGGAGCTTTGGAATGAAGATGCGGTATGTTGGATTCTCGCTCTCTTTCTTTCTCTCTTTTGGAAGACCATGTCCCTGTTATGTTATCTTTTTCGTTCTGGTGTTGTATTCTGTTATTGTTCTATTGTTGTATCATGTATATTATGCTCTGATGTTAGCGGTCATTTGTTGTATCACTGTTGTATCCATGTTGTGTATCAATGAAATCTTTTTGTTTCCGCTGTGTTGTTATCATCTAATGTGTTATAATCTCCAGCGAACTAGACTCCAATGTTCGAATTTCCGGCATTTGAATATGGGTGATGTATTGGATGTCGATTTTTGAATGTCGGAATCCGGGTCGTCATATTTGGTATCAGAGCTAAAGGTTAAGTAAGAACATTTGTTTTGGAGTATAACTCATTAGGTGACTCATTAGAGATAGGGTTATAAATGCCCTAGAATGAGTATATTCCCTAAGATATCTCGTCCGTAGGCCTAAATCAAGTTTTCTTACTGTTTACTAATAGTGAGAATGAGTGCAAGAAGAGGACGAGGTAGGGGAAGGGGAAGTACCACTATAAATGGTCGAGACCCTACAACAACAGCAATGGAAGGAGCAGCTTTTCCCATCCAACCCCAACCAAATCTGGCAGAGTTATATCGGAGTTTCTCAAGACTTAAAGGGAAACCATTCACAGGCAGGGAGATTATTATAGAAGCGCAAACTTGGATTCGATCTTGTGAGAGGATTTTTAAAGGATTGAAGTTGGAGGATGATCACAAGAGCTTAATAGCTTCCTAGAAGCTCCAGGAAGAAACTTTGGCATAGTGGGAGACTATTACTTTGGCCCAGTCGGAAGATAAGTTTACCTAGGATATATTTAAGCAATTATTTGAGCAGCATTATATGAATTCTGCTGGTATCTCTAGGATGTATCAGGAGTTTACTGATTTGTAGCAAGGAAGTCTATTTTTGAAGAATACTTAAATAAGTTTAATGAGTTATCCCGATTAGGACCTGAATTGGTAAATACCCCTCTTAAGAAGAATGAGAGATTTATTAAAGGGATAAACAAGAAGTTTCATAAAAGGATGACAGGCCATGTGAAGGAGTCTTTTGCTGATTTGGTATATATGGGATATAGATATGCCACTTAGATAAACAAGAGATTCCAGAAGAGAAAGAAAGTGGAAGTATTTCAAATTGGAAGAAGAGGATGTTTGGAGGAAAGAAGCCTTGGCAAGGTCAAGAAAAAAGAATACTCCGGAGAACAAGGCAAAGAATGTTAGTTGTTTCAACTATGTGGAGAAAGGCCATTACTCAAGTAGTTGCAAGAAGCCCAAGAAGCAATTGAAGAAGGATCAACCTAAGAAGACAGGACAAGAAGCCAGGGAATGCTACTATTGCCATTAACCATGACATATAGTTAAAGAATGCGCGGCTATGAAGCATGCCAAAGTAGAAAAGGTTTATGCAATGAAGGATGACCCTTCGACCTCAGGAGCTGATAAAGGGAAAGGAGTTTTGGAAGGTAACCTTCTTATTTATGAAAAATTGTTAGAGTTCTATTCGACACTGGAGCCACGCATAGCTTGATTTCCCAGCAAACCATAGACGAGTTAAATCTTGAACCCGAATCCGTAGACGAACCTATTTGTGTGAAGAATCTGGTAGGAGGCCCTACGAATCTTTGTTTACGTTGTAGAAAAGTTCCTATCTCGTATTCTCTTCATCAATTTTCTATCTGCCTTTTTGTTCTTGACTTTAATAAATTTGAAATTTTACTTGGAATGAATTGGTTAATGAAATATGAAGCAAAATTAGATTGTACCAATCGAACAACTTCAGTCAAAACCAAATTTGGGAATTTTATTATGATTTCTAGTGAGGATCCAAGTTCGAAGAGGGATAAGCTAATGTATATTCTAGGTCCTGACCCTAGTTTGGAATCCATACCTATTGTTAAGAATTTCCAGACGTATTTGAAGAAGTTAAGTCTTTACCTCCACATCATTGAATTTAGAATCGACTTGGTTCCCAATACCCGTCCAGTTGTGCATGCAAGTCATAGGATGGCACCAAAGGAAAGAGTGGAGTTAGTCAATCAAACCTAAGATTTACTAGAGAAGGGATTTATACGACCTAGTCATTCCAGTTGGGGTTCAGCTATTGTATTTGTAGCCAAGTCCGATGTATCTTTGAGATTGTGCATAGAATATCATGATCTTAATAAGTTAACTCTTAAGATTAAATTTCCTTTCCCCGAATCGATGACCTATTCTATTAATTTCATGGCGCTTGATTCTTTTCCAAAATGGATCTAGCCCAAGGATTCCATCAGCTGAGAATTGCAGAAGACTGTATTCATTTGACTTCTTTTAGGGTCCCGATATATTGTACAAATGGTTAGTTATGCCCTTCGGACTAACCAATGCCTCTGCAAATTTCCTAGACCTGATGACCTAGGTATTTTGGGAAGTATTGAATAAATTCGTCTTCGTATTTATTGATGATATTCTGATCTAGTCCAAAACTGAAGAAGATCATGTCGAACACTTAAAAATAGTTTTGGAAATGTTGAGGAGGAATATTCTTTTTTCCAAGTTTTATAAATGTAATTTTTGGGTCAAAAAAGTTAGATTTATGGGACATATTGTAACAGAAGAAGGAATTTCTGTAGACCCTGGTAAGGTTTCCGTTATCCTAGATTGGAAGCAACCTACAAATCCAAAGGAAGTCAGAAGTTTTCTGGGATTAGCCGGATACTACCGAAAGTTTGTCCAGGATTTTTCTAAGTTAGCCAGTCCATTAAGTAAGATGACTATGAAGAATGCCAAATTTATTTGGACTCCCAAGTGCGAGGAAGCGTTCAAGGAGTTGAAGAAAAGGTTAACCACTTATCCTGTTCTTGCTATTATTAACGGGAATAATGGTTTATCTGTTTACACAGATGCATGTGGTGAAGGTTTGGGTACTGTTCTAATGTAGGAGGGTAGAGTGATTGCCTCGTGAGCGGAAAGTTGCGACCGCATGAGAAGAACTACCCGACCCACGATCTTGAGCTTTTGGAAGTTATCTTCGCTTTGAATATCTGGCGTCATTATCTTCTGGGTGAAAATCTAAATTGTTCATCGATCATAAATATTTGAAATACCTCTTTACCCAGAAAGATTTGAACTTAAGGCAGCAACGTTGGTTGGAATTCCTAGCGTCATATGACCTGAATATTCAGTATACACCTGGTAAAGCCAATGTGGTAGTTGATGCTTTGAGTAGAAGACACGCTGTTCTTGCTTATGTCGTTCTCACTCCTACTCTTTATCGAGAATGTTTCTAGTAAGATGAAAGAAGATAAGTTTCTCGAAGAAATTTATGGGAGAATACTTTGGGGAAAAGATTCCAGCTTTGAAACCAGTAATAGTGGAATTATAAGGTTGAAAGGGAGGATCTGGGTTACAAACGTCCCAGATCTCAAATCCAAGTTCAGCATCCACATAGGAGTTAACAAAATTCATCGAGATATTAAGAGGACCTTCTGGTGGAAAACAATTAAGAGAGATATATCTATTTATATTACTTGATGCGCAACTTGTCAACAAATAATGAGTGATCAAATAAAGATGGCGGGTTTTCTCCAACCATTGGAAGTGCCTAAATGGAAATGGGACCAAGTGTCTATGGATTTCATAGATGGTTTTCCATGAACTCGGAAGGGTAATGAGGCAATTTGGGTTATAATGGATCGTCTGACAAAGACGACACACTTTATCCCAGTAAAATCCACCCGAACAGAGGCGAGTTTAGTAGAGTTATATGTGAAGGAGATTGTTCAACCCCATGGAATACCAAGTAGTATAGTGAGTGATCGTGACCTGATCTTCACCACCATATTTTAGGAGGCATTTCAAGACGCACTAGGAACCAAGTTGAACTTCAGTACTGCTTACCACCCACAGTCTGATGGGAAAACTGAGAGAATAAATTGAACCTTGGTAGATTTTTTGTGTGCTTATATTCTTGATTTTGGAGGTTCATGGGAGGACCATTTGCATTTGGTTGAATTTTCGTATGATAATAGCTATAAGGCCAGTATTAGAATGGTTCCTTTCGAAGCATTTTATGGTCGTTCTGTAGATTACTTGCAAGTTGGATTGGGTCGGATGATAGGCTCGTTCTTGGTCCGGACATGATAAGGGAAGCTACTGAGAAGGTTGATTTCCTTCGGATGAAGTTGAAAACTGCCCAGAGTCGACATAAAAGTTATGCTGATCGCAGGAGGAGAACTTTGGAGTTCCAGGTTAGAGATTTAGTTTTTTTAAAGGTTTCTCCAATGCGTGGAGTTTTGAGATTTGGAAAGACTGGTAAGATGGCACCACAACATATAGGTCCTTTACTTGAGAGGATTCGTCCTTTGGTTTATCGAGTGCTGTTACCTAATTGGTTAGCTGGCGTACATAATGTGTTCCATGTTTCTCACCTTCAGAGCATGACCCAGATCATATCATTGAGGAGGCCGCTCAAAAGGGTTTGGAAATTACACCTAACTTGGCAGTGAAAAGAGAACCAATGAAGATTATTGATCGAGATGAAAAACGATTAAGGAATAAAGTGGTGAAATTGATGAAAGTACAATGGAGTGGAGATCTGAATGATTGTACTTGGGAAACAGAGGAAAGCATGTAGAATTCCTATCCCAAACGTAGAATGGATATTTCGGCTTGATCTGGCAAGCCATCTATCTATCTCTTTATGTGTTCATATGTTCTTTTTTTTCTCCCTGTCTATCAAATTTCGTGGACGAAATTTTCTTAAGGGGGAATCTGTAACGATCCCGTTTTTAAATCAAGTTTAATTCAACAATTAATATAATTTTTAGGATTAAATGGTGAATTAATTTGAATTATTGAAAAACAAATAAGATATGTATATATATAAATATATAGATTGTAAATAGAATTTGAAATTGAAATTCAGATATAAATATCTTAAAAATAATTTGGATTTAAAAGAAACTCTATATTTCAAAAAAACTAATATATACGTATATATGATTATATATTTATGTATAATTTGATTTTAAAATTATATTCTTTAAAAATTTATATAAATATAAATAAAAGGAAAATTGAAAATATAATGTTAAGACATATATTAATATAAGGAAAAGTATAAATATAAAATATAAAACATATATATAAATATAAAACTAAATATAATATAATATAAGAATCAGATAAAAATATTATTATCATGAAAAATTACAAATGTAAAACGTTAAGACATGAAGTTTAACAAGTGTTAAAAATTTTAACACAAATTTAAGAAGTGTTAACTTGATTATAGCATGAAATTAACAAGTGTCAAAATTTAAATTTTCTTTTATTTTTAAAAATAATAAATTTAAGGCCATATATATTTCATCTCCTACCTTTCTCAGTCTGTTCAAAAACTCAAACTAGAAAATTAAAATTAAAACCAGAAAAAAATCAAAGCAAACAACCTCCTCAATCTTGAAACCTGAAGCAATAAAGGAAAACAAAGAAAATCAAAGATTCAAGTTCAAAATCAAAGCATTCCAGTTCAAAACAAAATCAAGTTGAAGATCATTTCAAAACATTTTCAGATCAAAACAAACTCCAGTCTTTAAATTCAAGAGCAAAAACATTTCCCAGACTTTTCTCTATTTTCAAAATATATAGGTGAGTAACCTACTTTTGATCTAATCTATAACTTAATGTGCTGATTAATGTTTGAAGTTAATCCGTGAAAAATGTTTTCAAGTATACACACACACACACACACACACATACTTGTGCATGTTTGTTGAATAGGCATATTTGCCTCTGTTCTAGTTTACAGATTTCAAAACCTGTCAAAAATCCAAAAAAAATCCCTCTAATCTCCTTTAGCTCATAATTTTTAAACAAAAAGTGTATCAATCAACAAGATATTAATTTTAAAAATGGGTTTTCAAGTGTTTATATTCAGTAATTATTTCAAAAATAGAATTTACAGTAATATTCAAAACAAGTCAGAAAATCAATCATTTAAATTTCATGTTTCGAATTCATAACTTGATTCGTATTTGAAAATAATTATTCTTGATAAAGAATTCATGACTTTTAATGTTGTGGTTGTTAAGAATTATCGGGTTGAATGGTTTTGGGACTTTTGGCGATTTTTGGTGAACGGTGAGGAAAGGGAGGTCAGGGTCATGGCTGGAGGAAGGCTGAGTAATGGGGGTTCATGGAAAAATACTCGGTGATTTTATAAATCACCATGGTGGCCAAACGATGTGGGTTTAGGGTTTTAGACCCAGTTTTGGTCGACTGGGTTTATGTGGAAATTACAACGTCGATGATGTATCGGAGACAACCGGACGAGAGGGAATCGATGCGTGGATAATCGATGAAGCTATGGTCGGAGTTGCGATGTCTCTGGTGACTTGTGGCGGCTTGTCGAGGTGGATTTGGATGATCAAGTTTTGTTACAGTTGTACCCATGTTGCTCGATTTCGATTTCGTCATCAATTCAAGATTTTGGGTGGTCGTGATGCTCGTGGAGTTCACCGCCGAATTGTCGATGGTCGTAGCCTTGGTCGAAGATGGCCAGAACTCCTGTGAATATGCACGGGTGTCAGGACTGTATCAGTGGTTTGCTTTCGAGTAAGAAGGTTACGGACTCGTGTTTGATCTCAGGGAATAGAGTTGCTTGCTAGACTAAGTGCTCGAGTGTATTCATGTGGGTTAACATGTTTAACAGGTTTTAAAAATTTAAACTAAAAAAAGTTAAAAAGAAAGAAGGGGGATTTCCTTGGGTTGTTGCTTGGGATTTTGGCATGTTGGCTTGGGTTAGTGTACGGGTTGTGTTGGGTTCGACTCGGGATGGTTTAGAGTATTAACTAAGTTTTTGAATTTTTGAATAAAACAAGTTTAAATAATTTTTCAATTATTTCTTTAAAAATAATAATTATTTACATAATTTTAGGATTCGTGAAAGGTTTTGAAAATATATTATTTTAAATTAATTAAGTTTAAAATGTTTTTTTTTTTTTGGCAAGGCCGACGGTTTTATAGTGGACCGACCACTTTTATTACGAAAGTAATAAATTTGAAGTACAGGAGTAAGGTAGAGACACCTTAGCTACTAGTTTGGGAAAGACAAAAAACAACTAGTACAGCACAGGAGTGTGACAGCTACGTCACAACTACTATATAATAAAATAGCACAGCTAGTTCTCCTCCGCAGAGGACGAATCTCCCTCTCCCACAACATCCTTGGAAGAAACCAATGTTCCACCCTCAAGAAGACCAATATAGGGACGAAATAGTGCAGCAAGGGTAGGATCATAACATTCGGTATCAGAAGTGTATACAAAGGAACGATCCCAGGTAGTATCAGCAAGAAGAGTAGAATTCATCTCAGCATACGGACCATCCATGTCTAGAACCAAGGAATCACCTAAAATACAGTAATATAGGCATCGTAGATCTAATAAATCCTCAGAAATGTATCGAAAATATGAGTTATCCACGGGGTTGAATCTCATATCAGAACGACAATCAACCCAACTATGTTCAGACCCAGCCCAAACAACATGCGGGGGATAGATAACCGGAACGACAGGGGGAACTGGAGGAACAACAACAGGATCAGGGGAGACAGGATGCACTATGGGAAGGGATGGACTAGAGACAGACGCAGCCAGAGAGGCCTTGGGAACCCATTTTCTAAGTGGAGGACGAGGAAGAGGGATCTTAGGAGCAGCAGCAGGAACAACAGAATGCACGCAATCAGTGACAACATGACCAAAAGAGTGACAAGAGGAACAAATGTCAGGGACCCATCCATAACGAACGCGAACATCCACCACATGGCCAACGGCAAGCTGAACAGGAATAGAAGAGGGAAGAGGCTTATCGGGAGTAATCTCAATCAAAGCTTTGGCATAAACAAGCTTATCACGCGTGACCGTGTTAGTGTCAAAACATTTCAATTTTCCAATATTGCACGCAAGCCAATTCAAGCCAAGCAACGGCTGTAAAGCTGATGGAATTTGGGAGAAATAAACCCAGACAGGGACAGAAAAAACTTGCTCACGAACACTAGCTATCGTAGGAGACCAGGGGGTAAGAATAAAAGGCTGACCATCAAAGAAAGAGGGATCAGACTCAAGAACACGACTGCGTTCCTCAGGGGAGGAGAACAAAAGGAAATACAAGGAATCGATTAATTTAACTTTGAGACCGCCTCGCAGACCCCATGCCCTACGACATACAGCAGCGACATCACGAAGTCGATGATTAGGATCCAAAAAGAAACCAACTACATATCCTGACCAAAACTCCAAACCAGCTTGCATAACACAGGGGGGAGGGATCATAACCCCGTTTTCTTCAACGATATCAAAATCGATCGGTTCATAAACACCCGCATTACGGGGCATGGAAGTAAAAAGGGAAGACCACGTTCTGGGAACATTAGAGATATTGACAGCAGTGGTACATACCACATCACTAGATGTTGCCACAGGCTTGAGGCATTGGACCACAGTGGGAGAAGCACTCGCAAGTAAGCATTCATCTGGAGATAAAACAGAAGAAACAGTGCCAACCTTGTCTTTGGCAATATGACGAGCAGATTGAGTGCCAACCTCAGAACCAATTATATTGGCTGCAAGCGCAACCAATGGAGACACATGAATAGCCTCAACTTGTACACTATCCATAATCAACTCATCCGACATTAGGTGACCCAAATCAAGACTGGGTATAACATCAACACTTACTTTGGAGCTGGACAAAGGGGGGATAATCGTTGTTCCAGATGAAGACGCAGACGAAAATGCAGCAACACCACGGTATGCTACCGCAGAAGATTCATTCAAACGAAGGAGGGATGTAGGTGCTTGGAGGGGCTGATTGTTAACAGGGAGCGGAGGAAAATCTAGGGATGAAAGGAGGTCGGGACGAGCTACAATGGCATTAGACATGGGTCTAAATGAACGACCAGAGCGCGTAGATGAGGGGGAGGCGGGGCGTTGAGGAAATGAAGAGGAAGCGGACATGAATTGATGAAACCGCCAGATCTACAAATCGCCTGTAGCCATGGAAGTTATTTTATATAATTGAGGCTTATGAAAACTTTTTATAAACTTTGGGGACAGGGAGACTATGTCGCCCTGACCTTTGGTTAGACTGAGATTTATAGTGCCCAGACACTCATGTCTCATACTTGTGGCCGCTGGGAATCGAACCTGTGCCACCACAACAAGATGCAGCAACTCACCTCATGTCGTAAACCACTGGACCACAAGTATAAATACATATAACCTTTATTTTTAAAGTTTATTTTAAATAGACTTAATAACGTAAATAAGTAGTTAATTAAGAAGACAAAATGTTTTTTTGAAGGTTGATTAACTTAAAGGTGTAAGTTAATTAATTAACGATAATTAATTCCAAAGGTTATTAAATAAGATTTAAATGATAATTAAAAAAATGGTTTATCTTTTAATTTATTAAGATCTTAAGTAATTAAAGATTAATTAATTAATGAAACTAAATTAAGAATAAATACTTAAAGAATAATTAATTAATAGAAATAATTAAAGAATAATTAATGTTGATTAATTAATAATTAAGGTTAATTAACTAATAACTAAGGGTTAATTAATTGATGATTAAATTATAATTAATTAATAATTATGGATAATTAATTTATAATTAATGGTTAATTAATTAAGGATTAATGTATTAATAATTAATAATTAAGGATAATTAGACAATAATTAAAGGATATTTAATGAAAGTAATTATGTGATTAATTAATTAAATAATTAATTAAAATGGTTTGTAATTACTTAATGTTAATTAAGCAGGGTTAAGTGATTAATTCATAAGTAATTAATTTATTTTGAGTTAATTTAATTAATTATAATCATATGACTAATTAATCTTGCTTATAGATGATCGGATTATATTGAATGCCTTGAATTGTTGACATCTTTGATATGTGATGTAACAACCCTGTATTTTCTGATTATTGTAATTGTATATTTTAATTATTTTAATTTAAATTCCTAATTTAAAAACTTTATTTTATTTATTAAAATTAATATATTTTGTTAATTTAAATATAAATGTTGATTTTGATGTGGATTAGAATTTCAAACATGCATAAATTGAATATTTCCAGAAAATGTTGATTTTGGTCAAAATAGTCAAACTTTGACTTTTAACTTAAAAATTAAAAGTTTGAAATTTTAAATTTTATCTTTTATTATGAAAATAGATTTAATAACTTGAACATTGCTTTTTGTTTCGTGGAAAACGGAGTTAAACTGCAAAAGATATGTACATTTCAATTTTGAGTATAAATTGTTTATTTTGCAATTTTGTTATTTTAAATTGTATAAATTTTATTTTTATTTGTCATATTTTATTTTAATATGTTTTAATATGTTATATTATGTATATTTTTACTTTTAAATATTTTTGAAATGATAATAGAATTTTTCTAAAATGTACTATGATGATTTCCTATTTTTAAAAGGCTGTTTTCCTTTTTCTGCTATTTTCTTCGTCTAAACTATATTTAAATTAAAATTTATTTATTTATTTTTGTGATTTCCTTTTTATTTTGTGTTCTTATCTTTATTTATAAATATTTTTAAGTACATAAAAATTTTCCCAAGTTCATTGCACTTATTTTTCATATTTTCAAGACTAGTTGCAAATTTTGTTGTTTTATTTAATTAAACTATATATAATTAATAATTAATTTATTTATTTTTGTTTATTTACTATATTTTCGTATTTTAACTGAATTTATATATGTTTTTCAGTTATATAAAAATTTAAAAAGAAATAATGAATATATGATGAGTTTGAGATCTTTTGTATGCTTAGTCCTTTTGCATTCCGACCTTTCACTTTCCAAACTCCATTCATCAATGCTTTGGCCGTACCCTACTCCATCTTTCAGCCACATTCATCACTCTTTCTCACGAAAATTTTATCATCTTTCTTGAGAAAAAAACTCATGGCCATTTGTTTTACAAAAATTTGGTAAATTCTATCATCTTTCTTCTTGTTTTTACGATTTTCCTATTGATTTTTGCATTGATCCTTCTTGTGTTTTGCTAGGCCTACCCTCTACCACCACCACTACCATCCTCTCCACCATCATCTCCAGCAGCTCATAAGCCTCTCCTCTGACCAAGACAGTAGCCATGACCATCCGTTGATGTTGCACCACAAAATTTGCACAAAAGTACCACCAAACTAGCCTAGCCAAACCCTTAAGGCCATAGCCTTCATTTTTAACCTAAACCACCTCCATGGCCGCCACCACCAGTCCCTCCACCACCTCTGGCCGCAACTCCATCCACCACCTGACCATCCTCTTGCATGACCAAGCCCAAGCCATGGTAGGCCGAACCTATAGTTGCACCAAAAATCCACTTAATTGCCTTGACTTTTGCATTTCTCATGTCACAACTTCCACTCCTTCATATCCAAGTTAGGCCGAGCCATATGAACCCATATTGACCCAAACCTGAGCCATGTTGGCATCTAGGCTGAGCCTAGTATGATGAGAGCAAGCCCATTTGATCATGTGACAAGCTTATGTTGTCGTGTGCAAGTCTTTTGCTTCTAAGGTTTGGTCATCTCTCTTGTTTTGCAACTGTTCTGCAAACTAAAGTTGTTGATTACATTTGTATGTCGATATCTATGTTTGTGCTTATGTATGTTATATTTTGTGTTGTTTACAAGGGTCTCCATCAATTCAAATCAAATCGTGCTTGTCGTGCCTTTGGAATCTCTCTTGTGTGTGTTGTTTGTCTCTAGCTTCGTAAAAGGTGAGTCTTTCTCACTCTGACATTTATACTTATGAAATAGTGAATTGATGACAAGTGTTTAGTAATATAAAATGTTTATGCAAGTTAATGATGATCATATGATATGCTATGCCATGTTGTTACCATGTTAAAACTGTTAATTATAACCTGACATCTGATATATGACATTATATTGTGACACTGGCATTGTTTATATTGTTTATGCATATATTCACACTGCAAGTTCCCTGTTAGAATAGAATCACTATGGGTTGAAATGATACATACCCAAACGGACTTTAGATTAGGGAAAAATCGTTATGGGCTGAAATGATAGGCCTGAGCGATTTTTATTGTATTTTATTTGACTTGGGATTGCGGGTTTGAAATGATAGAACCCGGGTTTTCTTTGTAAACTGCGGATTGAAATGATATATATCCGTATCACTTGACCTAGGTTAGAAAATTTTATACATACCCCGTGGTATATTTTTAAATGATATTTATTAAAATATGTATTTTTAAAAGTATGAAATTTTGATTTAAAAATATATATTTTATGGTTATAAGAAAATTAAATATTAAGTCTTGAAATTGTGAATTTGAGTATGTAAATGTGAAATAATTGAGATTTTAGACTTTAAATTTTATTTTAAAATGTAAATAAATAATGTAAATTAAATTTTAAGTTTGAAAATTATATTTGAAGTAAAATTTTAAGTTTTATTTAATTTATATGTTAATAAACAGTGAATTTTGACTTAATAAATGAATGGAGTTTTTAAATTGAATATTTGATCTAAAAATTTTGTTGTGTTAAATCATATGTTAAAATGATTTTAAATGTGAAATTTTGAAGTCTAGAAATATGATTTTTGAGTTATAATAAAATTTGGAGTTTTATTATTTTTTTGAAAAGCAAAAAATGAAATATGGAATTCATAGCATTTTCAAAACGTTGTAGTCTTTTGACAGCATTTTTAAATGCTATTGTTTTGAATCTAACAATGTTTGAAATAACTAAATATCTATTACGACATTTTATAAATGCCGTTATTCTTGAACTAAACCATTTTTGGAAGCTATAAGCTACGATAGCACTTTATAAATGCTGTCGTTGCTATAATTTGACAATGTTTGAAATGTTATAGTTTTAACACTGTTTGAGTTATATTTTAAAGTGTTAAATGATTTAAATTTTGGAAATTGATTAATTGTGAAATTTAAGAAGTTTTGAATATATTTTAATATTTAAATTTGAATTTCTAAGGAATTTTAATTTTAATTTGAATTTAAATAAGGTTTACTTGGTTATGTGTTAAATGGAATGAAATGTAATGAGATAAATGGATTTTTGAATGGAATTTTTAATGTATTTTGTAATGATACTTGAAATAACAAATGAATGACTTATTTGATTTAAAAATGATATTTAAATTTGAGTATTTGAATTTGAATTCAAATAATGGTTTGATAATAAGGTTTGGAAATTATTTGATCTTTATTTTGATAAAGAATATGAATTAGAATGATATGTACTTTTGATAAATGAATATTTGAAGTTTATATTGGTATGAAAGGATATTTAGTTTAATTGTAAATTGAGTTTATTTAAATAATATTGGATTTATGAAATGAATATTTCAAAACTAAGTAATAATGAAACTAGATTTGAGATATATGAAATTATAAAATTTAGTTTTGAAATGTGGGATATTAAAGCTTTGAAATTTATTAAAAATTGAATAGTTTAATTTGTGGATCAAATCTATATTTGAAAATGATATGATTTGAAATGGTTATTGGGAAATTTATTTGAAACTGATGGTTTGAATTGAATTAAGTTGGAAATTGAAAATTTGGGATTAATTGAATGAATTGTAAAATGTAAAGAATTAAATGAATATCCCATGATTTCAAATGTATGATTTTGAAATGTTATGATTTTCAAAGTGTAATTGTTTCATGTATTTTTGGTTTCGAAAGAGTTATACTTTGAAAATATTATGATTTTGAAATGAATATATGTTTGAAATGTTTTTGGTTTTGAAGTATAAACTATTTTGATTGAATAAATAGTTTTGAAATAAAAATGGTTTAGGTTTCGAAGTATAAACTATTTTGAAAGAAATATAGTTTGAAATGAAATGATTTGATCTTTTTAAAGTATAAACTATTTTGAAATGACCACGGCGTTAGAATAACGTTTGGTTGTTAAAGAGACCGGGATCGGAAGTTGTCATACTCTCTGCCAGCTCCGAAAACCACTTTAACAACCGTGTACGCGGTGGAGATTCCAGAATGAAGTAGGATGGTGGCGACGTTCTTGAGGTATATTACGTGGACCCAACTCCCGTGAGTTGGCATAAGGTGGCTAAAACAGGAGCGATCTCGGGCCAAGTGAGGTCATTCCTCCTATCGGACACATTCCTTCGATACTATACTCTTACTGGTGATTGATTAGATGGCCATCCTCCGATTTTGATATGGGAGTGTGTTCCGAGGTGGGCGTATGTGGCTGCTGCGTTACCACCAGCCCGTGTGCGTAATTGGTATATCTACCCTGGCATTGCCTTGTGTGCCGTGTCACCTACCATACCGAGCCTTTACTACGAGTTTGTTTTTCTCCCGTAGCCCATGTGGTATCCTCTGACAGTCACCCGGAGTGGAGATGGCATGATATTGGATGGACTACTGGGACTATTATGTGTGAAGGGTGATATGGGTAGCCCGGAACGCTATTTAAAAGTATGTTTATTTTACTGTAGACATTATTATAATAACGCAATATTACTACATAGTAAATAGTTTAACGGATCCTTAAAGGATGGGCGATCCCAAGCATCCTTTAAGTTACTGATGCATTTTTGTTACTGTTCATTTGAGTTGATTTATAGTTCATAAGTATTTATGTCCTGACTCGAGTGTTTTGTGTTTTGCTTTACGCTCGAGTCAGATTGAGTGAGTTAGCATTCAAGATTCACCTTCGGAGTTGGAGCTTTCCTTGAAGATCCAGCCATCCATTTTGCTTTCTGTATCCAGTGATTTCAGTGACGTATTCTGATTTGTACCTGATGTATCTTGTTACTTTTTGTTGTATCTTGTTTAACTCTGATGTGTCTTATATATATAGTAGCTTCATGAACTACTATCTCTTTTACTTCCGCTGCATTATTATTTACTCTGTGTCTGCGATCTGTGATTAATTATTTACTGTATATTCTGAGATTTGCTAAATTTTATTTACAACGCGGTATTTTGAGTAATTCAAGTCCGATATGTGCGGATGCGAATGGTTGAAAATATCGGGCTGTTACAGTTGGTATCAGAGCTTTGGTAGCTCTAGGCAAAACTCAGTATATAGGGTAAATGTATTTACAGAATCACTTTCATTCGAGTTTAAACCTCTTCCTTTTTGACTCGATTCCTTTGAATTTTGGAACATTCCTTGTGGTTTCAAAATCCATTCGTGTCCCTCATTATTTATCTTCTTTTGTTTCTGGAGTATCCCATAACTCAACTTCAAAAGTCTTCATAATGAGTCGGCGGTCTCGCCAACCTCAAATTTATTTGTAAAGGGGAAAACTCCTTTACAACAACATCGATTCTCCAGAGATTCTATATCCTCGGTTTAGATGCTAGTGTCTCTTATAATTTCGAACTCTACATCTTGAGATCGAATGTCGATTTACCCAATAAATCCACATCGGTCTTATTCTTTAAGTCACGGTTGACCCGGTTAAGCTTGCCCGCGATTTATATAAGCTTATCCATCTTTCTATTCTGTTATTTAATTATCTCATCTTTGTTTCCAACTTATCTTCAAATTATTCTTGAAGTGTACTTGTAAACTAATATTTAAAATGTTTTATATATTGTGTTGTTTGAGTTGTTGATGTTGATTTGGGTTTCTAATCGATTCGTCTGATCAACGCTATCGATAAGATTTCCAAAACACTTGAACAGGGCAAACTGACACAATATGTTTTTAAAATTTAGTAAGGAAATAAATTTTGTGAAATAAATTTTGTAACTATATTATAAATCTTTATCTGGATTTTATTTGAATTGGTTGTTAAGAAATAATATTTGTTTTATATATCATTTTCTATTGTTTCATATATCTAATTGAACTATAAAACATGGTTATAAATTTATTTGGAAATTTAAAATGAATGTAAAACAAGAATTTGAGAATTTAATTTCCGATGGATTTCAAACTTTGTGTTTAAAGTTTTAAAGGATATATTATTTAAAGTATTTTCGAATAGAAATTTGTTTCCAAAGAATTTTAAATTTAAATTTAGTGCTCTTCTCTTTGTCGCTGGAAAATAATTTCGGTGATGACTGCAGCATCATCGACGTTCATTTTCGAGTTTCGAAGTGAAGAGATCATTCTGTAGTCTTGCTACAGTTTTGTTTTGGGGAAATTTAATTGATTTTAATTTCTAAAATAAGAATGGATTTATAACATATGCTGATATATGATTTAAATTTGAATGGATATATACATACAGTATATGAACATTTATTTATCTCTAGATAGTTTGGAATTTATCGAAAATTTAATTCCTAAATTTTTTTTTCTTCAAAGATAATTTCTAAGTATAATTTCAAGATTTGGATTAATATTCAAGCTTGAAATAATTGAATTAGAAAGTTTTATTTGTATAATACACAATTTCATTCCAATATAACTTACCTTGATTTTCAAAAGTTGAATATGTAATTGGATAATATACAATATAAAAAAAAAGATTTTATAAATAAAATTTGAGTGGTTATTATAAATGTTATATACTTAAATTTAAGTTATAAAAGGATTAACAGAGGTAAATAAAGAAAAAGGGTAATGGAATAATTTATAATATAAAATGATGATAAAGGAACTAAGAATAAATTTAAGGCAGTTGCAATGAGTGTGAGTATATTTAACATAGGTGATAAAATATATTGAGAGGAATAAATTTAATTTTAATTAGTAGTGAAGAAGAATTAAATTTTATTTGGCACATTTTGAGTATAATAAAAGATTTTTCAAATAAATTTCCCTTGTCTTGCTACAGAATGAGAGGTTATTGCTTATACCAATCTGTTTAGAAATCTTTCTATAATCTTTAATAATCTTTGGTACTGATCTTTGAATCTAAGCACTGCTTGCCATCCACAGATGGTCGGTTAAACGGGAAGGGTGAATCAGATTCTAAAAGATTTTTTTTTCATGCTTGTGTTCTTGATTCTGGAGGATGTTGGAAAGATCATCTCCACCTTGTTAAACTTACCTATAGCAACATTTATCAGGTATAATTTTAATCTTCTTGTCATCTTGTCTTAATACTATTTCATTCAATCTTTTTCTGCGCTTTCCCGTACCTCATTCTTTTTCGGGGACGAAAAGTTTTGAGTGGGGGAGAGTGTAACAACCCTGTATTTTCTGATTATTGTAATTGTATATTTTAATTATTTTAATTTAAATTCCTAATTTAAAAACTTTATTTTATTTATTAAAATTAATATATTTTGTTAATTTAAATATAAATGTTGATTTTGATGTGGATTAGAATTTCAAACATGCATAAATTGAATATTTCCAGAAAATGTTGATTTTGGTCAAAATAGTCAAACTTTGACTTTTAACTTAAAAATTTAAAAGTTTGAAATTTTAAATTTTATATTTTATTATGAAAATAGATTTAATAACTTGAACATTGCTTTTTGTTTCGTGGAAAACGGAGTTAAACTGCAAAAGATATGTACATTTCAATTTTGAGTATAAATTGTTTATTTTGCAATTTTGTTATTTTAAATTGTATAAATTTTATTTTTCTTTGTCATATTTTATTTTAGTATGTTTTAATATGTTATATTATGTATATTTTGACTTTTAAATATTATTGAAATGATAATAGAATTTTTCTAAAATGTACTATGATGATTTCCTATTTTTAAAAGGCTGTTTTCCTTTTTCTACTATTTTCTTCATCTAAACTATATTTAAATTAAAATTTATTTATTTATTTTTGTGATTTCCTTTTTATTTTGAGTTCTTATGTTTATTTATAAATACTTTTATGTACATAAAAATTTTCCCAAGTTCATTGCACTTATTTTTCATATTTTCAAGACTAGTTGCAAATTTTGTTGTTTTATTTAATTAAACTATATATAATTAATAATTAATTTATTTATTTTTGTTTATTTACTATATTTTCGTATTTTAACTGAATTTATATATGTTTTTCAGTTATATAAAATTTAAAAAGAAATAATGAATATATGAAGAGTTTGAGATCTTTTGTATGCTTAGTCCTTTTGCATTCCGACCTTTCACTTTCCAAACTCCATCCATCAATGCTTTGGCCGTACCCTACTCCATCTTTCAGCCACATTCCTCACTCTTTCTCATGAAAATTTTATCATCTTTCTTGAGAAAAAAACTCATGGCCATTTGTTTTACAAAAATTTGGTAAATTCTATCATCTTTCTTCTTGTTTTTATGATTTTCCTATTGATTTTTGCATTGATCCTTCTTGTGTTTTGCTAGGCCTAGCCTCTACCACCACCACTACCATCCTCTCCACCATCATCTCCAGCAGCTCATAAGCCTCTCCTCTGACCAAGACAGTAGCCATGACCATCCGTTGATGTTGCACCACAAAATTTGCACAAAAGTTCCACCAAACTAGCCTAGCCAAACCCTTAAGGCCATAGCCTTCATTTTTAACCTAAACCACCTCCATGGCCGCCGCCACCAGTCCCTCCACCACCTCTGGCCACCACTCCATCCACTACCTGACCATCCCCTTGCATGACCAAGCCCAAGCCATGGTAGGCCGAACCTATAGTTGCACCAAAAATCCACTTAATTGCCTTGACTTTTGTATTTCTCATGTCACAACTTCCACTCCTTCATATCCAAGTTAGGCCGAGCCATATGAACCCATATTGACCCAAACCTGTGCCATGTTGGCATCTAGGCTGAGCCTAGTATGATGAGAGCAAGCCCATTTGATCATGTGACAAGCTTTTGTTGTCGTGTGCAAGTCTTTTGCTTCTAAGGTTTGGTCATCTCTCTTGTTTTGCAACTGTTCTGCAAACTAATGTTGTTGATTACATTTGTATGTCGATATCTATGTTTGTGCTTATGTATGTTATATTTTGTGTTGTTTACAAGGGTCTCCATCAACTCAAATCAAATCGTGCTTGTCGTGCCTTTGGAATCGCTCTTGTGTGTGTTGTTTGTCTCTAGCTTCGTAAAAGGTGAGTCTTTCTCACTCTGACATTTATACTTATGAAATAGTGAATTGATGACAAGTGTTTAGTAATATAAAATGTTTATGCAAGTTAATGATGATTATATGATATGCTATTCCATGTTGTTACCATGTTAAAACTGTTAATTATAACCTGACATCTGATATATGACATTATATTGTGACACTGGCATTGTTTATATTGTTTATGCATATATTCACACTGCAAGTTCCCTGTTAGAATAGAATCACTATGGGTTGAAATGATACACACCCAAACGGACTTTAGATTAGGGAAAAATCGTTATGGGCTGAAATGATAGGCCTGAGCGATTTTTATTGTATTTTATTTGACTTGGGATTGCGGGTTTGAAATAATAGAACCCGGGTTTTCTTTGTAAACTGCGGATTGAAATGATATATATCCGTATCACTTGACCTAGGTTAGAAAATTATATACAGACCCCGTGGTATATTTTTAAATGATATTTATTAAAATATGTATTTTTAAAAGTATGAAATTTTGATTTAAAAATATATATTTTTTGTTTTAAGAAAATTAAATATTAAGTCTTGAAATTGTGAATTTGAGTACGTAAATGTGAAATAATTGAGATTTTAGACTTTAAATTTTATTTTAAAATGTAAATAAATAATGGAAATTAAATTTAAAGTTTTAAAATTATATTTGAAGTAAAATTTTAAGTTTTATTTAATTTATATGTTAATAAACAGTGAATTTTGACTTAATAAATGAATGGAGTTTTTAAATTGAATATTTGATCTAAAAATTTTGTTGTGTTAAATCATATGTTAAAATGATTTTAAATGTGAAATTTTGAAGTTTAGAAATATGATTTTTGAGTTATAATAAAATTTGGAGTTTTATTATTTTTTTGAAAAGCAAAAAATGAAATCTGGAATTCATAGCATTTTCAAAATGTTGTAGTCTTTTGACAGCATTTTTAAATGCTATTGTTTTGAATCTAACAATGTTTGAAATAACTAAATATCTATTACGACATTTTATAAATGCCGTTATTCTTGAACTAAACCATTTTTGGAAGCTATAAGCTACGATAGCACTTTAGAAATGCTGTCCTTGCTATAATTTGACAATGTTTGAAATGTTATAGTTTTAACACTGTTTGAGTTATATTTTAAAGTGTTAAATGATTTAAATTTTGGAAATTGATTAATTGTGAAATTTAAGAAGTTTTGAATATATTTTAATATTTTAATTTGAATTTTTAAGGAATTTTAATTTTAATTTGAATTTAAATAGGGTTTACTTGGTTATGTGTTAAATGGAATGAAATGTAATGAGATAAATGGATTTTTGAATGGAACTTTTAATGTATTTTGTAATGATACTTGAAATAACAAATGAATGACTTATTTGATTTAAAAATGATATTCAAATTTGATTATTTGAATTTGAATTCAAATAATGATTTGATAATAAGGTTTGGAAATGATTTGATCTTTATTTTGATAAAGAATATGAATTTGAATGATATGTACTTTCGATAAATGAATATTTGAAGTTTATATTGGTATGAAAGGATATTTAGTTTAATTGTAAATTGAGTTTATTTAAATAATATTGGATTTATGAAATGAATATTTCAAAACTAAGTAATAATGAAACTAGATTTGAGATATATGAAATTATAAAATTTAGTTTTGAAATGCGGGATATTAAAGCTTTGAAATTTATTAAAAATTGAATATTTTAATTTGTGGATCAAATCTATATTTGAAAATGATATGATTTGAAATGGTTATTGGGAAATTTAATTGAAACTGATGGTTTGAATTGAATTAAGTTGGAAATTGAAAATTTGGGATTAATTGAATGAATTGTAAAATGTAAAGAATTAAATGAATATCCCATGATTTCAAATGTATGATTTTGAAATGTTATGATTTTCAAAGTGTAATTGTTTCATGTATTTTTGGTTTCGAAAGAGTTATACTTTGAAAATATTATGATTTTGAAATGAATATATGTTTGAAATGTTTTTGGTTTTGAAGTATAAACTATTTTGATTGAATAAATAGTTTTGAAATAAAAATGGTTTTGGTTTCGAAGTATAAACTATTTTGAAAGAAATATAGTTTGAAATGAAATGATTTGATCTTTTTAAAGTATAAACTATTTTGAAATGACCACGGCGTTATAATAACATTTGGTTGTTAAAGAGACCGGGATCGGAAGTTGTCATACTCTCTGCCATCTCCGAAAACCACTTTAACAACCGTGTACGCGGTGGAGATTCCAGAATGAAGTAGGATGGTGGCGACGTTCTTGAGGTATATTACGTGGACCCAACTCCCGTGAGTTGGCATAAGGTGGCTAAAACAGGAGCGATCTCGGGCCAAGTGAGGTCATTCCTCCTATCGGACACATTCCTTCGATACTATACTCTTACTGGTGATTGATTAGATGGCCATCCTCCGATTTTGATATGGGAGTGTGTTCCGAGGTGGGCGTATGTGGCTGCTGCGTTACCACCAGCCCGTGTGCGTAATTGGTATATCTACCCTGGCATTGCCTTGTGTGCCGTGTCACCTACCATACCGAGCCTTTACTACGAGTTTGTTTTTCTCCCGTAGCCCATGTGGTATCCTCTGACAGTCACCCGGAGTGGAGATGGCATGATATTGGATGGACTACTGGGACTATTATGTGTGAAGGGTGATATGGGTAGCCCGGAACGCTATTTAAAAGTATGTTTATTTTACTGTAGACATTATTATAATAGCGCAATATTACTACATAGTAAATAGTTTAACGGATCCTTAAAGGATGGGCGATCCCAAGCATCCTTTAAGTTACTGATGCATTTTTGTTACTGTTCATTTGAGTTGATTTATAGTTCATAAGTATTTATGTCCTGACTCGAGTGTTTTGTGTTTTGCTTTACGCTCGAGTCAGATTGAGTGAGTTAGCATTCAAGATTCACCTTCGGAGTTGGAGCTTTCCTTGAAGATCCAGCCATCCATTTTGCTTTCTGTGTCCAGTGATTTCAGTGACGTATTCTGATTTGTACCTGATGTATCTTGTTACTTTTTGTTGTATCTTGTTTAACTCTGATGTATCTTATATATATAGTAGCTTCATGAACTACTATCTCTTTTACTTCTGCTGCATTATTATTTACTCCGTGTCTGTGATCTGTGATTAATTATTTACTGTATATTCTGAGATTTGCCAAATTTTATTTACAACGCGGTATTTTGAGCAATTCAAGTCCGACATGTGCGGATGCGAATGGTTGAAAATATCGGGCTGTTACATGTGATGTTCTGTGATATGAATTGTTTTGGATTTAGCTGTGATATCCATGACATATTGCTGTGTGAATATGAATTTTGAATTGAATTGAAATTGTTTACTTAAACAACTTGGCCTTTAAAACGATATTTGAATTTCGATGCGACCGGGGTTAGATTCCAAATGGTTATCAAAAAACCACATCGAATTTTAAAGTTGGATCTATTAAAAGATTAAAAATGGAAATTTGTATCCACTTGTTTTTAAAATAAGCGCTCATTATTCGATTACGCCGGGGGAGGACACTAAGTCATAAAACCCATTTCGAACTATGATGGAACGAAATGGGATGGCATTTGAAGACCGTGGGGAAGACTAGGTATTTTTGAGAAAGAAAGGATTGCCTATTAATTGTCTCCACACCAACTTGCTCCGGTATACAGATTTCCCGATGTGATGGGGAGTCCGATCGGAATTAGGGATATTCGGATTTGCAAGGGCTTTTTCCTTAATTTGACGAAGTACCTTCGGTTCCATTCAGACCCAATATGAACTTGTATGGATGTATATCTGACATTACACTTTGAGATGTAAAGCTGATTTCTGTCAAATACATTTCTGTTTGGTGGAGGAGAATTTATTGTCTTAGTTTAACACACTTCTCTGAGACGTACGAGCTTAAAGGTTATGTAGTTGATGGTTATTAGTGATATATTCCCAAATTGGTAATGTGGCATGCTAAGTGCTGGTCATTGGTTGATCAAAGCAATGCTTTTGTGAAAAACATAGCTTTGTGGGAGAGACTTCATCGAAGCTCACACCCCGTAAATTGTCAAAACAGGAAGGATGCGGCAAGGTTATGCGAGTTGCGCCCCTCAGGATATGTGCATTTCCTTTTGAATAAAAAGTGGTATTCTGATATGGAGCCCAGATATTTTACTTATGTGGTTGTTGGTGTTGTAGGGCCTCGAATAAAGGTCGGTTACGACTGGGGGAAGGCAAACTCGTGACAGTTGGTCACCTAGATACAGAGGTAACCTGACCTTGTGTTGGCAGAGATCCGGTTAGGTTCTCGAGACGTCCCTCCAGAGGCATACCCATTTGGATAAAGGAAGTTCCTTAGCCTTGGCTATTTGTTGGAAATCCAATCACCCAATACGAGCCCCGTAAGGTTTTAGTTGTAGAATCTGCCATCTAACATGGCAGCTATAGTAGGCATACTATAATGGTACGTATGCTGGCTAAGATTTCTATTATACTTTCGAAATGTTTTCTACACTATGCACTAATAATAATATCAAAAGGATCTTCGCATATCAAGTATGTTTGACTACTATAAGGAGAAACCTTCCCTATGTGTGCGATTTGCATTGAGAGTGTGCCGAGAGACCTTATGGTAGTTTCATTTTCAAAAAGCGTGAACGGAATTCTCTTTGTGATTTCTTTTGTAGAAACAACTGTTTTATGTTTGCTCACACCAGTCCCATAACTGACCCGGAGTTTATTGTTCCCTTTCTAAACTCTGGCTGCCTATAATTTTCCATACGGGTGGCCTAGAGTCAGAATATCATTAGGTTCTAGAGCTAGCTTGGATAGTAGATATGGATCTGGAAGTTATTATAAGCTTTTGGGTCTTAAGCTTTTTGGTTTGGAGCTATGGAGCTTTGGAGTGAAGATGTAGTATGTTGTATTCTTGCTCTCTTTCTTTCTCTTTTTTGGAAGACCATGTCCCTGTTGTGTTATCTTTTCCGCGGTGGTGTTGTATTCTGTTATTATTCTGTTGCTGTATCATATATATTGTGCTCTGATGTTGGTGGTCATTTGTTGTATCAGTGTTGTACCCATGTTGTGCGTCAATGAAATCTTTTTGTTTCCACTATGTTGTTATCATCTAATGTGTTATAAGCTCTAGCGAACTGCAGTCCAATGTTTGAATCTTCAGCATTTGAATACGAGTGATGTATTAGATGTCAATTTCCGGACGTCGGAATCTGGATCGTCACAGTAAAGTTGAATACTATATACTAAATAAATAAATGTGAATAAAAAAGAGAGAAAGAATCTAAGTATGGGTTTCTTCATAAATGAATGTTGATGTAAAAAGGAAATCAAAGTAAATAATACATGTGAAGTAAACTGAAATAAAATGTACGTAATCCTTCAATAATGAATTTATTGATTATCTTAAATCATTAAGTGGAAATAACTTATGTAAGTAATCGAATGACAATTTAATGAAAATAGCGTTGTATGATGGGAAACGAACTTTTGTAAGTAATGAATGTAAATTAACGAAAATAAGATTTGTACGAATGAATGAAAATAGACAAACAATAAATTATATGATAAGAAATTTGTAAGAATAATGTTAAACGATATTTGAAATTATTGTTTGTTTTGGCTCATGGGATGTTTGAAAAAGGTTACTTCTAACTGTATAAAGATATATGAATAATCTATTAATTTTTATCTAAGACTGTTGAGTGTATTGTATACTTAGTAGTTTGTTTATTATTTTATACGATTAAAAGTTTCTGAACCCAAATAAACCATTTGTTTTGGTCGCTATGGATGTATGATTGCATATGATGATTGTGTTATTTTGTTTGCAAGTGACTATTATTATGCTGTTTTTTTGTTTGTTATTGATTGAAACAACTTAATATTTCTCTTTTACGCTATTGATAACTTCTTTGGATTATATAAATGAAATACAGGTTTATGTAAGCAATTGCTTATGTTTGTTTTTTTCATAAAATGAAGGGTTGTTTGCCTGATAAATAGGAACGTTCTCGGATTACAGTTTTATAGTGATATTATATTGTTTTCGCGTGGTTTGGTATATAATATTTTGAAATATATGATATATATTGATTATTATTGGTATTATTATTTCCCCCAGACCTCTCCATCAAAGGAAACTCTGCCGAAATTTTCCATGAACTTTCGGCTTAGAAAATTTTTGTGAAAGTAAAAATGTTTTCCAAAATTTTATTTACTTGTATATGAAGGATTTATTTGTTTATAAATTGATGTATTTCATTTAAATTATTTAATTATGTAAATTAATTGCTTATAAATTGAATACTTTGAATAAGATATATAAAATCCTTAATTCTGTCTTTTTCCTTTTCGAGGATGAAAGCTTTTAAGTGGGGGAGAGTGTATTGACCCGTAATTTTCAGTAATTAAATTATTAGTTAAATAAAATTTGGAATTTAATGTTATGAAAAATTAAAAATTTAGGATTTAGTAATGAGAAAAATCACTTGAATGAAATTTTAGTAATGTTAATTTAAGGTAATGGATGACTATTTGAATGTAATCTCAAGTAATTGAAATAATTTGAAAGTTATAATTGTTTATAAATTGTAAATGTGGAATAAACTAAATGTTACATTAATTGGTGAAATAATCGGTAATTAACCGTAGTCGGATAAAATTAGTGTTGTGTAAGTAGTTATATCATTTGTTTGTATATAATAAGCCTATAAATGTGATTAAATTTAGAAAAAAGAACAATTATTATTTTTTACCAATTTATTTAATCTGTTAAGTTAAATTAGAAATCAATTACAATTAAATATAATTAAATAATACGTTAATATGAGTTAAGATGATAATTGAAAATGTGAATGTAATTAAATGTACAAAAATGGAAATTATATTCATAAGGCAATAATTGATTTAATAATAAGAGTGAAACAAAGATAAATGAACTTAGTGGGACTTTAAATTACAATTAATGTGAAAATTGACAAAAATTCAGTATAATTGAAATATTGGAAATAATATTGTAAAAGATGATAATTGTAGAATATTAATGCAATAAAATGTAAACCAATGTTAATTATGTCCATAAAGTGATGATTGATTGAATAAAAAGATTGAAATTTAATTAAATCAATTTATTGGAATTAGAATATAATTAATAGAATTAAATGTAATTAATATTATGGTTAATGTAAGAAAAGGCGTCAATTGTAGAAAATGAGGATAACAAGATAGAAACCTACGTTAATAATTTCTTAAGGTATTTGTTGATTTAATAGTATGAGTGTAAATCAAAATAAAAGAATAAAAAAATGAATAAGTTTAGTAAAGGAGTAAACATATGTTTATTTATTTGAAATGTTATGTAGCTGAAAGATTGATTGTCGAGACGAGAAACTATTATTTAGTAAGAAATGTATAATTACTGTTTATATCAAATAGTGTAAACATATGTTCAAATTACTATTAGATTGGAAATAATTGTACTACTTCTCATTACATTCATTTAGTCCATTTTAAACACAATCAACTGAAATTAATGTAATTGAAAATTTTCAATTAATAGGAGAGATAATGCTAAATTGTAAATTTATAGGTGTAACTAAAAGTAGCTTATGTTTGGTATAAGTATAAGGAAAGTTTAACTTAATGAAAAGAACATTTATATCAAATAAAATGAATGCTTCACTTGTGAATGCAGGTTTAATTTCATGAAGATAAAGAATAGAATTATTGATTTTAAGGGAAGAAATATATGTTTATTTGAACTGTGTTTTAGCTTACAGATTGGTTACAAGAATAGGAAAATAATCTATTTAAGTAAGTTAATTATATAAATAACAAATTTGTAAATGTATTTAAATAAACAGTTGTTCTAATTGTTCATCCAATTTAGTTGTTTGTTTTAAAATTTAACCTTGTAAGTAATTGCAATGAATGTAATTCAAATATTTCAATTAACAGGAAAGAAAACGTTGATTGCAATTAATAGATTTAATAAAGGAAAAGCACGTATTGTGTTAAACAAAAAGGGTGTTTTAATGAAATAAAAGATAATTTTGGGAAAACCAATTGAACGTTTTCATTTTTTAAGGTAAGTATAATTTTTTATTATGCGTAGATAAAAACCTAAACTCGTACAAATCGGAATATTATTTGAGTTGATGATGTTAATTTTTGGTCGCGTTTCAAAAAAAATTGAATTTCAAAAGGTTATGCAATGTACATGGTCCCTTCATTTCTTTTGTTATAAATTGTAGCATGAACGTTTTAAAATAGTTACCTTATTATTAATACTTGATCCATTCATTTCTCCTTCTATTTAGTACCCGAACCTAGACATTTAGGTTGTATTTAATTCTTGCCACCTCATTTTCACGTATACAAAATTTTACTTTCCTTTGGTTTGCAAACTTTTGCTTTCCTACGTACCTTTCCTTATGCATTATTAATGCTTGAGCTTTCAAAATAAAATGTGACAATTATTTTTGTCCCTCCACCTTCATTTCCTAATTATAAATAACTTACAGCTTATTTCTTCATTTGCGTTTTGTTTCTCCTGACACCTCATATTCAAAAGCTCTTTTTCTTGCAAATCCAAAAGCTTTCTTTTCTAAAACATGATTTTTTTTCCATTTTTCGTACACGTCCAGTCCTCATCTTAGTTTTTTTCAATCTTCTCCTTAGGCCTCATCTTGAGAAAAACACAAGTATAATGATTTTTTTATTTTTTTTATGCGTACTAATACTTATTTTAATAATATTTCTTATAGTATGAATATCTTTTTCATATAAACTTTGATTCATGCGCGATTTCTTCTGTTGGATTCATATTTAAATTCCAGACAACATGAAATTGATTTAGTTGAATTTGGAGACTGTTGAGTTTTTACGCTTTTGTTTGTATTTTTATGAGCTAAAATCAAACGTGAGTGCTTTAACATACTCACAACTACTAAATTGTCTTATGTTAGTTAATTTAAATTTACGATGTGATTAGAAATTAATTGTTGATGTTCAGTATATTTAAACTATCATCCAGTTAAATATAACTTTTATTGCATTTAATCATCATTTAGTTTAATATTAAATTTAATTGTCTATTGAATACATGCTGATGATAATTAGTTAATTGATGTTATTTATTGGTTGATTGAATGGTGATTGTGATGTATGTTTGATTGTTTAATATTGGTTGACTATATGTTATGTTTTTATAATGTTATAACACTACAAGTTCCCTATGGGTTGAAATGATACTTACACGAATGATCTATAGATTATGGAAAAATCATTATGGGTTGAAATGATAAACCCAAGCAATTTTATGGATTTTGAAATTTATTCTAGATTGCGAGTTGAAATAATGTATATCTGTAAATATAAAATATTTACGAATTGAAATGATGAATATCCGTATCACTTTACCATTGAGTAGAAAATTATATACGGACATTGGATTGGTTAAATTAAATGATTTTAAATCCTTAAATTTTGAATCCATTTAATCTATTTCAAATCAATTTAAACTATTTTAAATCTATTTAATCCAATTTAAATCTATTTAATCTATTTTAAATTTGTTTAATCTATTTTGAATCTATTTAATCTATTTAAAATATCTTAAATCCATTTAAACTATTTTAATATATTTTAGAGTATTTTAACTAATTAAAAATTTATTTTACTATAGTAAACTATTTAACTATTTATAAATATCTAAACTATTTCTAAATTTCAGACATGTAAAGTTGAAGTGTTATACTTAAATCCTTGATTTAAAAGAAAATATGGTTAAATAATGTTATAACCTTAGTTGTGATTTGAATGACATAATTGAATGAATATGATGATCTTGAAATGAGTATTTAATTAACCTATCTTATCAACAATATCAAAAGTGAATATGATTTCGAAAGTGAATATGATTCCGGAAGCAATATGGTTTGAAACACATATGATATTGTGATATCAAATATGAATTGACTTTTGAAACGAAAAGAACCATCTGGTGAGAATTAAGCGTTTGATTGTTAAAGAGATCGAGATTGGATATTTTCATATTCTCTGCCAATACTGTAAACCACTTTAACAACTGTTTACTAGTGTGGATTCCAAAATGGAGTAGGATGGTTTGGGGAACGATCCTGTATGAGGTATTAACGTAGCCTGACTCCCATGAGTCAGCTTAGATGTGACTAAAACAAGAGCCACACAGGGCCAAGTGAAGTCGCACCTCCAATCGGACATGCTTCTTTGATACCATATTATGATTTTTTGATTGATTTGGTGTCCACCCCTCGATTTTGATTATGGGAGTGTGGCGGGTGGTGGTAGCTACTATGCGTTACCACTAGTTTGGATCTACAAATGGTAGAATCCTACGCTGGCATTGTCTCGAGTGTCGTGTTCACATGTCTTATCGCGCCTTCTACGAGCTTGGTTTGTGTCATACCTATGGAGTGCTCCTTGATAGCCCACCAGTTTACGGTGGAGTTTACACTATCTGCATAGACTATGGCATTATATAAAATGTGTTAATGGGGATATGGGTAACGCCTTAATGCTATTTTAATACTTTACTTTACCGTGGACACTATTATAATAGCATATTGTAAAATGTATTTATATAGTTTAACGTATCCTTAGGAGATGGAAATTCAGAACTTCTCCGAGGTTATTGCACTCACGTTAGACAATGGATAAGAGATTTCAAACCCCATAAACATCTCCGACTCCATTACACTCATATTTATTTACTGTTGATTTAACTTATTTAAGATCTTTTAATTCTGACTTGAGTGTTTTGTTATTTCAATTCGCTCAGGTCAGTCTGAGCTTTTCAGTGCATCGAAGAATGCTTTTCTAGAGGACGAAGACGAAGATTTATATACTATATTATTTATTATATTTATCCCACTGCATCATTTTATTCCTGTTACCCGGTTGCTTGGCCCGGCTATTAGATGCTAATTGTACAGGTTTTGGTTGAATCAAAATGAAACTCGAGCTAGTGGAAGATTGGAAAATGTAAATGGTTGACTTGAATTGAGAAGTTCAGCTTATGTACATATCGTTCTGCACCAAAACACGGCTCGGCCTATATACATTGTCCGTCTTGTATACATGGTTCGGCTAATGTGAAGGTTTGTCCTGTATGTGTGCTTCGGCCGACGAAGGATGGCGTCTGTCGCCCGGCAAGAGGAAGGTATTGCTAGGAACTCAATGAATATCTCTCGGCTAGGGGAGACGTTGTGCCACTCGGTCTGGATAGTTTGGTATGTACCATTCGGCCTAGATGGCTCGGTGACTCACCACTCAGCCCTGAAGAGAAGACTATGTGGCTCGGTGATGCACCGCACGACCATAAAGGGAAGGCTATGCGGCTCGGTGACTCATCGCTTGGCCATGAAGGGAAGGCTATGTGGCTCGGTAACCCATCGCTCGGCAAGGAAGGGGAGAGTAATGAGGTACGGCCGTTCAAAGCTCAAACCAGGAAAATAACAGGTTACCTACGGGGCAATATGACTAGTCTTTCTTTCCTCCGGGCAAGAATTATTGGTTGCTCCGAATCATGGAAGATTTCTCTTCGATTCCAACACGAAGATCTCATGGATCGACCAGAACGGGTCGTAGGTCAATGGCTCGGTCAAAGGGTTCGGAAACCCCCTCTCAGCAACCACCATTTGGCATTTGGTGGCTCAGAATGAGTGGCTCGCTGGACACGAGTTACCGAGTGGCCGAAATACCTTGGACATGGGCCAACACAGATGGACCAGCTTATCTATATCTATAAATATAGAGGCAAAAGGACAGTTGAGGGGACCTTTTTTCGAGAACTCCGAGGACACTCTATCATTTTTGACATTAGCTTTCTTTCAGTTAGAAACTTGTATTCGAGCTATTTGCTTATGGTTTGTATCTGTATTCAAGTATTAGAGGAAAGCAATAAAGATTATATTAACAGTGGACGTAGGCAGTTAGGCCGAACGAATATAATTCCGGTGTTCTTGTTTCTGCAGTTAATTTTTCATACATCCCTCAGTTTTAGTTTATTATATTCATTAATCTCTCTACAAAAATCTTTTCTTGAGTGTTAGTGACCAATTGTGGTGCTAACATTTTGGTGCTTTCACCGAGAATAGCATTCTCAAGCCATTAGGATCTACTTGTCGCTACTGGATTGAAGAAATCCCCCAAGGAAGATCCAAGTTTGTCCATAAGAAGTTCATAGATTCTATTCAGAGTTCCTACCAATAGCTTTACAATGGGAAGACCACGAACCATATCAGCCTCCCACAATGCGGATGTCAAGGAGACTGCTACCGTCCGACAAGTAGGACACAACAATCAACAAGCTAATCCAGGTACAGGGACAACCATGCCCTAAACCAAACAGAAGTTTTCACCAAAACAGAGTTCAACAAGCTGATGAGAGAACTCGTGGAAAGTAGAAGATAGCTTAATGAGCAAATACAAGGTATCGCCAATCTCATGACCCAGGTTACTCAACTACAACATCAGAATGCTGGGGGAAGTCCCGTTTCCTACTCCTCGTCCGACAGTTCTGCTTCGTCTGATGAACCTCCCAAATGTAGACGCCGTAGAATTGAAACAACGCAAACTGGTGCAGTTAATCTATCCACCAGGTATGGTCCAAGTTCACTACCTGCAACCATGCCCCCTTGCCTACACCAGGGCAATCGCACTCAAATTGAAATGGGAAACTTAGGATTAAGGTCATGACGGTTCACCAAGGTCATAATGAAGCAGGTCCCCAGGACACAATTTGGTAGATCGCCAACCGAGGAGGCACCAACCGGAACAGTCCTCAAGGATTGATTCCAACTTGTCATCTTCAATACAAACCCCTGACCTATCAGCCATGGTCATATAGCTGATGAGGGAAAATCAAGGCTTGTCCAATGATGATTGGGGCATTGATAGAAGTCATACTCCGTTCATAGATGATATCCTACAGGCGGAATACCCCTGAAAGTTTAGTATGCCAACTATTCCAGCCTATGAGAGGAAGACTGATCCCCCACAGCATGTAATGTGATAAGAGTGGATGATGGACTCGGCCAGGACGAATGATACGACTACGTATAGTTGTTTCCCAATAACCTTATCTGGAATCGCTACCATGTGGTTCACTAGACTTCCTCCACGATCGATCTCCAGATTTGATGAGTTAGTGATGAAATTTGTGGAGCAGTTTAGAATTCATACCACTCGTCCAAATTGATGTATTTATCTGGTGTAATTTAAGCCCAGGGGAGTCCTTAAAAGAATAATTGCAAAGATTTCATGTTTCAGCTACTGAAATTAGCAACTCGAATGACCATGCTATTCTCAAGGCCATGATGCGTGGAGTAGATCCGGACTTAGAGTTTAGTGATTGGCTGGCAGGAAAACCTCTGGCTACCCTAGAACGTTTTTATTCAAAGGCGTGCCGGTTCATGAGAAAGGAGGAAGCCAAGTGTACGAGTCAAGGCAGTGCTCCAAGTCCTGGCAAAGAGGCGATGTAAAGTAACATTGCGATAAAACAGGCTGGCGACAATTCTGGAAAGGTCAAGATTAACGTTCAAAACAAGCCGGAGCAGTCTAAAGCGCTTTAAAGGGAAAATTTCAAAAGAAAGATGGAGGCCAGAAAGCGGAAGCCAAGGACTCCGACCTACAATGAATACACTCCTCTAAACACATCTCTGGAGAATATTTATCTGTCAACTTGTAACAACTTCCAATACCGGAAGCCGCATCCAAAGGAATCCACTAAGGAACAAAAGCAGACTGGGAAGTACTGCTAATTTCACGAGATCTAAGGGCACAACACTAAGGAACGAAGATACCTCTATGACGCTATAGAAAAACTGATTCGGCAAAAGTAGTTACAACAGTCTGTCAAGAATCCGTATGAAGGCAGACAAGGAACATCAGACGCCAGTCGCGTGCAAGCTCCACGCCATCCTAAGGAACCTGTTCGGACTATAGGTAGACTAATCATAAACATGATAGTCGATGGGCCTTATCCATTAGAAAAGAGTTGGAAAGAACTGGAATGCTATGCTAGTTCTTTGAGACACACAGACTGTGAATGTTGCTCGAACTCGGAGGATGGGATTGCAGCAAAACAGCGGCAAATAATGACTGATGATATAGTGGTCTGTAGTAGATATGCTGATCGGGTGGAGGCACCAACAATTGATCCGATGGTCATCTCGGCAACGATTGGGCCAACATTTGTGAGAAGGATATTGATTGATTTCGGGAGTTCTTTCAACATTATATTCAAAAAGCCGTACGACAAAATGAAAATGGAGGCCCCGCATTTACGATTTTATTGGTGCAGCCACTGATGCGATAGGTTTTTATGAATTACCGGTTGAATTAGGAGAAAGTGAACATAGGAGGGTACGGATCCTACCGTTCATTGTGTTGGATGTTGATTCTCCGTATAATGTTTTTCTAGGCCGACCGACCTTGGCGGAGTTTTGGGCAGCTTTGGCCCCATGGTGTTTGACTATGAAGTTTTCGATGGATAGAGGGGTTGGAGTTGTATATGGCAACCAGGCGACAGGTCGTGCATGTTATGTGGCTGAGCTGAGAGAGGCCCAACGGAGAGAGAAGGAAAAGGTTATGGACAACTCTATCCACACCTAGGCAGCGCAAAATTGACAAGTAGCGTCCAAGCCTTGGCTCGGGCAGCAGGGTCGGATCTACAAAGACATAGATCCTAGAGAAGATGATGAAGAACCTATGGAGCCTAAAGCTGCAATGGATGAACTAACGACTGACATTTCAGTCAGCCACGATGACCCATCACAGGTGCTTAAGATTGGATCAGTACTCACTCCCTCGATGACTAAGTACCTAACTGATTTCTTCCTAGCAAACTAGGATGTTTTCGCTTGGATCCACTCTGATATGTGCGAGATTTCTCCTGCCATCACAAGTCATATGCTGAACATTGACCCAAAGTATGTACCAATGAAATAGAAAAGGAGAGGTATGGACCCAGAAAGGTCCGCTGCTCTCAGAGAGGAGGTGGACAAACTAAAAGCCAATGGGTATGTCCGCAACGTATCACAGGTGCTTAAGATTGGATCACAACTCACTCCTTCGACGACTGAGTACCTAATTGATTTTATCCTACTGAACTATGAAGTTTTCGCTTGGATCCACTTTGATATGCACGGGATTTCTCCTGCCATCGCAAGTCATATGTTGAAAATTGACCCAAAGTATGTACTAATGAAATAGAAAAGGTGAGGTATGGACCCGGAAAGGTTTGCTGCTTTCAGAGAAGAGGTGGACGAACTCAATACCAATGGGTTTTTCTGCGACGTCCTCTACCTTGAATGGGTGTCTATCCCCGTGCTAATGAGAAGAGCGAGTGGGAAATGGAGAACATGTGTCGAGTACTTAGACCTGAACAAGGCTTGCCCTAAGGATAGTTTCCCTTTACCCAGAATTGACCAGCTAGTTGAATCAACTACCAGACATGAGTTATTGTCATTTATGGATGCATATCTGGGATACAATCATGTCCCATTGCACATTTCGAATTGGGAACACATTAGTTTTGTCACAGATGTCAGATTGTATTGTTATGTAGTGATGCGTTTTGGGTTGAAGAACGCAGGAATGACTTATCAGCGCTTGGTAAATTGAATGTTTAAAGATCAAATTGGTAGAACAATGGAAGTCTATGTGGATGACATGCTGATGAAGTCATGGTAGTCAAATGACCACATTCGAGACTTAGCAGAGATGTTTGATGTACTTAGATACTACGGAATGAAAATCAATCCACTAAAGTGTTCCTTTGGTGTTGCTTAGGGAATGTTTTTGGGCTTTATTGTCAATGCACAGGGAAATGAAGCTAATCCAGAGAAGATCCAGGCTATCCGAGACATACAACCGCCCAGGACTATAAATCAAGTAAAAATCCTGAATGGAAAGGTCGCCACATTGAGTCGATTCATATCCAAAGTGACCGACAAATGTATTCCCTTCTTCGATGTGATAAAGAAAGGGAAGAGAAATTTGAATGGACAACCGACTGTGCGGATACCTTCCAAGCTCTAGTGAGACATTTGGAAAGTCCCCCGGTTTATTCAAACCCTATAAACCATAAAGTGTTATATGCATACCTGGCCGTGTCTCAACATCCATCAGTATGGCCTTGGTTCGTGAGGAGGACCAAATTCAAAAGCCATTGTATTATGTTAATAAACGTTTGACAGGGGCGGAGAGGAATTATCCTAAGATTGAGAAGCTAGCCTACTGCTTGGTGATTGCATCATGCAAGCTCCGTCCGTAATTTCAGACACACCCAATCAATGTTTATAGTGATCAACCTCTACAATTGGTGCTCCAACGACCCGAAACCTCTAGAAGGTTGCTAAAGTGAAATATTGAGTTGAGTCAATTCGATATCACCAACCTACCACGGAGGGCTATCCAAGGGCAAGCGCTGGCGAACTTCATTGCAGAATTCACCATTTCAGATGAGCCAAGCAGTGAGGATGTTATTCCCACTATTTGATGGAAACTATACACCGATGAGGCATTGAACGACCATTGTTCTAAGGCAGGTGTAATTCTTGTAACTCTCGAAAACCGATCAATTTTTTGTTATTTGAAGTTCAATTTCCCAGCTACAAATAACGAAGCCGAATATGAAGCATTGATTGCTGGCTTGAAACTTATTAGGGAACTTGGAGTAAAATCGGTTGAAATCTTTTGTAACTCACAATTGGTAGTGTAGTAGGTGCGGGGAGACTATCAAGCAAAGGGCAGAGACTTGCACCATACCTTGCTCGGGTTCAAAAGCTATTGACATACCTCGAATATTACCATATTTCTCAATCCCACGTGAACAAAATAGGGAAGCCGATTCATTGGCAAAATTTGCAAGTACTGGTGATGCACGACAGATGGGATTGGTTTCCGTTGAAGTCTTACATGCTCCGAGTATAAATGATATGGAAGTAATTTTTTTGCTAGAAACAAAAATTAGAAGGGAGTCATGGATAACCACATTCAAACAATACTTATTACACGAGACTTTGCCTGATAGAAAGAACGAAAGACGATAAGTCATTTGCAAAGCTTCACGATATATAATGCAGGATGGAATAATGTATCAGAAGGGATTCTCGGTTCCCTTCGGTGCATCGCCCACGATGAGATAAAACGGGTCTTAAAGGAAGTTCATGAAGGAAATTGTAGTGACCATATAGGGGGTAGCACTAGCGAAAAAGATCCTCTGCTATGGATACTATTGGCCAACTATAAATCGGGATACTACGGATTATGTAAGAAGATGCGACAAATGTCAAAAGTATACGAAAATCCCAAGAGCTCCACCGATGGAACTCACACAAATGGTTAGTCCGTGGCCATTTGCAATATGGGGAATCGATTAATCGGCTCCTTGCGAATCTCCAAAGGTGGTGCCAAATATGCAATAGTCAGAGTCGATTACTTTACCAAGTGGGCATAAGTAGAGCCCTTAGCTACAATCAGCATCAAAAAGGTCATTAATTTCATTGTGTGAAACATCATATGCCGTTTTGTCCTCCCACAAACTATCATTACGGACAATGGTACTCGGTTCGCAAGTAGGGAGTTCGAAGAATTTTTTCAAAAGTATGGCATTGAGAAAAAGTTTGCTGCTCATCCAAAAGCCAATATACAAGTAGAAGCCATAAAAAAATAATCAAATGCATATTGAAATAACATTTGGAGAAGGCTATAGGCAAGTGGGTGCAAGAGATTCCGATAGCAATCTGGGCTTACAGAACCACCCACAAGTCCATGACTGGCCACACTCTATTCACATTGGCATATGGCACGGAAGCTGTCATACTCGTGGAACTTGAAGTTCCTTCGCATCGGGTAACTCATTATGATCCTACTCTTACTAGAATCACTAGACTTTTTTGATGAAAAACGTCAAAAGATGACTTAAAGGAGGCTGCATATAGGCATCAAGTCGCTCGATATTATAATGAAAAAGTCCGACCGAGAATCTTTGATGTGGGCGATCTCGTTTTGAAGCGAGTTTTTTCGATCCCATTGCATATTAATCCTACATGGGAAGGTCCATACATCATTGAACGAAACCTTGGAGAGGGAACCTTCAAGCTAGCGATTATCGATGGTGCGATACTCCCCCAAGCATGGAATAGCGAGCAATTGCATCGTTATTGCACTTAGTTGTTTCCTTTGCATTTTAGTGGCAATTGTTTCCAGTATGTTTTCCTATTGTTTTCGGCATGTAATATGATAATTCAGTTGTTCCTATTTGATTATTGATAATAAAGGCTTGAAACCGCTTTTTTATAAACTATTGATGTTCCTTGTATTGTAATTCCATGCTAAAAATTAAATCACATTATTCAATCCTGCGTATGAACGCACACACCAACTTAAAAATATCTAAGTCCTTAGAGTACGGACTAGATTACTCTGAGCCCCTAAAGTGCGGACTAGAGTATAAACAACTTAAAGATCTCCGAGTCCCCAAAGTGCGGACTATAGTACACTGAGTCCCCAATGTGCGGACTAGATATAAACGACATAAAAATCTCTAAGTCCCCAGAGTGTGGACTATAGTACTCTGAGTCCGCAGAGTGCGGACTAGAGTACATACGACTTAATAACCTCTGAGTCCCCAGAGTTCGGACTAGAGTACTCTGAGTCCCCAACGTAAGGACTAGAGTATAAGCGATTTAAAAAACTCTAAGCCCTAGAGTGCGGATTAGAGCATAAACGACTTAAAAATCTCTATGTGCCCAGAGTGCGGACTAGTGTATAAACAACTTAAAAATCTCTAAGTCCCCGTAGTGTGGACTAGAGTATAAACGAATTAAAAATATCTAAGTCCCTAGAGTGCGGACTAGAGTATAAACGACTAAAAAATATCGAAGTCCCTAGAGTGCGGACTAGAGTACTCTGAGTCCTAGACTGTGGACTAGAGTATAAACGACTTAAAAATCTCCAAGTCTCCAGAGTGCGGACTAGAGTACTCTGAGTCCGCAGAGTGCAGGCAAAGAGTGTAAACCACATAAAAATCTCTAAGTCCCCATAATGCGGACTAGAGTACTCTGAGTCCCCATAGTGCGGACTAGTGTGTAAATGGCTTAAAAATCTCTAAGTCCGTAGAGTGTGGACTAGAATACTATGAGTCACCGGAGTGCGGACTAGAGTATAAATGATTCAAAAAATATCTAAGTCCTTGGAGCAAGGACTAAAAGTATTCTAAGTCCTCAGAGCATGGACGAAAATATTTGCGGTTCGAAAAATTTCCAAGTCATGTGGAAACAGACCGTAGCTTGTGTAACCCACAAGATTTCAAATTTCGACTACAAGTTAGACAGTAAGCTAAAAAGCGAAGATCATCGAAAACAAAGAAACTAATTTTTTTATTTAATAATCGGAGATTTAGTTTCACTACAACTTCTCCTAAACTCGAAGAAAAAAGTCTATTTACAACGACTATGAAAATAAATAGAAATAATTACATGATCCTGCTTATTCGCGTTGAACGAGGCATGATGGCTACTTTTTCGACATCTTCTCCTTCTCGGTTTCTCTGAAGACTCCTCCCCTAAGCGTTTTCTCTTGGACGCCATGCTTGCTAGGGAAGCAATGCCCATGGAAGGGAGAGGAACTTCTATTGTCGAGGTCCCACCAGGGTGAATAACCTTCAGGGGCCTGTCCAATGGATCATTTAGTTCCACCTCTTGGGGCTTAGCCTTAATTTCAACTTCCTTCTTCCCCTCTTCCATGATTTGTTCCTCCACGCTCGGTTTTGAAGGTATGTTGGGAGGTGCCTGTGATTTCGACTTCATCATGTTCTTCTATAAGTGAGGGGTTCTCGAGTTTGTCCTCATCCAATGCCCCGATCATTTGAGCATCGTGTTTGGGGGCATTCCCACTGTTAGATACTTCTCCCAATTTCTCTTCCTTCTCCATGGCGTCATTACTCCTTGAAGTTAGTTCAGGGTCAGAATGGCCTACACGAAGTTATAAATGACGAATGTTAGAATACATTTACTGCCCGCTAAGAAGCGATGGTTATTTGAATTTTAGAAAGGAAGGGTAAGTATCGGTCACTGGCTGACTCTCATCTGTTTTAGGAGTCGCACACTCTGGGATAGGGGACATAATGTGGATATCAAGCTCGAGTTCCTCTGGATCATAACCAACAGGCTATTCAAAAGGATCGAGTGAAGAGCGATTGGTCGGCTGAACAGGGGTATGAAATGAAGATTCAGTTCCAGAAAGACCAATAGTATCGTTTTCTACATTTGACGAGGAAGAATCTCCTCCTTAAAGGGCCTTTGCCGCAGATAGGTCAGTACGCTCATTCTAGCAAAGCACTTCCTTCACAAGAGAATCCTCATCAACTTTTCAGTTCCCAACTCAACGTTTTTAATTTTTACTAAAGTGTCCCATGCTTTGGCCAATGATTCGAGGTGACCCTTTCTAAGAAATGTTAGGTCGCGATGCATGAGAACTCGAGCATTGTATTTGGCTATGAGTGGATCAAACATGCACTTAATTTCCTCCCTACCAGCCACAGCAGCCGCCTCGAGGCGAGAATCAATGTCCGAGAGTGCCATTCTTTTTCCCTCCTCATGGGCTGCGTCCTTCAGCCCTTCAGCTTTGGAGGGCTCCTCATCAAGCTTTGTTTTCAGAAGTTGTGTAAAGACAATCTCGTCACACTATCGTTGTGACTCCTCTTAGGTGGCGGTTTTTTCTTCTTTTTCTTTAATGTGTAGCTCCTCTAATTCCTTAACTCGTTGAGCAAGGACATCCTTTTCTTTTTGGATGTAGTCCTTTTCCAAGGCTAAAGCACCACATCGTTGGACAACCACATCAATTTCCTTTTTGTGTGTGGCCTCCAAGCAATTGACTACCTCAGCGGTATCCTTAGCATTCTTCTGGGTGGCCTCAAGCTAAGATTTATACAAGGAAAGCTTGTCATCCTAGGCTTTGATGACATCTTTATCGTGGATGGCCTCAGGTTTCAGGCCATCGATTTCATGCTGACATTCCACGGAAACTTCTGAAACTTTTTAAGCCAAATGAACGAACGCATCGTGTTTGACGTAGATATTATTAGTGCAAGCAATAGTACTTTTTTTAACATGCCCTGGAATAGGATGGATCATAGCAAGGAATTTTAATCCATCAAAGTATTTTTTTGAAATGTGGCTTTAAGCTCAGCTAGCTTTTCTGCTATCGATGGATCGTGTGAAGGGGCTGAGGAAGTTTGTTCAATTGAAACCAAGGACTTCTTGTGTGGCTCGTGAGATTTCCTAGTGCTTGATGAACCAGAGTATTGGTCGCGAGGAGCTTCAAATTGAGATCCCATTAGAGCAGACGTTTCCTGGCTTTGTTCTGGTTAAGTAGGAGGATCATTGGGGTATAATGAATGGCTGTAAGTTTTCCTTCGAGACGGTGACGAATCTCGGGGACGACAATCTCTATCGCTTTTGTCATATCTCGACGTCTACCAGACCTCGAGTCTCATGATGTGCACATAAATGTGCATATTTTTACCAACATATTTAATTTATTTAAATTAAATAAATGATCATATTAGGTATTTTAACTTGTTTTAACCAAAATCCATATTAATTCCAAATTGTCACATATCCATCTTCATATAGGGGCAAAACAGTCATTTTTGTGCATATATTTCTTTGAGAAAATTAATTGGAAATTTATACGTATTTGTGTAGGAATTTGATCTCAAATAGAAGTGGGTTCATGAAGAAATATGCATGTACAAAATAATTACAGAGGAAAGAAGATGGAAATAATTCAAAGTGAAAAACATGGAGCACCCCACTTACCCACATACCTTAATGTACAAGTTAGAGGCTAATGCCCATGCTTATGGAATTAGTGGCTTCATGTACACTTAAATGGTGATTAGTAGAAGGTAATGATTACTTGGCCTCCACACTACATCAAGGGTATTTTAGGCATTCCGCAAAAATATGAATTAGGGTTTCATACGTGTATAAATACCCATATGTTTCATGTAATCTCTCTCTCTTCCTTAGCCTCTTCCTCTTCATTAGTTTTAGTTTAGAAAATAAATTAAAGCTCTCTTTCTTTCCATGGCTACTTAGCCATTTCTTCTCTTATGTAATTCTTATTTTATTTTTCTATTTTATGCAATGTTAATCTTTGTTTCTTTTTAATTACATGTTCATTTCCTTTTATGCAAGTAGTGTAGATTTTCCTTTATGCAATTAGAATAGTTTTTCATTTCACTTTTCTCTCTTTTCCTTTTCTTTTTCTTTCATGTCGCAAGCTATATTTGTTGTTTTGATAACAAATATGAGAGGCTAAACCTCTTCAATTTAGGGGTAGTGAAGCTCTCTAATCATGTAGCTTCAACTTTATTTGATGTTTATGCTCTCTTTTTGTGCTTAATGGGAATGATTGAAGTGGTTTAATGATGTTGTTTAGCTTTGAATTTGATAGCCTATATTGTTCATAACAAATAGGCTATGCTTAAACAAACAAAACACAAATTGCATCTTCATCTACATATGATTATTGCAAAGAAGTGATTATTGAAATTAAAATTGGATGGCTTATATTTTAATTAATAGTTAATAGGCCATGATTAAAACAAATTTTTCTTTCAACTTTGTTGTCATATTTTATGAGATTTAAAAGTGTATTATTGGTTGTGTTATAGTTTGATGGTTTATATTGAGCTAATTAATAGCAAAAATATACCATACGTATGATAAGCACATCAACTAATTCACTAATGACAAGAAAAGAGAGATCATAACTTCATTTTGTTGATTTATGTGATCTAGAGAGTGGAAATTGCCTCTAAATTGTCTTAACACTCTTATATTATTATTAATTTTCTTTTGTTTGTTTTTCTCCTTTTCTAGCTTAAATATTCTCAAATTTTTGGTTAATTTGATTGAATAGAAATTTAAATCAACAATTCCCTATGGATCAACCCGTACTCGCCACGTACTTCAATAGTACGCCGTGCGCTTGCGGTTATTTTTAATTCAAATTCGACGGTTTTCTAAACCGATAGAATTTCCGTCGACGAACAAGTTTTTGGCGTCGTTGCTGGGGTATTCGTTTTGATTTTGATTTTTCTATTCTTTGTTTCATTTTGTTTCATTTTTGTGTGTTTTTATTTGTTTGTGTGTGCATAAAAAAAATTATCGTGTGTTTTTTATTGTTGTGTGTATTTGTTTGTGTGTACATTGTTCTAGTTTCCATTTGCATTGCATTTCCATTCCAAAAAAAAAACATCAAAAATTCAAAACGCAAATAAAAATATTTTATTGCATTTTCATTTTACATTTTCAATTTTCTTCCTTCTATTTACATTTACAAAAAAAAATCAAACTGTGCACATAACACTGCACTGTTCACTGTGTAAGTGTGGCTCTATGCACAACAGTCTTGACTGTGCTTTTGATCATCAGAGAAACCATTTACCCCTCTGACTTGCAAATTCACCTAGCAATTCAACAGTAACCAGCTTGCAACTGTCATACAATAACCACTACCAGACCACCCACTACCCCTTTACAAGCAACCATCATTTCTGTCATCCCCTTCACCACTTCACCACCTTTCTCACAACTCCCACTGCCAAACTTCCAAAATTTCAAACTACTGTTGTTGCCATTCAACACTCCCATCTATAAACACAACCATTTACTTCATACCTACCACATTCGCTGCCACTTCCACCATTGCCTCCATCAAACTTCCCTCGACTTCTACCAAGCTACTGTGCACACATACACTATCAAAACTTGAAACCGTGAACATCATTGGGAACATCTTCAACATTTCACTTTCCAAATCCTACATCATCGCATTTGAACTGACATACCAACCTCATAATTACAACTACATTGCGTGCTTCTGAACTGACTTCACGACATCTACATCTCCTCACAACTACTTTCCCCTTCATCATTTCATGTCAACCACTTCTTTCCACTTAACCCATCACTAAATTGCACCCCTTCATCACTACATTCTCACTCTTCTTACCTTTGCAGCAACATACTTGCCACAAAAAATAACTGTTGTGCAAAAACTTCCTTCACTACTTCAAAACTGTCGCAGTAACCACCTACATCAACTTGCATATCCACCATCATTTCCATAATACAACGGTCACAGCCACACGAAGCAGCAGCATTCAATGTCGACTACCATCAACTGACACTTCTATACTTCTCTGCCCACCAAACTTCCTCTCCCACATTCTGACATTCTGTCATCAAGCATCTCATCCACTTCCACATACATCCCAAAATACATCAATAACTCACTACCTGACCACTTCCATACCATAAAACCCAACGTTTCCACTTTATTACTCATCCCATTGTCAAAAACTTCCTTCACAACTTACATTCACTACATCCTTGGCACCACTTTACTTACATCCTCTAAACAGCAACCACTCACCTCTGCCAGTGCCTCATCCATAACCAAATCGCCAGAACAATCACCATAAAACAACTACCAATCGCAGACAACCTCAACTCAGTCGAACTGCTGCCGTGCACTGCAGTCCCCTCTCCTCTGTCATCAACAAACCTCCGATAATCACTACATAATCCTCAATCTCCTCGACCAGACCAAAAGTCGAGCCTCCCAATCGTGTCAAGTCATCTTCCAGCCATCAATCACACACGCCACAGTAATCAATCGCTGACCTCCAAAACCGAGTTAACCTAACGCGAGCGTGAATTCGAACTCGAACAACGCGGGTTGATTTTCGTGGTTTTTAAAATTTATTTGTTTAGAGGATTTGTTCAATTTGAACAGAGATGTAGTGAAATTTTGTGATAGTTGTAGCTTACGTTTGTTTTGAATGGTTTTCGTGGTTTTTAAAATTGTTAGTGGGACGGACCCGTGTGATAGTAAGACAAAAAAAGGGAGAGGGAAGCAAGTATTGTTGTTTCTGTTTCTAAAAAAATAAAAAAAAATAAAAAATAAAAAAATTATTTGTCCAATTGTTTGCTTTGTTTTGTTTTGTTTCCAATTCAAAAGAAATAATTCCTGTTTTTCAACATTTTGTTTTAAGTATTAAATTTACTTGTTTAAAAAAAATTGTATATATCTTGTTTTTGTTTCAGGTCGCCAAAGCAAAATTTCAGAAGGAGAGGATCTGCTGCCAAAAATAATTGCTTCGCTTTGCATGCCAAAAAAAAATAAACTACTTGCTGCTTATCTATTGTTTTATTAGTTTTGCGTTGTTGGTTGTTTGCATTTGTATAACTGAATTTCAAAAAAAGAAAAATCATTCGTAGTTGCATTGTTGATACACGTTTAATTTCCACTTTGCATTTTATCTTAGATTTTGATTAATAGTAACGGTTAGACATCAATAACACTAAATTGTATATTGGAAAGTTGTCTTCTTTGAACAATTTAATTTCTTGGTTTCTAGGCTATGGAAGAGCAATACTCAGTTATAAATATTATGGTGATTCGTAAATATTATGCTGAATAGTTTCTCTGAAGGTATTTAAATCTTCGGCTGCATTGCTAAGGTGATTCGTGGTGCACCGATAAATCCTGTCCGTCACCTGGCTGAGAACTATCTTGTTTATTTAAGACAATGTGTGAGTATACAATTTTGGGTTAACTTAGGATAAATCATTTGTAATTAACCCCTGCATTCATCTAGTTGCATTGGTTCATGCATATTTAAAAAAAATAAATTGAAATCCAATACAAAAAAAATTGTAAACATTCCCTTTTCTTTTGAAATTTTTAAATCCTTTTCCTTTGAAATTTCAAAAATCCAAAAAAAATATAGAAAAAAAAAATAAAAAAAATCTTTTCAAAAACAAAAAAAAAATTAAAAACCAAAATACAAAAAAAAAAACCAATTTTTCATTTTGAAAAATAATTCCTCTTTGTAAATATTTTTTCTTTACAAAAAAAACATTCTTGAAAATGTCTGAATTTCCCCACACTCTTCAATTTTACAATAGTTGTGAAAATCAATATAATCCATATGATTTCACTTCAAATTGGTATGGATATTTTAACAACAATTATTCTTTAAACAAATCGAATCTTGGACAACAAACTTTTCAAAACGATGACCAACCCTCAAATCTTGAAAATAACATTTCATCCTTACTCAAACTCTCTACACAACAAAGTCAAAGTATAAACAATTTGTGTAACTCATATTTGTGCAATAGTTAAACTCAAAATAATCAAAATTTGAATTCACTTCAAATTTCAAATGATTTCGAGTGTAACCCATGCCAATTTAATTTCGAGCTTCAAAATGAATTATAAAATCAAGACGAAAATGTGAACCAATTTTCAAATAATTTTGGCTATGGGAATAGATTCAATAATGATACGATTGAAAACTTTGGTTATCAACAAATTCAAAATGAAAATTTTCATATTTATAATCATGAATTTGATTTTGTTGACCAAATGGAAAAAGATAACGGGGATTTATTACTTGAAGAATACAAAAAATTTCATGAAAATCATAATCAAATCTCAATTTGCGAAGAATCAAATAATAATCTATCGTTTATCGAAATTGACAATTCTTGTTCTTTACAAATCCAAATCGAAAATTTTCAAGCTAATAATTACAAATTTGACATTGTTGAGCAAATGAATGAAATGCACAATGACCACATGGATTTGGTGTTCAAAACAAATTTGAATCGAGGTGATAAACATACTCAAATTCCAACTTGTGACAAGTCAAGTGATAATCCACCTTTTACCCAAATCGATGATTTTCAAATAACAATTTTCGAAATTGAAAACGAAAATCTTAACGAAGTTGTTGAAAACATGATAATTGAGTTGGATTTCAATTCTTTTGAGGGTATGGAACCAAAATTAAAATTCGATCTTCCTTTTCTCGATTATGAAAATTTGAATACAACAACTTTGGATTTTGAAATGGATACATGATGAAGTTCTTGATAATCCAACGAAGGAAGATGAATTTAACGAACGTGAGTTTTATGGACTTTCCGAAAATGTGTCATTAAATTCTGATGCGGAAGATTTCGATCAAGATTTTGACTTTAAAATCGATAGTTTGAAGTAAGTTTTCAATGATAAACTTTAATTTCAATTTGGTGAAAATAAATGTGAATTTCAATCAATCGTTATATCTACCCCAAAAATCATCGAAAGAAAAACAACTCGTAAAATTTTTAATAAAACAACATTCATTTTTCAAAATCCACATTCGACTTCAAAATCTTTTATGGTTTGGTTTTTCGAGCTTAAGCTGTGTCTTGTATACTTGACGAGATAAATGAATTGGTCTTTGGAAGACCATTTCATTTACTTTTTTGCAATATACTTTCTGATGTCGTGTAAATACATTTCATTTTCATGTAAATAATAATAAACGTTCCTTTCACTTTGGTAGACTGTTAGGACACGGTCAAAATCAAGTGTGGGGGGAGACTCATCTTCTTCTTGATTTTTCAGGATTAATTTTTCATTTTTCTTCTAAAAACTCAAAAAAAATCCAAAAACAAAAGAAGAATTTTTCTTTTTTTAGCCTTTTTTTGATTTATTTTTAAATAAACACTATAGGATAAATATATGGTTTTGGTTTATTAAATTGAAATTATTGAAAATTTGTTTTCTTAAAAAAATAAAAATGAAGTTGTATTACAAATAACAATGGTTTAACTAGCATATAGGAAGATTCATACGTGTTAATTATGAAATACATCCTAATTGAAAATCTTTGTTTTAAAAGTGATGAATTTAAAGTAAAGGATATAACATTTTTTTTGTCTTCTAAGTTAAATGGTGTTAAGATGATTTTGCAAAATTCTCTCTCTTAGAAAAATGTAAAAAATAAAAAAATAATAACATCCAATGTATTCACTCTCATTTAAAAGTCCTCACGGTTATGCATGGGTGAATTACTTGGAATCTTTGATTATGTGCTTTCAAACTCATTTAAAAGTCCTCACGGTTATGCATGTATGTAACACATGTAAAAAAAAAATAGACTCAATAAAAACCACCTACGGTCGATAGGTGTATGCACGAAAGTGTGTGCACTCGCCATGCTCTGTACTCCCCTCACATAAGCCCGAAAGGCAGTGCATGGGTTGTATATCTGGCCTTAGTTTACCCGAGCTAGGTGTGTAATTTTTCTTGCAAATAATGAGAAGCAAGCAATTGAAATCCTAGCACTATTAAGCATGGGTCAAATAATGATGTTATAACAAATAAAGACTGTCTATGGGTCAAATGGGCATGGGCGTATAATATTAAGCATGGGCGATTAAGGATGATGGATATAGCTCAAGACAGTAGTTGGACATGGAGAAATATTCTCAAACTCAGGGAAAAGTTCCTTCCCATGATCCAATACCGCGTGCATCATAACACAAGTACAAGTTTTTGGGATGAACCCTGGGTACGCCCTGTTATGATTCTGTCTACATTTATTGATCATGCAATGATTATCCAATCTGGAGTTCATCGTGAGGCCAAAGTCAGCGAGTACTTAACTGATGGTAGAATCTACCTACCTTACAATAGTAGCCATGTTATAAGGCAGCTGTGGAATACTATCCAGTGTACTAGGTACAATACTGATCAAACTTCAATCGTGACTTGGAGTAATAATCCCCACAGTATTAAGCTGGTAACAAATTTCTTGAGTAATGACATCGAATACCCTGCTGCTAAGTGGTTCCCTGTTCTTTGGAGCAATGAATCACCTCCGAGAGAAAATTTGATGTTTTGGAAGGTTGTTAGCAGTGCTCTCCTAACCAGAGATGTCTTAATTGGTTATGGCATTAGTAGTGCCCCTGACTGTGTTTTTTGTGAGCAGCTTGTTGAAACAGTTGATCATCTATTCTTCGATTGCCCTAGTTTAAGTGCTCTTATTGCTATGATTTTGTGTAGTCTACAAATAATAGTTGCTACCCCTTTCTCAGCTATAGATTGGAACATAATTCTGAAGGCAACGAGGTGGAAGAATAGTGGCTACCGTGTTTTAATTGTTTGCATTAAAATTTATATGGACGTGATTTGGAAAGAGAGAAACAACATAGTTTCTCAAAACAAGAGAAGAACTGTTTGCTCTCTCTGGTCTGACATTAAGCACCGCGTTTGCATGCAACTAATTAGGAAGGAGTGCCTGTTCCTTAACATTGTGATTGATAGTTGGAGATACTGTTCTTCCTTTGTTTTTTTTCTTCTTTGTGTTCTACTTTGTTAGTCCCAGTATGTTTCTTTTTCTGATTCAAAGCATGTTTTGAATCTTTTTTATTGTGTTGCAATAAACTGGTAGTGGACCAGTTAACCCCGCTGGCTTTGCCAAAAAAAGAAATCCTAGCACTATTTTTACTTATTTAATTTTATTTGTTATTGAAAATAAATGAAAATACCACTTTGATAAACATTGATAATCAACTAAAGATCCATTTCATAGTTACACTGTGTTATTAACCAAAACGACGAGTTAAACTACAGTCTATTTCTTATAATAACTTGATTTTTGTTGGAAATTTTCACGAGTAAATGACATAAATTTTCAAGATAATAACCAAAACCTCTATTTAACTTATTAGTACCAATTTAAAAATAAATCCTTCATTTGTAAATATTTTCAAATTTTTTTTTTGCATTCATCTCTTTGTAAATAAATCTTGCATTTTGTAAATATTTTCATCCTGCATTTGGATTTTATGGTTAGTATCTGCTGAAAGCCCTCACGACACAACACTCGTCCTACTAGGGACACCCTGAGGTTTAACGGCTTGCTGCATACGCTCAATACAATCGTGCTCCCTACGAAAATGGATTTATCTTAGCTTCCCTTTAATCGAGGACGAATAAGAAGATAAGTGCGGGGTTATTTGATGTGCACATAAATGTGCATATTTTTACCAACATATTTAATCTATTTAAATTAAATAAATGGTCATATTGGGAATTTTAAATTGTTTTAACCAAAATCCATATTAATTCCAAATTGTCACATATCCATCTTCATATAGGGTCAAAACGGTCATTTTTATGCATATATTTCTTTGAGAAAAATTAATTGGAAATTTATACATATTTTTGTAGGAATTTGATCTCAAATAGGACAGGGTTCATGAAGACATATGCATGCACAAAAAAATTACGAAGGAAAGAAGATGGAAATAATTCAAAGTGAAAAACATGGAGGACCCCACTTACCCACATACCTTAATGTACAAGTTAGAGGCTAATTCACATGCTTATGGAATTAATTGCTTCATGTACACTTAAATGATGATTAGTAGAAGCTAATGATTACTTGGCCTCCACACTACCTCAAGGGTATTTTGGGCATTCCCCAAAAATATGAATTAGGGTTTCATAAATGTATAAATACCCATATGTTTCATGTAATCTCTCTCTCTCTTCTTTAGCCTCTTCCTCTTCATTAGTTCTAGTTTAGAAAATAAATCAAAACTCTTTTTCTTTCCATGGCTACTTAGCCATTTCTTCTCTTATATAATTATTATTTTTTTCTATTTTATGCAATGTTAATCTTTGTTTCTTTTTAATTACATGTTCATTTCCTTTTATGCAAGTAGTGTAGATTTTCCTTTATGTAATTAGAATAGTTTTTCATTTCACTTTGGTCTCATTTCCTTTTCTTTTTCTTTCATGTTACAAGCTATATTTGTTGTTTTGATAACAAATATGAGAGGCTAAACCCCTTCAATTTTGGGGTAATGAAGCTCTCTAATCATGTAGCTTCAACTTAATTTGATGTTTATGCTCTCTTTTTGTGCTTAATGAGAATGATTGAAGTGGTTTAATGATGCTGTTTAGCTTTGAATTTGATGGTCTATATTGTTCATAACAAATAGGCTATGCTTAAACAAACAAAACACAAATTGCCTCTTCATCTACGTATGATTATGGCAAAGAAGTGATTGTTGAAATTAAAATTTGATGGCTTATATTTCTAATTAATAGTTAACAGGCCATGCTTAAAATAGATTTTGCTTTCAACTTTGTTGTCATATTTTATGAGATTTAAAAGTGTATTAGCGGTTGTGTTATAGTTTGATGGTTTATATTAAGCTAATTAATAGCACAAATATACCATACTTATGATAAGCACATCAACTAATTCACTAATGATAAGAAAAGAGAGATCATAACTTCATTTTGTTGATTTATGTGATCTAGAGAGTGGAAATTGCCTCTAAATTGTCTTAACACTCTCATATTTTTATTAATTTTGTTTTGTTTGTTTTTCTCCCTTTCTAGCTTAAATATTCTCAAATTTTTGGTTAATTTGGTTGAATAGAAAATTTAAATCAACAATTCCCTACGGATCGACCCGTACTCGCCACGTACTTCAATAGTACGCCGTGTGCTTGCGATTATTTTTAATTTAAATTCGTTAGACGGTTTTCTAAACCGATAGAATTTCCGTCGACGAACATCTCAGCCAGAGCGATGAATGATAGAAGACCCATGAAGGCGATCAAATCCGTGGGTGCGCCCTATATCACCTGCACAGAAATTAAATGAGGACAAGTTAGCAAGAATAGCATTATGGCTGATGTTTAAGTGCATGGTAAAGTGTAAGTGTTCATGTGTGTCCTAGTTATTCTCCCTGACAAGCCAGTTTCTTTTGCTTTACTAATTGGGGTTGACTCTCCATGTCGACCGGTCCAATCGCCTACATCGCCTCTCGTGGGCGAATTAAGCCCCATATCTCCTAGGTCGTTAAAACCATAATTCAGCAGGTCATCGAGGATGGTGAGGTCTGAAAGACCTTTAAGTGAACCCTCTGGATGTTGGGAAGAGGATTTTTTTCAAGCAGGGTGATGGTAACTTTAGAAGTCCCACCAACTATTTTCTTCTTCAATTTATAGGCTAAGCTTTTATGGCTCTTCAAAGGAGGAAGTGATTTGGTGATGTTAGATACGTCGGTTATGGGCGCAATACTAGATCGTGGGTTCTCTTAGGTCATTTTTGGCGTCTCAACCTCCTTTATTTCACCATCTTCGGATATATCGGGGGTCCTTCCTATAGAAGGCATTGATTGCCCAGCTTTCCTTTCGCCTTTTTCCGAGGCAGGTCTGGTTGTAGTGGCGCTATGAGGGAGACTTGTTCGACGACCTTCTGCCAACAATCCAAACTTTAAAAGAGATTCATAAAATATGACAGATTTGATTTCCCTTTCTCCCACAGGAATAGCCAGAATAGTCTCTACAGCCTCAAAATACGTTGTGCCATAGGGAAGATGGCTTGTACATGTAAAAATCGAAAGAAGTTTAGAAAGAATGCACTTTTTGCCACAAACAAATAGTAATCCATAAAAGGAACTTACTCCCTTCGAGCCATCTTCTTGCAAAGACTGGGGGGAAGCGTACATAGAACCATTCCTGGTTATATTAGGTGAATTTACTCCATGCCCCCGTCAGTATCTGACACTTGAAGTGTGGCTCAACTAATATTAAAGACGGACTATCAAACCGTCTTTTGAAGCGATAGGTGTAGCGGATGTCACCGGGATTAGGGAGCCCGAATAGGATGCTTACGAAAAGAATACAAGTGCCATAGATGAATGCATGACTATTGGGACATAGCTGTGTCGGGGCGATCCCAATAGAATGTAGCACTTCGCGGAAAAAGGAGTTGAAAGGTGGCATGCTACCGACCCAGCACATGAATTTGTTGCAAGCTGTATATCCAACTGGGGGCAGGTGAGGACAATCTTGTCCGGATGGATCCAATACGTCGTCAAAAGGGATTCCATGGATCGAATATATCTGGCAGAGAGCGGTTTCATTGATTTTTGAAGTTTGAGAATCAGTCGGATTATCTAGGATAATTGCTCCATCTATAGCATCAGGTGTTGGACCAATGACTGCAGTGGATGGATCTGGAATTCCCTGCGTGGAAGTTGTCGGTGGGTCCGAAGTACCTACTACCTCCTGTTGAGAGCCTGGATCAGGCTTATCAGAAACTGTAGCACAACTCGATTTTCTAGACATATTTAGAAGGCAATGGATGTGGATAATATCTTGTTTGAACTATATTTGAAAGACAATCGATATTAGATATAACGAAAAAAATATTCCCCCGGTGTGGTGTGTGGACTAGTGCAATCGTTCAGACATGAGTATAAAAGAATTAAAGCTATAAAAACCGATGGAGTGTGGTTGTGCTTTAAATTATCATCTTCGAAGACCATCATCACTGACCGTCTCCTACAGTCAATTATATGAATGACAGTAATGGTATGGGTGTCGAACATTGGCGTCATAGAGTGTGGAGACTATCTATCTGTATTTGGTCGGTTGAGTTTGTATAGAATAATATTCAAGTTGTGGGGTAGGTAGTTAAGTTAAGTCCTCGAGCTAATATGCTTTGTTACTTGTCATTGACCATTATTCAGTGCTTGGTTGTGGAAGTGGATTGGACACATGAATGTTATGTTTGAATTAGAATAGTCCAGATTATGAATGCCGATCAACTATCCTATGAAGTGACCAAACCGTCCAATCCTCCCTCTCTTCCTAACTACCGAATCGACTTCCTTAAACTATAATGTACCTCCATCCTTCACAACCGAACGGCCTCACTCGAACTTTGAATGACCCACCTTTCTAATTCCCTACCATCCCTTGCTCTCCCTCAGGGCCAAACTACCCACTCATATACGAAATACCGACCCACTCGCTGATCTAAATTGTGCAAAACTAGCCTCACTCAATCTATGCCGAACCACTCTTCCCCTAACTCCCTACAAAACTCTTCACCTGACAAAATCCTACCGGCTCAGACTTCCTTAGATGATCCACTAAGCCACTTCCATTCAAAGTACCTAACTCATTTCTCGCATGAAATATGACACACTTCCCCTATATGGCACCGACTTAGGCCATGCTAATTCCTCTCAGTCTAGTGTAAACGCAATTCGGAAACGCTTCATTGTCCGCTCCTATCACTCATGTATCACCACTTTTTCCTCTTTTTCCCTTTTTTATTGTGCATGGATGTATGTGCCTAAGTTTCAAATCTTGTTCGTGTTAAAAAAATAAGGGGGTGGCCTAGGGTTTATGATGATATGAAGAATCTCACCATATGTGTGTTGATCTAGAATGGAGACAAGTGATTCTCGGAGTTTAAAATCATGTGGAGTGGTAAAGTCGCGTTGGAAAATGTTAGAGCGAAGGGACGGGGTAGTTCAGTGGAGTAAGGAAGATAAAGTTTTGGAACAGTGCTAAGAAATAAGATACGAGGTGATAGGTGGAAAGAAAGATAAGGAATGTGGGCATTTATAAGTGGGATGGGGAATGTGAACGGGTCTTAACCAATGGACACGGTCAATGTATCCCAGTGGGTCGGTGAACAATCATAACTAGCGATAATGAGTACGTCGAACAAGTGGTTTGGCGTGTGTACGTCAACCAACCAGCATCAAAGATGATAGCGCAATGGAGAAACGGATTCCACCCAATAGGTGGAGAAGAGTGGGGAGCATGGATTGCTCATGGTTCAGAGCACATCATGTTGACTCTCATGATACGCTTTGGGGGAAAATATTACCCAGTTGCTTGGCCTAGCTGCTATATGCTAATTGTAGAGGTTTTATTGAATCAAAATGATACTTAAGCCAGTGGAAGGTTGGAAAATGTAAAAGGTTGACTCAATTTCAGAACTTCACAATATATACAAATCGTTTGGATTGAAAGCACGACTTGGCCTATATACATGGTCCGACTTGTATACGTGGTTCGGCTTATGTTAAGGTTTGTCCTGTATGTGTGGTTCGACCAAGGAAGGATGGTGTGTGTAGCCTTGCAAGAGGAAGTTGTTGCTAGAAACTAAGTGAATATCGCTCGGCTAGGGGAGACATTGTGCCATTCGGTCTGGGTAGTTCGTTATATACCGTTTGGCCTAGATGGCTCGGCGACTCACCGCTCAGCCATAAAGGAAAGACTATGTGGCTCGGTGACTCACCGCTCGGCCATGAATGGAAGACTATGTGGCTTGGTAAGTCACCGCTCGGCCATGAAGGGAAGACTATGTGGATCGGTGACTCACCGCTCCGCCATGAATGGAAGGCGATGTGGCTAGATGACGCACCACTCGGCCATGAAGGGAAGGCTATATACCTCGGTGACCCACTGCTTAGCAAGGAAGGGGAGAGTAAAGAGGTACAGCTGTTCAATGCTCGAACCAGGAAAATAACAGGTCACCTACAAGGAAATATGACTAGTTTTTCTTTCCTTTGGGCTACGATTATTGGTTGCTCCGAGTCATAGAAGATTTCTCTTCGAGTCCAGTAGGAAGAACTCATGGATCGGCCATAATGGGTCGCAGGTCAATGGCTCGATCATTGGATTTGACAACCCTCTCGGCAACCACCATTTGGCATTAATGGCTCGGAATGAGCGGCTCGGCAACCTAAGCTTCAAAAATAAATGATGCCGCTCTTCGCCGATTATGCTCGATTCATAGAATCCCTTTCGACGAAGTATTAGTTCTATCAGGATGAGATCGTCCTCATCTGCCCCCAACTGGATATACAGCTTGTAACAAATTTATGCGCTGGCTCGGTAGCATGCCACCATTCAACTCCTTTCTTCTTTCTTCACGAAGTGCTACAGTATATTGAGATCGCCCCGTTACAGCTACATTCCAATAGTCATGTGTTCATCTATGGCATTTGTATTCTCTTTATGAGTATCCTATTCAGGGTCCTCACTCCTGGTGACATCCGTTACATCTATCGCTTTAAGAGAAGGTTTGACATCCATCTTTCACATTCCTCGAGCCACATTCTCAGTGTTAGATTCTGACGAAGGCATGGAGTAAATTCACCCAATACAAGTAGGAATGGTTTTATCTACGCTGTCCTCCGGGCTTTGCGAAAAGATAGCTGGAAGGGAAAAATTTACTTTTCCAAATCAATATCTGTCTGCGGCAGAAAGTGCGTTCTTACTAAACCTTTTTCGGTTTTTACAAGTATCGGTCCATGTCCCAAAGGCACCGGGTACTCTAAGGCCATTCGCGCTACTCTCGTAGAAGACCAGGGATCAAACTTGTCATTTCCAATGAGTCGCTCTTAAAGTTTGGGCTGTTGGCGGAAGGTCGTCGAACAAATCTTCCATCCGTTTTACTATAACTGGACCCACATCGAAGAAGGGTAAAGGACAGGCCGGACCTTCAGTGCTTCCTATAAGTGGTGCCCCCGACACATCCGAGGAGGGTGAGATTAGTGAAGTGGTGGTGCTAGAGCGTCGGGTAAGAATATATGTCCCGTTCCAGAACCGATGGTTGAGGCACCTGGCATTGATGAACCAACTCTTCCATCAAAGGGGAAAGAGAAACTAGCTTACAAACTAAGGAAAAAGATAGTAGGTGGAACCTCAAAGGTTATAGTTATCTAATGGAGAAAGAGTCGTCTCCACAACACTTACAGGGTTCATTGGAAGGCTTATCAGACCTTACCATCCCCGATGACTTGCTCAATTACGGCTTCGACGATCCAGAAGCCATAAAACTTCATTCGACCCCTAGAGGCGATGAAGGCTCTCAAGCCCACCACCAAGGAGAAATAATTCCGATAAGTAAAGCTAAGGAAACTGTTCCATCGGGGGGAAACACTAGGACACACACTAAAGCTTACATTTCACCTTGCACTTGAACTTCAGCCACCATGTCATTCTTGCTAATTCGTGCTCACTTAATTTTTATGAAAGCGATATGGGACGCACTCATGGATTCGACCGCCTTCGTGTGTCCTTTATTTTCCATCATTCCAACTGAGACTCGAGATCAGGTAAACGCTGAGATAGAGACGACAATAGCGATAGAGATTATCGTTCCCGAGACTCGTCGTCGTCTCGAAGGAATAGCTATAGTCATTCTTCATACCCCAATGATCCTCCTTAACCAGAACAAAGCAAGGAGAAATCTGGTCAAAGGAGATCTTAATCTGAAGTTCATAGCGACCAATACTCTAGCTCATCAAGCAATAGGCAATCTCACGAGTCTCACAAGAAGTCCACGGTCTCGACGAAACAAACTTTCCCGGTCCTCGCACAAGATCCATCGATAGTAGAAAGGCTAGCTGAGCTTAAAGCCACATTCCCAAAAATATGCTTTGATGGATTAAAGTTTCTTCCTGTGATCCATCTTATTCCCGAGCATGTTAAATAAAGTGCTATTGGTTGCAACAACGACGTCTATATCCAACATAACGTGTTTGTTCACTTGGCCGAGAAAGTTTCTGAAGTTTCTACTGAGCACAAGCATGAGATTAATTGCTTGAACCTTGAGGCCATTCATGACACGGATATTATCAAAGCCCAAGATGAAGAGATTTCCTCATATAAATCTTAACTTGAGGCCGCCTATAAGAACGCTAAGGATATTGCTGAGGCAGTCAATCGCTTAGAGGCCACACATAAAAAAGAAATTGATGAAGCGGTTCAACGTTGTGGTGCCTTAGCTTTAGAGAAACACTCCATTCAAAAGGAGAAAGATGCTCTTGCTCAACGAGTCAAAGAATTGGAAGAGCTACTTTTCAAAGGAAGGGAAGAAAAGACTGCCGCTCAGGAGGAATCGCAATGATGTTATGATGAGATTATTGCTACACGACTCCTAAAAACAAAGCTCAATGAAGAGATCTCCAAGGCTGATGTGCTGTAGGACGAAGCTCGTTAGGAGGGAAAAAGGACAACGTTCTTGGAAATTGATTCTCACCTTGAGGCGGCTGCTGAAGCAGGTAGGAAGGATATTAAGTGCATGTTTGATCCACTCATAGCCGAGTACAATGCTCGAGTTCTCATGCATAACGACCAAACATTTCTTGGCAAGGGTTACCTTGAATCTTTAGCTGAAGCATGGGACACTTTAATAAAAATTAGAAAGGTTGAATTAGGAACCGAAGAAGTTGATGAGTATTCCCTTGTGAAAGAAGTGCTTCACGAGAATGAGATCATTGACTTATCTACCGCAAAGGCCCCCTACGGAATGGACTCTTCCTCACCAAAGGGAAAAAATGACGCCGCTGGTCCATCTAGGACCGAGTCCTCAATTCCTCCTCCTATTCAGTCGACTGGTCGCCCATCAGTTGATCCCTTCGAGCAACATATCGGCTATGACCCAGAGGAGCCTGGACTTGATATTCACACTCTATCCCCTATTCCAGAAGGTGAAACTCCCCGGACAATTGAGAGTCACCTAGAAACTGGTACATATCTTTTCTTCCTAGAGCCCAAAGGGCCATCATTTTTGGCGAGTAGTAAATTTATTCTAACACTTGTCACTTATGATTTCATACAGGCCATTCTGATCCCGAGCCAACTCCAAGGAGCGATGTCGCCATGGAGAAGGAGGAGAAAACGTGAGAGGCAATTCAAATAGGAAAGATTCCCAGACCTGACACTCAAGTGATCGAGGCACCTAACGAAGACAAATATGAAAATCCATCACCCGTTGAAGAACGTGGTGAAGTTGAAATTACAGGTGGTTCCAAACACACTTCAAAACTGAGCATGGAGGAACAAGTCATCGAAGAGGGGAAGAAGAAAACTGAAATTAAGGCCGAGCCCCAAGTGGTGGAACTTGATGATCCATTGAACAGGCCTTTGAAGGTTATTCTCCCCGATGGGATCTCCCTAAGGGAAGTTCCTCTCCCTTCCCCGGGCTTCACTTCCCTAGCACGTAAGGCGTCCAAGAGAAAAAGCTTAGGGGAGGATTCTTTAGGGAAAACAAGGAAGGAAAAGAAGTCGACAAAATAGCTACCACGTCTCAAATTCAACGCGAATAGACCTAGGTCATGTAATTATTTCTATTTATTTTCATAGACGCTGTAAATAGACTTTTTATTCCTAGTTTAGAAGAAGTTGTAGTGGAACCTTATTTTGGATTAGTGAATAAAACTTTGTTTCTTTTCTTTCGATGATTTTCGTTGTTCAGCTTCTATATGTATTGTAGCCAAAATTCAAAATCTTGTGAGCTACATAAGCTCCAGTTCACTTCTATATGACTCGGAAATTTTTGGAATCGTAGAAGCTTTAGTCCACGCTCTGGGGACTTAGAATACTTTTAGTGTACACTCCGGGGACTTAGAAATTTTTAAGCTATTCACAATATACTCCACACTCCAGGGACTCAGAGTACTCCGATTTGCACTTTGGCATCTTAGAGGTTTTCAAATCGTTAGCACTCTAGCCCACACTCTGGGGACTTAGAGTACTCAAGTCCGCACTAGGGGGACTTAGAGATTTTTGAGTCATTTATACTACAGTCTGCACTTTGGGGACTCATGGTACTTCAGTCCGCACTCTGGGGACATGAAGATTTTTAAGTCGTTTGTACTCTAGCCGCACTCTGGGGACTCAGAGTACTCCAGTCCGCACTTTAGGGACTTGAAGATTTTTTAGTCGTTTTTAATCTAGTCCGCACTCTAGGGACTTAGACTACTCCTTTAACGACCATACCTCAACCATAGAAAATCGACATTAAATACAGTACTTGCATTCGAATGCCGTAGATTCAAACGTTGAGTCTGGTTTTCCGGAACTTATAACAACATTAGGCGATAACAACACAGCGGAAACAAAATGAATAATTTTATTGATACACAATTGGATACAACAATTCGATACAAATGAAATGTCAATATTAGAGCCAAAATACAACAGCGGAAAGAAATCTCCAACATGATCTTCAAGAGAGAAAGAGAAATAGAATCCAACAGTCTACATTCCTATTGCCAATGCTCCAAACACTTCAAACCAAAAAGCTCGAACCACCATCATGCTGAACTTGTAGCAAGATCGGTGCACAAACGCGATTGCCAAATTCAAAGACTTTGAAGATTGCCAAAAGATACACCTACTAGCTGACTATCTGATAACCTGATTCTAGGCTGTCCATATGGAAAATTGTGAGCATCTGGAGTTTAAAGCAAACAAAAATAGTTGTTTTAACAAAAATGAACAAAAAGAAATAAAAAGAAATTCGCAATGCTTTTTGGAAAATGAAACTACTATAAGGCCTCTCGGCGCGCACACAATGCAATCGCATAATTGGGGGAAATTTCTCCTTATGATAGTCAATCATGCTTGATTTGCAAAATCCTTTTGATATTATTGTTAGTGCATAGTGTGGATAACAATTCGAAAGTATTATATTAATCTTAGCTAGCATATGTACCATTACAGTATGCCTACTATAACTACCATGTTAAATGGCAGGTTCTACAACTAAAACTGCACATGGCTCGTATTGGGTGATTGGATTTCCAACAAATGGTCAAGGCTAAGGAACTTCCTTTCGGAATGGGTATGCCCCTGGAAGGACGCCCCGAGAACTTGACCAGCTCTCTGCCAACACAAGGCCGGGTTACCTCTATAACTAGGTAACTAACTATCACGAGTATGCCATGTTAATTAATAATTTAAAACACTTCATCTTCTTAATTAATTTCATAATTATACCATCAAATTCCATTTAAAAACAATTAGGAATCACCTTAACTTATCACCTAATATACCATTATTTAGAACCAAGACAATTAATTATAAAACATTTTAAAACCTGGTATCAAATTTCATGAGAACATGTCCATTATTTTGCTTTTATAAACTTGTTAATATATTTTGAAAGTTTGATTAACAAAAATTTACCTTTTCTTTTAAATCTGGATTTTCCTTTCTTCTTTAAACCCGGACATGACTTTTTTTTAAATTTGGTTAGCAAAATAAATGAAACAACCCGAGCCAAACTGTTGAAATTCCGAGCCAAACCCCGAGCAATCTTTCTATTTTTTATTTTATTTACTTTTAAACTTGTTAAAACTAACGCAAACTCACCTGTATGCACACTCGAGCTCTAACATCTTTTCCCCGAAACAAAACCCGAGTAGCATGTTTCTTTCCCAATCACAAACGATACCAGACACAAACACTCATGCGTGCACGTGTACAAACGACTAGACCACTTCCGACCTCTGCTCTGACCATCCACAATTCGACGACATCATTGTCGACAATCCAAACCACCCAGCACCGCCGACCTTACCGTAATTCGAAGTCGAACACACGATCTACTTACAAACCAAAACCCGATCAAAAAATCTCCTTCGCGCCATCGCCTTCGACCCCCTGGACACGAGCCACCAAGTCTAAATCTATGCCATGCTACGATGCATCGATCCAGCCCCTTTCGATTGATTCCAATTCATCCTCGACGACGAAAACACCCCGAGAAACACTACGACCAAAACCAGACCATAAGCCCTCAATCATCGTTGATCATCCACCTCGACCATCTATAAATGCTCCAAGCATTTTTTCCTAAGTTCCCCAGACCTCCACCTTCCTTCGGCGACAATCCCGACGAACATCTATAACCAGATCGTTAGAAATCGATAGAAAATCGAAATCTGTTCAACTCGAAATATCTTGACTGTCCCAGACTTAGAAATCATAATTTTATCGTCAAAAATCATTATTTTCTAGCATGAATCAGAACATATAAATGAAACTTGGAATTATAGTACCTGATTTTTCTGATTTAAAATGTTCGTTACTGTAATTTCCAATTATAAAATATTCATTCAATGAATATACTTGAAACCATTTTTAAAATTGGTATTACGTCATTATAATCACTTTTCATTTAGAGAACGAGACCTAAAATCATTTAGATGGGATATTTGAATTTTGAACAGGTTTTAAACCCTATAATGTATGAACAGAGATATATGCCTATATGCATACAGTCACATATATACGTATATAGACATATTTATACCCATACAAACATATTGCACAATATTATTTCAAATATTTATCACATGCAAACCAGGATTTAACAGTCTTAAGCCTTGATAAAAGTAGTTTACTCAAATGATTGAAAACCGAGATGCAAATTCAAGTGGGTTTGCTCACCTAGAAATTGATTAAGTAGAGAACAAGTTTTGCCTGGAAATGGAAAATGATTTGAATCTTGAAACTAATGTTTTAATTGCTGCTTTAGTCTGAAATGATTTTCTTCTTACTTGTTGAGTTGCCTGAACTTGTATGTTTCAGATTTGATATTGATTTGAATTTTCCTTAAGCTTTCAGGTTTGTTGAAGACTTGAAACAGGTTTTGGATTTTAATTTGATTTTGATCTTTACTTGTTTTCAGGTTGATAGCTTCCAGGTTTTGAATTTGTTTTAGGTCCTGTTTTAGTTTTTCTTTCTTAGGTTTTGTTTCTCAGGTCTAAGATTTTGAATCGTACGAAGGAAAATATGCAAAGAGGAGAAGTAGATGTATATATAAATAACTTGATTTTAATTTTATTCATTATTTTGAAAATAAAACGACAAATTACACTTTTAATTATATAATATAATTGAGTTAACACTTGTTTTAATGCTTGTTAAAAAGTTTACAAATGTTAAATTGTATCAAATAATTTTAACACTTGTACTTTCATGTTATTAAATAGTTACACATGTAATTTTCATGTATTAAAGGTTTTAAATATGTTTCATATTTTCAATTTAGTTTAAGTATTTATATATGTCTTATATTTTTATTAATATTAAATTGTATTTTTATTTTAAAACTTTTCCTTTCATTTATATTTATATTTATTATAATTACCAAACAAATTTTTATTAGTTTTTGAAATATACAATTTTAAATCCAATTTATTTATAAGATTTTTATTTTCAAATTTCCAAATCAAAATTCTATTTCAATCTATATATAAACACACATTTTATTTACTTTTGAAAAATTTAAATTAATTCACAAATAAACCCAAAAATTTAAATTAACTACTAAATTTAATTTGGCTCAAAAACGGGATCGTTACAATTCTAATCAGTGCTCTGGGAACTTGAAGATTTTTTAGTCGTTTATGCTCTAGTGCACACTTTGGGGACTCAGAGTACTCCAGTCCGCACTCTGGGGACTTAGTGATTTTTATGTCGTATATACTCTGGTCCGCACTCCGGTGACTCATCCTCCCGTCCGCACTTGGGGGGCTTTGAGATTTTTGAGTAGTTTATAATATAGTCCGCACTGTGGGGACTCTAAGTACTCCAGTCCGCACTATGGGGACTTTGAAATTTTTAAGTCATTTATACTCTAGTCTGCACTCTGGGGTCTCAAAGTACTCCAGTCCGCACTCTAGGGACTTCGTGATTTTTGAGTTTGTGGCACATTCATACGCCAGACAGAATAATGTACTTTAGTTTTTTGTCACTTGATCATAACATACGAAAACATCAATAGCTCATGGAAAAGATGGCCTCAAGCCATTATTAATGAAAATGAACTGAATTGTCTAATTGCATGCCGAAAAGTAAGAGCAATAAAATAAACATACACTGGAAATAATTGCAACTAAAATGCAAAAGAAATAGACTAAGTGTAATAATGTCGTGGATGCTCGTTATTCCATCCTCGGGAAAGTATTGTGCCATCAACGGTCGCTAGCTTGAAAGTTCCCTCTCCAAGCTTCTGTTCAATGACGTAAGGACCTTCCTATGTGGGATTCATATGAGATTGGATCGGAAAAACTCGCTTCAAAAAGAGATCGCCCATATCGAAGATTCTCGGACGGACATTTTGATCATAATATCGAGCGACTCGGTGTCTATATGCAACCGCGCTTAAATCGGCTTCTTCAAATTTTTCGTCAACAAAGTCCAATGATTCCAGCAAGAGATCTTGATTCGTCTTAGGGTCATAATGAGTAAACTAATGTGAAGGAACTTCAAGTTCCACGGGTATAACGGCTTCCATGCCATATGCTAATGTGAACAGTGTGTGGCCAGTCGTGGACTTGTGGGTGGTTCTATAAGCCCAAAGTGTTGTTGGAAGCTCATTCACATACTTGCCTCTAGCCTTTTCTAAACATTTTCTCAATATGGATTTGATTATTTTGTTCATGGATTCTACTGATCCATTGGCTTTTGGATGAGCAACTGCTGCAAACCTTTCACAATGACATACTTTTGACAAAATTCTTTGAACTCCATACTTTCGAACTGAGTTCCATTGTCCGTAATGATAGTTCGCGGGAGACCAAAATGGCATATGATGATTCGCACAAAGAAATTAATGATGTTTTTGGTGGTGATTGTAGCTAAGGGCTCTGGTAAAGTTATCAACTGCAACTATTGCGTATTTTGCACCACCTTCGGATAGGCAAGGAGCCGATTATATCGATCCCCTATAAGGCCAGGGAGTAACCATTTGTGTGAGTTCCATTGGTGGAGCTCTCGAGATTTTTGCATACTTCTGGCATTTGTCACGTCTTCTTATGTAGTCTGTAGAATCCCGATTTGCAGTTGGCTAATAGCATCCATAACAGAGGAACTTTTTTGCTAGTATTTGCCCCCCAATATGGTCACCACATTCTTCTTCACAGACTACCTTCATAACTCGTTTTATCTCATTGTGGGCAATGCATCGAAGTAAAGGGGCCGATAATCCCTTCCGATACATAATTTCGTCTTGCATTATATGTCGTGAAGCTTTGCGAATGACTTGTCATCTTTCGTTCATTATTTTGGGCATGACTCCGTGTAGCAATTATTACTCAAATGGGGCTATCCGGTACTCCTTCTCGATTTCTGTCTTTAACACAAAATCTACATCCATCTCATTCATACTTGAAGCATGTAAGAATTCGATGAGAACCAATCCCATCTGGTGTGCATTACCAGTGCTTGCAAATTTCGCCAATGAATCAGCTTCCTTATTTTTCTCACATAGGATGTCTGAAATATCATAATATTTGAGATCTGCCAACAGCTCTTGAACATGAGTCATGTATGGGGGCAAGTCTTTGACCATTTGCCTGATGGTATCCCCGCATCAGGAACACCACCAATTGTGAGTAGCAAAAGATTTCAACAAATCTCACTCCAAGTTCCCTGATAAGTTTCAAGCCAGCAATCAATGTTTCATACTTGGCTTTGTTATTTGTAGCTGGGATATCGAGCTTCAAAACATAACAAATTGATTGGTTTTTGAGAATCACAAGAATTACACCAGCCCTAGAGCACCGGTCGTTGGATGCCCCATCGATGTATAGTTTCCATCGAATGAAGGGAATGACATCAACATTGTTTGGTTCATCTGATATGGTAAATTCAGCGATGAAGTCCCCCAGCGCTTGCCATTGTATGGCCCTCCATGGAAGATAGGTGATATTGAACCGACTCAACTAAATATTCCATTTGAACAGCCTTCTAGAGGTTTCTGGTCGTTGGAGTGCCTATCACAAGGGTTGACCGGTATAGACTCTGATGGAGTGTGCTTGAAAGTACGGATGAAGATTCCATGATGCAATCACCAAGCAGTGGGATAGCTTCTCAATTTTAGGATAATTTCTTTCTCCCCCGTTAAACATTTACTGACATACTGTATACTGACTTTTGAACTCGGTTCCCCTGGGGGACCAAAGCCGTACTGATGGCATGTTGAGATACGGCCAAGTATACATATAACACTTCGTGGTCTATAGGCTTCGATAGCACCGGGGGACTTTCCAAGTGCCTTACCAGAGCTCGGAACGCATCCTCGCAGTTGAACGTCTACTCAAAATTTCTCTTTCCTTTCTTTATTACATCAAAGAAAGGAATACACTTGTATGTCCCTCTAGATATGAATCGACTCAGCGTGACCACTTTTCTGTTCAGGCTTTGTACTTGCTTTATAGTTCTGCGCAATTGTATGTCTCCAATAGCCTGAATCATTTCTGGGTTAGCTTCAATTCCTCGTGCATTAACAATGAAACCTAAAAATTTTCCTTATGCAACACCAAAGGAACACTTCGGAGGATTGATTTTCATTCTATAATACGTGATTATATCAAATATTTCTTCTGAATCTCGAATGTGGTCGTTTGACTACCGTGACTTCACAAGCATGTCACCTACATAGACTTCCAATTCTTATATGCAGGGTGAGGCCCACGGACGATCGTATTTATGACTAGTCTACCTAGAGTCCGAGAAGGTTCCTCTAGATGGCGTGGCGCTTGCCCGCGACTGGGGTCCGATGTTCCTTTTCTGCCTTCATAAGGATTCTTGACAGACTCCTGTAACTTTTTCTATTGAATCAGCTTTTCTATAGCATCGTGGAGGTGCCTACACTTCTCGGTATTATGCCTGTAAGTCTCATGGAAGCGGCAATACTTCTCAATCCGCTTTCGCTCCTCTGTGGAAACTTTTAGGCACGACTTTCGATATTGAAAAGTATTATAAGTCAATAGGTTAATATTTTCCAAAGATGCATTTAGAGGATTGTATTCGTTGTAAGTTGGAATCCTTGGTTTCCACTTTCCTGCTTCCTTTTTCTTCCTGGGATTTCCTCCTCTGGATCCTTTAGATTGCTCTGGCTTGTTCAGGACATTGACCTGGACCTTCCTCGAGTTATCACCAGACTGTTTTATAGCAATGTTGCTCTTCACACTCTCCTTGCTAGGCCCTGGTGCATTGTCCCGCCTCGTCCACCTGGCTTCCTCTCTTCTTATAAATTGATGTGCCTAACGTTTTAGTGTAGTCGGAGGCTTTTCCGCCAACCAATCGCCAAACTCCAAATCCGAATCTATCCTCGCATCACGGCCATCAGAATGGCATGGTCATTTGGGTTTCTAACTTCAGTAGCTACAACGTGAAATCTTTGTAAGTAATCCTTTAACGACTTCCCTAGAGCTTGAATCACATTGGACAAGGACATCATGTCCTTGGGACGAGTAGCATGAATCTTGAACTGTTCCACAAATTTCATCGCTAGCTCATCAAAGTTAGAGATAGACCATGGAAGAAGTCGGGTGAACCACATGGAAGCGATTCCAAGTAAAGTTATTAGGAAGCATTTACACTTAGTTGCACCGTTTGCTCTAGCTGAATCCAGCATCCACTCATATCTCATCACATGCTGTCAGGGATCAGTCTTTTCATCATAGGCTGGAATAGTTGGCATGTTAAACTTCCTGGGTACTCGGCCTGTGGAATAGTATCTTTCAATGGAGTATAACTCATAGATATCCCCCAATCATCACTAGACAAGCCTTGATTTTCTCTCATCAGCTGTCTGACCATAGCCAATAGGTCTGGGGTTTGAATGGAAAATGGCAGGTTGGAATCTGTCCTATGAGACCGTTCTTGTTGGTGTCTCCTTTGTTGGCGATCTACCAAACGTGTATCCTAGCAACTTCATTAGGATATTGGTGAGCCAGCCGTCCAGCTTCCACTCGTGCTCCAGATCCTAAGTTTCTTCTTCCGGCTTAGGTGTGATTTCCTTGGTGTAAGTGAGGGGCCATGGCTCTAGGTAGGGTACTTGGACCATCCCTGGTGGATCAATCAGCAACACTATTTGCATTGTTTTAGTTCTACGGCGTCTACGCCTGGAGGTTCTTCGGATGAGGCTGTAACGACCCGATATTTTCAACCATTCGCATCCGCACGTGTCGGACTTGAATTACTCAAATATTGCATTTTAAATAAAATTTGGCAAATCTTAGAATATATAGTAAATAATTAATCACATATCACAGACACAGAGTATTTAATAATGCAGCGGAAGTAAAAGAGATAGTAGTTCATAAAGCTACTCTATATATAAGATACATCAGAGTTAAACAAGATACAATAGAGGAGTAACAAGATACATCAGGTACAAATCAGAATACATCACTGGAAACATTAGATACTGAAAGCAAAATAGACGGCTGGATCTTCAAGCAAAGCTCCAACTCCGAAGGTGAGTCTTGAATGCTGAATCACTTAGTCTGACCTGAGCGTAAAGTAAAACACAGAACACTCGAGTCAGGACATACATACTAATGAACTGTAAATCAATTCAAGTGAACAGTAAGAAAAATGCATCAGTAACTTAAAGAATGCTTGGGATCGCCCATCCTTTAAGGATCCGTTAAACTATTTACTATGTAGTAATATTCGCTATTATAATAAAGTCTACAGTAAAATAAACATACTTTAAAATAGCGTTAAGGGGTTACCCATATAGCCCTTAACACGTAATAGTGCCAGTAGACTACACAGTACCTGCGTATCTCCAGATCGGGAGACTGCGAGAAGATACTCCTTAGGTAAGACACAAATCAAACTCTTAGTAAAGCTCTCTATGGTAGGTGACACGGCACACTATGCAATGCCAGGGTAGATATACCAATTACGTACATGGGCTGGCGGTAACGTAGCAGCCACTACGCCCACCTCGGAACACACTCCCAAATCAAAATCGATGGATGGCCATCAAACCAATCACAAGTAAGAGTATAGTATCGAACAATTATGTCTGATAGGAGGAATAACCTCACTTTGCCCGAGATCGCTCCAGCTTTAGCCACTTTATGCCAACTCATGGGAGTCGGGTCCACGTTCATACCTCAATAGGATCGTCGCCATCATCCTACTTCATTCGGGAAACTCCACTGCGTACACAGCTGTTAAAGTGGTTTTCGAAGTTGGTAGAGAGTATGATAACTTTCGATCCCGGTCTCGTTAACAACCAATCGTTATTATAACGCCGTGGTCATTTAAAATAGTTTATACTACTAAAAAATCAAATCATTTCATTGCAAAACTATATTCCTTTCAAAATAGTTTATACTTCGAAACCAAACCTTTTTTATTTCAGAACTATATCCAAATCAATATGATATCATTTCCATTTCAAACATATATTCACCTTTCAAAAATCATAATACTTTCAAAGTTATAACTCGTTCGAAAATAAAATACTTGAAATAACTACACTTTGGAAATCATAACATTTCGAAATCATACATTTGAAATCATGAAACATTCCTTTAATTCTTTATATTTTACAAATTTATTTAATTAAACCCAAATTTTCAAATTTCCAATTTAATTCAATTCAAACCATCAGTTTCAATTCAATTCAGTTTCCCAACAAACCATTTCAAATCTTATCAATTTCAAATATAGGTTTGATCCATAGAATAAATTATTCAATCTTTAGTATATTTCCAATCTTTAATATCCATCTTTTCAAAACTAAATTTTATAATTTCATATATCTCAAATTTAACATCATTATTACTTAGTTTTGCAATGTACATTTCATAAATCCAATATCATTTAAATAAACCAGAATTACAAGCAAACTAAATATCTTTCATACTAATATAAACTTCAAATATTCATTTATCGAATAGATCAAAATCAAATATCATTCCAAATTCACAATCTTTATCAAAATAAAGATTATGTCATTCAAAACCATTTCAAAACCATTTCCTTTTCAAATCCATTATAAGTTCATTATCATTCTTTAATTAAAATATTCAATTTAAATATCATTTTAAAATCAGATAAATCATTCATTTATTATTTCAAATATCATTTCAAAACACATTTCAAAATTCCATTCAAAAATTCATTTATCTCATTACATTTCATTCCATTTAACACATAACAAAGTAAACATTATTTAAATTCAAATCCAATTTAAATTCCTTTGAAATTCAAATTCAAATATTAAATTATATTCAAAACTCCTTAAATTTCAAAAATAATCAATTCCAAAAGTTAAATCATTTAACACTTTAAAATATAACTCAAAACAGAGTTAAAATACATAATATTTCAAGATAGTATTTATAAAGTGCTATAGTAGGTATTTAGTTTCCAAAATAGTTCAGTTCAGGAACAACATCATTTATAAATGCCGTAATAGATATTTAGTTATTTCAAATATAGTTAAATTCATAAAATAACAACACTTAAAAATGCTATCATAAGACCACAAAATTTTTGGAAATGCTATTAATAAAATTCCAGATTTTATTATAACTTTTCAGAAACATTAAAACTTAAAATTTTGTTATCTTAAACTTACAAATCATGTTTTTAGTCTTAAAACTTTCACACATCAATCAATTTAACATATGATTTATCACAATAAATTTTATAATTAAATATCCAATTAAAAACACAATTCTTTTGTTAAGTCAAAATTCACTATTTTCTTAACTTGTAAATTTGAAAAAACTTAACATTTGACTTCAAATATCATTTCAAAACTTTAAATTTAATTTCCATTATTTACCTACATTTTTATAAGTATAATTTCAATTCAAAATCACACTTACTTCAATATTACATAAATTCACAAATTCAAAACATAATATTTAGCTTTCTCAAAACCATAAAATATATATTTTTAAATCAAAATTTCATACTTTAAAAATACATATCATAAGAAAATCATTTAAAAATATACCACGGGGTCTGTATAACAATTTCTAACCTAGGTCAAGTGATACAGATATGTATCGTTTCAATCCGCATTCAAAAAAGAGAACCTGGGCTCTATCGTTTCAAAACCGCAATCCCAAGTCAAATAAAAATACAATAAAAATCATTTTAGCCTATCATTTTAGCTCATAATAATTTTTCCATATTCTAATGTCCGTTCGGGTATGTATCATTTCAACCCATAGCGATTCTATTCTAACAGAGAACTTGCAGTGAATATATGCTTAAACAATATAAATTAATATACTAACATGTCAATGTCACGATATACTGTCATTTACCATATGTTAGGTGATAATTAAAAATGTTAACATGGTAATAACGTAGAATAACATATCATATAATCATCATTAACTTGAATAACATTTTAATTACTAACCACTTGTCATCCATTTACCATTTCATAAGTAATAATGTCAGAGTGTGAAGGACTCGCCTTTACCAAAGTTAGGGACAACTACAACGCACAAGAACGATTCCAAAGGCACGACAAGAGCGATTAGCTTTGAATGAATGGGGAGCCAAGATATTGCACTTGTATATAATAATTAAACAAAGCAATATAAATATATATATTCAACACAAACTATATAATAGAAATTTAAATCAATGAAAAAGATAAGAATTAAAATGGCACCATCTTGCTTTAAACATCAAGTGGGCATGGCCATGGTCAAGTGGGCTTGACCATACCACACCTAGGCTCGGCCAAGGGCTTGATTCTACCTGAAACTCACGGCCATGGTGGATTACATGCATGTTAGGCTTCGCCATAGAGGAAGATTTCAAGGAAAAACAAGTGGAAGGTGAAGGCAAGCAAGTGGAAGGGTTTGGGTCAAGGAATGGAAGGTTTTGGTGCACCTACGCTCGGTCTATGGTGCTAACATGGCTCGGCCATGTTCATTTCATGTCAATTTAGAGGTGGAGCTGATGGTTAGAGGTTATGGCAGCAAGTGGTGGTGGTGTTAGAGGTGGTGGCCAAGGCTAAACATGAAGGTGATGGTGGAAATGGCTTGGCTAGCATTGTTTTGGAATTTTGAAATGTTTTTTTTATGGTGGAAGCTCATCTAGAAGGTCATGTCCAGATCTGGTTAGAGGAGAAGGGTGCTTTGCTGTGTATGTTGAGGAGAAGGAGATGGTGGTGGTGGTCGGTGAAGACGGTGGTGGTTGTGGCCCGAGCAAAGCTAGAGAAAGCAAGGCAAAAATCAAAGAAAAAGTGAAGAAGAACATGAGATAGAGGAAGCCATATCTTACAATCTTTTTCTCAAAAATGGAATGGGCATGAATGGTGAAGAGATGAGAAGTTTTTCACATGAAAAACAATAAGAAATGCAAGACTAAACAAGAGGGAATGAACGGCCAAGGCAAGACAAGGATAAGGAAAAGTCATAAGTAAATGAAAAGACTTTGTCTCTTTGAATATCCAAATTTAATAATTTACTTTAAAAAAATAAAAATCAAGTAAATAAAAATAAAAAGCTGAACAAAATAAAGTGGAAAAGAAAATAAAATAGTGTCTTAGGAAAAATAGAAAATAAATAAGAAAATAGTTTATCTAATTGAAACTAGAATTTAAAATTGTAAACAAAGTACAGCTAACATTGGAAAATTTCAACTATACTTTTAAAATGTTTTAAAACAAAATATATATATATAACATGTCATGTTACACATGTAAACATAAATTAGAACATGATATGACAAAAAAAAATATTTATATAAATTAGAATAAACAATTTTGTTAAATAAAACAATTTACATACAATGGTTTAAAAAGCATAACTTTCACAATATTAATCATATTTCAACGAAACGAAAAGCAGTATAATTGAAATTTTATTTATTTTCATAATAAAAGAGAAAATTCAAAAATTCAAAATTTTAATTTTTTAAATTAAAAGTCAATGTTTGACCACATTGACCAAAATTCACATTTCTGGAAAATATTCTATTTATTCATGTTTGAAATTCTAATTCACATACAAATCAAAATTTATCTTAAAATAAATTTTTTATTCATTTTAATAAATAAAATAAAGTTTTTGAATTAGAAATTCAATTAAAATAATTAAAATATACAATTAAAATAATCACAAAATACAAGGTTTTACACTCTCCCCCACTCAAAATTTTTCTCCTCGAAAAGGAATGAGGTACGGGAAAAACACAGAAAAAGATAGAATGAAATAGGATTAAGACAAGAGGACAAGAAGATTAAAATTATACCTGATAATTGTTGTTATAGGTAAGTTTAACAAGGTGGAGATGATCTTCCCAAGATCCACCAGAATCAAGAACACAAGCACAAAAAACATCTTCTAGAATCTGATTCACCCTTTCCGCTTGACCGACGGTCTATGGATGGCAAGCAGTGCTCAGATTCAAAATGAGTACCAATGATTATCAAAGATTATAGAAAAATTTATAAACAGACTAGTGTAAGCAATAGCCTCCCCATTCTGTAGCAAGATAAGGGAAATAAGGACAACCAAAAGATAGTTTGAAAAAAATAAGATAATAAATTTGAGGCCATGAAAATTTCAACTTAAATTTAAAATTAATCTTACATAAGTTATATAAATCGTAACTATCTCTAATTTCATTATCTTATCATCTAATTATCTTAAATTAACAATCTCTAAAATCATGGATTTGAAAAGAAAAATCATTTATTATACTAAAAATGTACTCAATAAATTTAGTTCTTTTTTATGCCTAGTTATAATTAAATTTATCCCTCTCAATATATTTTATCACCTATATTATGTATATATTTACACTGATTATGACTGCTTTAATATTCTTAATTCCTTTAACATCATTTTATATTGTAAGTTATTCCATTATCCTTTTTCTCTATTTACCTCTGCTAATCTTTTTATAATTAAAATTTAAGTGCACAACATTTATTATAACCACTCAAATTTTATTTATAAAATCCTTTTTATATTGTATATTATCCAATTACTGGTCCAACATCTATATAATTTAGGTAAGTTATATTGGAATTAAATTGTGTATTACACAAATAAAACTTTCCAATTTAATCATTTCAAGCATGAATATTTATCCAAATCTAGAAATTAAACATGAAATTATCCTTCAAGATAAAATTTAGGAATTAAATTTTTGATAAATTTCAAACTATTTAGAGATAAATAAATGCACATATACTATATATATATCCATTCGAATTTAAATCATATACCAGCATATGTTATAAATCCAGTCTTATTTTAGAAATTCAAATCAATTAAATTCTCCAAAACAAAACTGTAGCAAGACTGCAGAACGGTCTCTTCACTTCGAAACTCAAAAATGAATGTCGATGATGCTACAGTCATCACCGAAGTTATTTTCCAGCGACAAAGAGAAACGCGCTAATTTTAAACTTTAAAATTATTTGGAGACAAATTTCTATTCGAAAATACTTTAAATAATATATCCGTTAAAACTTTACATACAAGGTTTGAAATCCATCGGAAATTAAATTCTCAAATTCTTGTTTTAAATTCATTTTAAATTTCCAAATAAATTTATAACCATTTTTAATAGTTCAATTATTTATATATGAAACAAGAGATAATGATATATAAAATCAATTATTATTTTTTAACAACCAATTCAATAAAATCCAGAAAAAGATTTATAATATAGTTACAAAGTTTATTTCATTAATAAATTTGAAAAACATATTGTGTCAGTTTGCTCTGTTCAAGTTTTTTGGAAATCTTATCGATGGCGTTGATCAAACGAATCGATCGAAAACCCAAATCAACATCAACAACTCAAATAACACAATATATAAAAAAATTAAATATCAGTTTACAAATACACTTCAAGAATGATTTGAAGATAAGTTGGAAACAAAGATGAGATGATTAACTAACAGAATAGGAAGATGGATAACCTTATATAAATCACGGGCAACCTTCACCAGGTCAACCGTGACTTAAATAATAAGATCAATGTGGATTTTTGGGGTAAATCTACATTCGGTCTCAAGAGATAGAGTTCGAAGTTATAAGAGATACTAGCTTCTAAACCGAGGATATAGAAATCTCTGGTGAATCGATGCTATTGTGAAGGAGTTTCACCCCTTTTACAAATCAATTTAAGATTGGCGGGATCACCGGCTCATTTTAAAGATCATTCAAAGTGGATTTATGGGATACTCTAGAATCAAAAGAAGACTAATAGTGAGGGACACGATGGATTTTGGAACTGTAGGAAACGTTCTAAAATTCAAAGTAATCGAGTCCAAAAGGAAGAGATTCAAACTAGAATGAAAGTGATTCTGTAAATACGTTTACCATATATGGTAAGTTTTGCCTAAAACCAAAGCTCTGATACCACATGTAATGACCCGATATTTTCAACCATTCGCATCTGCACGTGTCCGACTTGAATTGCTCAAAATACCATGTTGTAAATAAAATTTGGCAAATCTTAGAATATACAGTAAATAAACAATCACCGATCATAGACACAAAGTATTTAATAATGAAGCAGAAGAAATAGAGATAGTAGTTCATGAAGCTACTATGTGTATATATATAAGATACATCAGAGTTAAACAAGATACAACAGAGGAGTAACAAGATACATCAGGTATAAATCAAAATACGTCACTGGAAACACTGGATACTGAAAGCAAAATAGATGGCTAGATCTTCAAGCAAAGCTCCAAATCTGAATGTGAGTCTTGAATGCTGAATCACTCAGTCTAACATGAGCGTAAAGCAGAACACAAAACAATCGAGTCGGGACAAACATACTTATGAACTATAAATCAACTCAAGTGAATAGTAACAAAAATGCATTAGTAACTTAAAGAATGCTTGTGATCCCCCATCCTTTATGGATTCGTTAAACTATTTCCTATGTAGTAATATTCGCTATTATAATAATGTCTATAATAAAATAAACTTACTTTAAAATAGTGTAAGGGGTTACCCATATAGCCCTTAACACGTAATAGTGCCAGTAGACCACACAGTATCTGCGTATCTCCAGATCGGGAGACTACAAGAAGATACGCCATAGGCACGACTCAAATCAAACTTGTAGTAAAGCTCGCTATGGTAGGTGACACGGCACACAAGGCAATGCCAGGGTAGATATACCAATTACGCACAGGCTGCGGTAATGTAGCAGCCACTATGCCCACCTCGGAACACACTCCCAAATCAAAATCGAGGGATGGCCATCAAATCAATCACAAGTAAGAGTATAGTATCAAAGAAATGTGTCCAATAGGAGGAATGACCTCATTTGGCCCGAGATCGCTCCTGTTTTAGCCACCTTATGGCAACTAATGGGAGTCGGGTCCAGGTTCATACCTCAAATGGATCGTTGCCACCATCCTACTTTATTTTGGAAACTCCACCGTGTACATAGTTGTAAAAGTGGTTTTCGGAGTTTCCAGAGAGTATGACAACGCTTGATGTCGGTCTCTTTAACAACCAATCGTTATTATAATGCCGTGGTCCTTTTAAAATAGATTATACTACAAAAAATCAAATCATTTCATTTCAAAACTATATTCCTTTCAAAATAGTTTAGACTTTGAAACCAAAACCATTTTTATTTCTACACTATATCCAAATCAATACGATATCATTTCCATTACAAACATATATTCACCTTTCAAAAATCATAATACTTTCAAAGTTATAACTCTTTCGAAAATAAAATACTTGAAATCACTACACTTTGGAAATCATAACATTTCAAAATCATACATTTGAAATCATGAAACATTCCTTTAATTCTCTACATTTTACAAATTTATTCACTTAAATCCAAATTTTCGAATTTCAAATTTAATTCAATTCAAACCATCAGTTTCAATTCAATTCAGTTTCCCAACAAACCATTTCAAATCTTATCAATTTCAAATATAGATTTGATCCGCAAAATAAATTATTCAATCTTTAGTATATTTTCAACTTTTAATATCCCACATTTCAAAACTAAATTTTATAATTTCATATATCTCAAATTTAACTTCATTATTACTTAGTTTTGCAATGGTCATTTCATAAATCCAATGTCATTTAAATAAAACAGAATTAAAAGTAAACTAAATATCCTTCATACTAATATAAACTTCAAATATTCATTTATCGAATAAATCAAAATCAAATATCTTTCCATATTCACATTCTTTATCAAAATAAAGATTATGTCATTTAAAACCATTTCAAAATCATTAGCTTTTCAAATCCATTATAAGTTCATTATCATACTTTAATTCAAATATTCAATTTAAATATAATTTTAAAATCAGATATATCATTCATTTACCATTTCAGATATCATTTCAAAACACATTTTAAAATTTCATTCAAAAATTCATCTATCTCATTACATTTCATTCCATTTAACACATAACAAAGTAAACATTATTTAAATTCAAATACAGTTTAAATTCCTTTGAAATTCAAATTTAAATATTAAATTGTATTCAAAAATCCTTAAATTTCACAAATAATCAAATCCAAAAGTTAAATCATTTAACACTTTAAAATATAACAAAAAAGGGTTTAAATATATAATATTTCAAGACAGTATTTATAAAGTGCTACAGTAGGTATTTAGTTTCCAAAATAGTTCAGTTCAGGAACAACAGCATTAATAAATGTCGTAGTAGATATTTAATTATTTCAGACATAGTTAAATTCATAAAATAATAGCACTTAAAAATGTTGTCATAAGACCACAACATTTTTGGAAATGCTATTAATAAAATTCCAGATTTTATTATAACTTTTCAGAAACATTAAAACTTCAAATTTTGTTATCTTAAACTTATAAATCATATTTTTTATTCTTCAAAATTATAAATCAATTTAACATGTGATTTATCACAGTAAAATTTTATAATTAAATATCCAATTAAAAACTCAATTCATTTGTTAAGTTAAAATTCGTTATTTTCCTAACTTGTAAATTTAACAAAACTAAACATTTTACTATATCATTTCAAAACTTTAAATTTAATTTCCATTATTTACTTACATTTTTATAAATATAATTGAAAGTCAAAATCACACTTACTTCAAATATACATGCTTAAATTAATAAATTCAAAACTTAATATTTAGCTTTCTCAAAACCATAAAATATATATGTTTAAATCCGAATTTCATACTTTAAAAACACATATCATAAGAAAAATAATTTAAAAATATACCACAGGGTCTGCACAACATTTTCTAACCTAGGTCAAGTGATACGGATATATATCATTTCAATCCGCATTTTAAAAAGAAGACCCGGGTTCTCTCATTTCAAACCCGCAATCCCAAGTCAAATAAAAATACAATAAAAATCACTTGAGCCTATCATTTCATCTCATAATGATTTTTCCCTATTCTAACGTCCGTTCAGGTGTGTATCATTTCAACCACTAGTTATTCTATTCTAACAGGGAACTTGTAGTGAATATATGCATAAAAAATATAAACAAATATACTAACATGTCAACGTCATGATATACTGTCATTTTTCATATGTCAGGTGATAATTAACGAAGTTAACATAGTAATAATATAGAATAACATATCATATAATCATCATTAACTTGTATAACATTTTAATTACTAATCACTTGTCATCCATTTACCATTTCATAAGTAATAATGTCAGAGTGAGAAGGACTCACCTTTACCAAAGTTAGAGACAACTACGACACACAAGAACGATTCCAAAGGCACGACAAGCACAATTAGCTTTGAATGAATAGAGAGCCAAGATATTTCTCTTGTATACAACAATTAAACAAAGCAATATAAATATATATATTCAACACAAACTATATAATAGATATTTAAAACAATGAAAAAGATAAGAATTGAAATGGAACCACCTTTATTTAAACATCAAGCGGGCTTGGCCATGGTCAAGTGGGCTTGACTATGGTCAAGTGGGCTTGACTACACCACACCTAGGCTCGGCCAAGGGCTTGATGCTACCTGAAACTCACGACCATGGTGGTTTACATGCATGTTAGGCTCGGCCATAGAAGAAGATGGCAAGGCAAAACAAGTGGAAGGTGAAGGCAAGCAAGTGGAAGGGTTTGGGTAATGGAATGGAAGGTTTTGGTGCACCTATGTTCGGCCTATGATGCTAACATGGCTCGGTCATGTTAATTTCAGGTCAGGTCAGAGGTGGAGTTGATGGTTAGAGGTAGTGGCAGCAAGTGATGGTGGTGTTAGAGGTGGTGGCCAAGTCTAAACATGAAGGCGATGGTGGAAATGGCTCGGCTAGGCATTGTTTTGGCGTTTTAAAATGTTTTTTTAAGGCGGAAGCTCATCTAGAAGGTCACATCCAGATATGGTCAGAGGGGAGGGGTGGTTTGCTATGTATGATGAGGAGAAGGAGATGGTGGTGGTGGTCGGTAAAGATGGTGGTGGTTGTGACCGAGCAAAGCTGGAGAAAGCAAGGCAAAATTCAAAGAAAAAGTGGAGAAGAACATGAGAAAGAAGAAGCCATATCTTACAATCTTTTTCTCAGAAATGGAATGGGCGTGAATGGTGAAGAGATGAGGAGTTTTTAACATGAAAAAAATAAGAAATTCAAGGCTAAACAAGAGGGAAAGAATGGCCAAGGCAAAGAAAAGACAAAGATAAGGAAAAGTCACAAGTAAATGAAAAGACTTTGTCTCTTTTAATTTCCAATTTTAATAATTCACTTTGAACAAATAAAAATCAAGTAAAGAAAAATAAAAAGATGAATAAAATAAAGTGGAAATGAAAATAAAATAATGTCTTAGGAAAAATAGAAAATAAATAAGAAAATAGTTTATTTAATTGAAACTGGAATTTAAAATTGTAAACAAAATACAACTAACATTGGAAAATTTCAACTACACTTCTAAAATGTTTTAAAATAAACTATATATACATAACATGTCATGTTACACATGTAAACATAAATTAAAACATGAAACGAAAAACAAAAATATTATTTATATAAATTAAAATAAACAATTTTGTTAAATAAAACAATTTACATACAATGGTTTAAAAAGCATAACTTTCACAATATTAATCAGATTTCAACGAAACGAAAAGCAGTATACTTGAAATTTTATTTACTTTCATAATAAAGAAAAATTCAAATTTTTAAATTTTAAAGTAAAAGTCAAAGTTTGACCACATTGACTAAAATTCACATTTCTGGAAAATATTCTATTTATTCATGTTTGAAATTCTAATTCACATACAAATCAAAATTTATTTTAAAATAACAAAAATTTATTCATTTTAATAAATAAAATAAAGTTTTTAAATCAGAAATTCAATTAAATAATTAAAACATACATTAAAATAATCATAAAATACTGGGTTGTTACAAAGGTAGAGCTGTCGGATGAGGAGTAGGAAGTGGGACTTCCTCCAGCATTCTAATGTTGTTGTTGAGTAAGCTGAGTCATGAGGTTGGCGTTAGCTTGAATCTTTTCATTAAGTTGTCTCCTGCTTTCTATGAGTTCTCCCATCGGCTCGTTGAACTCTGTTCTAGTGATAACTTCCATTTGTTTTTGCGCGGTGCCAATCGCTGCACCTAGATTAGCTTGTTGATTACTAGGTCCTACTTATTGGACGCTAGCAGTCTCATTGACGTCCGCGTTGTGATAGGATGATCCGGTATGAGATCTTCCCATTGTAGAGTTATTGGTAGGAACTCTGAGTAGAATCAATGGACTTCATGTGAATGACTTGGATCTCCTTCGGGGGATTTCTTCAATCCAGCAGCGACAAAGTAGATCCTAGTAACCTGACAATGTTGTTCTCAGTGAAAGCACCAAAATATTAGCACCAAAATTGGTCACTTAACCCCTTGAGCAGGTTTGTGTAGAGTGATTAATGAGGAAAGTAAATTAAAACTGAGGAATAACACAATAGAATGCTATAAAAAAAAGTAAAAAAACAAGAACACCAAAATTATAATGGTTCGGCGTAACTGCCTACGTCCACTTTGATCGTAATTTTTATTACTTCTTCAAATAATTGAATATAGATACAATCGGTACGTCAACAACTTGAATACAAGTTTTACAAGAAAAGAAATGAATCTTGAAAATGGCAGAATCTCCCCAGTGTTCTCGAAAAAAGGTCCCTTTTAACTACACCCCTACCCCTCTATTTATAGACGAAGATAGGCCGGACTTCCTTTGCGGGCCCAGGAACAAAGAACTTCGGCCCGTAGTTCGTGACTTCTGCGCACCGAGCCAGGCATGCCGAACGAGACACGCCGAATGGCCAATGCCGACCTAGTATGGCCAAACGGTGGTCATTTGGGTAACTGACTCAAAGCGGTTTCTTAAAGGACATGGGGTAGCTCGCAGTGGACCTTGAAGTAAAGTAGTGTCGGCTTTCGCATGTGAAATACATCATCAACCAAGACACACATTCGGTTCCAATCTGACCGAGCCACGTGCGGCTTCACTTCCCTTTGTCAAGCGGTACATGCCGAGCGACGATGAATGAACTGACCGATCGACGCTTGCCGAGCAATCTGGACAGAGTGACGCGTGTCGAGTGACTTGAACCGATTGACTCTTGCTGAGCGACCTGGACCGAGCGATATGTGTCGAGTGACTTTGACCGAGCAACGTGTGTTGAGTGACGTGGACTGAGCGACGTGTGCCGAACTTTACCTACCAAACAACACATCGATTGCATCAAACCCGTATATTATCAGACTCTTCTTGGTCAGAATCATGTCTTATGCTAACGATAATGTCTTCAACTGTCGCTTTGTAGCCTGACCAAGATGTCGGGTAACAATGATAGTAAAGACCCACCAAGCTTGTGAATGACCTTTCTAAAGAATTTGTCCATTTTGTTGGAAAAAGAGGTGAACTTTTTACTAAAAAAACGCTTAAGATTCTTTGGTTTTTGTTAACGCAAAAATGTACGCTAACACCTCGATGTAAGTTGTGAAATAGCGAAAGCACCACCCATTGGTATGGGAACTAAAAGTAAACAGAGAATAGCAGAAAATAGCAGAAAATAGTAAAGAGACGACAATTTTTATAGTGGTTCGGCTCTAAGTCAAGCCTACGTCCACTTTATATCTTTTATTATGATCTTTGAGTACACTTTGTTACAACTAGACTTCAAGTACAACAAACTTCAAAGATTTGAGCTTCCAAAGTAGGATCGAATCGGTGAAGAAGTTTGATTCATTCTGGAATCGATCTCTGAAGTTGTTATGATGTTGTCGGACTTGGAGAACAAGTTTCTTCAATTTCAAAGTGGCAGAGTCTCGGCTTTTCAGGAAAAATCCCCCCTTTAAGTATGGAGCGGGTGAGGTATTTATAGGAGAGGTTGGGCTTAGGTCGGCTATGTTATAGGTCGCGAGCGACCTAGGGAGCTGCGACATAAGAGTGGCCTTGAGGTAGCTTAAGTCCTTAATGACCTAGTGGAGCCATCCTGGATGAGATGCAGCACGTGAGCGACTTAGTATGCATAGCATAGGAGTTATCTCGGCTTGCTTAGGTCGTGGGCAACCTAGTGAAAGAGGCATTGCACGTGGCTTTACTTTACTTTAACTCGTTAGGCTGTTAACTCGTTAGGTCGCTGGACCTTTCAACCTGTTAGGTCACTGGACCTTCTAACCCGTTAGGTGGCTGGACCTTCTAACCCATTAGGTCGTTGAGTCCCTTAGGTCGTTAGGTCGTTGAGTCACTTTTAGCTTGTTAGGTCGTTAAGTCGCATCCCTTTTAACTCGTTAGGTCGTTAACCTGGTTGAACCGCACTTTGCTTTAAGTCGCTAGGCCGCTTTAAGTCGCTTATTCTTTAGGACGTTAGGTCGCGCTTTGCTGTAAGTCGTTAGGTCGTTAACCTTCTTTTAGGTCGTTGAGTCCTTTAGTTCATTGAGTCGCTAAGTTGTAAAAAAGTGGTGTAAACACTTGCCCCTCGTAGTACACGCCTAGGGGCTAGGTCGTGTGCTTCGATTTAACCCTGCTAAGTCGTGGGCGACTCAAGGACCTTACTAACTCGCGTGCCTATTCATCTTCCCCTCTTTCTTCTACATAAGCCGCTAGGCCGTATAACCCTCTTCACTTTACTGCTATCATCTTGCCGCCATTGTTGATTTCAAGCTCAAGCACTTAAAGCAAAATTCCCTTCCTCATTATCTTCGATCATCATTTCCAGCATCCAATCCTAGGTAAATCCGCTCATATGTTCATCGTACTCACCATTGATTTTCCATAACCTATTTCACACGATTTTCGTCACCATGTTGAAAGATCATGTCCTGACCTGCCTTTCCATCACCATTGAAATGTGGCAATAGAGTTATTCTCAAGAATCGCATCGACTTAGGGTTTCATGAAGTTATTGGGTGAATGTGGCCTTTTTTGAGGATATGAGAAGGTTTCAGGTTAGGGGATTTCAGGTTATGCTGTGGCGTTTCTTGGTGAGGTAAGGGAGATGAACACGTGGCAATGTGTGAGTGGAGAGCAGGACCTAGGTTGAACGGCCTAAGGGTTTTGATGACTTAAGAGGTTTGAGCGACTTAGGGAGCTTGCGACTTAACGTGGGTCGTTGGAGCTCAGTGGAATAACTTCAGAACTCAAGCGACTCAGGACTTAGCAGTTTGGACATGAGGGACTGCAACTCGGCAACTTATATGACCAGCGACTTATGTGGCTTGCAACTTAACGCTTCGCGACTTAACTGGCCAAAATTGCACATGAATTTCAAACAGAACGACTTAGGGAAGCTCGACCTATGTTAAGCCGTTTGGGCATGATCAGGACGACTTGAAGAGTCCTGAGCTAACTCAAATTGTTCCTATGACTTAAGGAATGAATAGGACTTGAACACTTGTAGAATTTGTTAGAACTTGATTGAACTTTCAACTTAAACTGACAGAATGAACTGCTTGAACTTGTTGCACTTTTTCATAGATTATATTAATTTTAAGCTGACAACCTGTTAAATACAACATTTGCAGAAAACTAGGGCGAATATACTGCCATTGACTCCCCACATTGAGTGACAGATTAGTCGATAAAGAATAACCAACTTAAGGGAATTTGCGTGAATGAAATGCTATGAATTAACAAGTTCAGGTGAAGTATTAAAGCAAAGCAAAATTAATCAACTAAAGCTGATCTGTTTGCATCAACACTGTACTTGGACCTAAAATAACAAGCCCTGAAACTTTATAATCGGCAAATGCCGACTAGTTTAATTCCAGTTATATTTGCTTGTAATTTTATTAGTTTTGCATAACACTTCACACAGTTAGGAAAGGTTCACCTTCATATTTGAATATCCAGTTCCTTGTGTAGAATGACTTCTCAACAAATGCAAGAAGAGACACCGGAGCAATCCGATGAGGTCTTCTAATAGCTGACCCTCTAGAAAATCCTCTAGAAAGAGCTTCAACATCATTGAGTCAACGGGCTTTCAATCATCTATGTACTCAATTCTGCATCGCTGAAGCAGATGCTCTGCTTCCAAGGGTAAATGACACTACTGATAGGCCGCCTCCTGGCTTTGTTGCAGTCAAATGTGCCTGAACGGAGCTATTCCCCCATTCAACGATTTTCTTAGAATACTCCTTCTTCGATTGACTATCTCTCCATTCCAGCTGCACCCTAACGGCTACGCCATCCTGATGGGGTTGTGCGTACTATTTAGGAGGATGCTTAATCGCCTCCCAAGCTTTGAGGAGATCTATTACTTGTGTTCATTCGGGAGGAACAAAGATCACCCTTCCATCACCCTTGTATGGAGTGCGAGAAACCGTAATCTGATTACAGATCTTCCCGAGAGTGCTCATGGGTTTTTAAATCAATTCTTCTTTGTTCGTTGCCCCTCGGGATTCTACGGCATCTGGAGAGTAGGAAGTAAGACTACTTATCTTTATTTACTTGATTTGTGAGCCTTTTAAAATTCAAGTCGTCAAGTGTTAACTTCATTCTTTACTTTTGCAGCAATTCCTCCTCCCTTTAAAGGTTCCAGCCATAAACCAACTTTTGAAAGATTGAATGCCGTAACTGTTGATGAGAGAAGTATTAAATTCCTACCGAAGGACGAGTTTTTGCACCAATTCGGACTTTTGCACCCTTCTTGATCTATTCAGCCCCGTGATGCCCCTAGTTCTCAGGCAGAAGTGTCAAATGCCCCAGCCTCCGTGAAGGAATCTGCACCAAAGGAATCTATTGTTGAGGCTTCGTTAGTGAAATGCTCAAGTTCCGTTGACGATGCGGGATTATCTGGAAAATATGAACTTCTCCCAGTTATTGAAGAAGAGGAACTTCCTCAACATTCTAGAGAGGCCACTGGAGAAGCTGATGAGGGAGCTGAGAAAGAAAGTCTAGTTATAAAGAGTGCAAAGTGTGCTGAAGAGGGCATGATGGTGATGATGTCTTTAGGGGACTGAGTGACCTTATGGTGACTTCCCAAGAGCTTTTTAACGATGACACCATCAACTCTAAGCTCACTTCTCCATCAATCGAAGCAACATCCGTTTTGCGGTCAAATCCATCAACCCAAGAGTTGACTCCTAAGCCGAAGAGTGGTTTGTAGCTCGACGCGCGTAGTTCACACGCCACACACACTTAGGATTTTGGAAATCATGTGCACTTAGCTTCTTTATTTCGAAGATTTCTAAACTTTTCTCTTCTTCACTTTCAGGTTCTCCTATGGGATGCAGCGGTTCGTATTACGACGATTTGCAACGCTATGGGAGGCGCGATTCTTACGACCCCAGGCGTTATCTTCTTGCCCCCCGAGAAACCGATGAGGAAAGAGCAGTTAGAAAGGCTCGCGAAGGGCAGCCCTATGAGGAGCGGTATGGTAGAAGAGATGACCGCCATGACTCTCACCAAAGGGATGATGACTCCCACAAAAGAAAGTCTCACGACGACGAAGGGAAGAGTTATGAAGATGAAGAGTCCAACAAGCGGGCCAAGCCCAGCGAAAATTTTTCAGCTGAAATCTCTAAAGTTCCCGCTACTTCTATTTCTTTAGACATCCCTTCTAGCTCCCCTGCCCTCAAAAGAACTGAGATTCAAACAATCATTAATAGGCCTACGTATCAAGTTGAGAATGCTCCGCCTACACTCCAAAGCCGGTTTCCAAACTGGTGATTAAAAGGAGTACGCTTTGATTTGGACTTGGTTCCCATTGACAAACAGGCTATGCTGAGAAATCTTGATGCTGTTAAGCTTGACATTGAAAGAATGTCCGGGTGGCAAAAGCTAGTCGATGAGCTTCAAAGAGTGAACCATTTATATCTCGAAGCTATGCTAACCATGGAAAGTGATAAATCTGGATGGCAAAAAGTTCTTGATCAGCACGACACGGAGATGAAGAACATCACCACATATAATGAGAAACTCGAGGCTAAAGTCAAGGAACTTAAAGATGACCTTGCTACCTCTTCCACCTCTTATACTCAAAAGGAAGAGGTGCTTCAAAAGCATGTACGAGATGCCCATGCTAGTCAACGAGATGCTGAGGCTAGACTTGAGGCACAGTACAGAATTGTGGAAATCTACTGCATTGATGTTGCTCAGTTGCGGGAAAAGACTAGCTCCCAAGACATGGAGATTGAAATGTTAAAAGCTCAGCTTTCTAAAGTTGAAAAGGAGCGCGACGTGGCCATTGCTGGAAGAGCAGCGGCTGAACAATCTCATGAGGAGACGCAGGCCAATGTCAGCTCCACTTTATTCGAGTTTTACATTCACAGCGTCTTGGGGCATGGCAGTCTCTCATTTTTGGGCCCAAAGTATGGAATTACCCTAGCTGAAGTGTGGGAGGCAGCGGTTGAAATGCTTAAAGATGCCGGCTACGCTGAGGAGGGTCTTGAGGCTCATTTTTTAGACGATCAAGGTCAAGCCGCCCTTGCCAGAGGGAAAGAACAACTCGCCAAAGAACGAGCCGAAGCGGCGGAAGAAGAGCATTTAGGGAAGGCACCTTTGACCGACCCGACTCGTCCTTCGGTTGACGTCGACATTATTGGCTCTAGTTCTCACTCTCGGCCTCCTGCCAAAGCCGAGACCGAAATTACGATTGCCCATACCGAGTCCCAGGAAGATATTGAAGCCCACGATTTTGAAATCGACGTGATAAAGCCAACTCCTCCAGGTAACTTCAACACTGATCTAGCTTAAGTAGACTGCTTGTTTGCTTCACATGAGCTCGATGAACTTCTTGATTATTACCAAAACCTCGACGTGCCACTGTCTCCTATTTTTGCGAGAAATACTAATGTTAACTTTTCTTCTTCTGTAGTGAAAACAACAAGTATCGCACAAGCTTCGTCCCCTCCAGTTGTTGCTCCTTTATCTCTTCAAGTTACTCCTTCTCTTGCTTCTCAACCAGGGTCACAAGAAGAACAGATAGAAGCTCTTCAAGGCTTGGATGACTCAGCCGCTTCACAAGAGAAGAAAGCTGAAGAGCATGAGGAGGCTGAGAGGACCCCGGAGGAATTCACTGCCGATGATACAAAGTTGATTGATCTTATTGCTCTGGGCAGCGAATCTTCTTCAAAGAAGAGGGGCAAGCGTGGAGTTTCGAAGAAAAGGAAGGAGACTTCTGCTAGTGATGAGAAAGCAGAAAAGGACCCAATTGTGCCTCTTTCTCCTCTTTCCCCGACCCGTTCAAGCTGACTTAAGAAGTTAACCATTAGGCCGGGTGAAGGCTCCAAAGGCGAAGGGAAGAAGAAGTGATGGGTCCGGCTTTATCCTTCTTGTTTTGCTTTTTTGCTTTTATTGACCGCAGATTGTGCGGGTACCAGCCCCCGCTTTTTGAAACCTGCACATATATACAGATTTTTATAGTATGGAATAAAATGATTCTTTTTACTTGTACAAACTTTTGTCTGTATTTATAAATGCATTTATTCCTTTTTATCACATAAGTTTCTTTATTTTCCTTGTATGGTATTGCAGTGAGCTCGTGGTATGTTGCTTGAGCGTCGCTTTTATTAATGTGGATATATTATATTACCCCCATACCATGGCTTATTGCAATCTTCTCCATTTTGAGAAAACTTGTACTCTTACTTTGGAGAACAATTCTTCCACTTTGAGAAGACTTGTACTCTTACTTTGGAGAATAATTCTTCCACTTTGAGAAGACTTGTACTCTTGCTTTGGAGAATACTTCTTCCATTTTGTGGAAATATTATTCTACTCTAGTAGAGTGTGCTTTGTACTGGAGAAGTTTTCTTTCTTTTTTGGAAAAAGTTTTTACACTTCAAATTTCGAAGATGGTCACTTTTATTTTTGAGAAGTGGATTCCCCTACGCGGTGAAGTGGGCCTCCGAAGAGGGCTTTGATTTGTTTGTGCCTCCAAGGAGGGCTTTTTGTTCGTGCTTCTAGAAAGGGCTTTTCGTTTGTGCCTCTGGAGAGGGCTTTTTGTCTTTTCCCTGTACGCGGGGAAGCGTGCCTCCGAAGAGGGCTTTCTTTTTTCCCTTTACGCGGGGAAGCATGCCTCCGAAGAGGGCTTTTGCCTCCGAAGAGGGCTGGCACTCCAACTTGGTGAAGTGTGCCTCCGAGAGGGCTTTTGCCTCCTAAGAGGGCTTTGGCACTCCAACTTGGTGAAGTGTGCCTCCGAAGGGGGCTTTGGTGTTCGCCTGGAAGGTTGCTTCTCACAGTTAAGTGGATCCACGGGACAGACGCATGCTACCTAATTGGATGTTTGTTTGCACAAACGATCGCAATTAACTAGTAAGGGCCTGGAACTTTCACTTTGGGAAGGTGCCCCTTCGGTGGTTCCACCAACCTTTTTGGTTGAGGCACAAGATTCCCTTTTGGCTGTTCTTTATCTGCTTTCACATGTCTTTCCACCATCCGCCTTTCAGCGATTCCTCGTTATCATTCCCATGTACACATTTCTTTCTTTTGCAAGTTGTGTGCTTTTTCCAGAAAAGTGCATTTCATTGTTAGCTGAATCAACGGGGCAGACGCAAGCTACTTGACCGGATGCCTGTTTGCACAAACGATCGCAATCAGTTAGCAAGGGCCTGGAACCTTCACGTTGGGAAGGTGCCCCTCCAGTGGAATCACCAACTATTTGTGAGAAGCACTTTCGATGTAGGAATTCAATGTGGAATTTTTATGGCTTGACATTTGCTTGTTTAGTGATTTGTAGGAATCGCTTGGCCTCATGATGTGTTTAATAGGTAAGCTTCACTTTGATAGCCTGCATTATTAAATCAACATTTTAGCAATATATTTAAGATACATGCACATCGAAATGAGATAGGTATTTTATAGTAATAAAGAACACAAGATTTATAGTGGTTCGGCCAAGAATTGGGCTTACTCCACTTTATAGTTCTTATTATTGATTTACACTGCTTTTACAATGGTTTACAATACAAGAATTATACATCCATAATCATTTTACAAATTTAAGCATAGCTTCTAAGTAAAATATGGACGCAAGTGATTGTTGTTCTAGGCTCTCGGAATTGGATCTCCTTAGACAGTTGTGAGCTTGAAAGTGCCATCGAGAAGTTTTTTGCCTATGACATATGGTCCTTCCTAGTTTGGCCCAAACACTCCTGTTGCTGTCATGACCCTTTTTAAGACTAGATCCCCAATTTCAAAGCTGCGTTGGCGAACTTTAGAATTGAAGTGCCTAGCTATTCTTTGCTGATAGGTTGCAATTCTGAGCTTAGCTTCTTTCCTTCTTTCATCAAGCAAGTCAAGTGCTTCAAGTTACAGCTTTTCATTTTCAGCTCGGTTGAAATGAATTCTCCCGTGTGAGGGGACCTCTATTTCCACCGGAATCATGGCTTCTGATCCATATGCTAATGAGAATGGAGTGTGCCCAGTCGCAGTCTTATGAGTAGTTCTGTATGCCCATAGTGCTAGTGGCAGCTTATCGATCCAACCACCTTTTTCTTTTTCCAGCTGCTTTTTTATGGTTGATTTGATAATTTTGTTCACTTCTTCCACTTACCGGCTTGCCTGCGGATGAGCCACTAATGAGAAGCTTTTTTGGATCTTGAATCGCTTGCAAAAGTCCTGGAATTCTTCGCTTTCGAATTGGGTACCATTGTCTGTGATTATCTTCTGAGGCACACTATACCTGCAAATGATATTCTTAGTCACAAAGTTTATCATCTTTTTAGAGGTAATAGTAGCCAACGGTTCAGATTCAGCCCATTTAGTGAAATAATCACCAACAACAATAGCATATTTGATTCCGGACTTGGCAACCGGCAAAGGCTCAATGAGATCTACCCCCCAAATGGCGAATGGCCATGGACTGACCATCTATGCTATCACGGTGGAAAGTGCTCTTGGGATTTTTGCAAATCTCTGGCATCTATCACACTTCCGGGAGTAGCTAGCAGCATCTCGATTAATATCGGTCCAAAAATACCCATAGCAAAGAATTTTCTTTGCTAGAGTTTGACCACCTGAATGATCCCCACATTCTCCTCCGTGCACCTCAGCTAAAATTGTCTTAGCCTCTTCCTTGGTTACACATCGGAGTAATGGCATCGAGAATCCTCGTCTGTACAACCGGCCATCTTGAATTAGATATCTTGAGGCTTTTCTTAACAGTTTTTGACGCTCTTTTGAGTTTTCTGGAAGAGAGCTGTTGAGTAGATATTCCTTGGTCGGGGTCATCCACGACTCCTACTCTTGAGATACGGCCATAATCCAGTCAATATCCATCTCATCAATACTTGGGGCTGACAAGACTTCTACAGGGACCAATCCCAATAATTGAGCTTCGCCAAAGCTTGAATATTTTGTGAGAGAAACTGCCTTCATGTTCTCTTCCTGGGGTATATGGCTTATTGCATAATGGTCAAAATCATCGAGAAGCTCCCAGGTCTTTGACTAGTAAGCATGCAGATTTCCTCCTTTGGTTTGAAACTCTTTCTTGACTTGGCATACAATAAGTTGGGAATCACTGAATATCTGCAATGCTTTGATGTTCGGTTCCTTAGCAATCTTCAAGCCGACGACAAGAGCTTCATATTCAGCTTCATTATTTGTCGAAGGAAATTCTAATCTCAAAGCATACCACATGGACCGCCCTTCGTGGGTTCCAAGCTCAACCCTAGCACCGGAACAATAGTCATTTCTTGCACCATCAACATATAATTTCCATTGGATCGGGATGTCATTAGTCACCTCTTCCTCATGGTCACCTTTATCTGTGTATTCTGCAATGAAGTCCGCTAAAGGATGTCCATTGATTGCTCTTCGGGGATGGTAGGTGATATCATATTGGCTGAGTTCAATATTCCACTTCAGAAGACGACCCGAAGTTTCAGGGCGAAATAGGACTTGCTTTAGAGGTTGATCAGTGAGGACTTTAATAGGATGATCTTGGAAATATGGCCTCAACTTTCTGGATGCAATCAACAAACAATAGGAGTGTTTTTCCAGCTTTGAATAATTCATCTCTGCCCCAGTGAATCTTTTGCTGATGTAGTAAACCGGGCGCTGAACTTTTGCAACTTCCCGTACCAATGCCGCACTGAGAGCATGAGATGAAACCGCTAAATATACGAAAAGATCTTCACCATAGCTGGGCTTAGAAAGTATTGGAGGCGTTTCCATATGACGAATAAGTTCATCAAAAGCTTTCTGACATTCAGAAGTCCATTCAAAGTTTTTCTTTCCTTTCTTCAGAGTGTGAAAGAAGGGAATGCATTTGTCAATGGCCCTGGAAATATAGCGACACAAAGCAGCGACATTCCCGTTGAGGCTTTTCAATTCCTTGTTTGTCCTAGGGGCTTTGACCTCTCTTAAAGCAGTAATTTGAGAGGGATTGGCTTCAATGCCCCTAGCACTCACAATGAAACCCAAGAATTTTTCGGACTTTACCCCGAATGAACACTTCAAAGGATTTAGCTTCATCCCATACTTTCGGAGAACAGCAAACATGTGATGTCCCGAAAATTTAAGCAATATTTATTTAATAATATCATTAATAATTATTTTAAAATGTGAAATATTGATTTGATAATTTAATTCAAACAGGAACTTTCTTTTGAAAATTAATAATCATTAAATTTGTCAAATGATATTCTTTTAAAAATTTATAATAATGATAATTTTAATTTGAAAATCTTATTGTTTTCAAATGTTAAAAATATTAAAGTAATAAAATTATCTTTCTAAGTTGATTTAAAGATATTTTATTTATAATGTATAAATGTTTATACATTGTAAATAAAGGATTTGATTTTAATTTTAAATTCAATTAGAATATTTTCAAATTATTATATATATAAATGTATAAATTATGAATTGATTAATTTGATTTAAAATTGGTATTGAAAACTTTTCAAAGATAAATGTAAAAGTCATTCTTACATTATCAAAGAAATATAAGTAAGTATTTATTTTGTTTATAACAATAAATATAGTTTAAATTTTGTTTTATAGTAAAAGATTATTTTGTTTTATTTTAAGAATTGATTTTCTTTTGAAATAATATTTAATTCATTCACATTAAAGTATAGTATTTTGATTTAATGCTCTTGAATAAAATGAATTCAACATTATTTTTCTTTTAAAAATCTTCTCTTTTGAAAATTAGTTTTAAAGGAATTTTATTTTTAAAACATTCAAATAAACATTTAAAATTGTATGTAATTTTATAAAAGAAGTAAACATGTAATCATTTTAAAGGCTAATGTTCATAAACAATTAAAACATCTTAAATTAAAATTAGTAATGGTTTTAGAAGAGATTTAAAAAGCTTTATAAATTAAGAAATTGCTTTTAAATATTAAAATTCATGTGTGTTAAACTCTTAAACCATAAAGTGGACACTTCTAAATTTATCTACATCCTAACATAACAAGTGGCAAGATATTTTAGTTTTGAAAATTATTATTATTGATAAGAAAACTTAGCAAATTCATTAGTTAAAAACATTCTCTTCAAAAAGAAATCTGAAATCGGATTTGTAAAAAGAAATTTCAAAACCCAAATTCTAACTCATGTTCAAAAACAAATACAAATCAAAATCTGCAAAACCAAAACCTTCTAAAATTTGCAAAATCAAACTTCAAATCTGCAAATTCAAAACCCAAATCTGCAATCTGAAAGTAATCTTCAACCTCAATTCAACTCTAAGCAAAACAAGTTGGAGTTTTATTGCAATCAAGTTTACCAGATTCAAACATCAACTGCTGCAGTTTTAATTCAACAAGAAAATCAACTTCAACTAGTTAATCCAAGCCCCGATTTCTACATGCAAGTTCAATATGCAGGTTCCTGGAATAATGCAATTGCATCTCTGGAATTTGTTCTTTGCATCTTCATTAAGACTAGTGAGTATACTTCTTATTTTAAAAACAGTTTTTTTCTTAAAATCAAAGTTATATAAAATTTCCTGAATTCATGTATTTGTTCACATAAATTAAAATCTATTTAATTAAAACTGCTCTGTTATTTTTGAAAGTGAGAACCTCAATGCAAAAAGTTGAATCTATCTGTTCCATGTGAATATATAAGAATGTGTATGCTAGTATGATTTTATTTGTGATGAATATAGTGTGTGAATATATATATATATATATATATATATATATATATATATATGTATGTATGTATATATATGGGATTACAGTAGACCTGATTAACAGTTTTCTGTTTTAAACTAAGTTTAATAGGAAAACTTTATTCACTTGTTTGATTTCTGTTAGAAATTAATATGTGTAAACAAATAATGTTGTTTAGTAATAAATTATGTTCTTAAATCATAATTTACTTATTTTGAAAAATCTGTTACCTCTGAAGCAAATACAACAGTAAGTATTTCAATAAAACAAGGATATCAAACATCATTAATTATTAAAACAAGTTTATAACAGGAATGTTTGATAGAAATCATGAATTTTAAAACAATATTTACATTTTATAATTTACTGATAGGTTAGTATTTCTGAATTGAACAAAATTGGGAAATCTGGGATCATCTAATTTCCTAGGGATTTTGGGGTGATGTGGTTTTGTGTGGAGGTGGAGGATGGATGTGAGAATGGAGGAAAATTTGGCAATAGGTGATCAGAGAGGGGAGGAGATGGCGATTGATGTTTCTAGGGTCTAGCCCTAAATTGGAGTGGTTGGGGTTTTAGTAGCTGCTTGATTTTCTGTGATGCATCGAGTGAGAAAGTGTTTTGGGAGTTTGCAGAGGGGGTGTAGAGGGAGCTATGGCCATGGTCGCGTCAACGATGGTGGTCGGAGGTGGGATCCCTCGGTGTTGACAGGGTTTGGGAAGTTGGGTACTGTGGTGTTTCAGGTTGCATTGTCAACCTGAAAAATTTGAATTCGAACTGCAGAATGTTTTCTGATGATCGAATTTGCATTGAAGGACTGTTGGCAACTCAGTGAAGTTCGTTGGGATGGCTGGAAGCCGCCGAAGCGCCAGTGCATGTGCACCGTATATGTGAATTCTGGTGAACTCATTTGCGGGTTGTGCAGGGTAATTGACTCGAAGTAATACTCGGGTGCTTTTGATTCTGTCTCGAAGCTAGGGGTTGGAAACTCAAAGTGGGAAAGGGGGTTTCTTGGGTAAATGTAGTTACAGGTTTAAAACCTGAAGTGTGCAGTTTTTTTTTAAACTTAAATGAATTAAATTTTTAAAACAAGAATTTAAATTCCAAGTTAGGATGAAATTGAATTCAAGTGAGCTTTTGAATTCAAGTTTTAAAAATGAAGAATTTAAATTTAGGTAAAGTTTAAATTTAGTTTGAAATCAAGTTGAATGTAGTTTTAGGTTTATTTTGAAACTAGATTTAATTCAAACAGTTTTTGTAAATTTGAAAGATTTAACAAGTCTTAAAATGTTTTAAAAGTAGAGTTAGAAATGAATTCTATTTCAAATAAAGTTTAAATTTGAAAGAATTCTCTTCTTTAATCTTTGAATTAATATTATGAAATGTTAATTTGAATTTGAAAGTTAAAACAATCAATTTATTTTCAAAGCTTGATTTCTTTAATTAAGAAATTTTGTTTTAAACCTTTCTTTTATATTTAAATAATGAGTGTTCTTTAACATTTCTTTTATTTTAAGGATTATAAGTTTATTTAAATTTTGGTTAATGTTTAAATGATAAACATTTTGAAATCTTTAAATTTTAAAATGAATTTGAATTTTTTATAGAAAGGTATTGTTTAAAATACATTTTTGAATGTAAATAAAGTCATTAATAAGTAAATGAATTATTTTAGGAAAAATTAAGATAATTAAGAAAAATTTACTTATTTATTTGATTTTAAATAACGATTTAGAATTAATTTAACTAGAAACGATTAATGATGATTAATTCAAGAATAGTTTCTTAAAAAAGTAATTTAAGGAATTATTGTTAATAAATAATGATAATTATCCAAGGATAATTAGATAATTAATTAATGAAATTAATTTTGATAATTAACTAGATTAATTAATTGAATATAATCGATTGTAATTGGTTAAATATAATTACTTGATAAAAGTAATTAATGAATTATTTACTTATTGTAATTAATTTTGATATTGTGATTTGTTTAAGTTAATTAATTTAAGTAAATCATTTGATGATTTAATGAGTGAAATGTAATTAATGGCGTAGGATTATTTAGAAAAGTAATAATTGATAATTACTGGAATGTATTTAGTGAAAGGTGATTTATTTTAATAAAGTAATTTGGATAATTACTTTTGTAATTAATCAAGGAATTAATTAATAAAGATAATTAATTATTGGATAATTAATTTGTTAATGAGTAATTAAAAATAGTTAATTAATGAATTGAATATTAATCAAGGTGATTAATAATTAGATTAATTACTAAATGAAATTAGTTTTAATTAAGTAATTTATTTAAATATTAGAGATCATTAATTAATATAATTAATGATGTGATTGTTTAATTAAGTAATAATTAATTAATTAAGTGATTAATTAAATATAATTAATTAAGGATAAATATAATTAACTGTAGTTAATTAATAAATGAAGTGATTAAATGTTAATTACTTATAATTAAGGTTAATTTATTTATGAAAATTAATTAAAGACTAATTACTTATTGTAATTAGTAAATGATTAATCAAATGTGTTTAATCAGGTTGAATGCTTAGTGAATGATTAAATTTACTGGGTTAATTAATTAATTGATGTTAAGTAGGATTTAAATGTGGTAATTAATTTAATTTATTTTAAATTAATTAGAGATAGAAATGATTAATTTAATTCATTTTAAATTAATTATAATTGATGCTTAATAAATCATTGCTTATGGATGTTATTGATTGGATGGTTGAGATCTCAGTAATGAGATGAGTCGTATCTGTATGATATGAATGCTTGGTTAAAGTATGAGGGGTTGTGATGGATTATCTGGTTGTGATGACTATTTTTTGTGATGATGATATAGATTATCTGTTTATGATATGAATGTGATTATTTATTGTGATATGAAGTTTATCTATCTGTGTGAAATAGATAATAATGAAATGAGTTAATTGTTTAATACCCTTAAGTACAACTTGGACATTAAAATGGCGTTTGGTTTCGGTGAGACCGGGATCGGGTTTCCATATTTGGATATCCGAAACCACATCGATTCCAATTAAACGTTAGGTCGTTAATCCAAGTGAAGCAAGTGATGGCTCGAGGTGTAAGGACTATACGTCAGTATAACTCTGTTGGTGATTCCATAATGAGTTTGACGGAATAGTACTTATAGGTTCGAGATGGTGATTCAGATTGCAAGGATTATCGTCGTTGACTCTGAGAGTGCTTCCAAAATGAGTGCAACGAGATAGTGCCTTCGGTCTCGTTCGAACCCGAAACGAACTAGTATGGATTAAATGCTTTCTGAACATCGTCAGGTGGATGATGAACATTCTAAGTTTGATGTGTCCTATAAAGGTAATCGTAGCCTCAAGCCTCATCAACCGGGAATGGCTAAAATAGGGGAGGTGCAATAAGGCTTCGTGGGTAGCTCCCACTGGAGAGCAAGATTTACCCCTGTCTAGAGGTCCCTTTATATTCGGCTGTATGGCAGTTGGCGACGGCCAATCTACGGGGTGGTCTTGTTCGGGACTATTCAGTAAGTTATGGTTCCAGCTTTGTGTTGCAAGGGAGCGGGCATACTCCTCGGTACGGTGATCTAGGCCACGTACTGTGACGGGCGGTACCCCAGTAGCCCTGCCATTGATGGAAACCCATTCTTCCTACGAGACCCTACGGTTTTGATTGTATTACCCACTTTTGTGGCTAGTAGCTGGAATTTAATCATGTAACAATTTCGGCAATTTCTTATTTACTTGAAAACTCTAGACGCTATTATAATATCACTGGATTTCCTATCAAATGTTTTGGTTAGCGTAAGGTAAAAACTTTTCCATGTTTATGTGTGGGAAGTCTTACGTGATACCTTTTGTTTTGAAAGGATTTTCAAATTTAAGCAACTTTTATTCCCGTTTACTCACACCAGACCCATGTCTGACCTGAGTGTTTATTTTCTGTTTTATTAAACTCTTGGGTACTAATATTTCGTATGAGTAGTCAAGTTTTCAGGATTTCTTTGACGAGTTCTAGAGGAGATAATTGAGCAGGAGGCTTCAGCGTGTAGATATATTTAGTGATTCCGCTGTGTTTGGGCTGTATCTGCTTTCTCTGATGTACTTGAATTGTAATTGCTAGACAGGTGTTTATAACTGTCTAGTTTGTGTTGTATTAGCTGTTTAACTCTGATATATATAATACTATGAAAAGTTTTATGTGATATAATATAATTTATTCGTTCCGTTGTAAGATTCTGATGTTGTCTGTTTCTTTCTTTCCTTTCTTTTCTCTTTTCTATCCTTTTCTTTCTTCTTAATGATGCGTCTTTCTATGGAATGAAAGTTGGGTCGTTACATTGTGGTATCAGAGCCCTAGGTTGAGCGAATACCTAGACTCTGGAGTGGCGTCCTTCTCGAGAGAGCGTATTTGTAATTTTAAATATATATATATATATATATATATATATATATATATATATTTCTACCTATTGATTAGGTTACTTGTTCAGGTTTTCCAATATAAGTAATAAAGGTAGATAGGGTAGTGGTGTGTGTAACACAACTACCAATGGTTGGAGTCCGAGTGTTTGAGGTTGGAAGTGATCTGTTGAGGCAGTATTGGGTGTCTTGAGTAGTTTTGCAGTTTAGTGTGAAGGATTTCACCAATCTCTGAAGGAAATATTTTCAAGATTCGGAGTGTATCTTTGAATTGTAAGCTGGATTTCACTCGTGTGAGTGGATTTTCTTGAGTTTGGATCTGTTGGGAGTACTGAAGCCAGCAATGGTACCTTGGAAACTTCAGGAAGGAGTTCTGTCTGTATTTGAGTTCGAGACTCAGTTTGGCACAGTGTTTTGTGCTTGGTTTGAAGTCGAGTTTCCTGAGAGATATCTATCTTTTGAAGGCACTATTGTCGAAGTGGCTGGTGTAGCTTTGAGGTTCGATGAGCTTTTGGATAAGGAAGTTTTTGGCAGCAGTAGCAACAGTGAGTGACCTGTTTCGTCGATGGTTCAGAAGTCTCTGTGATTCTTCTATCAGTAGTCCGGGCAGATGGTGGAGCTTGTCCATTTCTTCTGGAAGCCCAGTTGGAAATGATGTTTGTGGTTGGAGGTAGACCACTAGTCCCTTCTTTGGATTAGGAGGCTTAGCTGTTCTGATTTGGAAGAGAGAATGATTTCTTGGGATTTGAACTGAGTAGGATCGCAAAAGGACTTGCGATGGTTCGGAAGTTCTCTGAGCAATTTTTGTTTGGATTGAAGCATCTTTAGTGGTGTTTGAGTTATCGAAGTGGTTTTATTTTCTGAATATCTTCGAAAGAGTTAAGTTTGCATCCGCATCAAGAGTTTGAATTCTGTTTCGACTTGATTCTTGGAGCTTTACTGGTGGTTCAGCATAGTAGGAGGTTCTTTGAGAGAGAGATCTGTTTAAGCTGGCAAAATAGATCGAATCTAGTTTCTAGTTGAATTTTTGCTGTAAAGTTTTTGGCCGAATCGGATAGGTCACATATATTTTCTGGAATTTGATGAGCAATGTTTCCGGTATAAGTTGAGCAAGTTTGTACTTGTGTTCATCAACAGCATTTCCAAATCAGAGTTGTGCAGCGGAAGCATGGTGGCAGCTATTCCAGAATAGAAGCAACACCCGATTCTTTAGGAATTTTAGTTTTGTCTTGGATCAGAAAATTTCTACAGGAAATTCATTTTGGATCTGGAGACTTGATTGTTTTGTATCTATTTTGTTTTTCGGATAAGAATAGTATGTTTGAAGTCTTCTGAGTGGTGAATTTTATTTGATTTTGGGAAAACCGTTTTGTTGAGTAGGATCTAAAGACCTTTTGTTTCTTGTCCAGATTTGTTCCGTATAGCATCTGCGAAGATTTGATTGATCTAGAAGTTTGAAGGCAACGCAGGATCGACAGGAGAGATTTATGGATATGAGTATTGGATCTTTCTGTCTTCTCTTAAGAGTTAAGCGTTTGATCTACGGGATTGAATTGCCAGGTCGGATGATTGGAATTTGTTATGTAATTCACGTATCTCTAAGGGAGTACGTGTATGGTCTGTCTCTTGTTTTAGACCCAGTAGTTCTGGGAGATTTGGAAGTTGATCAGGACTTATCTGTGGTCCAGTTCTCTGTTTAGATTAATAGATCTAGATATATAGGAGCTCTAGATCTGTGTGGTATAGCTAGTTTAGATTCTGTAGAGCGAGTGTCCCGGTGTTTGTACCTGAGAAACGCTAGGAATCCTATCTAGAATTTTGTCTGGATAGTTAGGATTGTTTGTTTGAATTGGTCGCTATGGTTGCTAGTATTTGATTGAGAGCATATGTTTGCTACTTTAAAATTAAAATCTGTACAGAATTATTAAATTACCTTTGCTTTTAAATTTCGGGGACGAAATTCTTTTAAGGGGGAGGAATGTGATGTTCCGGAAATTTAAGCAATATTTATTTAATAATTTCATAAATAATTATTTTAAAATGTGAAATATTGATTTAATAAATTAATTCAAATAGGAATTTTCTTTTGAAAATTAATAATCATTTAATTTGTCAAATGATATTCTTTTCAAAATTTATAATAATGGTAATTTTAATTTGAAAATCTTATTGTTTTAAATTGTTAAAAATATTAAAGTAATAAAATTATCTTTCTAAGCTGATTTAAAGATATTTTATTTATAATGTATAATTGTTTATACATTGTAAATAAAGGATTTGATTTTAATTTTAAATTTAATAAGAATATTTTCAAATTATTATATATATAAATGTATGAATTATGAATTGATTAATTTGATTTAAAATTGGTATTGAAAACTTTTCAAAGGTAAATTTAAAAGTCTTTCTTACATTATCAAAGAAATATAAGTAAGTATTTACTTTGTTTATAAAAATAAATATAGTTTAAATTTATTTTTATAATAAAAGTTTATTTTGTTTTATTTTGAGAATTGTTTTTCTTTTGAAATAAGATTTAATTCATTCAGATTAAAATATTGAATTTTAATTTAAAGCTCTTGAATAAAATGAATGCAACATTATTTTTCTTTTAAAAATCTTCTCCTTTGAAAATTAGTTTTAAAGGAATAATATTTTTAAAACATTCAAAAAAACATTTAAAATTGTATGTAATTTTATAAAAGAAGTAAACATGTAATCATTTTAAAGGCTAATGTTCATAAACAATTAAAACATCTTAAATTAAAATTAGTAATGGTTTTAGAAGAGATTTAAAAACATTTATAAATTAATAAATTGCTTTTAAATATTAAAATGCATATGTGCTAAACTCTTAAACCATAAAGTGGACACATGTAAATTTATTTACATCCTAACATAACAAGTGGCAAGCTAATTTATTTTTGAAAATTATTATTATTGATAAGAAAACTTAGCAAATTCATTAGCTAAAAACATTCTCTTCAAAAAGAAATCTGAAATCAGATTTGTAAAAAGAAATTTCAAAACCCAAATTCTAACTCATGTTCAAAAACAAATACAAATCAAAATCTGCAAAACCAAAACCTTCTAAAATCTGCAAAATCAAACTTCAAATCTGCAATCAAAAATCTGCAAATTCAAAACCCAAATATGCAATCTGAAAGTAATCTTCAACCTCAATTCAACTCTAAGCAAAACAAGTTGGAGTTCTGTTGCAATCAAGTTTACCAGATTCAAACATCAACTAATGCAGTTTTAATTCAACAAAAAAATCAACTTCAACTAGCTAATGCAAGCCCAAATTTCTACATGCAAGTTCAATATGCTGTTCCAAGAATAATGCAATTGCATCACTGGAATTTGTTCTCTGCATCTTCAATAAGACTAGTGAGTATACTTCTTATTTTAAAAACAGTTTTTTTTTAAATCAAAGTTATATAAAATTTCCTGAATTCAAGTATTTGTTCACATAAATTAAAATCTGGTTGATTAAAACTTCTCTGTTATTTTTGAAAGTGAGAACCTCAATGCAAAAAGTTGAATCTATTTGTTGCATGTGAATATATAAGAATGTGTATGCTAGTATGATTTTATATGTGATGAATATGGTGTGTGAATATATATATATATATATATATATATATATATAGGATTACAGTAGACCTGATTAACAGTTTTATGTTTTAAACTAAGTTTAATAGGAAAACTTTATTTCACTTGTTTGATTTCTGTTAGAAATTAATATTTGTAAAAAAATAATATTGTTTAGTAATAAATTATGTTCTTAAATCATAATTTAGTTATTTTGAAAAATCTGTTACCTCTGATGCAAATACAACAGTAAGTATTTCAATAAAATAAGGATATCAAACATCATTAATTATTTAAACAAGTTTATAACAGGAACGTATGATAGAAATCATGAATTTTAAAACAATATTTACATTTTATAATTTACTAATAGGTTAGTATTTCTGAATTGAATAAAATTGGGAAATCTGGGATCATCTAATTTCCTAGGGATTTTGGGGTGATGTGGTTTTGTCTGGAGGTGGAGGATGGATGTGAGAATGGAGGAAAATTTGGCAATAGGTGATCAGAGAGGGGAGGAGATGGTGATTGATGTTTCCAGGTTCTAGACCTAAATTGGAGTGGTTGGGGTTTTAGTAGCTGCTTGATTTTCTGTGATGCATCGAGTGAGAAAGTGTTTTGGGAGTTTCCAGAGGGGGTGTAGAGGGAGCTATGGCCAAGGTCGCGTCAACGATGGTGGTCGGAGGTGGGATCCCTCGGTGTTTAGAGGTTTGGGAAGTTGGGTACTGTGGTGTTTCAGGTTGCATTGTCAACCTGAAAAATTTGAATTCGAACTGCAGAATGTTTTCTGATGATCGAATTTGCATTGAAGGACTATTGGCGACTCGGTGAAGTTCGTTGGGATGGCTGAAAGCCGCCGGAGCACCAGTGCACCGTATATGTGAATTCTGGTGAACTTATTTGGGGGTTGTGCAGGGTAATTGACTCGAAGTAATACTCGGGTGCTTTTGATTCTGTCTCGAAGCTAGGGGGTTGGAAACTTGAAGTGGGAAAGGGTGTTTCTCGGCTAAATGTAGTTACAGGTTTAAAACCTGAAGTGTGAAGTTTTTTTAAACTTAAACGAATTTAAATTTTTAAAACAAGATTTTAAATAAGAATTTAAATTCCAAGTTAGGATGAAATTGAATTAAAGTGAGCATTTGAATTCAAGTTTTAAAATTGAAGAATTTAAATTTAGGTAAAGTTTAAATTTAGTTTTAAATCAAGTTTAATGTAGTTTCAGGTTTATTTTGAAACTAGATTTAATTCAAACAGTTTTTGTAAATTTGAAGGATTTAACAAGTTTTGAAATGTTTTAAAAGTAGAGTTAAAAATGAATTTGATTTCAAATAAAGTTTAAATTTGAAAGAATTCTCTTCTTTAATATTCAAATTAAAATTATGAAATGTTAATTTTAAATTTGAAAGTTAAAATAATCAATTTATTTTCAAAGCTTGATTTCTTTAATTAATAAATTTTGTTTTAAACCTTTCTTTTATATTTAAATAATGAATGTTCTCTAAATTTTTTTTTATTTTAAGGATTATAAGTTTATTTAAATTTTGGATAATGTTTAAATGATAAACATTTTGAAATCTTTAAATTTTAAAATGAATTTTAATTTAATTTAGAAAGGTATGGTTTAAAATACATTTTTGAATGTAAATAAAGTCGTTAATAAGTAAATGAATTGTTTTAGGAAAAATTAAGATAATTAAGAAAAATTTACTTATTTATTTGACTTTAAATAATGATTTAGAATTAATTTAACTAGAAATGATTAATGATGATTAATTCAAGAATAGTTTCTTAAAGAAGTAATGTAAGGAATTATTGTTAATAAATAATGATAATTATCTAAGTATAATTAAATAATTAATTAATGTAATTAATTTTGATAATTAACTAGATTAATTAATTGAATATAATCAATTGTAATTGGTTAAATATAATTGCTTGATAAAAGTAATTAAGGAATTATTTACTTATTGTAATTAATTTTGATATTGTGATTTGTTTAAGTTAATTAATTTAGTTTAATTAATTTAAGTAAATCATTTGATGATTTAATGAGTGAAATGTAATTAATGGTGCACGAATATTTAGAAAAGTAATAATTGATAATTACTGGAATGTAATTAGTGAAAGGTGATTTTTTTAATAAAGTAATTTGGATAATTACTTTTGTAATTAATCAAGGAATTAATTAATAAAGATAATTAATTATTGGATAATTAATTTGTTAATGAGTAATTGAAAATAGTTAATTACTGAATTGAATATTAATCAAGGTGATTAATAATTAAATTAATTACTAAATGAAATTAATTTTAATTAAGTAATTTATTTAAATATTAGAGATCGTTAATTAATATAATTAATGATGCGATTGTTTAATTAAGTAATAATTAATTAATTATGTGACTAATTAAATATAATTAATTAAGGATAAATATAATTAATTAAGGATAAATATAATTAATTGTAGTTAATTAATAAATGAAGTAATTAATTGTTAATTACTTATGATTAAGGTTAATTTATTTGTGAAAATTAATTAAAGACTAATTACTTATTGTAATTAGTAAATGATTAATCAAATGTGTTTAATCAGGTTGAATGCTTAGTGAATGATTAAATTTACTGGGTTAATTAATTAATGGGGGTTAAGCAGGATTTAAATGTCGTAATTAATTTAATTTATTTTAAATTAATTAGAGATACAAATAATTAATTTAATTCATTTTAAATTAATTATAATTGATGGTTAGTAAATCATTGCTTATGGATGTTATTGATTGGATGGTTGAGATCTCAATAATGAGATGAGTCCTATCTGTATGATATTAATGCTTGGTTAAAGTATGATGGGTTGTGATGGATTATCTGGTTGTGATGACCATCTGTTTGTGATAATGATGTAGATTATCTGTTTATGATATGAGTGTGATTATCTATTGTGATATGAAGTTTATCTATCTGTGTGAAATAGATGATAATGAAATGAGTTAATTGTTTAATACCCTTAAGTACAACTTGGACATTAAAATGGCGTTTGGTTTCGGTGAGACCGGGATCGGGTTTCCATATTTGGATATCCGAAAACCACATCGATTCCAATTAAATGTTAGGTCGTTAATCCAAGTGAAGCAAGTGAAGACTCGAGGTGTAAGGACTATATGTCAGTATAACTCTATGGTTGATTCCGTAATGAGTTTGACGGAATAGTACTTATAGGTTCGAGATGGTGATTCAGAATGTAAGGATTATCGTCGTTGACTCTGAGGGTGATTCCAAAATGAGTGCAACGAGATAGTACCTTCGGTTTCGTTCGAACCCGGAACGAACTTGTATGGATTAAATGCTTTCAGAACATCGTCAGGTGGACGATGAGCATTCTAAGTTTGATGTGTCCTATAAAGGTAACCGTAGCCTTAAGCCTCATCAACCGGGAATGGCTAAAACATGGGAGGTGCGGTAAGGCTTCGTGGGTAGTTCCCATTGGAGAGCAATATTTACCCCTATCTAGCGGTCCCTTTATATTCGGCTGTGTGGCAGTTGGCGACAGCCAATCTGCGGGGTGGTCTTGTTCGGGACTGTTCAGTAAGGAATGGTTCTGGCTTTGTGTTGCAGAGGAGCGGGAGTACTCCTCGGTACGGTGATCTAAGCCACGTACTATGACTGGCGGTACCCCAGTATCCCTACCATTGATGGAAACCCATTCTTCCTACGAGACCCTACGGTTTTGATTGTATTACCCACTTTTATGGCTAGTAGCTGGAATTTAATCATGTAACAATTTCAGCTATTTCTTATTTACTTGAAAACTCTAGCCACTATTATAATATCATTGGATTTCCTATCAAATGTTTTGGTTGGCGTAAGGTAAAAACTTTTCCATGTTTATGTGTGGGAAGTCTTACGTGTTACCTTTTGTTTTCAAAGGATTTTCAAAGTTAAGCAACTTTTATCCCCGTTTACTCACACCAGACCCATGTCTGACCCGAGTGTTTATTTTCCGTTTTAGTAAACTCTTGGGTACTCATATTTCGTATGAGTAGTCAAGTGTTTCAGGATTTCTTTGACGAGTTCTGGAGGAGATAATAGAGCAGGCGGCTTCAACGTGTAGATATATTTTGTGGTTCCGCTGTGTTTGAGTTGTATATGTTTTCTCTGATGTACTTGAATTGTAATTGCTAGATAGGTGTTTATAACTGTCTAGTTTGTGTTGTATTAGTTGTTTAACTCTGATGTATATAATACTATGTAAAGTTTTAAGTGATATAATATAATGTATTCGTTCCGCTGTGAGATTCTGATGTTGTCTGTTTCTTTCTTTCCTTTCTTTTCTCTTTTCTATCCCTTTCTTTCTTCTTAATGATGCGTCTTTCTATGGAATGAAAGGCCGGTCGTTACAAAACATTTCTGCCAAAATGATCCATGTGGTCTACTGCCTTCTTTGATTTCACCAGCATATCATCAACATATACTTCTATAGTCTTGCCAATCTGGGGCTTGAACATGGCATTGACAATTCTCTGATAAGTTGTCCCAGCGTTCTTCAGCCCGAAGGGCATGACTTTATAGTAGTAAAGACCAACGTCAGTGATGAAGCTTGTGTCCTCCCGATCTGGCTCATGCATCATGATTTGGTTATATCCTGAGTAAGCATCCATAAACGACAATAATTCATGCCCGGTTGTTCCATCCACCAATTGATCAATCCAGGGTAACGGGAAACAGTCTTTGGGGCATGCTTTGTTCAAGTCTGAAAAGTCGATGCATACTCTCCACTTTCCATTTGCTTCTTCTTTTAATGCTACCGACCTTTCAGGACCCTGGGTTCTTCTTTTCTGCTTTACGGGCGTGAATTTCGGATCAATATTCATATCATGCACTACGATTTCTGGAGATATTCCACACATGTCGGCATGAATCCAAGCGAATACATCCAGGTTTGCTTTCAAGAATGATATCAACATATTCTGAACCGTCACACTGAGTTGTGAACCCACATTCAGCACCTTGTTCGGATCTTTCAGGTCAACAGGTATTGGCACCGTCACTTCCACCAGCACCACTCTATTCTCCCCTGCACTGTCTTTTCTAGGATCAATCTCTTTTCGTGCACCACTATGTTCACCAGTGCAAGGTCCGCCTTGTAATTGCTAGAAGGTGGTCTCTTTGATGCGGAGCGGAGCTGTCGCACCCTTACCCATCTCTCTCTTCTTCGCCCCTCGTAGCTCTGTGACATAGCATTCTCACCCGGTATTTTGGTCCCCCTTCACAACACCAACTCCATTATCAGTGGGGAATTTCATAGTCAAGCACCAGGGGCGAGAATGGCCTTGAATGCAGCAAGAGTCGGTCGGCCCAAGAAGGCATTATAAGCACAGAATTCATCAACTATCACAAAAGTTTGCTTTTGGGCCACCTTCTTTTCTCCTTCTCCGAGCTCTACAAACAAGTCAATAGTCCCAATAGGCTGTTTCCAGTGAACCCAACAACTTTCTGTGAGGAAGCTTGAACGTCAGCCATGGGGATTTTCATCTGATCAAATGTCTTTTTGAAGAGGACATTGCAAGATGCGCCGCAGTCCACAAGCACCCTTCTCACAATGGCTGGTCCGATGCCTGCAGATATCACCAAGGGATCTATGGTGGGGCCTCAACACCGGCACAGTCTCTAGCCCTGAATACGATGTCATCATTAAATGTTCTTTGCTGTTTTAAGGGTGTAGCATCTTCCAAGACAAAAACGCTTTCTTCAACCGGGGCGTATCTTAAATCATGAGTGTATCTTTCCATTTCTCCCCAGCTTCTACCCGTTGGGTGAGGACCCCCTGTGATAACATTAATGATAGGCCTCTCAGATTCATGCGTTGTAGCCCTCTCACCTGAGCCAGGATGATGAACAGGAACTTGTTGCCCCTGATTAGATGAGCTTGGGTCATTATTGTTTCTTTTTACATATTGTTGCAATTTATTATGTCCCAGCAACTCTTCAATCAAATTCTTTAAATGGCGACATTCATTAGTGTCATGGCCAGGTTGATTGTGAAACCGAAAGAATCTCCTGTTATGCACAACATTTTTCCCCGGCTTTATCTTAGGTGGTTTGGGATATTCAACAGTATCCTTGGTTGCGAAAAAGATATTTTCCGAAGTATCAGTTAAGGGAGTAAAATCTGAAGGTCTAAAGTGGCGAGCTTTCTTCGCATCTTTCAGCTTTTTCCCGCTGTTATTCTCCCTCTTCTGACCACCAGATTCTTTCCTGTTAGAAGCAACACTGTTATTCTCAACCTCAGTCACAACTACTTTTGCCGACACAGGAAGGCTTTCTAGGCGCATGAATTCATCGGCATTTTTGTAGAACTTTTCAAGCGAATTTGGCTCTTTCATCTTCATCCATTTCCCAAATTCACTTGATTTATCAATAGCTCGCATTAAGTAGGTCAGAACCATTCGAGGCTCTGCATTATCAACTTCAGCCAAGGCTATATTGAAGATGTTTAAGAAAGATCTGATAGACTCTCCAGGGCTCTGTTCAAGGCTGGAAAGTGACATTATGTCCTTGGCCTTCGAAGCATATAGCCTGAACTGATCTTTGAATTTCGGAGTCAGGTCTGAGAACTGATCTATGGATCGAACTGGCAGCTTGGTGAACCAAAGCAGGGCCACTCCCTCCAAGTACACATGAAAATATCTGCATTTGATCTCATCTGCTGCCCTGGCCCCAGTCATATGCCAGTCATACTTGTATAAGAATTGATTAGGATCGCTTGCCCCCCGATAAGCTGGAATAGTAGGGGGAACAAACTTCTTTGGAAATTCAGCCTTCAGGATCCTTTCAGTAAAAGGAGTCTTGCCTGGAGCAAACCCCCAGTCATTTTCATCTTCCTTCCTTTGCATGCTCTTATTCATAATTTGTCGGATCCTTCCCGAGAGGTACTCCTCATCGTTTAGAGGCCCCGCAGGACAGACGTTAGCTACTTTTTCGAAAGTTTGCCTGGACAAACGTTCACGAAGAGTTGGCTGTGGCCTTGAACCTCCGGCTTGGGGAGGTGCCCACTCGACGGTGCCAGCTGCCCTTTAAGGAATACTTTTTCCTTGGGGATCATGAACATCTTCGACAAAGGTTTCTTCATTGTTTTCTGGTTGACGATTAACTCCAAGCAAAACATTTAACCTGTCCAACATCAAAGTGTTCTGGGCTTCCATTTGTTAATACAACCCAGACACTACAGCATCCAACTCCACCCTTGTGACTCCAACACTAGGAGCCACTTGATCTAATGCGGGAGAAGTAGCGGTGTTGTCATAAGCACTTCCAGATCTAGCAGATCTACCTTTTCTTCCAGGAGCCATAATCTTAGATAGACTTCTGGTTCTTAGAGAGAGTCTTCCAACAAATCTTTGTGAAGCAATGATGAGAGCAGTCCTGAGTTCAATTCTCAGTGAAAGCACCAAAAATGTACGCTAACACCCCGGTGTAAGTTGTGAAATAGCGAAAGCACCACCCGTTAGTACGGGAACTAAAAGTAAACAGAGAATAGTAGAAAATAGTAAAGAGACGACAATTTTTATAGTGGTTCGGCTCTAAGTCAAGCCTACGTCCACTTTATATCTTTTATTCTGATCTTTGAGTACACTTTTTTACAACTAGACTTCAAGTACAACAAATTTCAAAGACTTGAGCTTCCAAAGTAGGATCGAATCGGTGAAGAAGTTTGATTCATTCTGGAATTGATCTCTGAAGTTGTTATGATGTTGCCGAACTTGGAGAACAAGTTGCTTGAATTTCAAAGTGGCAGAATCTCGGCTTTTCAGGAAAAATCCCCCCTTCAAGTATGGACCAGGTGAGGTATTTATAGGAGAGGTTGGGCTTAGGTCGGCCATGTTATAGGTCGCGAGCAACCTACGGAGCTGCGACATAAGAGTGGTCTTGAGGTAGCTTAAGTCGTTAACGACCTGGTGGAGCCATCCTGGATGAGATGCAGAATGTGAGCGACTTAGTATGCATAGCATAGGAGTTATCTCAGCTTGCTTAGGTCGTGGGCGACCTAATGGAAGAGGCATTGCATGCGGCTTTACTTTGCTTTAACTCTTTAGGTTGTTAACTCGTTAGGCCGCTGGACCTTTTAACCCATTAGGTCGCTGGACCTTCTAACCTGTTAGGTCGCTGGACCTTCTAACTCGTTAGGTCGCTGAGTCCCTTAGGTCATTAGGTCGCTGAGTCACTTTTAGCTTGTAAGTTCATTAAGTCGCATCCCTTTTAACTCGTTAGGTCGTTAACCTGGTTGAGCCGCACTTTGCTTTAAGTCGCAAGGCCGCTTTAAGTCACTTATTCTTTAGGTCGTTAGGTCGCGCCTTGTTGTAAGTCGTTAGGTTGTTGACCTTCTTTTAGATCGTTGAGTCCTTTAGGTCGTTGAATCGCTAAGTCGTAAAATAGTGGCGTTAACAGTTTTTAAGAAGCTTCTCTTGGTTCCATAGTATCTCCTTGTTGGAGGGGTGGAATGGTTTGTTAAAAATTTCTAAGGAAGTTTCCATTTCTTTCTACTCTTCCTCTTTTTCATCCATTTCCATTTCATCCCCTTCTTTATCCTCTTCTTGTTGAATTTCTTGTTCTTATTTCCATACAAAACTTATTCCTCTTCAGGAAGATTCTCATATGTATCAAAAGATGGTGGAATGTGCATAAGAGAGATATTGGCTTTTTCGAATATTTTTCGAGGAATGGATTTTTCTCCTCTTAAATCCACACCAAAATATAAGAAAATTTGAGTAAAATACACACCATGGAAGAATGCGTTCTCATGTCTAGAAATGTTCTTTTGAACAAAGTCGTCTAAAAAACTTGTGCCCAATTTATGTAGTAAACATAAATAGAAAAAAGAGCCATGAAATCATTTTGAGTACGGTTACTGTAATTGTCCATTCCCGGAGTAATACTTTTTGTAAAATGAGACTCCTAAGTCTTGATTTTGGTCTTAGATTCCTGTGTTTAAATTCGAAATTTGCATCACTTTCGAAATTATCATGAAGAACCTCACAATTTTTTATATCATTTTGAAAAGTGGAGAGGTCAATACCTCTAGTTTACAACCAGGAATTTGACCCAAAAGTTCACAATTTAAAACAATTTGAGTGCCATTACTGTTACTCCAAACTTGACCTTCTTTTCCTTCATAAAATTTTCCATTTAACTTTGAATAAAACGTTTTTGACCAAATTAGGGTAATAAAAAAAAATCTTTTTGAGAAGATTCAATTAAACCAAGAAATTGATTTTTAGAACAATGATCATGTAAGATATAAGAAGAGAAACCATGAATTTAGCAAATCTTCTAAAAGAAACCTTTTTGTAAGTAGTATACTCCATATAAGCTTCAATGACATCTTTCTCATTGATGAGAAGCTTTTAGTTTCCTTGGAGAGCCTAATGATTTTTGGATTTCACTAGAGGAAGCCATTATTAGAAGTTTGAGTAGATAGTAGAGTGAAATGATATTTGAAATTTGAAATAAAGTGAGTGAAATGATAGGATGGAGGTGGAGTAAATAAGTTGAGAATTAAAGAGCACATTCCCCGATCAAAAAAGCATCACTTCAGAACATAGGAGTAAGTGCAAAGTGGATGGAAGTTCAAAATTTGAATTGGAATAAAATTTCAAAATTTATTTTTCGGGTGCATATGTCGACATATAGATGGGACGTATGTTTGCATATAACCCTTAATTTTCAAAACTAAAAATTGGATAAAATATTCCTATATGCTTATATAACTACATATATTTCTAATTATCCTAATATTATTATTAATTCATAGATTATTCCTGTTAATTAAAACCAACCAAAAATAATTAAAATGTGAAGTGTATCGATTTTTACTGCTTTTTGTCAATCAACGTTGACTAGTCTGTTGTAACTGTAAAACACATATTGTAGCGGCCAGCCTTTATGGACGTTTTAAGCAGACACACATGTCAGACTCAAACCATTCAAGATGGCAGATTGTTATGGGGTAAATAAGAAAAGGAGAAAGAAATAAAACAAATACAGAACCTTGCAGCGAATGATAAAATATAATAATCAAATAGCAGTTCATGAAGCGGTTTACAAATAAATTTGATTATACTAATACAAAACAAAATCAGAGTTACACATATCAGAGATAAATAAATAATAAAATGCAGTGGAATAGTATGATGCAGTGGGAATAATAGAATAATACTAGTACAAAATCTTCATTTTCATCCTCTAGAAATAAGGTCTTCAAATACTGAAATACTCAGGTTGACCCGATTAATTGAAAAGACAAAACACTCGAGTCAGAACTAAAGGATCTTATGTAAGTTAAATCAATGGTAAATATGAGCTTAACGGCGTCTGAGATGTTTACGGGGTTTGACATCTCCTATCTAGTGTCTAACATGAGTGTAATACTTTAAGAGAAGTTTGGGATTCACATCTCTTAGGGATCCATTAAACTATCTACTATGTTGTACAATATGCTATTATAATATGCCTACAGTAAAGTAAAAGTATTAAAATAGCCTTAAGGGATTACCCATATCCCCCTTAACACATTTTATATATTCCCATAGTCTATACAGTATCGTAACTCCCCTCGTAAATTGGAGGTCTATCAGAGAGCACTCAATAGGTATGGTACAAAATAAACTCATAGAAGGCATGCTAGGGCATGTGAACACGGCACTCGAGGCAATGCCAGGATAGATATACCAATTGCATAACCGGGCCGGTGGTAACGCATAGCAGCTAGTACCGCCCACCTCAAGAATACTTCCAAATAAAAAATCAAGGGTGGCCGCAAAATCAATCACAAAATAATATAATGATATCGAAGAAATGTGCCCGATAGGAAGAATGACCTTACTTGGCCGAGGTGTAGCTCTTGCTTTAGTCATATCTAAGCTGACTCACGGGAGTCAGGGTCATGTCATACCTCATACAGAAATCGTTCGCTAAACCATCCTACTTCATTTATGGAATCTCCACCATGTGCATAGTTGTTAAAGTGGTTTTCGGTATTGGCAGAGTGTATGACAATATCCGATCCCGATCTCTCTAACAACCAAACGCTTATTCCACACTGGATGGTTCTTTTACATTTCAATAGTCAATTCACAATTTACATCAATATATCATATTCGATTTCAAATCATATCTCTTTTGAAATCATATTCACTTTCAAACTATATTCACTTTAAAATCATATTCACTTCCAAAAATCATATTTACTCTCAAAGTCATATTCATTTTTGAATTTATTGATAAGATAGGTTAATTAAATCCTTGTTCCAAAATCATCCTATTACTCAAATATGTCATCCTCAAAAGGTATCAATTCAAAATTTCAACTTAGGTCGTATCGTCATTAAGGATTTAAATATAAATATTTCAACTTTACACACTCTAAAATTTTAGAAAATAGTTTAGGTAATTATAAATAGTTTACATAGTTTAAAATAGTTTAAATAGTAAAATGGTTTAAATAGTAAAGATAGTTTAAATAGATTTAAATTTAATTTAATTAGGTTTAAATTGATATAAATAGATTAAATATAGATTCAAATTATATTAAGTAGGATTTTAAATATATTAAACAAATTTAAAATAGATTAAATAGAGTTAAATCATATTAAATAGATTTGAAATGGATTAAATAAATTTAATTAGTTTAAAATAGGTGAAATAGATTAAATGCATTAAATAGGTTTAAAATAAATTAAAATAGTTTAAATTGATAAAATAGTTTAAATTAGTTTAAAATAGATTTCAAAGTTATATCCAGTCAATTCCATTAACTCTATTCCGATAAATTATTTATATTCGGTGCTTCAACCTTGAAATTCCAGTTTTAAATCCTTTGAACAATTTATTAAATCAATTCCCTTTTCAGCATTAACACTTGGATTTTCAAAAATACTTCAGTTTATATAAATCCATTTCTCTTAAAAAATACTAGTTAACTGAATTCAAAATTTTCAAGGTCTAAAATTATTTAATTTAACCAATCTGGTGTCCGTATATAGTTTTCTACCCAAGGATCAAGTGATAAGGATATTTATCGTTTCAATCTGCCGTTTAATTTTTAACGGTTATATATCATTTCAAACCGCAATCCCAAATTAAATAAAACCCATAAAATTACTCGAGTCTATCATTTCAACCCATAATAAAATTTTCCCTAATCTATAGATCATTCGGGTATGTATCATTTCAACCCATAGGGAACTTGCAATTATAACAGTATAAAATACAACATCCAATCATCCAATATCAATAATCAAACATTCATCACAATCGTCATCCAAATCAATCAATAAACATCAATAGATAACTGATAATCAATCGCAGGTATTAAATTTGACAGTTTAAAATTCAATATTAAATTAACGACGATTAATTGCAATAAATGTCAAATTTAACCAGAATGACAATTTAGCATACCAAACGGAAATCAACAAATTTCTAATCACATTATAAAATTAATTTAACTAACTTAAGATAATTTATTAGTTGTGAGTAGGTTAAAACACTCAACTTTGATTTTAAATCGAATTAAAATCCAACTTATGCCTAAAATTCAAACGTTCTCAAAATTCATCCAAACTAGCGTCAAAAAGTTTGGAATTCCAATACGACTGCAGCGGAACAAACCGTGCATAAATCTGACCTCGCATGTAGAAGTTATGTGAGTTAGAACATTTGAATTTTAAATTTAAATAAACAAAAAAAAAGGATGGTTACCACTACGCCACGTCATCCTTACGCATCCAATCTCCTTCCATTAGCAACCCTGGAATGAACTGAGTGGCCACCCTCAACACCCAATCGCATACGCCTCCGAGGCTTCCACCACTTCGCGCCACCACCCAATGGAGCACCGCGCCCCCCTAAGGATCGCCGACCCCACATGACACGGTCGCATCAACCTCAGGCCGAAGAAAAATGTAGCCGCTACCGGGCATTTGAAACCCTATTCAAGTTTTTGATCTTGATCCAACTGTTAACACGCTAAACAAACTACGTTGATGAACTACGCTCGATGCTCTCCACATACCGGTACCCTCGAATTAGCGATCCGACAAAGTTGATCGTGACATGATGAACGGTCGAGGTTTATTCCTCGAAATGAGGACACACAGAAACCAAAACTAACTATAGATTTGACTTACACTTGTCGAGAGCTTCAAGTCGATATATAATTTGACATATTTTGGAGAAGTTTGATTTTCGATTTGATTTTTGGTTTGCAATTAGGGTTAGGAAATTTGGATTATGTTCTGCCATTGAAATGAAGGAGAGAGACAGGAAATGTACATACTGAATAATGGAATAAGAAATGGCTAAGGTTTATAACAGACTATTTATAGGTGTTGCTGAAATAGAAAAGAAGGGACACGATCGATTTGGATTTTGAATGATAAATGACGCAAAAAGCACGTTGTGTCTCCGTAAATAAAATGGGTCATCCCATATATCAAAATAGATGTTTTCAATATTTTTAAACTCGATGGAACAGGTTCCGAGTCCTAATTCCCTCGTATGAAGAAGTTGCTTTAAAATTAGCTTATTTCAAATTTATTTCGGTTAAATTGATTTCTATGCGTTTCGAGTTAGTGCAATTAAACGACAAGTCTGATTGCAACGAAACTTGAAATCCTATAATAATTCACTATTATGGATCCAATGACACTGGTTCCATTGAAACCCAAGCCAGTGGCCAAAATGGTTAATTTCACATTAGTTAAATATATTATTATTAAATTAAATTTATCACATCTTATATTCAATTTAATTAACGTACCATTTTTATCAGTTTTAGTTACATAGACATTTACAATTATTTAGAACAAATTTACATATCAAATTCAGTGATAATTATTCCATAAATTACAGTGTTTAGTTTCAACTGCAATTAATCTAGTTAATTATAATTTAATTCAAATAAATTGATTTATTTTGATTTCAATCTTTATGTTCAATCAATTATTGCTCTAATAACGTAGTTAATATTTGTTGATATCTTATTTCACTAATATGCTACAATTTCCATCTTTTATTTGGATTAACTACTATATTTTAATTTTTTTTAATTTTAGTAACTTATACACATTAATTAAAATTTAATATCCCAATTATTTTATTTATCTTTGTTTCATTCTTTTATTAAATCAATTATTACCTTATGGTTAAAATTTACATTTTTATTCATTCTATTACATTCACAACTTACATTTATTGTATTAACTCAGACTAATGTAACATTTATTTACATTTATGTGTAACTGATTAATTAAATTGGTAACAAATTACAATTGTCGCCATTTCTACATTTAATAAAATTTGTAGGTTCATTATTTTTTTATAACATATGTTATAACAACTCACATTACACAAATTTTATCCAATTCAACCTATTACACATTATTTCATTTATTAATCAATATTTTAAATTATCGATAACTCTTTTAATCCAATTATCCACTAATATGTACATTACTATAAATTATTTACAATCCATATCAATCATAAGTCTTTAATCCTTTTAATTAATTGGAATTACATTTAGAGCAGTTATTAGTTATCTTAAATTAATATTATTTTATTTTATTCTAGTTATATTCTTATTATTAAATCACAAATTTTTATTTCCTCCAACATTAAGCCGCAAAACCATATTAAATTTACAATTTTTTATTCATCGAAAATTACGGGTCGTTACAATTTCTCTCTCTAATTTATTTATTGCACTAATATATATATATACATATATATTCCAAACAATATTAATCAGTTGCCCCATTTACAAACATTTCTTTGTTTTAAAATTTCAAACATATATAACTTAATTAAATTATTTTCATATACAATTGTAGTTTAACGTGGGGTGTTATATTATCTTACACACATCATGTCTCCTTGCATAATTAAACTAGTCTTAAGTCCTTCTAAACCTACTTGGGTCTTCATAATACTGATACAAACATAACTACCTTATAAGCCATAAATATATATGCTACTACATAATATAAACTATATATAGGTGTTTCAAATCTTCCAATCTCACATCATAATCATCCCTCTGAGTCCGATGCTAATGGTCCATTTCTTTTTCCAAAATAAAACAAGACTTCTCCATGGTCATCGCTATCATTTTTTCGTTATTAGGTTCATTTCCATCCTCAATCTATGGTATCACATCCACTTCATATAGTAGCAGGTCTGGTTTCATAGCACATGCCCAAGTTTGGTTGGCACTTCTTGTAAAACTTCTCCTTCTTCTAGTTCTTCTAAAACTTGCACCGCTTTTTCCTTGGGATCCTCAAATTCTTCCTCCAGTCCACAAATTCTTCCTCTTCGTCCACCATGTTGTCCCAATGAATGGTGGAATATGCGACTCTTCATGCTAAATAATATGGTCACCGTCCATCTCTTATATGATGTTACAGTATCTGCTACTACTGTTTGATTCATGGGATATCGTAGTGTTCGTCCTCTTTATGGTCAGATTCTTCTTCCATCACCCCTTCCTCAGGAATTTCTTCTTCCGGTTCGAGTTCTGAACTTACTGGGTTAGTGATCTACATGTCTTCTTAGGCCAGAGGAGTCTCTTTATCACTAGACACAATAATAAGTTCTAGAGTCGTGGGAGATATAGGCATTTCGCCATATGGTAACCATCTTTATCTAATCAAGTGTATGGATCTAATTTTCTTTTAGTAATGAGCATAATATTGCTAAGTGGTCATTTACCGGGTTCTTCCACGTAACTTGAAATACTAATTAGATCATTCTTCTCATCCCAATTTGCTCTTGAGGTCTCTTCCTTCCAATACTTTCTCCCGTAACTTGAGGGTAGCTACAATTATCAACAACAACCACTTAGAAAATAAGAATTTTAATTGTTTTAACTAAATCTAATATTAGGTGATAAATCTAAGTTTATCCCAAATCCATTCTAACTGTACAATATTAAGGGTAATAGTTTTCTAAGCACATGATATTGTTTCTCCCAAACCAATACTTAGAATATTTGAAATAAAATCCTTTGAAAATTCTCTTCCCAAAAATCCTATTTTGGATAAAATTTCTCATTATCCAAATCAATGTCCAAAGCATTACTTTTAATCTTCTCAGTGTTATTTTTTAACATCTTATAGTCAAACTATGAAATTCTAATTGAAAGATGTTTATACTTAGATTTTACTAATCTTGATTTGAAACTATCATCTAAGTTATAACATATATACCTATATTTTTTTAAATATATTTTTTATATTCAAAATATAATCCTAGATAAAATTACTTCATTTACGTTATTTTTCTAAAACAAAAATCATTTGCATATCAGTAAAACAAACGCACTTTTGTATAATATATTGTCAACTTATTGAGTGTTACTAACTCTATTTCTGATGAGTTATTCATCCTAGAATATTATTAATCCTATTTTTGACGAGACTTTGCATTATCATGCTTAGGTGTTCGCTCAACCAAAGCTCTTATACCAAATGTGATGACCGAGCCTTCGGCCCTCCTAGTAATGGGTACAACCACCATGGTTACCTTGCCATTTGCTTTTACGGCCAGCCTCTCGACTGCCTAACCCAAACGAAATGTACGGGTAAGAGTCATCTGCTCGCTACCAAACATAAAGCGAGAACCCCCTATCATGCTTCAATAGATGCCAAAACAAATTCGATCCAGGTTTCTATGAACCAATTATCAATAAAAGGATGTTAAGTGGGTAATTAATATTCCATTAAGTTGTATCCTTTTATTCAAAATATCTTATTATATACATACATACATATATGTACATAAATACATACATACATACACAAACGCGCACGCACACATGCACACACACATATATATATTTTAAAACCATTTCATTTCACTATACATGGGATTGTTAAACCTCTCTTATCTAATCCTTTAGTTGCTTAAAACCTTTTTAAATCTAGGAATAAATCTAGACCATTTCATCCTTTACTTAGAAAAATATTTCCAAATCATTTATTTAAATCATTAACAAAGATTTCTTATTTCCAACACATATCTTCTTAATAGGGTGAAACAATGTTACTAAGGTGGTAAATCCAAATTAGTTAGTATTCAAGTATAATGGATCTATGGAAATTATACTATTTGTTCTCGATACAAACTTCCATATTCAACTTATACTATTCATCGAATAATGGTGGAATCACCTTTTAAATCCATATAATTAGTACGATTACCACCTTGGAATTAATCGCCAAGTATAAGAAGATTATCTCTGTTCAATCCAAGTTGTAATTAATTAATTATAAAAATTAAATCTTTTATACTTGTCTCATTTCCAACATTTTGACCTTATCTATTCCTAGCCTAAGAAAAGGCCAAGTAAGCCGGGGAATTTGTTGCTCCTAAATATTTTTTTAGTTTGAAGACTTCACATTCAGATCTCATAAATAGAAAAATCTAGTCTACTCATCGGCTTCTAGAGCTAAGATTAAATCACTTTCTTATAATGGATTTTCTTTAAATCATTTGTTGTAACACCACATATTTGTAGTAACATTATTTAGGATATTTAATTAGTAAATAAAATAAAATAACATAAGATGATTAATAGATTGAGATTTGAATATAATTAAGGGTAGTTGTGCCTTGTTAATATGTAAATCAAAACGACATAGCATGAATAAAACATGGTAAGAAATAAGTAAGAGCTAAAATGGGAAGAATGGCTCTCTAATACCCAAAACCATAGCCATGAGTGCTTACTTGCATTCACTTACAAACAATTAAAAGTAAGGGAAAGCCGGCCACTATTTTCAAGAGTAAGGAGAAGAAAGTAAAAAAGGAAGCTTAATCAACATCAAGTTTAATTCAAATCTCACACCTTTAATCACAAAGCTAAGGTGAGTAATTACTACATCTCATTTTCTTATGGATTTCAGTTTTTAGAATGAATCCAAAGTATTTTTGCATGTTATGCCATGTTTTTAACGATTAAAAGTTTATATATACTTGTTGGTGATTTATGCATATTGATGTTGATTTTTATGATATGTTTGACATGAAATCCCTATTAAATGACACTGAAATGCCTTGCGAATATAAACGTAGATCAGAAAATATATTTTAGAGATAGGTTTTAATTTTCATAATTTTCTAAGTTAATGTGGATTTTATATTAATTTTCTAGTGAAGAAAATGATTTATAGTGTTATAAACTATTTATGGAAAAAATAAATAATTATTTGGGTCTAAAATTAATATATGTTAGAAAACATATTGAAAATGATTTTTTGAAATTTTTATAGATTATTTCTAAGTATTTTGATGAATATATAAATTATTTAAAATATGAGACCTAAATGTTTTATATATTTAATTAAGGAGAAGGTGGCATTTCACAAAATAAAGTCATTGTTTAATTTTGAAAATATTGGCAGCACTTTTGAAAAAGATATTTAGAAAAATATGAAATTTAGATAAACAATAGAAGGTTAGTTAAAAAAATTCTCTTTTAAGTTAAAAACAAAAATAACACGTTTTTAATGTCTTCCGCCACTTTCGGCATAAGGGGTTACGACCAAGACCTTTCGCCGCCGTTGGTTTCGAAACTAATGCATATGGTATCAAGCTTCTTGGTACGTAGCGCACTGGATAAATGCGAAGGGTACTTAGTCGAAACACTGGGTTCTAAAGGGTTTGGAGTATGCATTGTTTTAAAATCAAAGGTAGCACCTACTTTGCTTTCGAAAGGTTAGCTCTCGACTCAGTTGGCTTTCGACTGGATCAAATATTCTAAAGGAAAGGTTTCGAATGGTGGCACTCTTATGTTTTGAATAATGTTTTAAAAAGGGTCGAAACCCCTAACCGCCACCTTTCTACCTTTCGAAGTCAATGGTTTCGAATGGTCGAAATTACCTACTTCTCCAATGCTTTCGAAAGGATGGTTTCGACACCATAACCTCATTACTTAGGATTATATTTCGAAATGATGGCTTTTGACTTGGATTTATAAATGGCCATTTTTTTCTGTTGATGTATAACCTAATTGTTTTGAAAGAGAAGGTTTTAAATGGTTTCAAAAGGTTTTTTTCCACATATTTTAAATTGAGCCTATGTGATTTCGAAAGGATTGAGTTTTTAAAGGTTTAATGCTTTCGAAAGGTATTTAAAATAGCTTCGAAGGGGCGGTTACCTAAAGGGTTTCGAAGGAGTCGAAAGGTGGTGTTTTTTATGATTTCAAAAGGGTTGAAGTGGATGGTTTTTCCAAGGTTTTTGAAGGCAACTATCACGACCCGTCTTCCACTAACCAGAAAGATGTATCATGAATTAAGAAAGAAAGGGATAGAAAGAGAAAGAAAGAGAAGAAAGAAGAAACAACAACAGAATCTCAACAGCGGAACGAATAAATTATATTAATAACAAAAGTATTACATAGATTTACAACAACTATCAGAGTTACATAGTTAATACAACACATACTAGACAGTTATAAACACCTGTCTAGTTATTACAACACAGTACAAACAACTCAACAAACGACTCGGAGATACCAACACAGCGGAATGCTAAATAACTACAACGCAGAAGCCTCCTGCTCCATCTGCTCCTCCATCATTCGTCAAAGCTAACCTGAATCCCTTGGCTACTCGTAAAAATTTGAGTACCCAAGAGTTTAAGAAAAACAGAAATAAACTCCGGGTAAGACATGGGTCTTGTGTGAGTAACATGTTGAAGTTGCTTAAGTTTCAAAAACCTTTTAGAAGAAAGGTATCATGTAAGACTTCCCACACATAAACATGGAAATGTTTTTACCTTACGCTAACCAAAACATTTGATAGGAAATCCGGTGATATTATAATAGTGTCTAGGGTTTTCAAGTAAAATACAAAAATAGCTGGAATGCTTACATCTCACGTTCCAACATAGTTGGGCACAACTAATATGTACAGTACTTATTGGATTGTGGATTCCATACAATGGCAGGGCTATTGGGGTACCTCTCGTCACAGTACGTGGCCTAGATCAACGTACTGAGGAGTATGCCCGCTCCCCTGCAACACAAGGCTGGAACCATCCTTTACTGGATAGTCCCGAACAAGACAACCCCGGCAGTTGTCACGAATCAACCGCCCATACAGCCGAATAAAAAGGGACCTCTAGACAGGGGAAAATCTTGTCCTGAAATGGGCATGACCCACCTAGCCTTGTTGCACCTCCCTTGTTTTAGCCATTCCCGGTTGATGAGGCTTGAGGCTACGATTACCTTTAGAGAACACATCTCTTAGAATGCTTATCGTCCACCTTACGATGTTCTGAAAGCATTCAATCCATACAAGTTCGTTCCGGGTTCGAACGAAACCGACGGCATTATCTCCTTACACTCATTTTGGAATCACCCTCAGAGTTTACGACGATAACCCTTGCACTCTGAATCTTCATCTTCACTTGTGATTCACGACCTATCGTTAATTTGGATCGATGTGGTTTTCGGATATCCAAATATGGAAACCCGATCCCGGTCTCATCGAAATCCAAAGCGTGTCTTTTAGGTCCAAGTTTTTTTAAGTTTTAAAACAATTCAATTTAATTATCTATATACACACAGATAGATAATTCACATTATCACAATAGATAATCATTACCACAGATAATCCATATTATCATTATCAGAAGATAATCCAATTCATCATCACAATGCAACCAATGCATCCATATCACACAACATTACTAATCTCATATCTGAGATTCAAACCATTCAAGGAAATCTATATCATCCATATATAAACAATTAATTTAAAATGAATTAAATTAATTACATCATCTTTAATTTATTTAAAGTGAATTAAATTAATTAGCTCAATCTATAAATCCTGTTTATATAACAATTGATTACAAATCAATCAACTAATTAACTAATCACTAATTAATCATTCTTGATTAATCACCCTTGATTAATCATCCTTTAATTCAAGTAATTAATTTCACAAATTAATTATTCTTAATCAAATACAGTAATTAACCTTTAATTACTTCATTAATTAATTAATTATAATTAATCACATTAATCCTTAATTAATTACATTAATTAATTACTTCATTAATCACTTATCATAGATTAATAAATATCAATTAATTAATATTAATCACATCAGTAATTATGTTAATTAATGATCCCTAATAACATTTAAATTAATTAACTTCATTAAGTAATTAACCCTAAATTATTAATCGCCTTGATTTATTAACTTCAGTAATTAATTATTCTTAATTACTTCATTGAGTAAATTGATTACCCCTAAATTAATTATATATAATAATTAATTATATCATTTTATTAGTAATTAATTATCCTTAATTAATTACCTTACTTAATTATTTTCCAAATGACTTAATCAATAATTGCTTAAATTAATTACACCAAGTAACTAATTATTAATTTCTTTCACAAAGAAATTAACCTCCATAATAATTACATAACAAATAACCCCAACTCTTCATACTTCAATAATTTACATCCAGTCATTACTCATCTTAATTACTTCTCTAGGTAATTATTCTTCATTAATTACTTATCAACCCATCAATGATTATTCTAAATTAATTAATCTTAATTAATTAATTTAAATAAATAAAATTAATTAATTAATTACAATGAGTAATTAATAACTTTAATTACTTCACAAAGTAATCATACTTTACCAAATTCTATAATGATTATCAAATTTAATTAATTTAATTAATTAAAAAAATTAATTACTTAAATTAATTAATAAATAATCCTAAGTTAATGACCTTCATTAACTTACTAAAAATTACCTTAATTACCTTACTTAAGTAATTAATTTTAATTTAATCATTTACAAATCATAAATTTTTTAATACTTAATGATCATTTAATTAATCACTAATTATTTAATTAATTATGTTTTTATCTTAATTAATATTAACCACTTGATAAATTAATTTCCAATTATTAATTAAAATCATAACTAAATTAATTAATGATCCTATTCCAAATTAAGTAATTTTAATAAATTAACTTCAACCTTAAATAATTAATTCAAAATCCTTATTTAATTAATTAAATAAATAAATTAATTAACCATTTAATTACCATATTAATTTAGTAAACCAAAATCATTAAATCTTTGATTTATTATAAATAAACATTTCTTATTAATAATTTCATTATCATTATCAAAGTAATATTCAAACAACATACTTTAAAATTTGTTTCCAAATTTCATTTTAAATTTAAAATTTAAAATGAAAACCAAACTTAACTTTAACAAAGTTTTGAAAACATTTTAAAACCTTTTTAAAACTTCTACTAAATAATTTCTTATATTATAAAGAAGTTTAAAGGATATTTAAACCAATTTCATTTTTAAGATACAAATCATAATTAAAATATTTTTCAACATCAAAAGTTGTTTAAACATTTCAAAATTTAAAAAAAAGTTCTTTTATTTTCAAAACATGATTCAAATTTGGATCTTGTTTCCAGATTTAAACTTATGTTTGAATCTTCTATTTTAATTTAATGCTTTATCTTTACTTTCAGATTATTTTAACCCCTTTTGAAGTTGTTTAAACATTTTGATTTAAAAAGTTTAAATTAAATTTGAAACCTGGATTCAAATCTCATTTGAAATTCATACTTTAAATTTAGATTTAAATTCTTTTTTTAAATTCTGGTTTTAAAATCTTGCTTCAGATTTTAAAACAAATTAGAATTGAAAAATAACAGGTTCTCTGGAAACCTGAAACCAAAGGAAAAACCCGAGTCTCGCACTATATTACTTCAAGTTCCATCTGAACTTACTTCAAGCAAAATCTCGAATTTCCCGTGTGTTACCCAAGCACAAGAAGACTGCAAACCCAAACAATACCCTGATACATTCCTCTGCACCGTGCATATGCACGGTGGTCTGGCCACCTCCGAGCACCACCCAAGTGTCAAACAAGTCAACGCTTGCACCCCGATCCACCCACGATCATCAGAACCCCACAAAAATCACCAAATCAAACTTGAGTTTCCCAAACCCAAAACCTGAAACAAATAATGGAACCAGTTCATCATAAAACCCCAACTTGGAAAACTATTCGTTCCTCCTCCTCCGATCATCGGAGGCTTAGCACCGCCGTCCAACGCCTCTTCGACACCCAAGCAGCCATCACCCCAAAAATTAACACACTCGGTCCCCTATAGCCTCTATACCGATCAAATTTCTACTCAACCCCAAAACTAGGTTTAGGGATCAATTTTGACCACCACCTTCACCACAGTCAATTTCCACCACCACCACCATTTTTCTTGTCATCACTGACCACTAATCCATCACGAGAAGAAAGCCCAACCTTCCAGAACCTCGAGATCATCTGATTTTCCTTTATTCCCAATTTCCAGTAAAAACAGTGAACCTCTCAAAACCCAATATTAAAATTTTTAATGTTTATTTCATAAATCAAATTTAAGTTTTAGCATTTGATTCAGATTCCTGAATTACAAAATTAACATGTTTGAATTTTGCTCAAAGACTCAAGTTTCCTGTTGATATTATTTCCATAGCAAATTTCAAATTTAATTTAATCTAAAAATTTTTAAACCTTAATCTATGATGAAACAAAACTTTTTTTATTTAAAGTCTAAATTCTAACATAACTTGTTTAAGAGAAAATGGATTTTATTAAAATCTTTGCTTCTGAAATTAAGCACAGGAAAGAACAGTTTCACAACACATACATTCTAACATTAATATGTATATATACAGTAATGCATTCAAGATCATACACACAAGCATAATAATTCACATACAACCAGATAAACATACACAAGCATACTTATTTAAGCAACAAATTTTTACTTAAATTTTAAAATAGAAAGTGTTACTCACCTGGGAATAGCATGAACAGAGCATAAATTTCCAGGAAAGCCCTTTTTTTTAAAAAACTTGAGTTGCCTCTTTGTTTGAAACTGCAATTGCATGCTAATGAAATATGAACTTGCTGTTAAAAACTTGCATTTAGATTTGCATGCAGACTGATGGGACTTGAACTGGCTTCAGATCTCAAGTTGATAGAATTACAGGTTAAAAATGTTTTGCAGACATATGCTTGATTCCCAGATAAAAGAATGCAGAGTTGACTTGTATGTTGATTAAATTTGCATGCAGGAAAATCTTTTGCATTATGAAAATGGTTTACAGAGGACTACAGACTTGCATGTTTGAACAGATTTGTATATGGAAATTTGTAAAATGATTTGAAGAGGGATTTGAAATGGATTACAAGATATTGATTTGGGTTTTGAGAATTTGTTATTGATTTGTTTTCAGCTGAAAACATATCTTCTTACTTTGAAAAAATGAAGATTAGAAGGAAGGACATTGAAAAAAAAACATTCTTTTATGTAAGTGTGATTGATTTATCAAAAATTTAAAAGAAAAATAAAAATAAAAGACACTTGTAAAAAAAGAAATAACACTTGTTACACTAGTCATTTAATTCAATTACACTTGTCATTATACCCCTTAGTTTAATAACACGTGCCTTGAAATTAATATTATTTATTTTTATTTAATTTAAAAGTAAATGAAATCCTCTTTCTTTATTTATTAAATGCTTATATATATAAAATATTTTCATGTAAATGTATATGTATTTCGTTTTAACGAAATAGAACAATTTATATAAAAATGAAAGCTTATTTATAAAATTTAAATGTTTGTTCATTTGAATTTCAAAATTAAATTAAATTTCAAATGCTATTTATACATTTAAAAATTCCAATTAAAACAAATTTATATTAACAGACTTAATTTAAAAATAATAATATTGTTTTTTAAGATCTATCTATATTATTACCTTTATTACTATTTGCAAATAACATATTTATTATTATAAATAATTTATAAAAGAAATTATAAATTACATATCTTATTTATCTTAACTAAATGCATTAATGTTTAATATAAAAATGGTATTTTAAATTTCCATGTATAATTCCAAACTTTATTTATTAAGTATATTCAAAAAGAAATAAAATAAACTTTTGCCTATCCTATTTAAAAATTTAAAATATGCTTTAAAATATATATAAATAATTTAAAACAATTTCTTTAAGTATTTTAAAAAAAATAGTTATTTCTTAAATATTTTTGAATAGTTATTTATTAAATAATAAATTCCCAAATTATCAAAATGAATTATTAGAATTTTAAAATAAGATTTTATTTGTTTATTAAACTACAATGAAAACTTACCCATCTACAACATATATACATACATATATACACACACATTATAAATAGAAAGCAATTTATTAGCTTTTAAAAGATAAAATTTAACAATTAAACATTTATTTAATTGGATTATTAAATCAAGTTAATTTTTATTAACAGAATTTTATCAAATCAATTTAATTTTAAATATAAATTATTCAATTGATATTGCCAAATTTTTTGGGATATCACATTCCTCCCCCCTTAAAAGAATTTCGTCCCCGAAATTTAAAAGCAAATGTAATTTAATAATCTCACTTAAGAATTTAAATTTAAACACAAGCATATATCAATCATATGCTAACAATCAAAGCAATCAATTTATCTAATCAAACAAATTTAATTATCTAGACAAAATTCTGGATAAAATCTTCTCGAGTTTCCCCAAGTATACATATATATACTGGGATACTCGCTCTGCAGAATCCAAACAATCTAAAATACGGAGCTACGGAGCGCCTTCTCATCTGGATCTACAAAATTAGACAAGATATTAGACTACATACGAGTCTGACTCAGCAACCAAACCTTCCTGAACAGCTGGTTCCACAACCAAAGATAGCTCATACACATACTCCCTCAGAGATACGTGAAACTCATTGGATCCAATTATCCAAACTGGCAATTCAACTCTTTGAAAACCAAACACTAATCCAACCAAAACACACAAGAGATCCATAACAAATCTCCGGCTCCGGCATCCAAATTCCTTCGTCTCTTAACCACAAAATCTTCTAACGATCCTGGGCTGCTTACATCCAAACTGATCAGCTTGACCTTTGTTGATGCCTCTGGAAATAAATAGAACCAAAAACAACCCAACCCAACGATCTCCTCAAGATCAATCCAAAACCAAATACCCAACTCTACTCTTCAAACCTCAGAAGAACAAACTCACTTCTTCTATCCGGAAAAGACAACACAGAAACACTCCCAAACTGCTTCTGCTGCGCAACTCTAATCTGGAATAGAAGAAAAATGCTGATGAAGAACATGAGCACAATTTGGACAACACATCCCAGAATATGATTCAACAGATCCATAAAAGAAAACTCTGAAGTTTCACCAATCCGAAGCTGCTTCACCACACCTTATCCCGAGAAATCCTCCTTCCACTGGCTGATCCACCGGTAGCACTCCTAGAATCTGGTCGATAAGAAAACTCAATCTCCCGATACAGGCAAACCTCTGACTTCTCAAAAGACATCCAAAAAAATCTTTGATAACCCAACAGATCACTCAAACAATCGCAAGTCACTTTTGCGATCCATCCAGACCAATTCCCAAAGAAAACTGTTCTCTCTTTACCAAACAGAACAGCTTACTCTAGTCAAGCCAACCCATTTGAAGAAACGGATCTACTCTACTGCTTCTGAACTCCACCTTCAGAAACTGCTAACTAGAAGAACTTCCTGCCGGAACACAGAATACTCCGAGCTGAACTGCTGACACCAATGCCCAAAGACTTCCTGATCCAAAGTTCTTCGAGAAACTCGGGCCTCAAAACCAAACACAAATAACCAGCTGGACTCAGCCACATCACCGAATCAGACACACTTCCTAAAACTTGTTCCAAAGAAAACATCTTCGGAGACATCCATATTCACTGCATCTCATCACGCAGCTACTACTTCCTGAGGTATCAAAATACCATTACCCCCTTCCGCCAAACCGACAGATCCAAACTCAACTTATTCAACTTCAAAGATAGACTCCGAACCTTAACAGGTTACCTTCAGAGATCAATGAAATCCTTATACCAAGCTACAAAGCTCACTCGAGACAGTATTAGGTCTACAGTCTCGACAAATACACTTCCAACCTCAACATTCAAACTCCAACCATTGGTAGTAGTTGTGTTACACACATCACTACCCTATCTACCTTTATAACCTATATTGGAAAAACCTCGACAAATACGCTCTCTCAAGATAGACACAACTCCAGAGCCTAGGTATTCACTCAACCTAATGCTTTGATACCAACTGTCACAACCCGTCTTCCACTAACCAGAAAGACTTATCATGAATTAAGAAAGAAAGGGATAGAAAGAGAAAGAAAGAGAAGAAAGAAGAAACAACAACAGAATCTCAACAGCGGAACGAATAAATTATATTAATAACAAAAGTATTACATAGATTTACAACAACTATCAGAATTACAAAGTTAATACAACACATACTAGAAAGTTATAAACACCTATCTAGTTATTACAACACAGTACAAACAACTCAACAAACGACTCAGAGATACCAACACAACGGAATACTAAATAACTGCAACGTAGAAGCCTACTACTCCATCTACTCCTCCATTATTCGTCAAAGCTAACCTGAATCCCTTGGCTACTCGTAAAAATTTGAGTACCCAAGAGTTTAAGAAAAACAGAAATAAACTCCGGGTCAGACATGGGTCTGGTGTGAGTAACAAGTTAAACTTGCTTAACTTTCAAAAACCTTTTAAAATAAAGGTATCACGTAAGACTTCCCACACATAAACGTGGAAAAGTTTTTACCTTACGCTAACCAAAGAATTTGATAGGAAATCCGGTGATATTATAATAGTGTCTAGGGTTTTCAAGTAAAATACAAAAATAGCTGGAATGCTTACATCTCACGTTCCAACATAGTTGGGCACAACTAATATGTACAGTACTTATTGGATTGTGGATTCCATACAATGGCAGGGCTATTGGGGTACCTCTCGTCACAGTACGTGGCCTAGATCAACGTACTGAGGAGTATGCCCGCTCCCCTGCAACACAAGGCTGGAACCATCCTTTACTGGATAGTCCCGAACAAGACAACCCCGGCAGTTGTCACGAATCAACCGCCCATACAGCCGAATAAAAAGGGACCTCTAGACAGGGGAAAATCTTGTCCTGAAATGGGCATGACCCACCTAGCCTTGTTGCACCTCCCTTGTTTTAGCCATTCCCGGTTGATGAGGCTTGAGGCTACGATTACCTTTAGAGAACACATCTCTTAGAATGCTTATCGTCCACCTTACGATGTTCTGAAAGCATTCAATCCATACAAGTTCGTTCCGGGTTCGAACGAAACCGACGGCATTATCTCCTTACACTCATTTTGGAATCACCCTCAGAGTTTACGACGATAACCCTTGCACTCTGAATCTTCATCTTCACTTGAGATTCACGACCTATCATTAATTTGGATCAATGTGGTTTTCGGATATCCAAATATGGAAACCCGATCCCGGTCTCATCGAAATCCAAAGCGTGTCTTTTAGGTCCAAGTTGTTTTATGTTTTAAAACAATTCAGTTTACTTATCTATATAGACACCGATAGATAGTTCACATTATCACAATAGATAATCATTACCACAGATAATCCATATTATCATTATCAGAAGATAATCCAATTCATCATCACAATGCAACAAATGCATCCATATCACACGACATTACTAATCTCATATCTGAGATTCAAACCATTCAAGGAAGTCTATATCATCCATATATAAACAAGGATTAATAATCACACCATATATAATTAATTTAAAATGAATTAAATTAATTACATCATCTTTAATTTATTTAAAGTGAATTAAATTAATTATCTCAATCTATAAATCCTGCTTATATAACATTTGATTACAAATCAATCAACTAATTAACTAATCACTAATGAATCATTCTTGATTAATCACCCTTGATTAATCATCCTTTAATTCAAGTAAATAATTTCACAAATTAATTATTCTTAATCAAATACAGTAATTAACCTTTAATTACTTTATTAATTAATTAATTATAATTAATCACATTAATCCTTAATTAATTACATTAATTAATTACTTCATTAATCACTTATCATTGATTGATTAATCTTAATTAATTAATCTTAATCTCTTCATTAATTATATATATTAATGATCCCTAATAACATTTAAATTAATTAACTTCATTAAGTAATTAACCCTAAATTATTAATCACCTTGATTAATTAACTTCAGTAATTAATTATTCTTAATTACTTCATTGAGTAAATTGATTACTCTTAAATTAATTATATATAATAATTAATTATATCATTTTTATTAGTAATTAATTATCCTTAATTAATTACATTACTTAATTATTTTCCAAATGACTTAATCAATAATTGCTTAAATTAATTACACCAAGTAACTAATTATTAATTTCTTTCACAAAGAAATTATCCTCCATAATAATTACACAACAAATAACCCCAACTCTTCATACTTCAATAATTTACATCCAGTCATTACTCATCTTAATTACTTCTCTAGGTAATTATTCTTCATTAATTACTCATCAACCCATCAATGATTATTCCAAATTAATTAATCTTAATTAATTAATTTAAACAAATCAAATAAATTAATTAATTACAATGAGTAATTAATAACTTTGATTACTTCACAAAGTAATCATACTTAACCAAATTCTATAATGATTACCAAATTTAATTAATCTAATTAATTATCAAAATTAATTACTTAAATTAATTAATAAATAATCCCAAGTTAATGACCTTCATTAACTTACCAAAAATTTCCTTTATTACCTTACTTAAGTAATTAATTTTAATTTAATCGTTTATAAATCACAAATTTATTAATACTTAATGATCATTTAATTAATCACCAATTATTTAATTAATTAAGTTTTTATCTTAATTAATATTAACCTCTTGATAAATAAATTTCCAATTATTAATTAAAATCATAACTAAATTAATTAATGATCTTATTCCCAAATTAATTAATTTTAATAAATTAACTTCAACCTTAAATAATTAATTCAAAATCCTTACTTAATTAATTAAATAAATTAATTAATTAACCATTTAATTACCTTATTAATTTAATAAACCAAAATCATTAAATCTTTGATTTATTATAAATAAACATTTATTATTAATAATTTCATTATCATTAACAAAGTAATATTCAAACAAATTACTTTAAAATTTGTTTCCAAATTTCATTTTAAATTTAAAATTTAAAATGAAAACCAAACTTAACTTTGACAAAGTTGTAAAAACATTTTAAAACCTTTTTAAAACTTCTACTAAATAATTTCTTATGTTATAAAGAAGTTTAAACGATATTTAAACCAATTTCATTTTTAAGATATAAATCATATTTAAAATATTTTTCAACATCAAAAGTTGTTTAAACATTTCAAAATTTAAAAAATAAATTCTTTTATTTTCAAAACATGATTCAAATTTGGATCTTGTTTCCAGATTTAAACTTATGTTTAAATCTGCTATTTTAATTTAATGCTTTATCTTTACTTTCATATTATTTTAACCCCTTTTGAAGTTGTTTAAACATTTTGAATTAAAAAGTTTAAATTAAATTTGAAACCTGGATTCAAATCTCATTTGAAATTCATACTTTAAATTTAGATTTAAATTCTGTTTTAAATTTTGGTTTTAAAATCTTGCTTCAGATTTTAAAACAAATTAGAATTGGAAAATAACAGGTTTCTCTGGAAACCTGAAACCAAAAGAAAAACCCTAGTCTCCCACTATATTACTTCGAGTTCCATCTGAATTGACTTCGAGCAAAATCTTGAATTTCCCGTGTGTTACCCGAGCACAAAAAGACTGTAAACCCAAGAAATACCCTGATACATTCCTCTGCACCGTGCATATGCACGGTGGTCTTGGCCACCTCCGGCTACCACCCAGGTGTCAAACTAGTCAACGCTTGCACCCCGATCCACCCACGATCATCAGAACCCCACAAAAATCACCAAATCAAAAATGAGTTTCCCAAACCCAAAACCTGAAATAAATAATGGAACCAGTTCATCATAAGACCCCAACCTAGAAAATTGTTCATTCCTCCTCCTCCGGTCATCGGAGGCTTAGCACCGCCGTCCAACGCCTCTTCGACACCCAAGCAGCCATCACCCCAAAATTTAAGGCACTCAGTCCCCTATAGCCTCCATACCGATAAAATTTCTACTCAACCCCAAAACTAGGTTTAGGGTTCAATTTTGACCACCACCTTCACCACAGTGAATTTCCACCACCACAACCATTTTTCTCGTCATCACTGACCACTAATCCATCACCAGAAGAAAACCCAACCTTCTAGAACCCCGAGATCATCTGATTTTCCTTCATTCCCAATTTTCAGTAAAAACAGTAAAGCTCTCAAAACCTCATATTTAAAATTGTAATGTTTATTTCATAAATCAAATTTAAGTTTTAGCATTTGATTCAGATTCCTGAATTACAAAATTAACATGTTTGAATTTTTCTCAAAGACTCAAGTTTCCTGTTGATCTTATTTCCAGAGCAAATTTCAAATTTAATTTAATCTAAATAAATTTTAAACCTTAATCTATGATGAAACAAAACTTTTTTTTATTTAAAGTCTAAATTCTAACATAACTTGTTTAAAAGAAAATGGATTTTATTAAAATCTTTACTTCTGAAATTAAGCACAGGAAAGAACAGTTTCACAACACACACATTCTAACATTAATATGTATATATACAACAATGCATTCAAGGTCATATACACAAGCATACTAATTCACATACAACCTGATAAACATACACAAGCATACTTATTTAAGCAACAAATTTTTACTTAAATTTTAAAATAGAAAGTGTTACTCACTTGGGAATAGCATGAACAGAGCATAAATTTCTAGGAAAGCCCTTTTTTAAAAAAAAACTTGAGTTGCCTCTTTGTTTGAAAATGCAATTGCATGCTAATGAAATTTGAACTTGCTGTTAAAAACTTGCATTTGGATTTGCATGTAGACTGATGGGACTTGAACTTGCTTCAGATCTCAAGTTGATAGAATTACAGGTTAAAAATGCTTTGCAGGCATATGCTTGATTCCCAGATAAAAGAATGCAGAGTCGACTTGTATATTGATTAAATTTTCATGCAAACAAATCTTTTGCATTATGAAAATGGTTTAGAGAGGACTGCAGACTTGCATGTTTGAACAGATTTGTATATGGAAATTTGTAAAATGATTTGAGGAGGGATTTGAAATGGATTACAAGATATTAATTTGGGTTTTGAGAATTTGTTATTGATTTGTTTTCAGATGAAAACATATCTTCTTGCTTTGAAAAAATGAAGTTTAGAAGGAAGGAGATTGAAAAAAAACATGCTTTTATATAATTGTAATTGATTTATCAAAATTTAAAAGAAAAATAAAAATAAAAGACACTTGTCAAAAAAAGAAATAACACTTGTTACACTAGTAATTTAATTCAATTACACTTGTCATTATACCCCTTAGTTTAATAACATGTGTCTTGAAATTAATATTATTTATTTTTATTTAATTTAAAAGTAAATGAAATCCTCTTTCTTTATTTATTAAATGCTTATATATATATATAAAATATTTTCATGTAAATGTATATGTATTTCTTTTTAATGTAATAAACAATTTATATGAAAATGAAAGCTTATTTATAAAATTTAAATATGTATATTCATTTGAACTTCAAAATTAAATTCAATTTCAAACGCTATTTATACATTTAAAAATTCCAATTAAAACTAATTTATATTAACATACTTAATTTAAAAATAATAATATTGTTTTTTTAAGATCTATCTATATTAATACATTTATTACTATTTGAAAATAACATATTTATTATTATAAATAATTTACAAAAGAAATTATAAATTACATATCTTATTTATCTTAATTAAATGCATTAATGTTTAATATAAAAATGGTATTTTAAATTTCCATATATAATTCCAAACTATATTTATTAAGCTATATTCAAAAACAAATAAAATAAACTTTTGACTATCCTTTTTAAAAATTTAAACTATGCTTTAAAATATATTTAAACAATTTAAAACAATTTCTTTAAGTATTTTAAACCAAATAGTTATTTATTAAATAGTTTTGAATAGTAATTTATTAAATAATAAATTCCCAAATTATCAAAATGAATTATTAGAATTTTAAATTAAGATTTTATTTGTTTATTAAACCACAATCAAAACTTATCTATCTACAATATATATACATATACATACATATATATATATATATATATATACACATACATACATTATAAATAGAAAGCAATTTATTAGCTTTTAAAAGATAAAATTTACCAATTAAACATTTATTTAATTGGATTATTAAATCAAGTTAATTTTTACTAATAGAATTTTATCAAATCAATTCAATTTTAAATATAAGTTATTAAATTAATATTGCCAAAATTTCCGGGATGTCACAGCAATGTTTTGAGGTATTTAAGATATGATGTCTATGGTTTTAATGCTTTCGAAAGGAAGGTTTTGAAAGGTTTTGGAAGGGTTTAAGATGGTTTCAAAAGGGTGGTTTTGGCCTACATAAATAAAGGGTTTTACTTGGTTTCGAAAGAGATGACTTCAATGGTTTAGAAAGGGGTACTTCCAATAGAATCGAAAGGGTTACTTTCAAGTGTTTAAATGTTTTCATCAACTCAGGTTTCAATATATATATAATATGACAAGGTGATTTAAGTAAAGCATAGAGTATACGTATTTTCCTTGTGTGATTTGATTTAATGGTCTTAAATCATTTTGGAAAATGTTTTCAAGGAAAATTACGGGAAGAAATCACCATGTAAAAATGACTCGGATATTTGAATACCAGATGCGACTGGTATAGGATCGCGCCATATACATTAGCTATTGGGGCCAGCTAATTTAGGCCAAAATTCCAATGTGTAGGGATTTGTCACATGTAAGACTAAAATTATGAATACACATAGAGGGGAATATATACTTGTATACAGATAGGTTAATGGTGAGCACGTAAAACCATTAGGATCAGGTGGCCCTGGAAGATGTTAGTTGGGGACAAACCATCCAGATGAGAAGTATTTAACAAATAGTTAAGGATAGACTATCCAGAAGAGGTGTGTCTAAAAGATGTTAGATTATTTTGTTATTTTATCTGGTAGGCCCGAGTCAGCCAAAGGTCAACAGTCAACCAAAAAAATTTAAATGTTTGAAAAGATAGTTCTTTTATTACCTGATTTGTATGTTTACATAATGATGTTTTACAACATTTAATTAATGTTGGTTGCAGGAAAAGATTTACAAAAGATATGTTTGAAAAGGATGTTAATGAGGAGAAACCCATTCCGCTAAGAGGTAGGTCTCAATTTTAATTAATAACTGGGATGTATAGTTTTATTTACCGGGATTTATGTTTGACTTGAAGTTTATGTTTTTCCCGTTAAACTCTCCGGCGCTAAAAATTTATTTGAGTAGGCTGAGGGTTGAGTTTTTTAAGGTTCTTAGTGGGATGACGAATAAAGTATCGAAGCCAAGCAGGAAGCTAAAATATAGCTATTTAGATGTTGCGGTTCTTCTTTTAGTTGTTTTATTCAGCTGTTTGTATTATGTCTGTTATGACAATATTACTTTGATCATCCAAGGGGGCATCTTCATATATCGCGCTTGGCATATTTTGTAATAAGTATATTTTGTCATTGCTTGGGAAATGTTTTGGGATTATGTAATCTGAATATAGAACATCTATTTTAAAATGTAATGGAAAAATGTTGTTTTGAAATCAGTAATTTGTTTCATATTCAAGTGCTTCTGATACTATAGATTCCATTAACATTGCTCGATTTAATCACCAGAAGTTAATACTTTATATGACTACAGAATCTATAGCGCTTAACTCTGAACCTCTAGATAGGGGATGCTAAACTTTGTATAAGAGCATAGGTTTATGAAATACTTTAACTAAAAATGAAATTTTAAAACATAATCCTTAGGAATTAGATTTAAAATTGGGGTATTGGATAACGCTATAGTAACGTATTTGTATTTTCTATATATGAGTATATGCTTTATCTCTTGACTTCTATCGTTGTTAGGCTATTCTTCTGTATCTCATGAGGTTTGAACACAGATATAGACGGAAGACGGGGTAGAGTTGATCTAGGAGGAGACAACACCACCACAAATGGAAATGCCCGACCAAATTCCATAAGAGGTCAAGGATAGCTCAGATTGAGAATGTTGATGCTAGGTTTCCTAAGTGGACATGGGAGCTATGTATCATTTTTTCATGAACATGATGCAAGCTGTAATCGCAGCTGGAGTTGTTGGAGGGAATGTTGCTAGAGAAGGAGTTCAGGAAGTTTTGATAGCCACCCAGTATGCTAATTTGAGCAGAGACTATGCTAGGCTTGGGGAAAGCCGTTTATTGGAATCGAGGATGCTATTGAGGTGGAAAACTGGCTGCTACACTATGAAAGGATATTTGCTAACTTAGGGCTCAATGATGAGCACAAAAGGAGACTTTCTTCAAGACAACCTTAGGTATCTGCTTTTTTTTGGTGGAATACTGTAACTGCTGGTATGTATGAAGAGACTATGAAGGCATAGTTTAGAAGGAGGTTTCAAGAAAGGTTCATGTCAGTACTGGCCCAGTCTGTGTTGGTTAGAAAGTTTGCTAAGTTGGAACAAGAGGAGATGTCAGTTCTGTAGTATGCTGGTAGATTCGAGAAGTTAGCCCGATATGAGTATGCCAGTGTTGACACAGTGATGAAAAGGAACGAAAAATTTATTAGAGGTTTAAAGCCAGAATTGGAGAGGGCTACTTTGCTGCATATTGGAGACCATGTGATGTGGTAGCGGATATGACATTGAAATTTGAGGAGAAGTTAGCTTGTTTGGAGAAGAAGACTAAGAAGAAGGAGGTCCAGGTTGGATAAGGCCAAAAGAGAAAGTTTATCCACAAGAAGAAGGCTTAGATGGGAGGAATAACGAAAAGGGAAAGTTTGAAGTAGTCTATTACAAGTGCGACAAGAAAGGACACTATGCCCATGAGTGTCATACTTGAATGGGAAAAGGAAAGGAGGTGATTGGAAAGAAGAATATCAGGTGCTTTAATTATGATCAGATTGGCCACTACATGAATCAACGCAAGGAGTCCAAAAAGGGAAGTGCCAAGTATATGCACGGGAGCCCGTTGCTTCAAACCCAGTAGTGCAGGAGAGGGGAAAGGCTATGTTAGGAGGTACGCTTCAGATTCACGTTGTGTCTGTTAGCGTTTTGTTTGATACTGGTGCAACACATTCTTTTATATCTCGATGTTTTGTAGATAAATTTAAACTAGAACCCACATATTTAGTAACTTCCTTAAGAGTTGCAAATCCGATAGGTGGTTATGCGACACTTGGGATGAAGTGTGACCACTTAGAGTTTGACTTGCTAGGTTACACCTTTGTTTGCAGTTTGCACATGTTTGACTTAGTTGGGTTCAGAATTATATTGGGCATGGATTGGTTAAGTAAGTATGATACTATGATATTTTTCCATGATAGGAAGATATCGCATAGACACCCTGATTGTAGTGATTGGATTGTTTATACCAATGAAAATCCCTGTTGAGAGGTGAATGCTTTATTGGGTGTTATGGAGCTGGATGTAAGGCTTAGTCGAGTTGTCGTAGTTAGAGAGTTCGCGGATGCGTTTGAACCTATAGTTGGATTGCTACCGAAATGGGCCATTGAGTTTCATATTGATTTGGTGCTTGGGGTTGAACCGGTAAGTACACCACCAAGTAGGATGATACCTATAGAGATGAAGGAACCGATGGTGTAATTGATGGATTTAAAAGGCAAGAGTTTTATTAAACCAAATTGTTCACCTTAGAGAGCCGCCTAGTTTTTTTCTAAGAAGCCAGACGATTCATTAAGGCTATGTATCAATTATCGTAAGTTGAATGAGAAAATGATAAAGAACTAATATCCATTTCCTAGAATAGGTGATTTGTTCGATCAGCTGAGTGAAGCCAAGGTATTTTCCCAGTTAGATTTGGTAATGGGATTTCATCAACTTAGAGTAGCGGAGGATAATATACCATCGATGACATTTAGCATGAAATATGGATTGTATGAATAGTTAGTTATGCCGTTCGGACTAACTACTGTGTTGGCATTCTTTGTCTGTTTGATGAACCGGATTTTCCAAGAGCACATGGGCAGGTTCATGTTAGTTTTCATAGATGATATCCTGGTATACACTAAGGCTGAGAAGGAGCTTGAAGTTCATCTTGGAGTTGTGCTTGAAATGTTGAGGGAGCATCAGTTGAAAGTGAATATTTCAAAGTGCCATTTCTGGAAGAGGGAAGTGAAGTACCTGGTCATGTAGTCTCAAAGAAAGGGTTGTCGGTTGATCTAATTAAGATTAAGCGGTGGATAATTGGATGAGACCCGAGATGGTGACCAAGATAAAGAGTTTCCTTGGATTGGTCGAATATTATCGAAGGTTCATAAAGGATTTTTCGCGGATAGCTACATTGATCACTAAGCTAACGCACAAGGATGCGAAGTTCGTGTGGACAGATGAGCGTGAGGAAGCATTCCAGAGCTTAAAACACTTATAGACACATGCACCGATGTTAGTGATTCCAGAGGGGAATCAATATTTCGTTTTTTATACTGATTCATGTGGAACATGATTAGGAGCTGTACTAATATAGAGGGGTGAAGTATTGCCTTTGCCTCTCGACAGCTCAGACCGCATGAGGTTAGGTATCTGACGCATGATTTGGAGTTAGCTGCAGTAATATTTTCTTCGAAGGTATGGATGCATTAAATTTTGGGGGAGAGGTTCAAGCTGTATACATATCATAAGTCATTGAAGTATTTATTCTCCCAGAAGGAGATGGTTGGAGTTTATTGCTGCTTATGATTTTGGAATTGAGTATACACCCGAAAAAGGAAATACGGTGGTAGATGCACTTAGTAGGAAACATCAGAATGTAGTTTCAGCGATGATTGCTGAGTGGAAGAATTTAGAAACATTGTTAGCTTGTAGAGTGCAGTGAAGATCCAAGGTTGTGTCTATTGGAGGATCTTCTAGGTTGTCTAGTTTAGAAGTCCGATCGGTCTTGATTGAGAAGATTGCTTCTAGACAGGAAGAGGATCCAGTGTTAGCTGAAAGGATCAGGAAATTGAAGGATAGGATGCAAAGCGATGACTTGAAGGATTTTTGTCTTGACCAAAGTGGATGGTTGTGAAAGAAGGGTAGATTATTTGTTCCAAACGTGGGGAACATAAGGAAGGAAGTTTTCGACGAATGTCGTCATTCAAAATTCACTATTCATCCATAAGGAATGAAGATGAATAAAGATATAAAGAGAAGTTTCTTCAGGGAAGGCAAAAAGTGGGATGTTCGCTTATAGGTGAAACAGTGTTTGAACTGTCACTAAGTAAAAGACGAACATCAAAATCCGAATGGATTGCTTCAGCTATTGGATATTCCGATGTGGAAATGGGATTCTATTTCAATGGAAATTATTGACGGGTTGCCAAGATCTACTAGAGGAAATAAAAGTATATGGGTCACAGTTGATAGATTGACCATGGGTGCCCATTTCATTCCAGTTAGGTCATATAGGACGACACCTGTATGAGCTAAGTAATTTATGAAGAATGTGGTTAGACTACATGGAATTCCTAGCAGTATTGTTAGTGATAGAGATTTCTTATTCACTAGCGAGTTTTGATAGAGTCTACAGGAAAATTTAGGAACCAAGCTCAAGAGGAGTATAGCTTACCATCCATAGACGAAAATGGCTAACAAGATCCTGAAGGTCTTGTTATGAGCTTGTGTATTGGACTTTGGGGGATCATGCACTACAACAAAATACCCCTTTTACAATGGGCAATGCCCGTTGTAATAGGGTTCTCGGAATGGGCCCAGGCCCGTTGTATTTTGTGATGTTGTGATAGAGTAGATGAATTTTACAATAGTTCTTGACCATTGCAATAGGGTTCTTGTGCAACGGTTTCTCCCCGTTGCAAAAGGGTCTTTTACAACTACTTTTGCCCGTTGTAGTTAATCCTTTTACAACTGTTTTTGCCCGTTGCAAAAAGGTCTTTTGCAACTTTATTTTCCCATTGTTAAAAAAATTCAAATGGAAAAAACACTACTGCAATGCATGCGTAAATTAATTGAAACAAAATTATTATACTAATGACAACCATGTTTATTCATATTTATTAAAAATAGCAAATGAAATTCATATTTCAAAATAACAATTTTTTTTTATCTATTCACATCATTCATAAGGTTTTACATAGTTACAAAACATCGAATATAAACCTAAACTATCATAACTACTGAATACATTCTTTATTGCTATAGGCAGAGCTATCGAAATCAATAACCATAATTGCACTTGATTTGGCCAGCCTCTTAAACAAAGCATCTTTAAAAGACATAGATTTTTTTTCCACAATTAATCCATTTGCTACCTAAATGAGAAACACATAAAAAAAACATATATATGAGGTCTGAACATAAAACAAATAGAACAATACATCAACATAACAGTATTTTATAGCCTGCATTTAAGAATTGCGAATATAAGAATATCACTTATTAATATATAAACTATATGCTTATATATATATATATATATATATATATATATATATATCATTTTGACTAATGTATGGTGATGTTTTTTATGGCACAAACTCATTAAGCCTATATCCATTGTATGTAACTTCTCCTACTGTCTGCAATTTCAGTACCATTTCTGCTGTTACACCACGAAAACATACAAGATTTCTTGCGTTATTATATCATTTGATTGAAAAAACCTTTAATTTAGAGTCAAGTTTTCCAGCTAGAGCCAGTAAAAGAGTATTTTCTTTATATTTTTTGGTACATTATCGCTGGAGGTCACATGCCTGGCCACTCAGAACTTATCTTATATGTAGCATACACAGCCACACACCCTACACACATATGTATAGCATACACAACCACATTTTCACTGGTATACATGCATATGCACATCCACATTTACGCTGGTACATATATAACAAAACATTTCACACCTCCAGACGCAATAATAACCTTATTTATTTATTTATTTTCTACAATATCATTCAATGACAAACCAATCAACAAAACTTATCTTTTATATAGATAACTGTTGTTTTAGTACGCTTAGCAGCTAACTTTGCCTACTGTATTAACACCTTCAAAATATATCCGTATTCAAATAAAGTACCAACGTATTTTCTAAACTGTATCAGGAATAACGTAATTTGATTCATTCTCTGATCTCGAGAAACTACAAATGATAACATAGAGCATATTAACTAATATAGAGAACCATAAGTTGGAACATCTTAAGAAATACTCACCTTAGTACCAAATTCAGCCATGCCTAAACTTCAAGAATGTTCATAACAGCAAGAATAAATGTAGTTGCAGGATAAATTCTAACCAGCCTGGATTATCAATGCCTGAATAATAACCAATGGCACCAAATTTTATACTTGCTTTAACAAATAAAGTAATTTAGAATTAATAACATAGATGCTCTTGACATCAATTATGTAATTTCAACAGTATATCTGAGAATCAATAACGTAGAATCAATAAATTTAGAATCACCAAATAGCGTTTTAACCTTGTAGTTTCAGATCCAAACTTCTAGATCACGGCGTTTAGCAGCTCAACAATATAACTAAGAAAACTTCTTAAAATAGTATCATTCGAACATAAATCCAGATTGTTATCAAATTTGCAGGCGAAGATGCAAGCAAATCTAAGCTCAGCTTGAGGTTTTAGGCGGCGATGACTTCCAGTTTATGACGACCACACAAGCTCTTCAATTATGCAAGTAGTCAGTGAAAGGATTTATTTTCGGAGGAAGGCTTGTGGAGGAGGAAGGGTTAAAGAGTACGAATGGTTGAACGGAGGGACAACGGTGGTTATTTCATGGTCGGAGTACGAAAAGAAGTGAATTTAGGTTTTAGGTTTATAGATTTAGGGATTTTAAGGATTTCTGTATTGAAGCCGTATTGTGAAGCTGGAAGATAAAAATGTAAGCGGGAAGTTCATTTTGTTGATCGCTCAAGGAATAATTAAGAGGCTGTTTTGTAATTTTGCCCATTATAAATCATTAGTTTCTAGAAATTATTAATTATCAACTATTATTTATTGCTGTTTATAAATTATTCGTTATAAATCATTAAATATAGAAAATTAATATCATTAATCATAAATCATTATTTATGAATTATTGATTGATTTTTTTGAAATATTAAATATTATTATTAATTATAATTATTAATTATAAAACACTAATAATAAATTTTACTTATTAATTACTAAATATTAGTTGCTTATTAATTATTAATTATTAAAAATTTGTCTTCATTGTATATTAATAATTAATTGTATAATGAAAAATATTTTATAGTAATTATTAATTATTAAAAATTAATTTTTATTTGTTAATTATAATTATAAGTTTTTACATGTTACTTCTTAATTATAATTGAATATTAATAATTAAATACCGGTTATTATGTATATATTACTAATTAGTAATAATTATTAATTACTGAATATATTGCTAAATAGTAAATTAATCAATAATTATTAATTATTATTAAACTATAATAAATTGCTAAATAATAATTATTAAACTTGTAAATTAATTAAATATTAAATATAAAACTTTGATTATTAAATATTAATTATTGAAAGTTAGTTATTAATTATTAATTATTTAATAGTAATTTTTAATAATAATTATTAATTATTTAATATTTAATATTTATTATATTTATTAATTATTAAACGTAATTAACAAATATTAAACTTAAAAATTAAGTATTGATTCTAGATAATAGTTAATAACTGTAAATTATTTTATAGCCTTCTATTACAACGGGCATTCATTGCCCATTGTAAAAAAGGACATTGTATAGCCTTCTATTACAATGGGCCAGAATGGACCGTTGTAATAGCCTTCTATTACAACGGTCATCCATTGCCCATTTAAAAAGGGCGTTGTATAGCCTTCTATTACGACGGGCCAGAATGGACCATTGTAATAGCCTTCTATTACAATGGGCATCCATTGCCCGTTGTAAAAAGGACGTTGTAATATGATATTTTGTTTTTAGTGATGGGAGGACCACCTGCACCTAGTCGAGTTTTCTTATAGCAATAATTATCAAACTAGTATTGGGATGGCACCATTTGAAGCTTTGATTGGAAGACTATGCAAATCCCCTGCATGTTAGTTAGAGAACGGGGATAGGTTGGTTCTTGGTCCTGATTTAGTTAAGGAAGAAGCAGAAAAGTTTGAGCCGATAAGGGCAATAATGAAGGAAGCTCAATCTAGCCAGAAAAGCTATGTAGATAGAAGAAGAAAAGACTTAGAGTTCTCGATTGAAGACTATGTGTTTGTTAAAGTTTAATCGATGAAGGGTGTGATTAGGTTCGGGAAATCAGGAAAGTTGACATCGAAATTAGTTGGACATTTTTGCATTATTGAGAGAATTGGGAAACTCGCATATAGAGTAGAGTTACCGAGTAGTATGACAAGAGTCCATGATGTTTTACATGTATCCCATATAAAGAAATATGTTAGGGATACATACACTACTATAGCACCAACCGTGTTAGAAGATTTCTTAGTGGAGCCAGATATGACTATAATTAAGAAGCCTATTCGGATAGTTGAGAGAGATGAGAGGAAGTTAAGGAATAAGACATTCTAATTAGTGAAAGTCTACTGGAGTGACAATACTAGAGACTGTACATGGGAGACTGAGAGTAGGATTAGAGACGCTTATCCTAATTTGTTTGATGGCATGTTGTACCTTTGATTGGTTTGTACATTATCATAATTTTGAGGATGAAATTATTTACGGAGGGGAGATTATAACACCTCATATTTTTAGTAAGATTATTTATAATGAGTAAATAAAATAAAATAATGCAAGATGATTAATAGAATGAGATTTGAATATAATTAAAGGTAGTCCCGCCTTGTTACTATGTAAATCAAAAGGAGATAGAATGAATAAAACATGTTAGGAAATAATTAAGGGGTAAATTGGGAAGAAGGGCACTCTAATACCCTAAACCCTCAACCGTTAGTGCTTACATGCATTCATTTAAAAAAATTAAAAGTAAGGAGAGGCCGGCCACCATTTTTAAGAGTAAAGAAAAGAAAGTAAAAAAGGAAGCTTAATCAACATCAAGTATAATTCAAATCTCACATCTTTAATCATAAAGCTAAGGTAAATAATTGCTACATCTCATTTTCTTATGGTTTTTGGTTTTATGAATGAATTTGAAATATTTTTGCATGTTTATGCCATGTTTTGAATGATTAAAAGTTTATTTATACTTGTTGATGATTTATGCATATTTTTGTGTATTTTTATGATATGTTTGACATGAAAACCCTTTTAAATGACATCCTAATGCCTTGCAATTTTAAATGTAGACGAGAAATAATATTTTAGAGATGGATTTCAATTTTCATAATTTTTTGAATTAATACGGACTTTTTATTAATTTTCTAGTGAAGAAAATGATTTATTGTGTTATAAATTATTTTGGGAATAATAAATAATTTTTTGGGTCTGATGTTTATACATCTTTGAGAACATATTGAAAAGGATTTTCTTGAATTTTAAAAAAAAATTCTAAGTGTTTTGATGAATATGTAAAATTATTTAAGGTATGGGACTTAAATGTTTTATATATTTAATTAATTAGAAAGGGAATTTTGCAAAATAAAATCATTGTTCAATTCTAAAAATATTGGCGGCAATTTTGAAAAAGATATTTAGCAGCAAATGAAATTTTGACAAACAGTACTAGGTTAGTTAAAAAGTTTCTCTTTTAAGTGAAAAACAAAAATAACATGTTTTTAGTGTGTTCCGCCACTTTTGGCATAGGGGGTTCCGACCTAGACCTTTCGCCGCCATTGGTTTCGAAACCAATGCATATGGTATCAAGCTACTTGGTAAGTAGCGCATTGGATAAAGGCGAAAGGTACTTAGCCAAAACGTTAGGTTCCGAAGGGGTTGGAGTATGCCTTTTTTTTAAAATCAAAGGTAGCGCCTGCTTTGCTTTCCAAAGGTTAGCTCTCGACTCAGTTGGCCTTTGAATTGATCAAATATTTTAAAGGAAATGTTTCGAGTGGGTTGCACTCTTATGTTTTAAATAATGCTTTCGAAGGGGTTGAAACCCCTAACTACCTCCTTTCTACCTTTTGAAGTCAATGGTTTCGGAAGGTATACTTGTCTTTCACAATTAACCACTTCTGCAATGCATTCGAAGGGATGGTTTTGACACTATCACTTCATCACTTAGGAATAGGTTTCGAAAGGATAGCTTTTAATTGAGATGTTTTTAAATGACCCTTTTGTTCGTTTGAAGTATAACCCAAGGATTTCGAAAGAGAACGTTTAAAATGATTTCAAAAGGTGTTTTCCACATGTTTTAAATTGAGACCAAGTGCTTTCGAAAAATTTGAGTTTCTAAAGACTTAATGCTTTGGAAAGGTATTTAAAATGATTTCAAAGGGGCGATTCCATAAAGGGTTTCAAAGGAATCGGAAGTTACTGTTTCTGATGGTTTTGAAAGGGTTGAGATTGAAGGTTTTTCCAAGGTTTTTAAAGGCAATGTTTTGAAATATTTTAAGATATGCTGTCTAAGATTATACTGCTTTTGAAAGGATGGTTTTTAATGGTTTCAAAATGTTTTAAGAATGGTTTCGAAAGGGTGATTTTGGTAATTCAGCCTAGATAAATAAAGGATTTTACTTGGTTTTGAAAGAGATGCTTTCAATGGTTTAGAAAGGGGTACTTTCAAGTGTTTAAATGTTTTTATTAACTAAGGTTTGAGTGAAGAGTGTGTGTGTGTGTATAACATTGTAAGGTGAGTAAAACATAGAGTATAGGTATTTTTTTTTGTATGAGTTGATTGAAAGGTCTTAAATCATTTTGACAAAGGTTTTCAAGGAAAATTATAGGAAAGAATCCCTAAGTAAAAATGACTCGGATATTAGAACACCAAATGAGACTGATATAGGGTCGCACCATATACATTAGCTATAGGTCCCAGCTACTTTAGTCCAAATATCTAGTGTGTAGGGCTTTGTCACGGGTCGGAGTAAAATTATGATTACACAAAAAAGGGAATATAAATTTGTATACATATAGGTTATTGGTGAACCAACAAAACCATTAGGATTAGCTGACCTTGGGAGATGTTAAGTTAGTTGCAGACCGTCCAGGAGAGAAGTATTTAACAGATAGTTGAGGACAAACCTTACAGAAGAGGTGTGTCTAATAGATGTTAGATTGTTTTGTTATTTTGTCCAATAAGCCCGAGTCAGCTAAAGGTTAATGGTCGGCCAAACAAAATGAAAGTGTTTGAATAGATAGTTCATTTTTTACCTGATATGTATGTTTACATTATGATGCTTTACACTATTTGACCAGTTTAAATTGTAGGAAATTTTTTTGCAGAAGATATGTTTTAAAAGAATGCTAGTGATGGGAAACCCGTTCCGCTAATCGGTGAGGTCTCACTTAAGATTAATAACCAGGATGTATAGTATTATTTACACCAGGCTTTATCTAACTCGAAGTTTATGTTTTTCCCCAAATTCTCGGGTGCTCAAAATTGATTTGAGTAGGCTGAGGGTTTTGGTTCTTTTACGTTCTTAGTAGGATGACGAACAAAGCTACCAGAGGCAAGCAGGAGGCTAACATATAGCTATTTAGGAGTTGTAGTTCTTGTTTTAGTTTTTTAATTCCGCTGTGTGTAGTATGTCTGTTATGACCATATTACTTTGATCGTCCAATGGGACATGTTCATATGTCACGCTTGGCGTATTTTTTAATTTATATTTTGTCATTGCCTGGGAAATCTTTTGGGATTATGTAATCTGAATATGGAACATATATTTTGAAATGTAATGGAAAAATGTTGTTTTGAAATATGTGATTTGTTTCTTATTTAAGTACTTATGATATTATAGATACCATTAACATAGCGGTATTTAGTCACCGAAAGTTAATACTATAGATGACTACAGCATCTGTAGCGCATAGCTTCGGGCCTCTAGATAAGGGATGTTACAACTTGGTATAGAAGCATAGGTTTATGAAATAGTTTAACTAAAAATGATTTTTGAAAACATAATTCTTAAGAATTAGATTTAAGATTGGGGTATGGGATAACGCTATAGAAACGTACTTGTATTTGCTATATATAAGTATGCACTTTATCTCTGACTCCTATCTTTGATAGGCTATTCTTCTGTACCTCACGAGGCTTGAATACAGATATGGATGGAAGAAGAGGCAGAGTTAATCTAGAAGGAGACAACACTACCACAAATGGAAATGCCTGACCAAATGCTAGAGTTAATCTAGGAGGAGACATCACCACCACAAATGCTAAGTATATTTTCAGTTTTTCTACATGTTTTAATTACATATGTATGTGCTAATGTATGCATACGTATGTTAGATATGTGTTCAAGAAATATAAACAACATTGTACAACTTCTATAGATTGAACCGTTATGAATTCTGATCTCGATTGTCAGTCATATTTCTAGTTTTTAGTTAAACTGCGTATATTAATAAAAAAACTTCGGATTATATTTCTCACCATTTTAAATAAATTAAAACGGTCTCACTTGAATTAGAAAACCATGCATATTGATATTAAACAAATGTTCACAAAAAGTGCCACCGTATCGATAAAGTAATATCAAGTATATAACTTCACAAAACTATTATAAATGAATTACTATCGCTTTCTAAATAATCAAAAAGAATTATTAGCATATTCAAAAAACTATTTGAGTATTTAAACTTAACTTGAATTTTCGAAGAAATATATAAAGGCGATGACATCTCTGATGAGGTCATAAATACATTTTAGTTTCAAAAATAAAATTAACAATTTTATTTCATAATCTTGTTCAGATAGACAAATTGGTGTACGTAACAAGACTCGTAGAGTCAAATACTAAGAAAATCACCTTTCTATTGAAAACCAATTTATCGATAAAAGTTTGGGTACAAAGTACGTGCTTTATTTATGAAACTATCCCACAATTATATGTTAAACAAGTTTCTTATCATAATCTTAGGGTTTAGACCTTTATAGATTGTGTTATAAAACCTTGTATTTGAATGTTTCAAGATTAAATCTCATTTATCAAAGTGATATGTTTGCAGCTCGTTAAACATATGAAAGCAAATAATAATAAATACTGTGTAACGACTCTCAAATTTGAACTATTTTAAATTGAGTATTATTTGGATTTAAGTTAAAATTTAAAATTTGAATTTAAATAAAGAATTTTAAATGTTGAGTAATATATTTTTCCAAATTTGATAAAAAGGAAAACTTTGTGAAAATTTAATTTTTGGTCAAATTTAGTCAATATTTTAATTTGGGTTGAAAATTTTAAATTTGAAAATTTTAAATTTATTCTTTTTTTATGATACTAGACTAAATTCTAATACCCACTCCACTTTTCATTTCATTAAATGAAGGTTATTACAAGGTTAAAACGCTATTTGATTTAATATTAAATCGTTCTTGACAACTAACCTTCTCGTCATTAAGTAAATGGACCCTGATTGAAATGTCTTTCGAAATATTTTTATTGTTCATATTGTTTAGCTTATATTATATGATTCCGATATCATATGATTCTCACATGTGACATGATATGATATACTATGTTATATGACCTGTACTGTTATGTTATTTATTTATATCACACTGCAAGTTTCCTCATTAGTTAGGAAAATCACTATGGGTTGAAATAATAGATACCCGAATGATCTTATAGATTAAGGAAAATCGTTATGGGTCGAAATGATAAACCCGAGCGATTTTGTTGATTTGGATTTGGGATACGGTTGAAATGATATACGCCCGAATCTAATTATAATTTTAGGTTGAAAAGATATATACCTGAACCACTTGACCTTAGGGTAAAATATTATATATGGACACCGTGTTCGGTTTTTAAATTATTTCTAAAATTTTAAAGTATTTTTGATTTAATAAAATTGATTTTTAAATTTAATTAAAGGATTTTGTTTAAAAAATTATATTTAGAAAATAAGTTTTTTAATGTTTTAAAGTTTAGACTATAAGCTAATATATGGTTTTAAATGTAATTTTATGATTTTAACTTATAATTTATTTAGTTTAAATATAATTTAAATCATAATAAAAAATTAATTTAATAGAATATATATTTTAAATTGAATTTAATATAATAAATATAGTTTTAATTTAATATAAATTTAATATAATAAATATATTTTTATACAATAACTTTAGTACATAAAATTTAAGAAGTTAAGTAGAGAATAATTTGTAATTAAATCCGATTTGAAGGATTTTAATTTAAATAAGATTTATTTAAGTTTAACAGATGTGATTTTTTAGAATATAATAATTTGATTTAATATGAATTGTAAATTAAGTGTTTTAAGTCTAAAATATATTTGAAGTTAAATATTTTAGTATTGATTTAAATTGTAATTTAAGATTTATTATTTAGATGTTTTATAAAATGAACACGGTGTGAAATAAGCGATTGGTTGTTAAAGAGACTAGAGTCGGATATTGTCATACTCTCTGCCAATTTCGAAACCACTTTAATTAGAACGAAGTTGGATGATTTAGCAATTGCTGCTGTTATGAGGCAAGAACGATGTAACAACCCGCTTATTTTACGATTGAGTATTTAAATATTTCATCGTTAGTCGGATTTTAGTCTGAAAAGCTAATTTTTGCAAACTGTCGAATTAGGACTCGAGACCATCCCCATTGAGTTCAAAATGACGTTTGCGATCTTTTTGAGTATAAACTTCGATATGTTTGGAGATAGTAGAATTTTGCTTCTTTTTCACTTAGGGCTTTGGTTTTGTTTCAGCCCATTACACCCAAGCTTCACCCCTCTTCTCTTCATTGCTTCATTTCTATTTCCTAATACTCAAGCTTTAGCATCTATGGAGAGAGGAATGGAAAATTAAAACTCCAAGCCCTAGTTTCCATTTGCAAATCAAGTACTAGCTCCAAATTTATAGAAGAAGCTTTGGTAAGCCTCCTCTTCTTCTTCTCCAACTCATTCTCTTACCAATTTTAGAAATTCCTAAATCTAACTTAGCAAAAGTTCTTTTTTAAGCTTAGATTCAAGCTTGTTGGGTTGGAATTGAAGTGTGATTGTTCTTGTCATTGCTCTATAGCTTCTTCTTCATTGTTTTGGGTTTAAAGGTAAGATTTTTATCTCACATCTAAGTCTATGATTATCTTTGATTGTTAGGTATGAATTCCTAACACTTATTCATGTGCATTTGATTTTGATTTGGATTGGTTTTGTGAATATTCCAATTTTTAGTGTTTTGAGTTCAAATCTCCAAAAAAAAAATCATAGCTTTGTTGTTTGAACATGCTTTTGGTGATGCATCGAAGAGCCTATAGGGCTAGGTAGCTGATCCGCGTAAACTCCTAGTGTCGTTGCTCGATTGATTTCAATTTGGAAGGAATTAGCCTTCATTTACATAGGCTTGGAAGTGCAGGAAACAGGTTCCAGTCGACTGGAATATTGGGCCAGTCCACTGACCTGCTACCTGAGCACTTCCCAGGCTCTGGTCCAGTCGATTGGCATATCGAGTCCAGTCGACTGACCAGTATCCCACGGATTTTCCAGGATTGAGTTCAGTCGACTGAACTCGGTGAGCCAGTCGACTGACCTGCTCCTATTTTCTATTATGCCTATTTTTGTCTATTTCTCTTGTGATTCCAATTTTTAATCGATTCTTTTTCTCCGTTTAGTCATTATCACCTATGCCTTTGATAACTTCTCCTTCGGGATTCATTTTTGTGTATATCCATTTTGATGGATTTGGAATCGAATTCTTTGGATTTTATTCACTTCTTTGAATGTGAATTTTAGTGATTGATTGTTTCTACAATCATTTTTGTGATTTATCACCTTAAAAATATAAAGGTTTTAATACTATCAGTAAATATCAAAACTCTTTCTTCCAACTGATTTCAACGCTATTTTATTTACAAAGCTCGTTTCCTCAAACCATTTTCCAATCTACTAGTATATACAAACCTTTACCTCACTCGTATAACAAATCTAATTAAACGACTTAGTAAAACAAGTGGCATGAAACACTTGCATTTACTTCGCCGGTTAATTATTGGACTTGTTCGATTGAATTTCTTGTGACAACTTTCTAGTGGAAACTTACAGTTTGTTCGTAAATATTTAAGTTAAGCTAGTGGTTATGGGACATGAAGCTAAGCTCATATATTTACGAGCTTAGTGTAATTGACACTTATTGATGATCGATGATGATCATTTTGTGATTTAGACTATCAATGTGCGATGTCTCTTTGTCTGCAAGGGAGACTAAACCCTGTTTCTGTGGAGTTTCGACGCAAACTTGATGGGGTAGCGACCCATGGTCTTCGGGCCGTTATGTAGAGCTTCGTCTCAAAATTAATGGATAGCAACCATGGAACAGCGTTCCATTTTGAGATACACATGTTGGTGAGTTTTCATGCTCCCGTTTTGTGATAGGCCTCCCCCTTTTTGTGATTTATGGATTTCCATTGATGATTTTTAGAATTTGTATTTCACCAATTTTCGTGATTTGCATTGATAAGTTTTATCAATATTTGTGCATTGGTGAATTTGTGTGTCATTAACTATTGTGATTGGCATTGATATAATTGTCAATATTTATGGTTTGGTGAATAAAAATAAAGAGTATGACATTCTTTTTGATCTTTGAGAAGATTCTTATGATATTGATTAATCTCTAATTGGTTTTCAATTACATACTTATCACAGTATGACTGTATGGTTATCATACGTTTTTGTCATATCTCTTATTTTATATCATTTCATCTGATATTTATAGTTAGACTGATCCGTTTATTATTTTCTTATTAAATAATACTCGGGTCAGACCGAGATGTTACAGGTGCTTCTGCTTGACTTCTCATCTGGGATTATTATCCTGACTGTTGGCTAACTACTTAGATTAGTAGTTTTTGGTTGTATACATTTGAGATATAGACTCATTGATGTATACTTATTCTTTTGTGTAGCACTTGTAACTATTCTTTTGTGATATTGTGGATCTTGTTTGACCACTACTCTGATATACACTTTTATGTGTAATATTCATATCTGTTTCCGCCTTTGAGATATGAACTTCTGTGACAGATTTATGTTATGCTTATTTCTATTATTTTTTCCGAAGATTATATATAGCCACTGTGTAGTAGCTTTGAGTTTGTATCGGCATGTTGGATTTCCTCTTGAAATGAAATGCATCTTAAACTATCTGATATATTTGTGCTCGCACAAAGCAATTACACGGATGGTCGTTCCTCAACAGCCTTATTCTCCGCGCTAGTTGACGGCATTACCCCGTGGTGTCCTTGGCTAGCGTGGGTATAGAGGTGGGGCGTCACAACTTTGTATCAGAGCCAAACTTTGGAACAATGTAGAATAATTTAACAAGGATCATCGTCCTAAGTCCATCTTAGGAGTCGTGCCTTAGGATTTAATTCGTGTCTTCGTACCATCCTATCCTATTTTCTTTTGTGATTCCTTGTTTTATCAATCATTATTTTTTGATATTCATTTTGTGAATAACCTATTTCTTCTTCTTCTTTCTTTCTTAATGAAGAGAAATGATTAGACCTGGTCGTCCCAGCGCCGGTCAATCTAGTGCTACTCCCCAAGATGGAGTATTTATGTCTGCCCAGCAGCTTCTTGATCTAGTAAAGAATGCTCAAGCAGCCGGTTCTAATCTGGAGTCTACTCACCCTAAGTCTGGATTTGCACGTTTGTGCAACGATTATACCAATTTGGGTGGGAAGCCATTCAAAGGTTCTGAAACCATTACTGAAGTCCAGGCTTGGCGAAGAACATGTGATCGAGTCTTTTCTCGTATGAATCTTATTGATCTTCACCGAGTCCAGGTGGTCTCTAATATGCTCCAAGAAAGAGCATTAGACTGGTACGAGGTTCTGATTTCTGAAATAAATGAAGCGTATCTTACTTGGGAGAAATTCCGGGAACGATTCGAATTAAAGTTTGTGCCAGAAGCTGAGAAAGTGACATTGGCTCGTCGTTTCATTGACCTTGTTCAAGGTGAATTCTTTGTGGCAGATTATGTCGCATCCTTCGAGTCACTTTCTATATACGGGGTCGAATACATAAACATCCCATTGAAGAAGAACCAAAGATTTGTCTATGGCTTGAACAAAAATCTCAAGAAGCTGTTACTTCTAAAATTAGAAGTTTCTTTTGATCAACTCATTGATATCGCTCTTCGACTTGAAGAGGCTGATAGAGTAAGTGATGTTGAGGTTGGGAGTGCTAAACCGAACTTCACCAACAAGAAAAGGCCTATTAAGTCCAAAGGCCCGTATCCTTATAAGAAAAGAAAGCAAGCAACCCCTGAAGCAAAGACTTCTTCCTCTAATAGTGGGCAATGCTTCAATTGTGGTTCTAAAGTGCATTATGCCAATAAATGCCCGAAACCTCTCTTTTGTCGCTATTGCAAAAGTTTGGGTCATTTTATATCTGCACGTCCCAAACTTCAAGGCAAGAAGGAGGGAAAGTTAAATGTTGCACAAGCCCCTAGCAACACTTCTCATGGTCAAGGTATTTCTCATTCTATCCTTGATGGCATTATTATGTTTCATGATCAACCTATTCGAGTTCTTTTTGATACGGGTGCATCCCATTCTTTTATATCGAAAGAACTTGTTGATACTTTTTCTTTAAGTGTTGTTGCTTTAGTGACTTCTTTGAGAATTGCGAATCCGATTGGTGGATCCGCAACACTTAGTTTGCTTTGTAAAGATGTGGAGATTATTTTGTGTGATTTTTTCTTTCCTAGCCGATTTGCATGTTACGCGTTACTTATGCTTTGGAATGATTTTTGGAATGGATTGGCTTAACCGTTATGAAGCTCATATCCTATGTCCTAAGCAGACTATCCATCTTCGACATCCTTAATCTGTCAAGCAGATTTCTATTATTCTTAAAGATTCGGATTCCAACTTAGTTGCATCTTTATATTCTTTAAATCCTCTTGATGACGACAATGATGATGAGGAAGATGTCATTTCTCTTATTCACGTTGTTCGTGAATTCTTTGACATATTTGAGCCCGTTTTAGGACTACCACCTAAGCGAGCAATTGAGTTCAAAATTAATCGCATCCCTGGAGCTCAACCTATCACTCGTCCTCCTTATCGCATGTCTAATAAGGAAAATGAGGAGATACGCAAACAATTATCTGAATTGGAGACGAAGCAATTTACTTGCTCTAGTTCCTCGCCTTGGGGAGCTTCGGCTATTTTCGTGAAGAATTCTGATGGCACACTTAGGCTTTGCGTTGACTACCGCAAGCTTAATGATCTTACTATTAAAAATAAATATCCTTTACCTCGGATTGATGATCTATTCGATCAACTTTGTGGTGCTAGAGTCTTTTCACAATTGGATTTGGCAGCCGGTTATCATGAGCATCGTATTGCAGAGGATAGCATTCCTTTGACATCGTTTCGTACTCATTATGGATCTTATGAATGGCTTGTTATGCCATTTGGTTTAACGGATGCTCCGGCTTATTTCGTTGACCTTATGAATCGAGTTTTCAAAGATTTCCTCGATCGATTTGTTCTCAACTTTATTGATGATATTCTTGTGTATTCTAAAACCGAGGAGGAGCATGAAAAGCATCTTCAGATTGTGTTGGAAAGTCTTAGGAGCAATCAATTGAAAGCAAAATTTTCTAAATGCCACTTTTGGCAATCTCGTGTGAAGTTTCTTGGTCATATTATTTCCAAATCCGGAATTTTCATGGATCCTTCAAAGATTGAAGCGATTCAAAATTGGAAGAGACCGGAGAGTGTGACGGAGTTCCGTAGTTTTCTTGGATTGGCAGGTTATTACCGCCGTTTCATAAAAGACTTTTCCAAAATCCGTGCCTCTTACCAGTTTGACAATGAAGGGAGTTAAATACATTTGGTCGGACAAATGTGAATCTTCCTTTTAGAAATTAAAAGAACTCCTTTCCGATGCTCCTATTCTTGTTATTCCCTAAGGCAATCAAGATTTTATTGTTTATATTGATGCTAGTCGCGTTGGTTTGGGTGTCGTTCTAATGCAAAGAGAACGTGTTATTGCTTATGCTTCTAGGCAATTGAAGCCAACCGAGACTAGATATGTCACTCATGATTTAGAGCTCGCGGGTATTGTTTTCACCCTTCGAATTTGGCGTCATTATCTTTTGGGAGATAAATTTATTCTCTACACCGATCATAAATCTTTGAACTGTTTATTTTCTCAAAAGGAACTTAATTTGCGTCAACAACGTTGGCTCGAGTTCCTTGCATCATATGATCTTGATATTCTTTACACTATCGCATTGCCGATGCACTTAGTCGTTAGCAACAAGTGGTTGTTTCTATGATGATATCCGAATGGAATGATCTCGGAATTTTATCCACTTGTGAGATTCGAGATCATGAATCCAATTTGTGTGCATCTCTTGTTTTATGTCGCCTTGAGGCTCATCCTTCTCTTTTAGGCCGCATTCTTGAAGCCCAAAGGCTAAATCCCGAATTGGCTCTTCTTAGCCAAAGTTGTACGGATAAAATTGGTATTGAAAGTATGAATGACTTCAATATTGATTCTCGTGGCGGCATTGGAAAATTTGGTAGACTTATCGTGCCAAATATTAGTGATCTTCGTAAAGACATTTTTGAAGATTCTTATCGTTCTAAATTTACCGTTCATCCCGATAGTAGTAAAATGTACGCGGATATGTAGCGACTTTATTATTGGGAGGGAATGAAATCTGATATTGCTAACTTTGTTAAGTGTTGCATGACTTGCCAACTTGTCAAGGCCGAACATCAATGGCCTGGTGGGTTATTGCAACCTTTAGATGTTCCAATTTGGAAGTGAGATCAAATTTCCATGGATTTTATTAACGGCCTTTCCCGTTCTCGTTCGGGTCATGATAGCTTATGGGTGATAGTTGATAGACTTACTAAATCCACCCATTTTATTCCCGTTCGGTCTAACCGAACCGTTCCTCTTTTGGACAAACTCTTTATTAAAGAGATTGTTAAATTACATGGAGTTCCTACTTCTGTTGTTGGTGATCGTGATCCATTGTTTACTAGTGGATTTTGGTAGAGTCTTCAAAAAGCTTTGGGAACGAAGCTTAATTTTAGCACCGCTTATCATCGCAAGTCCGATGGACAAACCGAGCATGTGAATCAAACTCTTGGAGATCTTCTTCGTGCTTGTGTTCTTGATTTTGGTGGAAGTTGGGAAGATCATATTGCTCTCTTTGAGTTTTCCTATAATAATAGCTTCCAATCTGGTATTGGTATGGCACCTTTTGAGGCACTCTATGGAAGGCTATGCCATTCTCCTTCTTGTTGGCTTGATGCCGGTGAGAAGCTAGTTTTAGGTCTAGACTTTATTCGTGATTCAACAAAAAAGATTGATCTTATTCGTCATAGGATGAAAGAAGCCCGAAGTAGGCAAAAATCCTATGCCGATAACCGAAGAAGGAAATTAGAAATTTCTGTGGAAGATTTTGTGTTTATTGGTGTTTCACCTATGAAGGGTGTTGTACGTTTTAGTCGATCGGGAAAGTTAGCACCACGATATATTGGTCCATTTCCTATCACCAAATGTATTGGTTCCGTGGCTTATCGCCTTTTATTACCAGCTCAATTTTCTGCTATTCATTACGTGTTTCACGTTTCTCAATTACGGAAGTGCCTTCGAGATTCTGATTCTTTTCTTGAGCCCGGTGTTGTGGAAGAAATTGAAGTTTCGCCAAATTTAACTTATGAGCAACATCCTATTCGTATTATTGCTTGGGAGGTCAAACGCCTTCGAAATAAAGATGCCCCGCTTGTGAAAGTTCAATGGTCCTCAAATCCTAAGGATTGTTCTTGGAAATCTAGAGAATTCATCGAGCGAACGCATCCGGACTTACTTTCTCGTGCTCTTTGAGGTGAACTTTTTATTTCAAATTTGTTTTGTTATGAATATGCTTTTACGGTTGTTACTTTATATTTTTCTTCTTAAATATTGCGAGGACGCAATTTCTTTAAGGAGGGGAGTCTGTAACAACCCGCTTATTTTACGATTGAGTGTTTAAATATTTTATTTAAATATTTCATCGTTAGTCGGATTTTAGTACGAAAAGCTACTTTTGCAAACGGTCGAATTAGGACTCTGGACCACCCCCACTGATTTCAAAATGACGTTTGCGATCTTTTTTAGTATAAACTTCGATATGTTTGGAGATAGTAGAATTTTGCTACTTTTCACTTAGGGCTTTGGTTTTGTTTCATCCCATTAGACCCAAGCTTCACCCCTCTTCTCTTCATTACTCCATTTCTATTTCCTAATACTCGAGCTTTAGCATCTATGGAGAGAGGAATGGGAAATTAAAACTCCAAGCCCTAGTTTTCATTTGCAAATCAAGTGCTAGCTCCAAATTTATAGAAGAAGCTTTGGTAAGCCTCCTCCTCTTCTTCTCCAACTCATTCTCTTACCAATTTCAGAAATTCCTAAACCTAACTTAGGAAAAGTTCTCTTTTAAGCTTAGATTCAAGCTTGTTGGGTTGGAATTGAAGTGTGATTGTTCTTGCCATTGCTCTATAGCTTCTTCTTCATTGTTTTAGGTTTAAAGGTGAGATTTTTATCTCACATCTAAGTCTATGATTATCTTTGATTGTTAGGTATGGATTCCTAACACTTATTCATGTGCATTTGATTTTGATTTGGATTGGTTTTGTGAATATTCCAATTTTTAATGTTTTGAGTTCAAATCTTCAAAAAAAAAAATCATAGCTTTGTTGTTTGAACATGCTTTTGGTGATGCATCGAAGAGCCTACAGGGCAAGGTAGCTGATCCGCGTAAACTCCTAGTGTCGTTGCTCGATTGATTGCAATTTGGAAGGAATTAGCCATCATTTACATACGTTTAGAAGTGCAAGAAACAGGTTCCAGTCGACTGGAATTTTGGGCCAGTCGACTGACCTGCTACCAGAGCATTTCCCAGGCTCTAGTCCAGTCGACTGGCACACTGAGTCCCGTCGTCTGACCAGTATCCCGTGGATTTTTCGGGATTGAGTTCAGTCGACTGAACTCAGTGAGCTAGTCGACTGACCTGCTCCTATTTGCCTATTATGCCTATTTTTGTCTATTTCTCTTGTGATTCCAAATTTTAATCGATTCTGTTTCTCTATTTTGTCGTTATCACCTTTGCCTTTGATAACTTCTCCTTCGGGATTCATTTTTGGGTATATCCATTTTGAAGGCTTTGGAATCGAATTCTTTGGATTTTATTCACTTCTTTGAATGTGAATTTTAGTGATTGATTATTTCTACAATCATTTTTGTGATTTGTCACTTTAAAAATATAAAGGTTTTAATACTAGTAGTAAATATCAAAACTCTTTCTTCCAAATGATTTCAATGCTATTTTATTTACAAAGCTCGTTTCTTCAAACCATTTTCCAATCTACTAGTATATACAAACCTTTACCTCACTCGTATGAGAAATCTAATTAAATGACTTAGTCAAACAAGTGGTATGAAACGCTTGCATTTACTTCGTCATTTAATTATTGGACTTGTTCGATTGAATTTCCTGTGACAACTTTCGAGTAGAGACTTACAGTTTTTTCGTAAATATTTAAGTTAAGCTAGTGGTTATGGGACATGAAGCTAAGCTCCTATATTTACTAGCTTAGTGTAATTGACACTTCTCTATGATCAATGACGATCATTTTGTGATTTAGACTAGCAATGTGCGATGTCTCTTCGTCTGCGAGGGAGACTAAACACCGTTTCTATGGAGTTACGACTCAAACTTGGTGTGGTAGCGACCCATAGTTTTCGGGCCTTTTTGTGGAGCTTCGGCTCAAAATTAATGGTTAGCAACCATGGAATAGCGTTCCATTTGGTGGAACACGTGTTGGTGAGTTTTCATGCTCCCGTTTTGTGATAGGCCTCCCCCTTTTTGTGATTTCTGGATTTCCATTGATGATTTCTAGAATTTGTGTTTCACCAATTTTCGTGATTTACATTGATAAGTTTTATCAATATTTGTGCATTGGTGAATTTGTGTGTCATTAACTTTTGTGATTGGCATTGATATAATTGTCAATATTTATGGTTTGGTGAATAAAAATAAAGAGTATGACATTCTTTTTGATCTTTGAGAAGATTCTTGTGATATTGATTAATCTCTAGTTGGTTTTCAATTACATACTTATCACAGTATCGCTTTATGGTTATCATATGTTTTTGTCATATCTCTTATTTTATATCATTTCATCTGATATTTATAGTTAGACTGATCTGTTTATTATTTTCTTATTAAATAATACTCGGGTCAGACCGAGATGTTACAAGTGCTTCTGCTTGACTTCTCATCTGGGATTATTATCCTGACTTTTGGCTGACTACTTAGATTAGTAGTTTTTGGTTGTATATATTTGAGATATAGACTCATTAATGTATACTTATTTTTTGTGTAACACTTGTAACTATTCTTTTGTGATATTGTGGATCTTGTTTGACCACTTCTCTGATATACACTTTTATGTGTAATATTCATATCTGTTTCCGCCTTTGAGATTGAACATCTATGACTGATTTATGTTATGCTTATTTCTATATTTGTTTCCGAAGATTATATATAGCCACTGTGTAGTAGCTTTGAGTTTGTATCAGCATGTCGGATTTCCTCTAGAAATGAAATGCATCTTAAACTATCTGACATATCTGTGCTCGCACAAAGGAATTACACGGACGGTCGCTCCTCAGCAGCCTTATTCTCCACGCTAGTTGACGGCATTACACCGTGGTGTCCTTGGCTAGCGTGGGTATAGAGGTGGGGTGTCACAAACGTAGCCGTGACCTTCGAGTCGGCTTGATATGACTAAAACAGGTGTCATAACCTGGTCAAATGAGGTCGCCCTTCTTATCGGACACGCTTCTACGAAACCATATCTTTTTCTTTGTGATTGATTAGTATGCACCATTGATTATGATAGTGTTGTTTCAGGTGGGCGGTAATTGTGGCTATGCATTACCACCAGCCTGGTTCCGCAAAACGATAGAATCCTACCGTAGGCATTGCCTCGCTTGCCTTGGCATATGCCTTATCGAGCCCACTACGATTTTGATTTGTGAACTGTATAGACTATGATGCCTATAAAAATGTGTTGAGGGGGATATATGTAACGCCTTGATGTTATTTTCAATATTATACTTTACTGATAGACATTACATATATAACGTATATTATTACATATGTAAATAGTTTAACGGATCCTTAAAGGATGGGAATCCAAAACATCCTTTTAGTTATTGTTGCATTTCACTTGTTACATTTCACTTGAGTTGATTTACTTACATGAGACTGTTAGTCCTGACTAGAGTGTTTTATTTTACTTTATGCTCGGGTCAGCTTAAGTATCACTGTAACGACCTGCCTTTTTGGACGCTTTAAATAGACACACATGTCAACTCGAACCATATAAAAAGGCAGATTGTTATTGGGGTAAAGAGGAAAAAGAAAGAGAAATGAAAAAAATACCGAATCTCGCAGCGGAATGACAAAATATAATAATCAAATAATAGTTCATGAAGCTGTTTTACAAATAAATTTGATTATATTTATATAATACAAAATCAGAGTTGCAGACAATAAGACTAAATAAATAAATGTAGCGGAACAGCATGATGCAGTGGAATACATATCATAAATAACAATAGTACAATCTTCGTCTTCATCCTCCAGAATTAAAGTCTTCAATCCTAAAATGCTCAGGCTGACTTGAGCGAATTGAAAAAACAAAACACTCGAGTTAGAACTAAAAGATCTTATGTAAGTTAAATCAACGGTAAATATGAGTGTAACGACGTTCGAGATGTTTACGGGGTTTGATATCTCATATCCAGTGTCTAACGTGAGTGCAATAATTCAAGAGGCGTTTGGGATTCACACCTCCTAAGGATCCGTTAACCTATCCACTATGTAGTGCAATAAGATATTACAATATGTCTATAGTAAAGTAAAGTATTAAAATAGCGTTAAGGCATTACCCATATCCCCCTTAATACATTTTATATATTCCCATAGTCTATAGAGTACCGTACGCACCTCCATAAACTGGAGCTTTACAAAAAGGGCACCCCATAGGTATGGTACAAAACAAACTCGTAGAAGGCGCGCTAGGGAATGTGAACACGGCACTCGAGGCAATGCTAGGGTAGATATACCAATTACACTCCTGTACTGGTGGTAACGCATAGCAGCTACTATCAGCCACCACAGACACAATCCCATATCAAAATCGAGGGGTGGCCACTAAATCAATCACAAAGTCAAAGTACAGTATCAAAGAAATATGCCTGACAGGGGGAATGACCCAATTGGTCTGGTATAACTCTTGTTTTAGTCACATTTAAGCTGACTCACGGGAGTCAAGGTCATGTCATACCTCATGCAGAAATCGTTCACCAAACCATCCTACTTCATTTCTGGAATCTCCACCCCGTACACAGTTGTTAAAGTAGTTTTCGGTATTGGCAGGGAGTGTGACAATATTCGATTCCCATCTCTTTAACAACCAATCGCTTATTTCATACCGGATGGCTCTTTTACATTTCAAAAAGTCAATCCACAATTTATATCAAAATATCATATTCTCAAAACCATATCACTTTCGAAATCATAATCACCCTTTTAAATCGCATCGTTTCCGAAATCATAATTTCTTTTGAAAAATCATATTTCCAATTAGGTTAAATCCTCACTTCAAAATCACCATATTCAATTTATTATAACATTAAATTCCAACTTAGGTTATAATATCATTTAACCATATTCACTTTAAAATCGAGGATCTAAGACATAAACACATCAACTTTATGTAGTTGAAATTTAGAAAGATGGTCTAGATAGTTATAAATAGTTTAATTAGTTATAAATAGTTTAAACAAAAAAAATAACAGTTAAAATGCTCTAAAATAATTTAATAAAGATTACAGTAATTTTTAAATTGATTTAAGATAGTTAAATAGATTTAAAAATATTAAATAAAATTAAAATAGATTTAATAGCTTTAAATATAGATTAATTAGATTCAAAATAGATTAACTAGTTTATATTAGTTAAAGTAAATTAAATTGGTTAAAATAGGTTAAAATATTTTATATAGTTAATATAGATTAAAATAGTTTAAAATTTTAAAAAAATTAATAATTAGAAAATTTAAAATAATATATTTTTAAAAGGTTTATATTAATATATGAGTTTGGAATTTATATCAATTTTATTATTCATTTAATTTCAACATATCTAGGCCATTTCAAATTTCCTAATTAACAAAGTACAATTTCCAACCTTTCAATTCGAATTCCAAATAAAATATTAAATTATATATTGCTTTCAATCCATGTTTGAGATATCAATTTAAGCTACTCCAAATTCAATATTTCAAATTTATCTTTCAAGCCATTTTAATAACTCAATTTTGAAAATTTTCAATTATACTTTGAAATCACTTTAAAATTTCACTTTAATTCCTTTACACAATTACTTTAAACCAATTTCGATTTTAACATAAAACTTGGATTTTTGATAATAATTCAATTTACATAAATCAAATTTTTTATTTCAAAATATGATTTAACCAGATTCAAAAATTAAGGATTTCAAATCATTTAATTTGACTAATTCGGCGTCCGTACATAATTCTCTACCCCAGGGTCAAGTGATATAGATATTTATCATTTCAATTTACAGTTATTTTATATTTATGGATATATATCATTTCAATCCACAATCCCAATTTAATATAAAAATACATAAAATCGCTTGATTCTATCAAGTCGACCTATAACGATTTCTCCCTAATCTATAGATCGTTCGAGTATATATCATTTCAACCCATAATGATTTTCCTAATAATAACTAAGAGAACTAGTAGGGTGATAAATTGTATAAATAAAACGTAACATTCAATCATCCAATATCAAAATCAGACATCCATCATAATCATCATTAAATTCAATCAGTAATTATCAACAGTTAGAAAATTATTATTTATAGGTAATTAACTGGAAATTTAAGTTCAATGATAAATTAAATAAAAATTTAATTCAAATAATAAAAAATAGCAGGAATAGTAATTTAAAGCCCCAAAAAAATTCCTACTCACATCATAAATTTAATTTAACTAACATAAGAAATTTTAGAAGTTGTGAGTGGGTCAAAACACTCACTTTTGAATTTAAATCGAATTAAAATCCGAATAAAAGTCCAAATTCAAACAATCTTAGAATTTGTCCAAACTAGCGTCGAAGTGTCCGAAATTTCGATACGATCCCAATGGAACAACCCGCCCGTGAAACGGACCTAGTATGTAAAAGTTATTGATATTAGAACATAAATGATTTTAAAATATGAATTACATAAAAAACAACCAATAAAAACCCGCCACCTCACCTTCTTCACGTCAGGAACCCTAGCACCCGATCAACATCACTGAAACCTTGGAACCACGCCGTCGCGTTTCAAGGGAATGCAAGTCGCTGACCATCGCGACCCCGATCGAGCGCCGTCAACCTTGCGTCGTGCCTCCACATCACGCGTCGGCCCTCCCCTAGGTAATCGAATGCCCAAAATTTGCAGCAGCCGCCACACATAACTTGACCTAATCGAATTACTGTCGTTGATCAACCCATTGAATCGACGAACCACCAACACCGATGAACCCCACTCGTGAATCTCTACGACCCAACACCCTCTGGTCGACGATCGGTCGTAGTTGATTGACGATCAATGAAGATCGAGAATTTTTCCTTGAACTCTGGACACACGGAAACCCAATTCAAAAAACTATCTGCATATTTGACTTGCGCTTGTCGAGAGCTTCAAATCGATATATAATTTGATATATTTTAAGGATTTTGAAATTTGGATTCGGTTTTGATATTGAATTTGAGGGTTTGAGGATTGGAGTTTGTTTCTTCCATTGGAAAGGAGAAGCCATAGAGAATTGTGCATACAGACAAACGAAAATAAGAATTAGTTTGGGTTTATGACAGCTTATTTGTAGTAGATCAGAAAATTGAGAGAACAGACAAGATTTGATCGAACTATAACCAATGAACGACCCAGAAAGCCCGATTCATTTCCAAAACGAAAATGGGTAATTCCATATATCAAAATAAGTGTTTCCAATAGTTTTAAACTAAATGGAACAGGTTTCAAGTCCTAATTCCATCGTATGAAGAAGTAATAGTAAAATCAACTTATTTCAAATTGATTTCAATTGATTTCAATTAAATAGATTTCAATTGATTTCAATTAAATTGATTTCTAGGCATTTCGAGTCCATCAAACGACAAGTCCATTCCCTACAAAACTTGAAACCTTAAAATAATTCACTGTTACAGATCCAATGAAACTAGTTTCGTCGAAATCCGAGACAGTGCCAAAAATGGCTATTTTCACGTTAATTAAATAAATTAATAATTAATTAATCAAATCTCCTTTTCAATTCAAATTTAATAATTTACAGTTTCTGTCATTTTAGATTACTTAGACATTTATCAAAATTTAAAACAAATTTAGATATCAATTTAGAGTTAATTAATTTACCAATTTCAGTGTTAAATTTCAATTTCAGTAAATTCAGTAATTATAAATTTAAATTCAAGTAAATCCATTTATTTAATTTTAAATTCTTATTATTCAATCAATTATCATCTGATAGGTATAATTAACATTGGTGTATATCTTAGTACACCAATGTTCTCCAATTTCATCTTAATTCCCATTAACATAATATTTAATTTCGTTTAATTTTAATAAATCCAATTATTAAATTTTGAATTCCAATAAATTGACAAATCTTGATCTCTATTCTTTTTATTCAATTAATTGTAATATTATGAATAAAATTGACATTAGTTACGTCTTAATGAATTAATATTCTACAATGGTCAATTTATCTACATTAACCGCAATAATTAAGTGAGTTAATTGCAACGGATTTGTAGTTTTAATTTAACGGACTACATAAATAGGTAACATATAATAATTATTACCATTAACTTTTAATCACACTTAAGTTCAATATTTACAAACATATGTTACAGTTACTTACATAATATTAATTTTAATCAAATTACCATTTATTATACGTTATTTCCTTAATTAATTCAATATTTACATTTGTTTCCTTATATTAACTTTATAACCAAGTTATCACATTTAAATTATTTCAATTGATTGGAATTTCGTTCAAATTGTAAATGATTAACTACAATTAACATAGTTACATTTTATTTTCGTTGTTATCTTCATTAATAAATTCTAAATTTTTATTTCTTCAAATATTTAATTAAAGAATCTTATTAAATTAACTATTTTTAATTACTGAAAATTACGGGTCATTACAATCACTATTTTCAATTGCCGATAATGTTGACGATATTTATAGGGTTTAATTCCTTAAATTTTCAATCAAATGAATTCGTCTGATAATTTTTTCTGCCATTGGAATTTTCTTGAGTGCATACGATTTGATTAGACTTGTTCAAATTCGTATATTTTCTGACATGCTTGCTTTGTCACCATGGCTTGCATTTGCTTTGGAATTTTGTTATATTATTTTCTCTGTTAACTTCGGTCACTTTGAATTGTGATAATCTGGATTCTTTAGATTTTTTGCTATCACCTTGGCCAACTTGGCTCTGACTTTGGTAGTTAAAATTGTGATAATCTTTTGACTTCGACTTTTTCAATTTGAATTTCACTACAACATTGTTTTGACCCACGGTTTCGCTATTTTTTTTATTTGCTAGATAATTTCAAATTTTTGTTACCGCAACTGGTATTGCAGTCTTATTCATTACTGTATATATTTGTATACATGCTGTTTCACACATGTCTATATGTATGTTAGCTTGTGCCTGCATCTGATCATGCCATTTAAAAATTTGAATGCTTTGATTTGTGCACTTGTTATTTGAACTGTTTTGTTTGTGTTGCTTCACTGAGTCTGATTGCACTTTGCAAGCTGGTCTTCATATGCATATGTCTGATTTCTTGTAGAGCTGTTCATGTTACATGTTTTTGTTCATTAGTCTACTCTGCTTCATCGAGATATATATATATATATATGCATATGTATACATATATATGCATATCTGTTAGGACCCGATTCTTCGACTCCCGAAATTCGACATCAATACGTCCACTGTATCGAATGTCGATCAGTCGGATGCCGGAAAACCGAACACTGAGGGTTTTAAGAAAAAGAAAAGGAGGGTAGAAGAGAGAAGATAGAAGAAAATAGAGAGAAAATAAAACAAAAAATAGAACGGAAAGAAATAACAGAACAACAATATCAGAATCTCACAATTCGCAGCGGAACAACATATAATAATAAATGAATAATCTTTAAACAAAGAACTATATCAGTTATTACATTACATTTCATTACATCATATCATCAGAGTGTACAACATCAAACAATGGAAAAGAAATACTATATACTTAGTAATACGCCATGCCATCCAGCTTGCCTCCTGCAACTCCTGAATTCCAGAATATATTGATAAACCTAACTCTTGACTGCCCGTGTGAAAATTGGTGGGCACCCAGAGTTTAGGAAGGAAAACAATAAACTCCGAGTCAGTCATGTGACTGGTGTGGGAACTAAAACAGTTTATTTTTCTTTAAAAATCAAAAATAGAGGAATATTTTTAAAGTCAATTCGCAATGCTTTTAAAAATGAGACTACCATAAGACCTCCCGCCACACACACAATGCAAACGCAGACTTGGAGGTGATTTCTTCTTATGTTAGTCAAAGATGCTTGATACGTATTAAAAAGAAAAATTTGATATGATTATTAGTGCATAGTGTAGAAAACATTTCGAAAGTAGAATATAAATCTTAGCCAGCATAGGTACCATTATATTATGCTTACTATAGCTACCATATTAGATGGCAGGTTCTACAACTAAAACCGTACAAGTCTCGTATTGTTTCTTTGGATTTCCAACGAATGGTCAGGCCAAGGAACTTCCCATTGCCACATGAGAACGCCTTTGGATGAACGTCCCCGAGAACCAAACCGGATCTCTACTAACACAAGGTCGGGTTACCCTTAACTGGGTAACAACTGACACGAGTATGCCATCCCCCGGTCCTTTGGGACCTTTAACCGAGCGCTCGTCACCATCATCACACAATCATAACAAAGTGTTTTCAACATGAGTAAGTATCTGGGCTCCATACCATGATACCACCCTTTTCCAGAAGGAAATGCAAATACCCTAAAGGGAGCTACCCCTCATAAGCTTGCCGCATCTTTCCTGTTTTGACCATTCCGGGGTGTGAGGCTCGACGAAGTTTCGTCCACAAAAACACGCTTTATACAAAGTCATGCTTTGGGTCAACAAATGATCATAGAAATGATCACCAAGATAGACGATCAAACAAATGATCCTATCTCAAATAATCAACACAATGATCATTTCACAGCAACACTCAGCATGTCACATTACCAAATTGGGAATATATCGCTGATAACCTTCAACTATATAACCTCTAAGCTCGTACGTCTCAGAGAAGGGTGTTAAGCTAAAAGAATAAATTCTCCGCCGCCAACAGAAATATATTTGAAAGAAATCGGCTTTATATCTCAATTTGTAATGTCAGACATACTATCCATACAAGTCTGTTCCGGGCTCGAACAGAACCGAAGGCACTTACAAAGAAGTCCTTGCAATCCGAATAATCTCTAATCACGTCCGGATTTCCCATCACATATGGAGATCTCTATACCGGGGATCAGCCAGTGCAGAGACAATCAACAAGATACCCTTTCGTTTTCGAAAATATCCGGTCTTCAACACCGGTCTTCAAATGCAATTCATAACGACGTATCACATATTCGGAATGGGTTATACGACCCCAAGGTCCTTTCCCGGTTAACCCGAATAGTGAGCGCTTATTAAAAAATAAATAAGTGTGGCATTCAATTTCAAGCAAATCACAACAAATACCTATTTAAAGGTAAATATTGATAGTCGGTTATTGAACTATCAATAGATACGCCAACATCACCAGATTCCAAATAATTTTCCAAATAATTTATTTCCCAAAAATATCTTTACAAGATATATATATATATATATATATATATATATATATATATATATATATATATATATATTTTCCATTCTTTAAAAATAAATCAATATTTATTTTTAAACTCATTTTCCAAATTCCATTTATAAATTCCATATTGAATTTATATTTCCAAAAATATTCATGAATATACGTTTTCCATTCGATTTCTAATATTAATTTTCAATTTATCTTCAAAAAGATAAATTCAAAATATTCACTTAATATTGGAAAAACATTTCCATACTTATTTATTTATAAGAAATTCACAAGCCTTTTTATTTTCTACGCTTAGAAAATATTTAATATACTCTAATCGAAATTAAGAATATATTTCATTCTTTAAGGAAATCATTCTCTTAAACATATTTATTTGGGCCAAAACGAATGTTGCGTAAAACATCGTTACGACAACTCAAAATCACTAGTTTAGGGATTCGAAATTAAAATAGATATATAAATCCCAATACTATATAAAACATTTCCTTTCGGAATCATCTATTATAACAACAGTGTTATAATCTACCATTTCCTTCTATTTCTCGAAAACGTCTATTTCAACAATGAACGTTGAAATCTATGGTTTCGATAGTTAATATATTTTAAAACATCTTTAGATCGTTTTAATTCTATTTAATACATCACATTCAAAACATTTCTTTAACATATTGTTCATTATTCAAAAACTTGAATATACTTGTTAACCAATTTCATTATTTCTATTCCTTTTATTTTAAAGGATTATTCACTGTCTAAAACGTGAATATAACTCCATTAATAAATTACAACAATTTACTTATCAAAATAAGTAGTTTGCGGAATTATAAAACAATGTTTATAAATTCCATTTCTATTTATTTTATAACTCTTCCTTTTATAAATTTCCTTTATTAATTTATTCGATTTATAACTCAATCATATACCGAAAGTCCTTATTATAAGTTGAATACTTAGAATTTATTTGTCTGAAAAATCGTTCCTTTAAACTTCATAATTATAAATCTTATAACTTATAAGATTCAATTATTTATCCACATCTATTCCTTAAATAACTTTATAAATTTTATGAACCTACTGCTTATAAAATTCCATTTATAACTTCACCGTTATAATTCTATAAATTTTATTCATTTATGAAATTTATTCACGATTCATTCTAACACTTATAAAAGCTCATTTTACACTTCTAATATTTTTAATTTATAAATATCAATTTATAAATCTTTTAATATGGATCAATTTATATTATTCTTTTAAATAACTTTAAACTCCTTTATAATTCATCGTTTTGATTTATAAAATAATCAAATTTCATAAATCCAATTTTTAAACTTTTTATAATAATTCAGAAATCCCAGTTTAAACTATTTTATAAAATCATTAATCTCATATTTTCAAAAATCAACTTTTAACTGAATTTCTCAAAAATCATAATTTTTATAATATTAAAATTATAACGTTTATTTATTTTAAGATGGATCAATTCCAAAAATATTTTATAAACGTATACTTTCAAAAATTACTTTTAGAAATCTCTTAAAATCAAAATCGTTATTTTTTAAACTTCAAAAATTGGATTCGATGATGCAACACATCAAATAGTCAATCACGACTTTCAAACATCATATATCATCCATGATAAACAATCAAATATCACAATATCTAAATCAAATAAATATTTGTGAGGAATCCAGTTGGATCCCTCCAACCTGTTTCCCTGCATCCACAGACATTAGCACAATACCCATTCCACTTCGAGGTGGAATATCGCGGTATATGGGATTTTATAAAATATTATCCGCTTAATAGGCGGCGCAATAGGGTCTCATCCGCTATACAATGCGGGAAATCAATCAACTGCAATATATACATATGCCAATATATATATATATATATATATATATATATTGCTATATACTAATATAATACCAATTCCACTTCGGGGTGGAATATCGCAGTATATGTGTGTAATAAATAACCTCCGCTTACTAACGGCGTATAGGGTCTATTCTCATCCAATATATATATATATATAACAATCATCATTCAAGCAGTCAATCAACACAACTAACAATTTTAAATCTAACTATTTAAAATTTAAATAAATCCTTTAGAGTGAGAAGTTCTCACCTTTGCTTTTATTTTGCAATCCATTTCCATCTTGACTCGATTTTCTTGATTTATACCTTGTATAAATATTTACACAATTTATTAATATTCGAATCAATCGAAAAATAAATTTTCATTCTTGATTGTTTTAATTATTCAATGGTTTTGTTCTAAACCAATTCCTTTAATAATTTTATTCAACTACAATTTAAATTTAAAACTAAATTTTCTCCTTAAATAGATTTAATTAACTTACCCTTAAATTAAATTTATCCGGCTAATTATTTCAATCTCAAGTTAATGATTTTTATTTTAAACTAAAAATTAAAAATTCAAACTGATTTTCTTTAATTAAATTTGTTTAACTAAAGGTTACAATTTTAAAACTAAATCCCCTTTTAATAAATTGTTTTTGGCTTTCAAACAATTTCTTTTTAATACTTTGATTTAACAAAAATTAAATTCAAAACTATTCTTTATAAATTCAAATCTTCATTTTATATAACATTTGGACAAATTGCATAATTAATTTGAATTCCTATCCAAATTTTTTCAATAATCCTTTTAGTAACAAAAATAATTGAATGAACTAATGAAACCATCTTTCACTAATTTCATTATTTAAAACAACCTTTATTATCTTTCAATTAAATTTTGAACAAATTTTCCTTTTGTAAATTTAATTTAAATTAACCCATGATTTTCTTTTAATACTAATTCCTTTAAAAATCCTTCTTTAACAAATTTTAATATCTAAAATAATTTGGATAAACTAGTTAAACATTTTTTTTCCTACCATATCCATTATTTTAATTTCAAACTAATGACTTAATAAATTAGTTAAAAAAAAAAATTAAATTTCCTTTAATAAATTATTTTACCTAACAAATTTTCCTTTGCAAATTTAAATTAACTAATAATTTATTTATTTTCATAATAATAACAGCACTGCATTTTCTTGATTTATACCTATTTAAATTATTTACACATAATCTACATGTATATAAATTAAATTAAATTAAGTTAAGAACAGAAGTGTTTACTTATTACTGCAAATATTTTCTCTTTCTTTTTTTTTCTTAAAAAAAAAATTCGCATAGAAAAAAAAAACAGAAACCAACTCACCAAATGACGAGACAGTCCCCACCACCTCCATCGATCACCGCTGCATCCTACAGCGATGATCTCCAGGCCGCCATCGCCCCACACGAGCACAAAGCCCCAAAAATCGAGCCTCGACCAACCCTAATCGAACGCAGTCGCGTTCGTTCCCCTCCCCTTCGAGATGCTCGAAATCGAGCTCCCACAAAATCGCGACCGCCGCCTTCTCCCACGCGCGAGCACGCGCCTCCATTGCTCGATACTCCGCTGCGCCCTGCACGCGAGTCCTCCCCTTCGATCGAACGATCGATTCGATTTATTATTATTATTATTTTTCGAATCTGAGAAAGTCGCGGCCACCATTTTTGTTTTCTTTTTTTTTCCCTTTATTTCGGCCGTTTGATTTTCGTTTGGGATGTTTGAACGATAGAAGAAAAGGATATGGGTGAGGGAAGAAACGAAGATGGCACACAAGATTTATTCATCGGCCATTATTTTTCTTTGATTTTGAAAAACTGGAGAGGGAGAGGGATATTTAAAATTTTTAGGAGCATGGGTTGCACGTCTTTTCTTCGTGATCGTAGGCGTGAGTTTAGGCATGATATTAGGGAAGAACGTGTTGTGTTTGACTAAGTTTTAAATTTAAATTTAAATTGAATTCAATTTGATTTCGACGCGTTTATATCTCGTGTGCTCACATATCAACTCCGAAAAATACGAAATTTGAAATCCGAGAATAATTCAATATTACGGACCCAATGGAACTGGTTTCGTCGAATTCCGAGACTGTGCCTCGGACGGCTATTTTTAAATATCGATTCAAACGATTTAATTTCAAAACTGAACAAATCTCTTTCAAATTAAATTCTGAAGCTTCTATTATCTTCAGTATTATCAATATGAATTTTACAAGCCTTTGAAATATTTTTAATCGGCTTAAAATTGAAGATTCAAATTTTTATTCAACTTCAATAGATTAAATTCTATAATTTAATCGCCTATTCATTCTGATAATTTGAAATTCAATTCAAACCATCATTCAAATATTTAAAATTAATTAAATATTCTCAAATTAAATTATTTAAAATTCTGGGTCGTTACAATCTTCCCCACTTAAAAGAATTTCGTCCCGAAATTACAAGTTAAGAAGAATGCCCTTATCCCGTCTACTATTTTTCACAATCTAAATAGTTTTATCAACTTACTAACCTAAATCTTTTTATTAGAGATTCACTATCATTTCAACTAGCTTTCCAACTTTAATTATAAGTTTCAATCAACATTGTTTTCCTAACAATTCAAATTTAAATTTAAATTCAAATTTCAAACTTTCAAAATTTCTCAAAATTTTTTCTAACACCCTAAATTTTCGAAAAATTTCGCCAGCGTCTCCTTTGCGCGGCTAGCTCGGTACGACTACAAAATGGCACCACGGCCCCTCAGGTTCAAAAAGAAAAGAGAAAGCCAAGTGGCTAGAGAAGAAAATCATCAAATTTCATACTGAAATTGAAATACGTACCTTTTTGTCGAGCAATTCAATTTTATCTTTGAAATCAAAATCCAATCCCTTTATAATACCTGTATATCCTGCTATCCATAATATCCAATTCCAACATTCAAACCATTTTGCCAATTCCTATTACAAAATTTTCAACATATGCTTTTTATACATTTTTACTTCACTATTGAAGTTACATATTCATTTCATTGAATTTTACATTTCAATTCAATTTCATTTCAAATTTCATTCGAATTCAATTCTCAATTCCAAATATTGAATTCTAACGATTAACTTTCATTTACTAATTCTTTTCAATTAGTACATTCACTTATTCATTTTAAATTTCAATTTCCATATTCAATTCATCTCGAATTTACTTAATTACTAACAAAGGGAATTTCAATTTATTTCTTTTACTTACTTGAATTTATATACAAATTCAAATTTATCTTCAAATTTAGCTCACGACTAAACTTTAATTTTAACCAATTCAAATTCCAATTCATTAGTCCAAGAATTTATCAAGTTAGTTTACTTGAATTCAATCCATTTTATTTCTTATTTAATTTCATATAATAATGATAATAATTTAATATTATTAACAACCATGCAATCATATACTATAATAATTCATAGAAAATCATTTCTTTTTTTATACAAAAATAGTTTTGGGCAAAATTACTTTATTTACCCGATTTAAAAACAATTTTATATTCACTAACAAATACGCGCTCATATCTATTATTACACTCAAATTCATTCTAGAGTACTACTGACTCTATCTCTAATGAGTAACACCCAACAGAACCATGGTTGTCGCTTAACCTTATGCTCTGATACCACATTGTCAGATCTAGGCTTTTCAACCGTCGACAGCAGTCACAACCGGTAGGCTTTTCAACCATCCCAGCCCCACCGTGGCTTACACTGATATCCCAAACTTGCTTTTACGGCCACCCTTTCGAATGTCACGGCTTCTCCTAACCAACCCCGTAAAGAGGACGTGTGGGGGTAAGAGTCTCCCGTTCGCCACCAAACCGCGAAGCGAGAACCCCCCATCACATATCACCTAGCATAAGCAAGACTGGTGTGGGAACTAAAACAGTTTATTTTTCTTTAAAAATCAAAAATAGAGGAATATTTTTAAAGTCAATTCGCAATGCTTTTAAAAATGAGACTACCATAAGACCTCCCGCCACACACACAATGCAAACGCAGACTTGGAGGAGATTTCTTCTTATGTTAGTCAAAGATGCTTGATACGTATTAAAAAGAAACATTTGATATGATTATTAGTTCATAGTGTAGAAAACATTTCGAAAGTAGAATATAAATCTTAGCCAGCATAGGTACCATTATATTATGCTTACTATAGCTACCATATTAGATGGCAGGTTCTACAACTAAAACCGCACAAGTCTCGTATTGTTTCTTTGGATTTCCAACGAATGGTCAGGCCAAGGAACTTTCCATTGCCACATGAGAACGCCTCTGGATGGACGTCCCCGAGAACCAAACCGGATCTCTACCAACACAAGGCCGGGTTACCCCTAACTGGGTAACAACTGACACGAGTATGCCATCCCCCGGTCCTTTGGGACCTTTAACCGAGCGCTCGTCACCATCATCACACAATCATAACAAAGTGTTTTCGACATGAGTAAGTATCTGGGCTCCATACCATGATACCACCCTTTTCCAGAAGGAAATGCACATACCCTAAAGGGAGCTACCCCTCATAACCTTGCCGCATCTTTCCTGTTTTGACCATTCCGGGGTGTGAGGCTCGACGAAGTTTCGTCCACAAAAACACGCTTTATACAAAGTCATGCTTTAGGTCAACAAATGATCACCAAGATAGACGATCAAACAAATGATCCTATCTCAAATAATCAACACAATGATCATTTCACAGCAACACTCAGCATGTCACATTACCAAATTGGGAATATATCGCTGATAACCTTCAACTATATAACCTCTGAGCCCGTACGTCTCAGAGAAGGGTGTTAAGCTAAAAGAATAAATTCTCCGCCACCAACAGAAATATATTTGAAAGAAATCGGCTTTATATCTCAATTTGTAATGTCAGACATACTATCCATACAAGTCTGTTCCGGGCTCGAACAGAACCGAAGGCACTTACAAAGAAGTCCTTGCAATCCGAATAATCTCTAATCACGTCCGGATTTCCCATCACATATGGAGATCTCTATACCGGGGATCAGCCAGTGCACAGACAATCAACAAGAAACCCTTTCGTTTTCGAAAATATCTGGTCTTCAACACCGGTCTTCAAATGCAATTCATAACGACGTATCACATATTCGGAATGGGTTATACGACCCCAAGGTCCTTTCCCGGTTAACCCGAATAGTGAGCGCTTATTAAAAAAAAATAAGTGTGGCAGTCAATTTCAAGCAAATCACAACAAATACCTATTTAAATGTAAATATTGATAGTCGGTTATTGAACTATCAATAGATACGCCAACATCACCAGATTCCAAATAATTTTCCAAATTATTTATTTCCCAAAAATATCTTTACAAGATATATATATATATATATATATTTTCCATTCTTTAAAAATAAATCAATATTTATTTTTAAACGCATTTTCCAAATTCCATTTATAAATTCCATATTGAATTTATATTTCCAAAAATATTCATGAATATACGTTTTCCATTCGATTTCTAATATTAATTTTCAATTTATCTTCAAAAAGATAAATTCAAAATATTCACTTAATATTGGAAAAACATTTCCATACTTATTTATTTATAAGAAATTCACAAGCCTTTTTATTTTCTACGCTTAGAAAATATTTAATATACTCTAATCGAAATTAAGAATATATTTCATTCTTTAAGGAAATCATTCTCTTAAACATATTTATTTGGGCCAAAACGAATGTTGCGTAAAACATCGTTACGACAACTCAAAATCACTAGTATAGGGATTCGAAATTAAAATAGATATATAAATCCCAATACTATACAAAACATTTCCTTTCGGAATCATCTATTATAACAACAGTGTTATAATCTACCATTTCATTCTATTTCTCGAAAACGTCTATTTCAACAATGAATGTTGAAATCTATGGTTTCGATAGTTAATATATTTTAAAACATCTTTAGATCGTTTTAATTCTATTTAAAACATCACATTCAAAACATTTCTTTAACATATTGTTCATTATTCAAAAACTTGAATATACTTGTTAACCAATTTCATTATTTCTATTCCTTTTATTTTAAAGGATTATTCACTGTCTAAAACGTGAATATAACTCCATTAATAAATTACAACAATTTACTTATCAAAATAAGTAGTTTGCGGATTAATAAAACAATGTTTATAAATTCCATTTCTATTTATTTTATAACTCTTCCTTTTATAAATTTCCTTTATTAATTTATTCGATTTATAACTCAAATCATATACCGAAAGTCCGTATTATAAGTTGAATACTTAGAATTTATTTGTCTGAAAAATCGTTCCTTTAAACTTCATAATTATAAATCTTATAACTTATAAGATTCAATTATTTATCCACATCTATTCCTTAAATAACTTTATAAATTTTATGAACCTACTGCTTATAAAATTCCATTTATAACTTCACCGTTATAATTCTATAAATTTTATTCATTTATGAAATTCATTCACGATTCATTCTAACACTTATAAAAGCTCATTTTACACTTCTAATATTTTTAATTTATAAATATCAATTTATAAATCTTTTAATATGGATCAATTTATATTATTCTTTTAAATAACTTTAAACTCCTTTATAATTCATCATTTTGATTTATAAAATAATCAAATTTCATAAATCCTATTTTTAAACTTTTTATAATAAATTCAGAAATCCCAGTTTAAACTATTTTATAAAATCATTAATCTCATATTTTCAAAAATCAACTTTTAAATGAATTTCTCAAAAATCATAATTTTTATAATATTAAAATTATAACGTTTATTTATTTTAAGATGGATCAATTCCAAAAATATTTTATAAACGTATACTTTCAAAAATTACTTTTAGAAATCTCTTAAAATCAAAATCGTTATTTTTTAAACTTCAAAAATTGGATTCGATGATGCAACACATCAAATAGTCAATCAAGACTTTCAAACATCATACCCATTCCACTTCAACCTGTTTCCCTGCATCCACAGACATTAGCACAATACCCATTCCACTTCGAGGTGGAATATCGCGGTATATGGGATTTTATAAAATATTATCCGCTTAATAGGCGGCGCAATAGGGTCTCATCCGCTATACAATGCGGGAAATCAATCAACTGCAATATATACATATGCCAATATATATATATTGCTATATACTAATATAATACAAATTCCACTACGGGGTGGAATATCGCGGTATATGTGTGTAATAAATAACCTCCGCTTACTAACGGCGTATAGGGTCTATTCTCATCCAATATATATATATATATATATATATATATATATATGACAATCATCATTCAAGCATTCAATCAACACAACTAACAATTTTAAATTTAAATAAATCCTTTAGAGTGAGAAGTTCTCACCTTTGCTTTTATTTTGCAATCCATTTCCATCTTGACTCGATTTTCTTGATTTATACCTTGTATAAATATTTACACAATTTATTAATATTCGAATCAATCGAAAAATAAATTTTCATTCTTGATTGTTTTAATTATTCAATGGTTTTGTTCTAAACCAATTCCTTTAATAATTTTATTCAACTACAATTTAAATTTAAAGCTAAATTTTCTCCTTAAATAGATTTAATTAACTTACCCTTAAATTAAATTTATCCAACTAATTATTTCAATCTCAAGTTAATGGTTTTTATTTTAAACTAAAAATTAAAAATTCAAACCGATTTTCTTTAATTAAATTTGTTTAACTAAAGGTTACAATTTTAAAACTAAATCCCTTTTTAATAAATTGTTTTTGGCTTTCAAACAATTTCTTTTTAATACTTTGATTTAACAAAAATTAAATTCAAAACTATTCTTTATAAATTCAAATCTTCATTTTATATAACATTTGGACAAATTGCATAATTTATTTGAATTCCTATCCAAATTTTTTCAATAATCCTTTTAGTAACAAAAATAATTGAATGAACTAATGAAACCATCTTTCACTAATTTCATTATTTAAAACAACCTTTATTATCTTTCAATTAAATTTTGAACAAATTTTCCTTTTGTAAATTTAATTTAAATTAACCCTTGATTTTCTTTTAATACTAATTCCTTTAAAAATCCTTCTTTAACAAATTTTAATATCTAAAATAATTTGGATAAACTAGTTAAACATTTTTTTTTCCTACCATATCCATTATTTTAATTTCAAACTAATGACTTGATAAATTAGTTTAAAAAAAATTAAATTTCCTTTAATAAATTATTTTACCAAACAAATTTTCCTTTGCAAATTTAAATTAACTAATAATTTATTTATTTTCATAATAATAACAGCACTGCATTTTCTTGATTTATACCTATTTAAATTATTTACACATAATCTACATGTATATAAATTAAATTAAATTAAGTTAAGAACAGAAGTGTTTACCTATTACCGCAAATATTTTCTCTTTCTTTTTTTTTTAAAAAAAAATTCGCATAGAAAAAAAAACAGAAACCAACTCACCAAATGACGAGACAGTCCCCACCACCTCCATCGATCACCGCTACATCCTACGGCGATGATCTCCAGGCCGCCATCGCCCCACACGAGCACAAAGCCCCAAAAATCGAGCCTCGACCAACCCTAATCGAACCCAGTCGCGTTCGTTCCCCTCCCCTTCGAGATGCTCGAAATCGAGCTCCCACAAAATCGCGACCGCCGCCTTCTCCCACGCGCGAGCACGCGCCTCCATTGCTCGATACTCCGCTGCGCCCTGCACGCGAGTCCTCCCCTTCGATCGAACGATCGATTCGATTTATTATTATTATTGTTTTTCGAATCTGAGAAAGTCGTGGCCACCATTTTTGTTTTCTTTTTTTTTCCTTTATTTCGGCCGTTTGATTTTCGTTTGGGATGTTTGAACGATAGAAGAAAAGGATATGGGTGAGGGAAGAAACGAAGATGGCACACAAGATTTATTCATCGGCCATTATTTTTCTTTGATTTTGAAAAACTAGAGAGGGAGTGGGATATTTAAAATTTTCAGGAGCATGGGTTGCACGTCTTTTCTTCGTGATCGTAGGCGTGAGTTTAGGCATGATATTAGGGAAGAACGTGTTGTGTTTGACTAAGTTTTAAATTTAAATTTAAATTGAATTCAATTTGATTTCGACGCGTTTATATCTCGTGTGCTCACATATCAACTCCGAAAAATACGAAATTTGAAATCCGAGAATAATTCAATATTACAGACCCAATGGAACTGGTTTCGTCGAATTCCGAGACTGTGCCTCGGACGGCTATTTTTAAATATCGATTCAAACGATTTAATTTCAAAACTGAACAAATCTCTTTCAAATTAAATTCTGAAGCTTCTATTATCTTCAGTATTATCAATATGAATTTTACAAGCCTTTGAAATATTTTTAATCGGCTTAAAATTGAAGATTCAAATTTTTATTCAACTTCAATAGATTAAATTCTATAATTTAATCGCCTATTCATTCTGATAATTTGAAATTCAATTCAAACCATCATTCAAATATTTAAAATTAATTAAATATTCTTAAATTAAATTGTTTAAAATTCTGGGTCGTTGCAATATCTGTATACATGTGTTTATGAACTGTTAATTTATATTGCTCTGATTGAACATGTGTGACGATGGCTTTGATTCTTTGGCATTTTGAGTTGACTTGGTTATTTTGAAATCCCCTGCGACATTTGAACTACTGCATGCTTCAATATGCATTGTTATGTAGATTTGAGCCTTATTGTTTTCACTGTTGCATATATGTATGGTGCGTCAATATTACTATGTCCATATGACCATATACATTTCCATAATTACTGACAATATGTATATGTTTTGTTATATTGGTGCACTTGATATCTTCAATTGTATACTTGATTGCATCCATGCCTGTTGATTCTCTTGTCATGCTATATATGTTTTGTTCATTTTAGTAGTTGTACTGTCTTGTAATCTAGGGCTGCTTCTAGACAGACTTTGGATAATTTTGTATTATGTGGTGAGTTGTTGTCTTGGTTGCATATAGTTGGGTTCATTTTGAAGCTGACATGTCCGAGGCTTTTTGCATTCATGCATTTTGTCATGTCTGTATGCATTTGCTGTGCAGTTGAGGTTGACTGCATTTCATGTATGTCGTCTATTGCTCTTTTGAATTCCGGTCATTTCCATTTGTATACATACATACATTTATGTATGTACATATGTGTGTAATCATTTAGTTTTTGTTAGAACTGAAAATGTTTGATCCTTTCTTTTGATTCATGTGCATTGCATCTATGATCTGACATACTCGATGTTGTTGCAGACTTGAGACTGTAGCTCTAGTTGTCTTGATGCCATGCCACTAGCCCGAACACTTGAACTTGTTATGAGTTAAATTGAATTGACTTATTCTAGTGATTGTCTGCATTTGTTATTGTGTTTTTTCCACCATATATGTGTACATGTGTGAATATGCATGTATATGCGTATGCTATTTCATGGGCTTGTTCTTATGCACTTGTTTGCACTATCAACTTTGTTGTACTGATATGGTGAGGTTGTCTTTTCTCTTGTATTTGGTCTTAACCATTTGACTGTTGCACATTTCCTTGAGTCTGAATTGTACTTTTTGTCTTTTGATTTGACCCATTTGAACTATCTTCTTATGTACATTTATGTTTGGGTTGCTCCTAACCATTTTATTGAAATTGTACATTTGGATTGCATCTGTGCTGAATCTAGCTTTGGCTTGGGTTTGACCTTGTGCTCATATCGTGACTTTAATTGTATTGCACTTGAGTTGAACCTAGCTTTGGCTCGGGTTTGACCTTGTGCTCATATCATGACATTATTTGTAGTGCACTTGAATATTTGTACTTGAGTTGAATCCAGCATTTTATTGGATTTGACCTTGTGCTCACTTGTCCCTATAGTTTTATCAAGTCTATATCGGTGTGCACGGCCTTGTGCTATATACAGTGATACACTGTGCATGTCACAAGCTATTCATGTAAGATGAACTCAAAATAAATATGATGACGAACAACCCAAATAACTAAGGCAAATAATATTTTCAAAAAAACATTTTATTTTACACTGCAAAAATATTTCTTTTTCAATGTTGCAGTGTTTATTTTATAGATCGCTCAAATGCGGATTCAATCTGGAATAGAGTTAAAGATAAATACGAGTGAATAAGTGATATGGAGTGAGGTGAACATTGTAAATTGAAAATTGTGATTTAATCGAAATTGTATTGTAATTAAAATTGTGTATACGTAGTGAGAGCTCAAATTTGTACTATTCAAAATTGTAATAAAATATTTGTTTGAATATAAATTTTATGTTATTTATTTTATTTAATTAAATTCTATGTTGTTTATTTTATTTAATTAAATTCTGTGTTATTTACTTTATTCAACAAATATTTATTTAATTATATGAAAATAAAAAAGTAAAATAAAAAATTCATTTAAATATATATATATGTTTATTATCATTAAAAAAATCATATACTAGCATATTCAACATTGCAATCTAAAGCCCATATTCTATTAAACTCCCTTTTTACAAAGAAATATATAAAATTAAGTGGTGTAAAACTTTGGATAGAATTCGTAATTTAAACCCCTTATTTTATAGAAGGATCATGCTTTAACCCAAAGAAGAAGGAGAAGAGGAATAGACTATGAAATTATCAAAAATTGCATAAGAAAATAAATTCCATCAAATTATTGTAAATAATTAGGAATCTCACCATAGGATTGACATACTGAATTAAAATGGAATTTTAAGGGAATTTTATCTGTCATATTTTTGAAATTCCAAAATACCTAAGCCATATTCAAATCCAAAAATAAATACACTAAACAATTTTTGAAAAGAAATACTAAGGTTTCCACTAAGTGAATGGCCTTAGCTTCGCCTTCCTTACATTTGCATGCCTCACAATCTCTTCCAAAATCTCTTTTTTGATATACATATGAACAAAAGAAAAGAGGTATATATATTCATTAATTTTGGAATAATTGGAGAAGTATAGGATAAGAATAGATTGGAGAAAGAAGAAAAAAGTATGAAATAAGTTAAATTCTTACCTGAATTCTCTATGGAGTTTTTGAAACTTATAAGAGAGAGATAGCAATGGTAAAGTTTCGTCGTATTCCCTAAAATAATATGAATAGAAGTAGAGAGGATATGATTCTATTTATAGGAATTGAAATGCACCAGAACCGTAGGATGGAAGTGGGTAGGAAACGGGTAAATTTGTAGCATACAACCGAATAAAACATTTCTTCAAACCTTACCCGCTATATGCAAATTATGTTGCCAAAAGGTTGATTGCCGTTGGAGACCGGTAGACTACTACGGTCCATCGGTTGACCATGTCGACCGCTCCTTTTATTCATAGGATGTTTATTTATTTCCACTACCATATTATTTTATTCCTTAATTAACTTTTTATGTTAAACGTTAATTAAACATTTACTTAGCCGCCAAGTTAATTTTTGAAATTTAAACCCTAAATTTGATTTCATATTTGAATTTGAATTCAAACTAAATTAATTTAATTTTGAAAACTTCAACCGCTCAGAATTTTTCATTTTAGCTCTATTTTCAGCATATTATAAATGCAAATATGTCAGAATTTCATCCTAAACGCAACAGAATAATTATCATGGTCAAATTCTAACCTTTATAAAATTCCCATATTCAACCTTACCATATTTAATTCAATTTAATCCATTTAATTATGGTTCATTTTACGAAGTGTTATATTCTTTTCCCTCAAAAAGGATTTCATCCTGTAATCTTCCAAGGGGCGAACAACGTAACGTGCAATAACATGCATGCTATACAACCAAGTTATTTACCCAACCATCTACTCAACCAATAGTGCAATGTGATTATGTACAGTAGACAGACTAAAATGAGCTCAATCCTAGCATGAGTGTGTAATCATGTCATGAAAGTATGTACGCAAATACCCCAAACATGCTTCAAAATTTCTACTTGTGAAAAAGTGTAGCAACCATCTCCTATCATCTATTCTAACAATCTTAATGCGACCAAAATTATAATTTTGAAAAGAAAATTTTCCAGAGAAAGGTTTTGGTCAAAGAGTCCTCATGCCTCCCATAAGATTTTCTCACCATTTTACTAGAACGAATATAATTCTTTGTTGTAGAGGCTTCAAGTTCCTTGCTCTACGATGCACATGATGGCACAAGATGCTATTGGCTCCATCTTAAAATCTACCCATTGATTAGGCTCTGCAACAATTGTTATGTTATGAAGGTATTTACTCAAATGCCAAAACATCATGGAATCCAGCTAACATAAAAGTTTTCTTGTTTTTCCCATATGGGAAAAGGCCCAATAAATTCGATGCCCACTTTCCAACTATCCAAATCGTATGCTGCCTAACCAATTCTGACATTCCGAAGTCTTGCAAATAAATTTGGTCCGAGTAGAATTCATTGGTGGTTTCCCACCCATAATTTGACGATTTGCATATCCTCCCCAAAAAATATATTTCAAAGGTGTTATACTAGTCGTCCGTTGATGATTACAGTTCTAAAGAATTCTACTAAGGTTAAGTGCTACTCCTAAGATCCTACAAAGTCCAAGATGCAAGCTCTAAACAAATCCTCCAAGTTCCCATCCATTCCTTTAGTTTCTCCATCGATCTTCAGTCGATAAGTGAAGCTCCGATTTAATGAAGTTCCTAAAGCTAGTTCCTAAAGCTACTAGCAAACCCTTCTAAAATTTCTAGTAAAATAAGGGTCCCCATTGCTAAGGATGCAAGCAAAACTCCATAAAGTTGTGTTGAAGTGTTGCAGTTCCAATGTTTCTAACAAAAAATTTCCATCATCTTCTTCTTAATCTGTAACAACCCGATATTTTCAGCCATTCACATCCACACATGCCGGACTTGAATTGCTCAAAATACTGCATTGTAATAAAATTTGGAGCAAATGAAATACAATCACAGAGTCATAGACACAGAAATATCAGAATACTCGCAGCGGAAATTAAAATACCATAGTAGTTCATGAAGCTACTATAACAAACTCTCAAAGCATAATACATAATATCAGTCTGGAAAACAATATACAATGGAAATCTCAATTACATAGAAGTTTATAAATACCAGAGCTGAAATAGAACAACTGAAACTGAAAGGAAATAGAAAACAAGACAAGCGGAATCTCCAGTGATTCCTTGCTCCAGAAAAGAAATCCAAAGCTAGGTTGTAAATACTCAGGCAGACTCGAGCGTAAAGTAAAACACAAACCACTCGATTCAGGACATATATATACATATATAATGTAAACCAACTCAAGTGAACTGTAATAAAGATACAAGTAACTTAGAGGATACCTACGACCGCCCATCCTCTGGATCCGTTAAACTATAAATTAAATACGCTCGTGGTTAAAATACAAAAATGTTATTTTATACTTCTAAATCAAATATCAATTTCAAATTCAATACCACTTCAAATTCGTTTCAAATATCAAAATATCATATCTTTCCAAAACTGCATTCATTTATTTAATTTAAATATCCTTCCAAGTCACATTTCAAAATGGTTTATATTTCAAATCAAATTACTTCATTTAAACCATTAAAATTTAAAGTCAATATATTTAAAATAATGTATTTAATTCCCAAAGTTTTAGCCCTTTCAAAGTTCATTTATTCACTTAAATTCATTAAACAGTGAAAATTCAACATTCACAGCACTTAGAAAATGGTACATAAAGTTATGTTTAAAACAGTTCAATTTAACAAAAGACGGAATTTAAAAATTCTGTAATAGGGTGACTTTAGTTCAAATAAACATTAGTTAAATTTGTCAACTACATCACTAACAAAGTGCTATAATAGCCCTTAATTGAATTTAGTAATTTAGTTAATTTCTATCAACTATAACATTTACAAATGCTGTAATATCCTTTACATTGGAAATAATAGCATTTCAAAAATGCTGTTAATTAAATTTCAAATATTCACTATACTTTCATAAACAATTAAATTTTTATTTAAATCATTTTAAACTTATGAAATCATACATTTTCACTTTTTAAAACAATCATTTAATTATCTTTATATTCATGATTTTATAAAGTTAAATATTCATTCAGAAATCAAAATTTAACAATAATTCATATATTAAATTCAAGCATTAAATTTCAATTCATTAAATTAAATTTTTAACTTAACACTTAAGTTTAAATTTTCAAATATAACTTATTTTTCATTTTTTTACTTAACTTAAAATTCACTTTAAACAAAATTCACAAATTTCCAATTTAAGTTATATTTCAAAATTAAACTTAAATATTCATTTATTTCACATCTTAATTTATTCTAAAATCATTAATATATTATAAAATCATTTTAAATTCATTTTAATCCAACATATCATAAATTTATCATATTTTCATATTTAATTTAAATTCCATTTATAACCAAATCAAAATTTACAAGATAACTTATATTTTAAATTTCAAACTTTACCATTAATTTATTTCACTTCTAAATTTTTAGAAAACCAATAATACTTTAAAAAAACCATTTTTAATTAAGTTTTAAATCAAAATATTATCATATTTCTAAAATACCTTAAAATTTTTGAAAAATATACTTTGACCACGAGTATGTATATCATTTTCTAGCCTAGGTAAAGTGATACGGATAATATATCATTTCAATCCGTAATTTACAAAGAAAACCCGGGTTCCATCATTTCAAACCCACAATCCCAAGTAAAATGAAATAAATAAAAATCGTTCAGGCCTATCATTTTAGCCCATAACGATTTTTCCTATTCTAAAGTCCGTTCGGGTATGTATCATTTCAACCCATAGTGATTCTAATCTAAATGGAACTTGAAGTGTGACAAACTGATATAAATAACAAAATAACATTATTTAACAATAACATATGGTATAACACGTGTTTAGGCATGGGTGAAGATCATATGATCATAATATAGCAGATATAATAAGGTGATGCATTTTACGGATTCAAATGTCATCGGTTTACTTATTATATAAGTATAAAACTGTCTGGTGAGAATAACTCACTTGTATAAGCTGGAGAAGACAAACATATGCACAAACAAAGATCTTCAAAGGAACAACAACATAATGATGATTTGATAGTGACGAGAGCCAAAGCTAATTGCCTTGTTCAAATATCAAACACAAAACAATTACAAACATGAATTTTCAACCAAACTATTTTAAAACAATGCTAGAAATAAACATGTAACACAAAGCAAACGCTTTTGCACTTGCATTCAACATCATATGCTTCAGCTATGGGCTGGAAAAGCACTGTAATAGGATGGTTTTGGATCAGGTTTGGATCAGGTTAAGGTCATATAAGTCGGCCATAACAATATATGAAGGAGAAGAGGCATATGTGTGCATAAATACAAAAATTCAAGGAAAATACATGGATGGACAAGGTCAGGTCTGGGAAGATCAACTATAGGTGTTGCAGAGGTCTAAGGCTTAGGTTGTGGCTGGTGGTGGTGTATGCGTTGGCCAAAGCATGATTGGAGTGATGGAGGCAAGGGGAGTTTGGCTATCGTTGTATATGTGAAGTTTTTGTGCATTTTTAGGTGGATCTTCAACATAGGATGGCTCGGCTCAGGAATGGCAGTGGAGAGGAGGGTATGGTAGCCAGAATAGGTGGTGGTGGAGGCAGCCAAGGTGATGGGGGTGGCAGGCCTAACACAATGAAGATGGAGCAAGTGCAAAAATAACAACAAAACATTAAAAAGTGAAAAGAAAGAAGAAGTTTTTACCAAAATTCTTGTACAGGAGATAGCCGATTTTTTTTAGGGTTGAAAAGGTTTTATTTCACGTGAAAAATAAAGAGAAAGTCGACTGAAGCAAGGAGAAAAGGTAGCAAATGAAGTGGTGTTGATTGATAATGAAAAGGTGGAGTGAATATGAAATGACTACGAATAAAAAGAGTCACAAGCTTTTCATATTTCCATATTTCCTTTTGAAATTTTAAATACCTGAAAAATACTTATAAATAATGGTAAAAACACGAGAATATAGTAAATAAACAAAAATAAATAAATAAATATTAATTAAATGTAATTAAATTAGGAAAAATAGCAAAAATTGGAAACTAGAGTTAAAAATTTGAAAATAAATGCAATAAATTTTAGAAAATTTTTATGTGCCTAAAAATACTTATAAATAAAGATAAAAATGCAAAGATAAAATGCATGCATAAAAATAAATAAATAAATTTTAAATAAATATAATTAAACGAAGAAAATAGCAGAAAAATGGAAACCAGGCTTTAAAATTGAAAACAAATACTCTAAGCTTTGGAAAAATTATAACATCACTTTAAAAATGTTTTAAAACAAAATATATATCTAAAATGTCATATAACACATATTAGAACATGATTTGACAAATGAAAATATTATTTATATAAATTAAAATAGATAATTTTATTAAATAAATCAATTTACATACAATATTGTAAAAAGCATAACTTTCACAATATAAATCGAATTTCAACAAAACGAAAAGCAGTATTCTTGAAATTTAATATATTTTCAACATAAAAGACAAAATTCAAATATTTAAATTTTAAATTTAAAAGTCAAAGTTTGACCAGATTGACCAAAAATCCACTTTTCTGGAAATATCCAATTTATTCAGGTTTGAAATTATAATTCACACAAAAATCAAAATGTACTTTTAAAATAACAAAGTTTATCAATATAATAAAGTTTTTTTTATCGACCATTTAATTTAAAATAATTAAAATAAACAAATAGAAATAATCACAAAATACTGCGTTGTTGCACTCTCCCCCACTTAAATCTTTTCATCCTCGAAAAGAACGAATAAGGAAAATAAGGAAAAGCAAGATAGACAAACAAATAGTACCAGGAAAAACAATTTCGAATTCGAAGCACAAATGCTCTCCTCCATTTCCTGGGTACAATCTTGATCATCAGTACCCCATCGTACTTCGATCAAACTAACAAATTTCCTTCTTAGCTGCTTCGTACCTCTATCGACAATACTAAGTGGTTTACTCTCGACAGTCAGATTAGGCGCAATATCCTAACCATTAAGAGTAGAAGGTTGATCAAAAGAGATAGGTTATGAAGATACTAGAGAAAATGTGAGACATGGAATACATCATGCACTCCAGACAGCTTCTCAGCAAATCCAGATGATAATCCAAAGAACCAACTCTTCCCATAATGCAGAAAGAACCCTCAAAGAGGAAAAAGGTATGAATAGCTTGTGACGACCCGGAATTTTTAGATGTTTGAAATTGGAATATTAATTGATTTTAAATGTTTAAAAGTTAGTTTCTAAGTTGAATTTAAAATATTACTATTTATTTGATAATTAAGTTATTAAAATTTAATAATTTAAAGTTGGATAAAATGTTGAATCTTCAGTTTTAAGCTTGTTAAAAATAATTTGAAGGCTTGTAAATTTCATACTGATAGTCCTAAAGATAATAAAAGCTTTTAAGTTGAAATTGGAAGTGATTCGTTCGGTTTTAAAAATATATCGTTTAAATTGACGTTTAAAAATAACCTTCCGAGGCACAGTCTCGGAATTCGACGAAACCAGTTCCATTGGATCCATAATATTGTATTATTATCGGATTTCAATTTTCGTAGCATTTGGAGTTGTTGTGTGAGCACAAGGTAAATTAATGCGCTAAAATCTATATCGAAAATTTAATATAATAACTCGATCCAAAAAGTTATCTTCTCCATATGATCGAATTAGGACTCGAAACCTTTTCCTTTGTGTTTGGAATAGGGGTATAACATTATAAACGCCTGGCGGCATGCCTCGATAGAAGTTTGAAAATTTGGGTTGCTTTTGAATTTGAATTTGAATTTAATTTAAAATATTTATATCCTGGTCATCCTCAGTTGAATTATTTCAAATCGTAACGTTTTCTTGTCATTTCGTAATTACTGTTGCTTGTTGATTAGAACACGCTAGTATCTATTCCCGTCTCCCATCTTCTTTTAAGAGCACACCACCTTTATCTTCCATCACATACTTCTCGTTCCTTTTATAATTTCCTGTTCCTCTCTCGTTGTTCAATTCGAGAATATTTATTCCTTCATCGTCCTAAAATCGAAAATCAATTCGCATAAAATAAAATAGACGATTGACAGAAGATGTTAGGGCGCGATTTCTCGTCACGGTGAACTTCGCGACTTCATCGTCATGAGTGGGTTAGGAGCTGCTCAACGCGAGGAAGAAGCGGATCGCGTGCAGGTGGAGTAGATCACATCGATCGGTTCTGTGAAGCTCACGTTCAAAGGGAAGTGGGGATGAAGCAGATTTCGACTAGGGTTTGGCTCGCGATGGCGTTCGAGGAGGAAGTGGTGTTCGGCAAAATTGAAGTCATGGCGCTAGAGATGGGGGTGTGTAGCTATCGGTGCCGCGACATCGTCGCCATAGCTCGGGTTTAGGCCTGCTGCGAGTCGCGAGTTCGAAGGGAGGGTATCGACTGCATCATCGATCGGTGATCTCTGGATGTTGGCGAGGTCGTGTGAGATTTGAGCAACTGGTGTCGACGTTGGAGCTAGAGAAAGCGCTTGCGGGGTAGCTATACTCGATCTTAACATTGGTTTTAGCAGCAGGTAAATTCTATTTTTAATTTGAATATATTAAAATGTTTTTGAAACAGAGAAAATGTATACATACAGATCAGAAGATAAATTTTTTTAAAATCTGTATAAATGTATGTAAACTGCAAAACAGAAAATAGTCTATATATAGACATGATTTAGAAGGTGGAAATTTAAAAGGGCAATATAAATTAATTTATAAGTATAGGCGTAGATAGTTTCGAAAGGAAAATGAAGTAGATAAATCATACATAGATAGTTTAATTTACAAATTATTTTAACAATAATTTTTTAAGGTGATTTATTGTAAGCTAATCTATTTAATTATTTTTGTAACTTAAATTGTATTTTTCCAGAACATTAGTTTAAATAAAATAATTGGTTAATTAAATTTATTTTATGGAAATTTACCCTTCGAGTAGTTCAAATATTAATAAATCCTATAATGCTTGTACAAGGTCAAAAATAATGGAAACAAGCCGGTTGGATCGGATTGCAAACTAAGTCAAAGGTGAGTTAATCTCACTTACTTGGTTGTTATTTTAATTTTAAGTGGTTAAATTTAAATAATTGGTTGAAGGGTTGAATTGATTTGATGTGCTATAGTATAGTGTATAATATATCTTGGAATGATTGATTTTCCGCATTTATATAGCGGATGAGGCCCTATGCGCCGCATAATAACGGATGATATTATATTTAATCCCATATGCCGCGATATTCCACCTCGAAGTGGAATTGGTATTTTATATTGTGCTAACATATGTGGATGCAAGGAAACAGGTTGGAGGGATCCAATTGGATTCGTCAATATTATTTATATTGTTTAATATTCTCTGTTATGCATATTCGTTATTTTTTGATGAATATTATTGATAACTGGAATATTGAATGCTATAGTTTGCTTGAATATACAATGAGTTATCAAAATATATAGAATTGGATTTTTGAGAAGAAATTAAAAGAAGAGAATTTGTAAGTGAAATAATTATAGAGAATTTAAATAAATTAAGAATGAACTGGATAAGAATATTAGTGGTTTTAAAATTCTAATAAATAAATTTCGTATATGAAAAGGGAATTTTGAATAAACAGAAAGATAATGAATTTTAATCTTCAGTGTTATTATTTAAAAGAATAAAGCATTTAATTTTAATTTAAGATTTAAATTTTGAAAGGAATATAGTAGAAATTAGAAAAATTTGAAATTTGTATATTTCAATTAAAAGATTTAAAATCAAACCGAAAATAATAATAAAGTCTATAATTAAAGAATTTTGAAATGAATTGAGCAAGTAAAGAAATTTATTTCAAAATGGAGTAAATTGGAAATTAATTTGAAAATTGATTTAAGTGATTGAAGTTGGAACTTCAAAAGAGAAGTGGGACTTTAGGATTTATAAACTAGGTTTATAAAAGTAAAGTAACACATCAGTGGATATTTGGAGAAATAAATTCACGATGGAAAGATATTGAAGAAATGGTAATTTTGTTTAAAAATAAATGGTGATTTATATTTAAAGGGATGTGAAGGGAAGTATATTTCCCTCGATAACCAAGTACGTTTTCAAAGTAAATTTTTATATATAAGTTAAAACTTTAGATGTTGTTTTAAAAAGCATGTTTTAGAAAATTTATTCTTTCTAAACATTTAAATTCTAAAGTAAGTATTTTCTTTTAATCTATTATAGCAGTAATTATTTAAAAGTGACTTAGTATTTGTTTCTAAAGAGAAAATCTAGTTTTATATTTTATAAAGTAGACTCATTTTAAATATTCCTAATATATGTATATATTTTTATTAAAGAATTGAAATAGTTTTCAATCTTAATGTTGAAATATATTTTATAATAAAGTGTTTTAAAGTTATTTCAAAAATCTAAAGCTTTGTACTTCGTATTTTCAGTGGAAATAAATATTTAGGAATTTATTCCGTAAGAAGATTGTGGGTTGAAAACTGTTTTCAAAAGGGTTGAAAATGGAAATATATCTTGCGGAGATATTTTTAGATTAATAAATAATTTGTGAAATTATTTATCGTTGGATGGTTCTTGTGAATGTAAATTGATAGTTAAATAACCAACTATCAATATTGACCAAATGCACTGATCATTTCGAAGAGAGTGGGATCGGGATTAATTTATCGAAAACCACTTCGATCTGGTATGTACGTTTTCGTGAGGAAGACGAGTTTGGACTCAAAGATGGAGTAGTGAAGTGCAAGGGCTAGTCGCTACTAATCCTGAGGATATTTATAAAATGGATGTAGTAGGAATAGTGCCTTCGGTTCCGTTCGAACCCGAGACGGACTTGTATGGATGTATGCTTTCAGAACATCGTCAGGTGGACGATGAGCATTCTAAGTGAAACGTTCTAAAAGGTAACGCTTAGCCTCAAGCCTCATCAACCGGGAATGACTGAAAATCAGGGGATATGCTGCAAGGCTAGGTGGGTAGCACCCATTTCAGGGTGAGGTCGTCCCTGTCTAGATGTCCCTTTTATTTCGGCTTAGTGGTGCGGTTGCTGATCACAACCGTGGGGTGATCTTACTCGAGATTATCCAGTAAGGGGTAATCTCTGTCTTTTGTAGCAAGGGGTCGGGTGTGATCCTCGGTATGGTGATCTAAGCCACGTACTGTGACAGGTGGTACCCCAATGCCTAGTCATTAGTTGGAAATCCATTCTCCCTACGTGCCTTTTACAAGTTTTGTTTGTACTACCCACTTTGTGGCTAGTAGATGGAATTTAATAGATGTAACAATTTCGGCTATTTTAATAAGTATTTGTAAATAGACCCTATTATAATATCAGAGGATTTTAATAAAAAGTGTTTTAGCTATCGTAAGGTAAAAGCCCGACATGTTTATTTGTGATGTGGTCTTACGAGATGCTTTTGTTTTCAAAAGGATTTTCAAACTTTAATAATCAATTTGAGTGTGATTTCTCACATTGGTATTCCAGACTGACTCGAGTGTGTTTAACTATAATGCTCGAGTAAGACTGAGTATCATAGAATACAGGATATGTTGCTGTGGAGCTCAGGAGACGAGCTGGATGGCGATACGTACTTCCGTACTTGATTTATATTCCGCTGCATATTCAGATGTGTGAGGACATGTTATGATTACTATGTAATTGTATGTTATGTGATTGATGTACTATGATGATGTAATGTATAAACAGATATATTTGTTTGTGTGTAAAGATCATTTATTATATTATATTTTATTCTGCTGCGTTTGTTAGGTTCTGATGTTGTTTTCTATTTTTCTTCTTCTACCTCTTCTTTTTTAACCCAAACGGTTTGTATTTCCGTTCATCTTGAGTTGATTGATGTAAAATAGTGTTGACTCGAGGGGTACGGATTTGCGAGTTGTTATAGTTGGTATCTGAGCTTAGGTTGGTGATAACCTTGGCTCTGGTGGGAATTACTCAAATAGAGTCCATAGTACTCTAGAATGAGTTTGAGCATATTAATAGATATGAGCGCGTATTTTTTAGTGAATATAAATTGTATTAATATCGTGTTGGCTTATTGGTTGGTTGGAATATGAATTCTGATCGAGTGAGTTGGCCACTGTTTGAGAAGAGTTTATAATCACCTGACACGATAAATTGACATGGTATTGTTTTAAATGTGGGTGAATGAAATAATTTTAACCAAAAATATAGTTTAATATAAAGAAAAGTTTTTGTAAACTATTTTAGCTAATATATGGTTGCTTGGTTGTTAGGAATGATAATATTAAATTATTATCATTATTGTGTAATAATTTAACTAGAAATTGAAAATATAACCAAAGGTTAAGGAAATAAAATGAAATTTATAAAATGAAATTTATAAATATGAATTATAAAAGTGATTTATTAATTGAAATATAATCAAATGGGAATTTGTATGAGCATAAACTATGCAAATGAATTATAGTTAAAATTTGATTTAAGCCAGAATTTGAAAATTTAAAACCCTGGAGATTTTGGAAGTATTTTGAAGACAAATAATAGCATTACGATTTTGGAAGTATTTCTAATAGGAAATTGCTTCAAATAACTTTTGGAAAGGGAAATAGCATTGAGCTCACTTCAGTAGCTGGAAAATAACTTCGGTGATGACTACAGCATCATCGATGTTCATTTTCGAATTTCTAAGTGATGGATTGCTGCCAAATTGATTTGTTTAAGAGAACTAGTTTGTTTTTGAAATTTCAAAGGAAATTTGTTGGGAATAAAAACCAGGATTGGTTTAAATTTTTGAGAGGTGTGATTTTGAGAAGTTGGAGATTTCAAAATGATTTGAAACCAAAAGCCGGGTGTTTAAAAATCCTGATGAGATAGGTTGTAAGGTTATAAATTAAGATGATTTTTAAATCAGGAAGGAAATATGAGCTTTGAATGTTGGAATTTAAATTTAAAGTGGAACGTTAAAAATGAAATGAACTTGGACTGATGAAGAAAATTGAATCGAATTGAATTAAATAAATCTGAGTTAAAATAAAATTGAATTGGAAGAAAATTCTGCTGAGTTATAGGTGATATTGAATGAAATTAGATCCTTACTTGAATAAATGGAAGTAAGTTGGATATGAAATAAGTTGGAATAAATGAATTAGAATAACTTATAAAAGAATTAAAAACCCATATAATAAAAATATGTTGGGTTATAAATAAGCGTAAATCTCGAGTTAAAAATAAAGATGAATATATTCAAGCCTAGAATGAATGGAAACGTGTAAAATAATAAATTGTGACTTATAAAACTGGAAAGTGGAATAGAAAACCCAAAATAAATATTGTTTGATTATTTGGAAAACGAAACAAAAATCAAAACTTAAATCATAAAATAAATTGAAATTAAGGAATTACATGAAGTGATTTATTTTTAGATTGAAAATCAAGTATAGAATTATAAAAAGGGGAGAACTAATTAGATAATAAATTAGTTAATGAAATATGTAAATGGAACCTAATGTAGTTAAATAAAAGCTGAATTTGTGAGTTAATATTGAAGTTTGGAAATGAAACTCGAGTTATAAATCAAATTCGACTTAAATCATTAGTGAAATAAATATAATTGAAAATGTTACCAAATAAAATGAAATTAGATTAAAGTAGGGATGGTTTAGTTGTAAATAAAACCCAGATGAGTGGGAATAAAATTGGAAATGGCCTTGTAATCGATTAATGAATTGAATCTGAAAATTTAAAATTTATAATAACTAATCAAATAAATTTGTAGATTGAGATGAGATTTGATTGAAATAGAATCAAGTTAAATTGAAAAGAAAAATTTATTTGTAAAATGAAATTGAGCTTAAGTATAAAATTTGAATAATCTGAAATAAATTAATTTAAGTTTAAAATTAGTGGAAGCTTGGCTTCGAGTAAGGGTAAAAGTCCTTTAAAGAAAAGCTTGGGTAAATTTAAATTGGGAAATGATTATCAATATATAAGCATGGAATGGTTCAAGCTTAATAAAATGGTCTCAAATGAAATGATGGCAAATATGGAATGAAACGTAAATGAATGGATCGTGAATAAAATTGAAATGGAGTGTGTCGAGCTAAATAAAATGGTTGTGAATGAATTAAAATAGAAGGAATTAAATAATAAATTGAGTTGGAATCAATTTAAAATGGTTATAAGCTTAAGTAATTGTTATTCGCTGAATAACGTCAAATTTACATAGAAAATTTGTCATTTTATCGTAAACGAAAGTAAATGTATTACAGAGGTGAATAGAATTGAATTTTAAATCAATTGGAATAATATGGGTTTGTTTAAAATTAAAAATGAATTGAATATAAGCAAGTGGGTTGTAAACCATGCAAATTGAATGAAAATGGTATAAGAATTAATTGAAAACAGTTGAATTAGTATTAAAACTATATAAATTGCTTACGGAAAATGTTTAGTGTGCATTGCTTTTCATGTGTTAACTATTGCAAATAAGTGAAATATTGTTATACTTCATATATATGGCACTTACATGTTTGAATTGAGTAAGTCCAGGTACCGGGAAGCCGTTTGGCTGGATTTTGGACACGCTAACTGCTAAATAAATAAGCCGCTTGCTTAAAAATGCTAAATAAAGGTACACCTACACAATAATAATAGGAAATATGAACCGTTTTTGTTTTTCCGACCGTGAGAGTCGATGTATATATATTTATATCTTTTGTCAGATTGCAAAAGCTCCTACGTACAAAGGAAACTCTGCCAAAAATTTTCAAAAATTTTGGGAGTTAGAAAATTTTTAAAGATTTTTTGAAATTTTTTTGTTAGCGACAAAACGATTTAAAATTGAAAATTGAAGTAAATTAGTGAATGAATAATTTAAAATAATACTATGAATCATTTATAAATGGACGATAAAATTTAATATTCAGAGTTGAAGATAAATTGAATTCATATGGAATTGGGAAAAATAATTAAATAGAAGTAGATATGAAAACCTCCGTAAGGAAATGTATAAAATGATTTTAAAAACTATGATCGGATATTATTGCTAAAAAGGATATGCAGGTATTATAAAGGGAAAGGGAAATTGGTTTTGATTTCAGATGATAAATTTGAATTGCCGACCAAAAAGGTATGTGTTTAAATTTCTATATGAAATTTGATTAGGTTTTTGATCTAGCCACTTGGTTTTTTGTTTTCTTTTGGAATTTGGAAGCCCGTAGAGGCCTTTTATAGATGTACCAAGCTAGCCGTGCAATGGAAACGCTGGCAAAATTTTTCGGAAATTTAGAGAGTTAGAATTTTTTTGGGAAAATTGTGATAATTTAAATTTTAATTTAAATTTACGTTTGAATAAATGAGGTAATAATTTTGTTGGAAACTATGGAAGGTTTTGGGAAGTTGGTTGAAATAATAATGGGTCTTTAATAAAAGATATGTAATGGCAATGTGATAAAACTGTTTGGTTTTGGAAAATAGTAATTTGTATTGAATCGTTCTTCTTAACTAGTAATTTCGAGAACGAAATTCTTTTAAGGGGGGAGGAATGTGACGACTTGGAATTTTTAGATGTTTGAAATCAAATTATTTAATTTATTTTAAATGTTTAAAAGTAAGTTTTTAGTTTAATTTAAAATATCACTATTTATTTGATAATTAAGTTATTAAAATTTAATAATTTAAAATTGGGTAAAATGTTGAATCTTCAGTTTTAAGCTTGTTAAAAATAATTTGAAGGCTTGTAAATTATATATATATATTTCCAAAGATAATAAAAGCTTTTGAATGGAAATTGGAAGTGATTCGTTCGGTTTTAAAAATATATCGTTTAAATTGACGTTTAAAAATAGCCTTCTGAGGCGCAGTCTCGGAATTCAACGAAACCAGTTCCATTGGATCCATAATATTGTATTATTATCGGATTTCAATTTTTGTTGCATTTGGAGTTGTTGTGTGAGCACACGGTAAATTAACACGCTTAAATTTATATCGAAAATTTAATATAATTACTCGATCCAAACAGATATCTTCTCCATACGATCGAATTATGACTCGAAACCTTTTTCTTTGTGTTAGGAATAGGGGTATAACATTATAAACGCCTGGGGGCATGCCTCGATAGGAATTTGAAATGTTGGGTTGCTTTTGAATTTTAATTTGATTTAAAATATTTATATCTTGGTCATCCTCAGTTGAATTATTTCACATCGTAACTTTCTCTTGTCATTTCGAAATTACCGTTTCTTGTTGATTAGAGCACGCCAGTATCTAATCATGTCTCCCATTTTCTTTTAAGAGCACGCTACCTTTATCTTCCATCACACACTTATCGTTCCTTTTACAATTACCTGTTCCTCTCTCGTTATTCAATTCGAGAAAATTTATTCCTTCACCGTCCTAAAATCGAAAATCAATTCGTATAAAATAAAATAGAGGAATTGACAGAAGACGTTTGGGCGCGATTTCACATCGCGGTGAACTTCGTGACTACATTGTCGTGAGTGGGTTAAGAGCTGCTCAATGCGAGGAAGAAGCGGATCGCGTGTAGGTGGAGTAGATCACATCGATCGGTTCTGCGAAGCTCGCGTTCGAAGGGAAGTGGGGATGAAGCGGATTTCGACTAGGGATTGGCTCGCGATGGCGTTCAAGGAGGCAGTGGTGTTCGGTGAAATTGAAGTCATGGCGCTCGAGATGGGGGGTAGCTATCGGCGCCGCGACATCGTCGCCACAGCTTGGGTTTAGGTCTGCTGCGAGTCGCGAGTTCGAAGGGAGGGGATCGACTGCATCGTCGATCGATGATCTCTGGATGTGGGCGAGGTCGCGTGAGATTTGAGCAGCTGGTGTCGACGTTGGAGCTAGAGAAGGCGCTTGCGGGGTAGCTAGCTCGATCTTGACATTGGTTTTAGTAGGAGGTAAATTCTATTTTTAATTTGAATACATTAAAATGTTTTTAAAATAGAGAAAATGTATACATACAGATCAGAAGATAAATATGTTTAAAGATTTATATAAATGTATGTAAATTGCAAAACAGAAATTTTCTATGTATGGACATGATTTAGAAGGTAGAAATTTAAAAGGGCAATATAGATTAATTTATAAGTGTAGGCATAGGTAGTTTCAAAAGAAAAATGAAGTAGATAAATACATACATAGATATTTTAATTTACAAATAATTTTTAAAATAATTTATTAAAGTGATTTATTTCTAAGTTAATCTATTTAATTATTTTTGTAAGTTAAATTGTATTTGTCCAGTACATCAGTTTAAATAAAATAATTGGTTAATTAAATTTATTTGGTGGCAATTTACCCTTCGAGTAGTTCAAATATTAATAAATCCTATAATGCTTGTACAAGGTCAAAAATAATGGAAACAAGCCGGGTTGGATCGGATTGCAAACTAAATCAAAGGTGAGTTAATCTCACTCACGTGATTGTTATTTAAATTTTAAATGGTTAAATTTAAATAATTGGTTGAAGTGTTGAACTGATTTGATGTGCTATCATGTAGTGTACAATATATCTTAGAATGATTGATTTCCCACATTTATATAGCTGATGAGACCCTATGCGCCGCATAATAGCGGATGATATTATATTTAATCCCATATACCGTGATATTCCACCTCGAAGTGGAATTGGTAATTTATATTGTGCTAACATCTGTGGTGCATGGAAACAGGTTGGAGGGATCCAACTAGATTCCTCAAAATTATTTATATTGTTTAATATTCTTTGTTATGCATATTCGATATTTTGTGATGAATATTATTGATAATCGGAATATTAACTGCTATAGTTTGCTTAAATATATTTCGATACGTTGAGTTATCAAAATATATAGAATTGGATTTTTGAGAAGAAATTAAAAGAAGAGAATTTGTAAGTGAAATAATTATAGAGAATTTAAATAAATTAAGAATGAATTGGATAAGAATATTAGTGGTTTTAAAATCCTAATAAATAAATTTCGTATATGAAAAGGGAATTTTGAATAAACAGAAAGATATTGAATTTTAAACTTCAGTGTTATTATTTAAGAGAATAAAGCATTTAAATTAAATTTATGATTTGAATTTTAAAAGGAATAAAGAAGAAATTAGGAAAATCTGAAATTTGTATATTTCAGTTAAAAGATCTAAAATCAAACGGAAAATAATAGTAATAATAATAAAGTCTATAATTAACGAATTTTGAAATCAATTGTGTAAGTAAAGAAATTTATTTCAAAATGGAGTAAATTGGAAATCAATTTGAAACTTGATTTAAGTGATTGAAGTTGGAACTTTAAAAGAGAAGTGGGACTTTGGAATTTATTAACTGGGTTTATAAAATAAAAGTAATATATCAGTGGATATTTGGAGAAATAAATTCACGATGGAAAGTTATTGAAGAAATGGAAAATTTGTTTAAAAATAAACAGTTATTTATTTTTAAAGGGATGTGAAGAGAAGTATATTTCCCTGGATAGCCAAGTACGTTTTCAAAGTAAATTTTTAAATATAAGTTAAAAGTTTAGATGTTGTTTTAAAAAGCATGTTTTAGAAAATTTATTCTTTCTAAACTTTTAAATTCTAAAGTAAGTATTTTCTTTTAGTCTATTATAGCAGTAATTATTTAAAAGTGACTTGGTATTTGTTTTTAAAGAGAAAATCTAGTTTTATCTTTTATAAAGTAGCCTCATTTTAAATATTCCTAATATATATATTTTTAATAAAGAATTGAAATTGTTTTCAATCTAAATGTTGAAATATATTTTATAATAAAGTGTTTTAAAGTTATTTCAAAAATCTAAAGCTTTCTACTTGGTATTTAAGTGGAAATAAATATTTGGGAATTTATTCCATAAGAAGAGTGTGGGTTGAGAACTGTTTTCAAAAGGGTTGAACATGGAAATATATCTTGCGAAGATATTTTGAGGTTAATAAACAATTTGTGAAATTATTTATTGTTTGATGGTTGTTGTGAATGTAAATTGATAGTTAAATAACCGACTATCAATATTGGCCAAATGTGCTGATCGTTTCGAAGAAACCGAGATCGGGATTAATTTCTTGAAAACCACTTTGATCCAGTTTGTACGTTTTCGTAAGGAAGACGAGTTTGGATTCGAAGATGGAGCAGTGAAGTGCAAGGGCTAGTCGCTACTAATCGTGAGGATATTTCCAAAGTGGATGTAATAGGAATAGTTCCTTCGGTTCCGTTCGAACCCGGGACAGACTTGTATGGATGAATGCTTTCAGAACATCGTCAGGTGGACGATGAGCATTCTAAGTGAAACGTTCTAAAAGGTAACGCTTAGCCTCAAGCCTCATAAACTGGGAATGACTGAAAATCAGGGGTTATGCTGCAAGGCTAGGTCGGTAGCACCCATTTCAGGGTGAGGTCATCCCTGTCTAGATGTCCCTTTTATTGCTGCTTAGTGGTGCGATTTTCGATCACAATCGTGGGGTGATCTTACTTGGGATTATCCAGTAAGGGGTAGTCCCGGTCTTATGTTGCAGGGTGTCGGGCGTGATCCTCAGTACAGTGATTTAGGCCACATACTGTGATAGGTGGTACTCCAGTGCCTAGTCATTAGTTCGAAATCCATTCTCCCTACGTGCCTTTTACGAGGTTTGTTTGTATTATCCTCTTTGTGGCTAGTAGCTGGAATTTAATAGATGTTACAATTTCGGCTATTTTACTAAGTATTTGTAAATAGACCCAATTATAATATTAAAGCATTTTAATGAAAAATGTTTTAGCTATTGTAAGGTAAAACCCGACATGTTTATTTGTGGCGTGGTTTTACAAGATGATTTTATTTTCTGAAGGATTTTGAAACTTTAATAATCAATTTGAGTATGATTTCTCACGCTGGTATTCCAGACTGACTCGAGTGTTATTTGACTATAATGCTCGGGCCAGGCCGAGTATTATAGAATACAGGATATGTTGCTGTTGAGCTTAGGAGACGAGATGGATGGCGATACATACTTCCATACTTGATTTATATTCCACTATATATTCAAATGTGTGAGGACATGTTATGATTACTGTCTAATTGTGTCTTATGTGATTGATGTACTCTGATGATGTAATGTATAAACAGATATATTTGCTTTTGTGTAAAGATCATTTATTATCTATTATATTTTATTCCGCTGCGATGGTTAAATTCTGATGTTGTTTTCTATTTTTCATCTTACATCTCTTCTTCTTTAACCCAAACGGTTCGTATTGTCGTTCATCTTGAGTTGATTGATGTAAAATAGTGTTGAGTCGAGGGGTATGGATTTGCGGGCTGTTTCATAGCTAGAAGGAAAAATAGGTTGAAAGACATGTATGAACCATTATTTTAAAACCATATACATTTCAATTTAAATATTTTATTTACTACATTTTAAATATTTTATAATATGATGAACAGTCATTTGATTCAAATTTGTTAGTTCGAAGTAAACAATATTTAAAACATTTTTAAATTATTTAGACAAGTAAAATAAATGATCAAAATATTCTATATAATATACTTTATCAAAATACTTTTATAACTCGATGTCTTGACAAGTTTACTTCCATTTCTGTAGACTCTGGCCATGCATTAATCAGGCGCAAAGCTAGAATTCTCCAGGTACTTCGTAGATTTATTTTAACACGCAGTGAAAATACTTGAAAAAAACCTTTTAAAAACAGATATGGAAAGTATAATCCAAACAAATCGACCAAATTAAAACATTAGTTTAACCATGGATTGCAGATACACAATTGTTACGCTTGGATCCCTAGGAAACAATCCGTATCCGTAAGCTTTCTCAGCCCTGCGAGTTACGCCATGATGACTAGTAGAATGCAGGATACATAATAGTTACGCCTAGATCCCCTAGGAAATAATCCGTACCCCTAGTCCGTCTCAGCCAGGCAGTTTCGCTACTAATGCGACCTACATAGATTGTAGGATACATAATGGTTACACCTGGATCCCCTAGGACACAATCCATATCCCTAGGCCATCTCAGCAGGCAGTTGTGCTATGCAGTCGCGCTAGTAAGACCATGGAGATCGCCATGGAATTTAATGGACACTCGAGTATAATATCCGAAAAGCCCAACTCAGAGAAAATAATATCGATAGAATGAATCCACAGTGTGGCCATAAAGCGGATATCAAGCAGAAGGCACTTTCCATGTCTTTACTTTGAAAATATGTATCATATAGTTCCTTTCAAAATTACTTTCAAATATCATACTTATATAAAGTCTATTATATATAAGATTTCAATTCAAATCGAATATTTTCCAAATCAATAGTATATCAGATCACACTTACATAGACTTCGATTATATAAGATTTCAATTTACAAGTTGAGTACCTTTACCAATCAATAGTTTTCAAATCACTTCATACTTATACAAATCAATTTTATAAAAGTTCGATAACTCCCAAATCAAATTATTTAATAAGGTTCTCAATTTCAAACCATTTCAATATCAATTCAGTTTCAAAATCATATATGATTTCGCCAGATCATTTCTTCCTAATAACATATATTCAGTTTCAAAGTTTCTTAAAACAATAGATTTAGAAAATAATCCAAATTTCCAAATCAACAAAATTTATATCAAAAAAATTCACTTCCATTTCAAACATATATTCACTTTCAAAAAAATCATAATACTTCCAAAGTTATAAATCTTTCCAAACCAAAATACTTAAAATCATTACACTTTGAAAATCATAACCTTTCGAAATCATACATTTAAAATCATAAAACATTCCTTTAATTATTTAAATTTCACAAATTTATTCAATTAAACCCAAATCTAAAATTTCCAATTTTAATTTAATTCAAACCATCAGTTTCAATTCAATTTAGTTTTTCCAACAAAACCATTTCAAACATTATCAACTTTCAAATAAAGATTTGATCCATAAAATAAACTATTCAATCTTTAATATATTTCAGAGCTTAAATATACCATATTCCAAACCTAAAATTTTATGATTTCATATATCTCAAATTTTTCTTCATTATTACTTAGTTTTGAAATATTCATTTCATAAATCCATCATTTTTAAATTAACTCAAACTACAAGTAACGAAATTTCCTTTCATACAAATATAAACTTCATATATTCATTTATCAAAATCAATTATCATTTCAAATTCACATTCTTTATCAAAATAAAGATTAAATCATTTCCAAAACATTTCAATCATCAAAATATCTAAAATTAAGTTTAAAACTATCTCTTTTTAAAACCTTCAAAATATTTATTTCTATATGGGAAAAATCAAATTTACCATTGGAAAGATTATTATTCTATATATATACTTTATTCAAAACATTTCAAATCTATATTTCATACCAGTATAATTCAAAATAGTCTTATTTATTTCAGTCAACAAATAGTTTCAAACTTATACAAAATCATATTACTTTATACATTAATCATACTAAACTAAACTTATATTCTTTATCAAATACCCTATACCTTTCAAAATTTCTTAGCTTTGAAAAGTTAACCTTGATTTGGAAGTGCCGGAACCTTCAAAATAGTCGAATTAATCATATTTTAAATCCTAGAGTAGGAAATCACCAACAATCAGTAAACCAATTCCAAAAGATAGGGTTATACCGAAAAAAATCTGAATCTCGAGGACTGAACACCGGCTTACTTTTATTCATTTCATATATATATATATATATATATATATATATATATATATATATATAACTTTCAAATATCAAACCATACTTCAAAATCTGAAACCAAAATTTGGTTACACGAAATCACTCGCATAGAAAAGCTACTAGAGTGGCCTCTCCCCCACTCAGAAACTTGAAAATCAATGTCAATGATGCATGCATTCATCACCGAAATTATTTTCCAACGACATAAGTGGTTTCTGGACTTTTATTTTCCTGAAACTTCTTTGAAATCTCTTCCAAATCATTGGAATTCATTTGAATACATTTAAAACATTTCTTATTCATAAAATCTATTTAAATCATATTATTATTATTATATATTTTCCAAAACCTTAAAACAAATTTCAAAACACCGGAGTTCGATTCCTCGAAATTCAAATTCAAAACCCTTCAGTTATAAATCCTTTTTAAATAAATCTAATTCTTATAAATTTTCAAAATCTCAAATCCTTTCAAAGCAACAAATTTTCATTTTTAAAAGGTATATAATCCTTATTGAAAACATTTACTTTTATAAAATGTGGTCATCCTTATCAAAATAATAATTTCGATATATGCACAATTTCAAAATACAACCAAACACAAATTTTCGAAGAATGATTGAAGGATGGATTTCAAAACAAACAGATATTTAATTTTAGAGGAACTCTAATCAAATAGAATCCTGATTCGAAGATAAACTCGAACAAAGATAAGATAATTTTATTACCAAATAGAAGATGGATAAGCCTATATAAATCACGGGTGACCTTAACCGAGTCAATTGTGACTTCAGGAACATAATCAATTCGAAAATCTAAGGCAAATCGACATTCAATCACCATAGATAGAATCCAGGTAGAGCAGGAGATAGATAGCATCGTAAATCGAGGATATAGAAATCTCCGGTGAATCAATGCCAATTGTAAAGGAGTTTCACCTCTTTATAAATCATTCAAAGATTTTGCGAAATCACCGATCTTTATAGAGGTCATTCAAAGTGGAGTTATGGAATGCTCCAAAATCAAAAGGATAAAATTAGGGAAGAAAAGACTGGATTTTAGAATAAGTAGGAGCGTTCCAAAGTTCAACGAATCCAATCGATAAGAATCCTAACCAAGAGATTACTAAACAAGATGGATACCGAAGGGATGAAGTTTAGAAATATCTTGATTTCAAAATAAGAAAAATTTATACCAATATAATCTTTGAAATCCTTTAAAATCATTTGGAAATCATTTTATACTTCAAAATACGTTCTCTCACAAAGAAATGAACCTGAGATTGATTTCGCCCATTCTAGGGTATTATTACCCTATCTCTAATGAGTTTTTGCTCAGGCTAAGGTTAGCCTAAAACCAAAGCTCTGATACCAACTGTAACAACCCGATATTTTCAGCCATCCGCATCCACACATGCCGGTCTTGAATTGCTCAAAATACCGCATTGTAATAAAATTTGGAGGAAATGAAATGCAATCACAGTATCACAGACACAAAAATATTAGAATACTCGCAGTGGAAATTAAAATATCATAGTAGTTCATGAAGCTACTATAACAAACTCTCAAAACATAATACATAATATCAGTCTGGAAAAACCACATACAGTAGAAATATCAAATACATAGAAGTTTATAAATACCAGAGCTAAAACAGAACAACTGAAACTGAACGGAAGCAGATAACAAGACAAGAGGAATCTCCAGCGATTCCCAGCTCCAGAAAAGAAATCCAAAGCTAAGTTATAAATACTCAGGCTGAGCCGAGCGTACAGTAAAACACAAAACACTCAAGTCAGGACATATATATATACTTATATAATGTAAACCAACTCAAGTGAACTGTAATAAAGATACAAGTAACTTAGAGGGTCCTGGGACCGCCCATCCTCTAAGGATCCGTTAAACTATAAATTAAATAAATCTCGTGGTTAAAATTCAAAAATGTTATTTCATACTTATAAATCAAATATCAGTTTCAAAATTCAATATCATTTCAGATTCATTTCAAATATCAAAATATCATATGTTTCCATAACCACATTCATTATATTTAATTTAAATATCCTTCCAAGTCACATTTCAAAATGGTTTATATTTCAAATCAAATTACTTCATTTAAACCATTAAAATTTGAAGTCATTATATTTAAAATCAAATATTTAATTCCCAAAATTTTAGCCCTTTCAAAGTTTCATTTATTCACTTAAATTCATTAAAAAAAGTGAAAATTCAACTTTCACAGCACTTAGAAAATGCTACATAAAGTTATGTTTAAAACAGTTCAATTTAACAAAAGACAACATTTAAAAATGCTGTAATAGGGTCACTTTAGTTCAAATAAACCTTAGTTAAATTTAGCAACTACAGCACTTACAAAGTGCTATAATAGCCCTTAATTAAATTTAGTCATTTAGTTCGTTTCTATCAACTACAGCATTTACAAATGCTGTAATATCCTTTACATTAGAAATAATAGCATTTCAAAAATGTTGTTAATTAAATTTTGAATATTCACTATACTTTCATAAACAATTAAATTTTTATTTAAATCATTTTTAACTTATGAATCATACATTTTCACTTTTTAAAACAATCATTTAATTATCCTTATATTCATTATTTTATAAATTTAAATATTCACTCAAAAGTCAACATTTAATAATAATTCACATATTAAATTCAAGCATTAAATTTCAATTCATTAAATTAAATTTTTAACTTAACACTTAGGTTTAAATTGTCAAATATAACCTATTTTTCATCTTATTTAGTTAACTTAAAATTCAGTTTTAAACAAAATTCACAAATTTCCAATTTAAGTTATATTTCAAAATTAAACTTAAATATTCATTTATTTCACATTTTAATTTATTCAAAAATCATTAATATATTATAAAATCATTTTAAATTCATTTTAGTTCAAAATATCATAAATTTATCATATTTTCATATTTAATTTAAATTCCATTTATAACCAAATCAAAATTTCCAAGATAACTTATATTTCAAATTTCTAACTTTACCATTAATTTATTTCACTTATAAATTTTGGAAAAATCAATAATGCTTTATAAAAATCATTTTTAATTAAGTTTTAAATCAAAATATTATCATATTTACGTTTCTAAAATACCTTAAAATTTTAGAAAAATATACTTTTACTACGAGTCTGTATATCATTTTCTAGCCTAGGTAAAGTGATACGGATAATATATCATTTCAATCCGTAATTTGCAAAGAAAACCCCGGTTCTATCATTTCAAACCCTCAATACCAAGTAAACTGAAATAAATAAAAATCGTTCAGCCCTATCATTTCAGCCCATAACGATTCTTCCCTATTCTAAAGTCCGTTCGGGTATGTATCATTTCAACCCATAGTGATTCTAATCTAAAGGGAACTTGCAGTGTGATAAACTGATACAAATTAACAGTATAACATTATATAACAGTAACATATGGTATAACAGGTGTTTAAGCATGGTTGAACATCATATGATCATAAAATAGTAGATATAATATGGTGATGCATTTACAGATTCAAATGTGATCGGTTTACTAATCATATAAGTATAAAACTATCTGGTGAGAATAACTCACTTGTATAAGCTGGAGATGACAAACAGATGCACAAACAAAGAACTTCAAAGGCACGATAACACGGCGATGATTTGATAGTGATGAGAGCCAAAGCTAATTGCCTTGTTCAATTATCAAACACAAAACAATTACAAACATGAATTTTCAACCAAACTATTTCAAAACAATGCTAGAAATAAACATGTAACACAAAGCTAACGCTTTTGCACTTGCATTCAACATCATATGCTTCAACTATGGACTGGAAAAGCACTGTAATGGGATGGTTTTGAATCAGGTTTGGATCAGTTTTGGATCAGGTTAAGGTCATATAAGTCGACCATAACAATATACGAAGGAGAAGAGGCATATGTGTGCATAGATACACAAATTCAAGGCAAATACATGGATTTCAAGGCCATCAAAGGTCTCGTCCAAGCATGGATGGACAAGGTCAGGTCTCGTAAGATCAACTACAGGTGTTGCAGAAGTCTAAGGCTCAGGTTGTGGCTGGTGGTGGTGGTGTATGGGTCGGCCAAAGCATGATTGGAGTGGTGGAGACAAGGGGAGTTCGGCTATGGTTGTATATGTGAAGTTTTTGTGCATTTTTAGGTGGATCTTCAACATAGGATGGCTCGGCTCAGGAATGGCAGTGAAGAGGAGGGTATGGTGGCTAGAATAGGTGATGGTGGAGGCGGCCAAGGAGATGGAGGTGGCAGGCCTAACACAAAGAAGATGGAGCAAGTGCAAAAATTACAACAAAACAATAAAAAGTGAAAAGAAAGAAGAAGTTTTTACCAAAATTCTTGTACAGGAGATAGCCAAATTTTTTTAGGGTTAAGAAGGTTTTATTTCACATGAAAAAATAAAGAGAAAGTCGACTGAAGCAAGGAGTAAAGGCAGCAAATGAAGTGGTGTTGATTGATAATGAAAAGGTGGAGTGAATATGAAAAGACTAGGAATAAAAAGAGTCACAAACTTTTCATATTTCCATATTTTCTTTTGAAATTTTAAATACCAAAAAAATACGTATAAATAAAGGTAATAGCATGAAAATATAGTAAATAAGCAAAAATAAATAAATAAATATTAAATAAATATAATTAAATTAGGAAAAATAGCAAAAATTGTAAACTAGACTTAAAATTTTGAGAATAAATGCAATAAATTTTAGAAAATTTTTATGTACCTAAAAATACTTATAAATAAAGATAAAAACATAAAAATAAAATTCATGCATAAAAATAAATAAATAAATTTTAAATAAATATAATTAAATGAAGAAAATAGCAGAAAAATGGAAACTAGGCTTTAAAATTGAAAATAAATACACTAAGCTTTGGAAAAATTATAACATCGCTTTAAAAACGTTATAAAATAAAAAATATATATAATATGTCATATAACATATATTAGAACATGATTTGAAAAATAAAAATATTATTTATATAAATTAAAATAGATAATTTTATTAAATAAATCAATTTACATACAATATTGTAAAAAGCATAACTTTCACAATATAAATCGGATTTCAACGAAACAAAAATTAGTATTCTTGAAATTTAATATATTTTCATAATAAAAGATAAAATTAAAAAATGAAAATATTTAAATTTTAAATTTAAAAGTCAAAATTTGACCAGATTGACCAAAAATCTACTTTTTTGGAAATATCCAATTTATTCAGGTTTGAAACTATAATTCACACATGAATCAAAATATACTTTTAAAATAACAAAATTTATCAATATAATAATGTTTTTTTATCAACCATTCAATTTAAAATAGTTAAAATAAATAAATAGAAATTATCACAAAATACTAGGTTGTTACATAATCCTTGATCAATAGGAATTCCATTCTCATTCCTATACATTTTCTATTTTTCTTGCATTGTGGTATTTTGTAAGCTAAATCCCTTGTGTTTTCCAAAATCTAAAGTATTGAGATTGAAATATTTACTCACTTTAGGCTGCTAACCTAATTTTCTCATTAACTTTCAGATTTATTTTAGGTCTATCGCTAGTTAAGTGTTCCTATAATTTTTTTTATTTACTTTGCTTTTTAACACATGTTAACTAGTTTAAATCGTATCCATAAAGCCTACATAGTAATCCATATCATCCACTTCTCTATAACTATGTAAGATAACTAATGACTATAATCCAAGAACTCCAAAGGAAAATTTTATTGGAAGTTTCCATTTACTACCAGTTAATATAAATGGGGTTGAGATCCTAACACTCCTTTCTAAATTAAGATAGGTTATCTTTAATATTTCTTTCCATTGCTGCCATTTTCATAATTTTCTCATTTTCCGGCCTTTCATAAATGGTCCATTTATTGCTTCAATTAATATCCATAGCATTTGATCATTATTGTTAGAATTTGACCATTTCCAATCGATCCTTCTTCAATGTTTTTAACGTTCCTTAGGTTTCCAAAATCCAATCATTACTCAATTTTCTTTCTTCCACAAATGCAATATCAAGCTTCCTTAATCAGTCCCTATTAGATTACTTTTCCTCTAATTATTTACAAGTCTATTGCCGATTAGTTTAGTAATTAACATCCATAAATCCTAATCCATCAATTACTAATTAATACACATATAGTCATAATCTATGCTATCTATATATATTTTAGTCGTGTAGCATAGCTATACGATATCTATATCTAACTACTAATTCTATAACTAGAATACTCATTTTCATATTTTAATTCATCAAAGCTTTCCTACCTAAAAACATTACTGTCATAAATTAACCACAATTATGACTATCGATTTGTTTGAAATTATAAGAAATAAATTTATTTTATTATTGTTGAAATAGCCAGTGTAAATTATGAAAAGGAATATCCATCCTTTACAAATCTCTTTCTTTTTTAGTGCATTCATTGTTACTTCAAACAATGCACTTTTTATATGTATTTTGGAACTGGATAATTATGGAAACTACGTGGAAATTGCTCCATAATTAAAATATAGAAATTCACATTCTATAGGCAACCTAATTCATAACCCATTTATAGATTTGGAATATCTTTACACTTCACCAACTTTGTAACGACCCGAAATTTGACTACTTGAATTTGTGGATATTTAGTTAATTTTAATATTCAAAATATGGTTTATGACTAAAATAAAGCTTTTTTAATTACTAAAGAGTAGTGGTGGGATAGTTTTCAATTTTTTTTACCAAATTAAATAATTTGTAGAAAAATAAAAAAATGTGACCGAAGAACTTATCCAAAATTTCGACCTTCCCACACTTGAAAGTTGTCGGAAATGTTGCTCATCTTTGTGCACCATACATACACATATATAAGAGTTCATTAACTAGATAATAATACACTTATAAATAAACTATCTTATGTTAATTTGGATTAGTAAGTGATGTGACAAAACATAGTTTTGTAAATAATAAACTTATGAGTGTATATATATATATTGTCACATCATAGGTTATATATATACATAATTTATTTTCATAAACGACCCGTATTTTTACGGATCGAAGGATCGTAGAATTGTTGTTCGTAAGTCTTAAGTCGAAAGTCTTAAGTCGAAAGTCTTAAGTCGTAAGGCTTAAGTCGAAAGTCTTAAGTCGAAAGTCTTAAGTTGTAAGGCTTAAGTCGTAAGTCTTAAGTCGTAAGGCTTAAGTCGTAAGGCTTAAGTCGTAAGTCTTAAGTCGTAAGTCTTAAGTCGAAAGTCTTAAGTCGAAAGTCTTAAGTCGTAAGGCTTAAGTCGTAAGCCTTAAGTCGTAAGTCTTAAGTCGTAAGCCTTAAGTCGTAAGTCTTAAGTCGTAAGCCTTAAGTCGTAAGGCTTAAGTCGTAAGTCTTAAGTCGTAAGTCTTAAGTCGTAACTCTTAAGTCGTAAGTCTTAAGTCGAAAGTCTTAAGTCGAAAGTCTTAAGTCGTAAGTCTTAAGTCGTAAGTCTTAAGTCGTAAGTCTTAAGTCGTAAGTCGTAAGTCGAAAGTCTTAAGTCGTAAGTCTTAAGTCGTAAGTCTTAAGTCGTAAGTCTTAAGTCGAAAGTCTTAAGTCGTAAGTCTTAAGTCGTAAGTCTTAAGTCGAAAGTCTTAAGTCGAAAGTCTTAAGTCGTAAGTCGTGGGTCGTAAGTCGTGGGTCTTGATGAGTCGTGACCGACTTAAGGGGGCATACAAGTTAAGGATTTCGGCCTATAAATAGGAGTGCCTATCTTCATTTTTGGAATCCGGATTTTGAAGCGACGAAGTGCTGCCATTTTGAGAGCTCGACTACAACACTTCTTCACTTCTTTTCTCCACTTTAATCCTGTGCTTCCATTCATCTAGATTAAAGATCAAATCGAAGATCCAAGAGTCAAAGTTGAAGGTCTACATCCATCGAAGAGAGATTTCATCGTTTGAAGGGAAATCTTGTCGGATCAAGCTAGATCCTTTGCTGTCCAGATCTGAAGTTGTTATCTTTTGAGGTGTTTAGGTGATTCGGTGAGTGGTAGTTATCTCTCACACGGACCAAAGGAGTATATTGGATCGGTGGCTTGTTTATGTGTTAAAGATAGAGATTTCTTGCATTTTCCTTAAGTCTGCATGTAGATCCATTATCTATGAAGTTTTGGATACCCATTTTGCTACATGTTAACTTATATAAGTTTATTCATCAAGTTTTAGAGATATTTACTTATGATTCATACTTGTTAGATTTGGACATTTTAATTACGAAATTGCCATTCTTGTATAATTGCTTATTAGATCTTGTTTGAATGTTTGACTGCTTGGATTAATGATTGATTTGATTGATAGATTGTTGCAAATTAGCTAATAGTTGATTTGGACAAGTTGGTCGAAGATGATTCAAAAGCTAAGTGGAGAGGCTCTTGAGTGGTGAAAGTCGCTTGTGGCATATGAAGCGGATGTTAAAGTTCACATGGATAGATTCGATGATGATGGACTTTGCTATGATGCGATGAAGCAAAGCATGATGTGAGATAGCCTTGATTTAATCCAGACGGGATCATCCCAAGCATGTTGATAACTCGATGATGCTGTTCGAGTTGGTTAATAATGGTGGGCTCGAGAGGCGCTTGGGCTAGTATGAGAATAGTCGTTGAGGAGGATGGCGAGGAGGCTGAGATTTCATCGTTGTTGATGGTTCTAGCATGCTCAAAGCAAGAGTACGTTGGGCAGATTCGATAGTCCCAAACACGGGCTGCGACGACGTGCTAGTACTCTGGGTAGTTGCGAAAATTCCTAGGCACGGGCTGTGATGACGTGCGGAGTTGTGTCTAGAACCGGGGTTGCCATTAGCCCTTGACTGACTGAAAGAATGTGCCGATCATTCAATTAACGATGGTATCAAGGCAATGATAACAATGATAGCCAGGGTCATGGATGTTTGGTTGTATTGTCACTCGGTCTTAAGAGCGATGTTTTGTGGGTGCTTATCTGATCTTGGTTTAGGCCTTGGTGGTTTGTACTTGGAAAACATCGACCTTGACTCGAGTGATAATTGCTTTACTTTAATTGTCTGCTTTGCTATGTTTGTTCTGCTTATGTGTCTGGGGGCTATCACTGTAGAAAGAGGTGGAGTGGGATGGTTGGGTTCCTATTCCTTTGTACCCTTTATACTCTTTTGGTATGTTTGATAGTTGATTTACTGCTCACTAAGACTTTTGTCTGACTCAAGGTTTTATGTTTAACTCTTATTACCTTGGGCTGTTCATCCATGTTGGGATGGGCAGACTAGGTAGCAGGTGACAGGTGCTGTTCTTAGTGACTAACGCTGTTGATGACGAAGACGAGCAGGAGGCTTTTGCATATTGTTTTCTTACTATATGTACTGGGTATTCCGCTGTTTGTATGATTCTCTGAGTGTTATGTAGTAAGGCTTAATGTATTGGCTATTCAGATGTTTGTATCAAATTGTTATGAGCTTATATGATGAGACTTCTGTTAGAGCTTCACTATGTATACTTTCTATTGTATTTTATCCACGCGCTATGAGTCATACGATAGACTATTCTGTGTTTACCTTATCCTAACGATCATCCGTGGCTGCCTGGCACACTTTATAACGTATTATTTCCTTGTATGATGCGGGAGTCATGGGTGGTCGTCACATTTGGTATCAGAGCTTTGGTTAATTGATTTTAGCCAACGCTCGTTGACGTAACTACGTATGAGAGACGTAATTGTAATTTTGATGGATGATTACTATATATATAATATAGTAGCTTAGAAGGATTTGAACTTCTTATGCAGTTGTTTCTCAGGGTATATTAATCATTTCTTTTCGATATTAGGAATGAGTCGAGGAGGAAGACCAGCTGCTAGGGGAGGCCATGCTGTTGAGGGGGCTGCTGATTATGCTTCTATGTTCGAGGCTATGATGACTTCGATCATGAGAAGGATGCCAGCTCCGAGGCCATCGGTAGATGTTGAAGTTCAGGTTCAAGCCCCAAGACCATTGGATTTTGCTAAGCTTTGTAAGGACTATACTGCTCTTGGAGGAAAGGTTTTCTTGGGAACAGAATCAACCATAGAAGTCCAGAGATGGATAGATGCTTGTAGAAGGATCTTTGGTGACTTGGGAATTGAGGATGTGACTAAGAGGAAGCTTGCATCAAGACAGCTTCAGGGAAGAGCTTCTGATTGGTGGAACTCTATCACCATTGATACTCCAGAGGAAGAGATCACTTGGGAGCAATTCCAAGTCAGATTTGAAGCTAAGTTCATTTCTACAGCTCAGAAATCTATTTTGTTTAAGAAGTTTGTGGAGCTCAAGCAAGGTGGAAGACCAGTTCTTGAGTATGTTTCTGAGTTTGAAGCTTTGTCCAAGTATGCTCGGTCATATATTGAATCCCCTTATCAGAAGAATGAGAAGTTTGTGACAGGCCTGGACAGTTATCTTGGGAGGCAGTTGGTGGATCATTTGGACGATCCGTTTGAGAAGCTTGTGGAGAAGGCTCTCAGGCATGAGAATCTGTTTCCTAAGGAAGGATCTGTTGTTGTTGTGACCAAGGAGCAAGGTGGAAACAAGAAGAGGAAGCAGCAGCAGCAGAAGGGTAAGAATGGTCAAAAGAAGCCGAAGGGTGAAGTGACCTGCTACAATTGCCAGCAGAAGGGCCATCTCTCCAGGGATTGTAAGAATCAGAAGGCGCCGGCGAAGTGCCACAACTGTGATAAGCCGGGGCATTTCAGGAAGAATTGTCCAGAACCGAGGAAGGACAAGCAGATTGTGCAAGCTTATGCTTTGGGGGCTGTTCCATCATCTTCGAAAGCTCCTACTGCAGAAGAGAAGGGGAAGAGTGTGGTGGTTCAAGGTACTCTTTCCATTTGTGGTGTTCCAGTTAGAGTGTTGTTTGATACTGGGGCGTCGCATTCCTTTGTTTGTAGTGAACTTGTAGGCCGGTTGGGTTTGGAACCGGATATTGTTGATAGACCATTGGTTGTGACTAATCCAGTTGGGGGTTCGTCATGTTTGTGTATGATATGCCGTGGTCTAGTTGTATCGAGTCATGATTGCTCTTTTGTTTGTGATTGTTTTGTTCTGAACTTTGCGGTGTTCGGAATTGTTTTGGGTATGGACTGGCTTAGGAAGTATGCGGCAAGGGTTGATTGCAAGAGGCTGGAGGTGACAGTCGAGAATGTGGAGGGTCGAAAGGTTGTGATACGATGTAAGCATGAAGAAGGCGTCTTCATGAGCTTCATGTATTCGCTGGTTGTTCCACGGGATGGACGGTCATCGGTGCCTATCGTGAATGGATTTAAGGATGTCTTTGACGAGGTCAAAGGGTTACCGCCGCATAGAGAGATCGAGTTTCGTATCGATCTAGTTGAAGGAGCCAGACCTGTTGTGATGCCGCTTAGGCGAATGGCGCCTAGGGAACAGAAAGAGTTGAAGGTGCAAGTTGATGACCTTTTACAGAAAGGATTCATTGAGCGTAGTGTGTCCGAATGGGGTGCACCGGTTGTGTTCGCAACCAAAGCGGATGGATCGTTGAGTTGTGTGTGGACTATCGTGAGCTGAATAAAGTGACTAAGAAGAACAAGTATCCGTTGCCGAGAATAGATGACTTGTTTGATCAGCTTCACGGAGCTAAGGTGTTTTTTCAGATGGATTTGGCAACGGGATTTCACTAGTTGAGAGTGGCAAAGGATAGTGTGTCGAAGACTGCTTTTAGGACACCATCCGGTTTCTATGAGTGGCTGGTAATGCCATTTGGATTGACCAATGCACCAGCATATTTTGTGGATCTTATGAATAGAGTGTTCAGGTATCAGTTAAACAAGTTTGTACTTGTGTTTGTGGATGATATTTTGATTTATTCCAAGACTGAAGAAGAGCACAAGACGCATTTGCGTATTGTTTTGGAAATCTTGCGAAAACATCAGCTGAGGGCTAAGTTTTCGAAGTGTCACTTCTGGAAGAGTGAAGTGAGGTTCTTAGGCCATGTTATCTCTGGAAATGGAATAGCGGTTGATCCCGCTAAGGTGGCAGCAATCCAGGATTGGGTTAGACCTAAGAATGTATCTGATGTGAGAAGTTTTCTTGGATTAGCAGGATATTATCGTCGGTTTATCAAAGACTTTTCCAAGATAGATGCACCATTAACAGGGTTGACGAAAAAGAACCAAGTGTTCAAATGGGATGCTAAGTGTGAGCAAGCTTTCGGAATCCTGAAAGAGCGATTGACAAGTGCTCCTGTTTTGGCTATTCCAAGTGGAAATGATGAGATGGTGGTTTACACCGATGCATGTGGTACTGGACTTGGAGCAGTGCTAATGCAGAAGGATAAAGTTGTTGCATATGCAGGTCGACAACTGAAGCCACATGAAAGGAATTATCCGACTCATGATTTGGAGTTAGCGGCGATTGTATTTGCTTTGAAGATGTGGAGACATTACCTATTGGGAGTTCGATTTGAGTTGTTTACAGATCATAAGTCATTGAAGTATCTTTTCTCCCAAAAGGATTTGAATCTTCGACAGAAACGATGGTTAGAGTTTTTAGCATCATATGATTTTGGTGTAGCCTATACTCCGGGAAAAGGTAACGCAGTGGCAGATGCGTTAAGTCGAAGACATGCAGGTTTGGGAGCCATGTTTTCAGAATGGAAGAGTCTTGAGTATTTGGCTGGATTTGACTTCAGGCCTAGATGTGAATTGGAACCTGGGATGTTGACTAACTTATCGATAAGACCTACTCTAGTGGAAAGAATTGGCGAGAGCCAAAAGCAAGACGATAAGCTTGTCAAGATTATCCGTGATTTGGAATCTGGATTCGACCCAGAGAAGGATAAAGGATTCGAGGTCGATCAAGAGGGTTGGCTTCAGAAACAAGGACGACTGGTTGTTCCCGATATAGATGAATTGAGAAATGAAGTTTTGAAGAAAAGTCATCACTCAAAGTTGACAATTCATCCAGGTGGAAATAAGATGTATCGGGATATAAAGAAAACCTATTACTGGGAAGGTATGAAGAAGGATGTTGGAAATTTTATTTCCAAGTGTATGAACTGCCAGTTGGTAAAAGCCGAACAGAAGAAGCCAAGGGGATTGCTTCAGCCATTAGAAGTTCCTACATGGAAGTGGGAGCAAATATCGATGGATTTTATCGATGGACTACCTAAAACTAGAGCAGGAAATGAAGGGATTTGGGTCACCGTAGATCGTTTGACTAAGAGTGCAAGATTTATTCCTGTTCGATCAACTAGGACTGCATCGAAATTGGCTGAGTTGTATGTTAAGTGGATAGTTCGATTCCATGGTATTCCAAAGAGTATAGTGAGCGATCGAGACCCATTGTTCACTAGTGGATTCTGGAAGAGCTTCCAGGAAGTTTTGGGAACTGAATTGTGTTTGAGTACAGCTTATCACCCCCAAACAGATGGTCAGACCGAGAGAGTCAACCGAGTTTTGGAAGATCTTCTCCGAGCATGTGGTTTGGACTTCGGAGGATCATGGGAAGATCATCTTCATTTGGTGGAATTTTCATATAATAACAGTTACCAGTCAAGTATTGGTATGGCACCATATGAGGCATTGTATGGAAGACCGTGTAACTCTCCGACATGTTGGTTGGAAACTGGAGAAAAGCTGATACTTGGGCCCGAAATGATTCGACAGACTTCAGATTGTATAGAGACCATTCAGCGACGAATGAAGGTAGCCCAAGATCGTCAGAAAAGCTATGCCGATAAGCGTCGAAAAGATTTGGAATTCGACGTAGGAGATATGGTTTCTGTGAAGATTTCTCCACTAAAGAATGTTATTCGATTCGGGAAGAAAGGAAAATTGACTCCGAGATTTGTTGGACCATTCCCGATCGTCGAGCGAATTGGAAAGCTCGCTTATAAGTTGGAGTTACCAGAAAAGATGTCGGGTGTGCACAATGTTTTTCACGTGTCGTATCTACGGAAGTATGTGCACGACCCAAATACAGTGGTTGCTGCTGATAGCTGTGAAGATTTGGAAGTTGATCCAGTTATTAGAAGACCTCGTAAGCCGCTTCGTGTTGTGGAAACTGACACGAAACAGCTTAGGAGGAAGGTAGTCAAGTTGCTCAAGGTACAATGGAGTGATGATGTTAACGACTGTACATGGGAGGAGGAAGAGAGGATGAAGGCAGCTCATCCTGAACTCTTCGAGGTATGGCCCTAAGGTGTCGTGACATCTCATGAATTTGTAACTTGTTCTAGTCTTAGAATTCTGCATGCTAGGCTAGTAATTGGATGCATGGTTTGTTGATTGCTATGGATGGTAGGCATGTAGAATAGTTTTGATTGCTCTTGTTTGTTTGGAATTTCGGGGGCGAAATTCCTAAGGGGGAGAGAATGTAACGACCCGTATTTTTACGGATCGAAGGACCGTAGAATTGTTGTTCGTAAGTCTTAAGTCGAAAGTCTTAAGTCGAAAGTCTTAAGTTGTAAGGCTTAAGTCGTAAGTCTTAAGTCGTAAGGCTTCAGTCGTAAGGCTTAAGTCGTAAGTCTTAAGTCGAAAGCCTTAAGTCGTAAGTCTTAAGTCGTAAGTCTTAAGTCGAAAGTCTTAAGTCGAAAGTCTTAAGTCGTAAGGCTTAAGTCGTAAGTCTTAAGTCGTAAGTCTTAAGTCGTAAGGCTTAAGTCGTAAGCCTTAAGTCGTAAGTCTTAAGTCGTAAGCCTTAAGTCGTAAGGCTTAAGTCGTAAGTCTTAAGTCGTAAGCCTTAAGTCGTAAGGCTTAAGTCGTAAGTCTTAAGTCGTAAGCCTTAAGTCGTAACTCTTAAGTCGAAAGTCTTAAGTCGTAAGTCTTAAGTCGTAAGTCTTAAGTTGTAAGTCTTAAGTCGAAAGTCTTAAGTCGTAAGTCTTAAGTCGTAAGTCTTAAGTCGAAAGTCTTAAGTCGAAAGTCTTAAGTCGTAAGTCGTGGGTCGTAAGTCGTGGGTCTTGATGAGTCGTGACCGACTTAAGGGGGCATACAAGTTAAGGATTTCGGCCTATAAATAGGAGTGCCTATCTTCATTTTTGGAATCCGGATTTTGAAGCGACGAAGTGCTGCCATTTTGAGAGCTCGACTACAACACTTCTTCACTTCTTTTCTCCACTTTAATCTTGTGCTTCCATTCATCTAGATTAAAGATCAAATCGAAGATCCAAGAGTCAAAGTTGAAGGTCTACATCCATCGAAGAGAGATTTCATCGTTTGAAGGGAAATCTTGTCGGATCAAGCTAGATCCTTTGCTGTCCAGATCTGAAGTTGTTATCTTTTGAGGTGTTTAGGTGATTCGGTGAGTGGTAGTTATCTCTCACACGGACCCAAAGGAGTATATTGGATTGGTGGCTTGTTTATGTGTTAAAGATAGAGATTTCTTGCATTTTCCTTAAGTCTGCATGTAGATCCATTGTCTATGAAGTTTTGGATACCCATTTTGCTACATGTTAACTTATATAAGTTTATTCATCAAGTTTTAGAGATATTTGCTTATGATTCATACTTGTTAGATTTGGACATTTTAATTACGAAATTGCCATTCTTGTATAATTGCTTATTAGATCTTGTTTGAATGTTTGACTGCTTGGATTAATGATTGATTTGATTGATAGATTATTGCAAATTAGCTAATAGTTGATTTGGACAAGTTGGTCGAAGATGATTCAAAAGCTAAGTGGAGAGGCTCTTGAGTGGTGAAAGTCGCTTGTGGCATATGAAGCGGATGTTAAAGTTCACATGGATAGATTCGATGATGATGGACTTTGCTATGATGCGATGAAGCAAAGCATGATGTGAGATAGCCTTGATCTAATCCAGACGGGATCATCCCAAGCATGTTGATAACTCGATGATGCTGTTCGAGTTGGTTGATAATGGTGGGCTCGAGAGGCGCTTGGGCTAGTATGAGAATAGTCGTTGAGGAGGATGACTAGGAGGCTGAGATTTCATCGTTGTTCAAGGTTCTAGCATGCTCAAAGCAAGAGTACGTTGGGCAGATTCAATAGTCCCAAACACGGGCTGCGACGACGTGCTAGTACTCTGGGTGGTTGCGAAAATTCCTAGGCACGGGCTGTGATGACGTGCGGAGTTGTGTCTAGAACCGGGGTTGCCATTAGCCCTTGACTGACGGCTGAAAGAATGTGCCGGTCATTCAATTAACGATGGTATCAAGGCAATGATAACAATGATAGCCAGGGTCATGGATGTTTGGTTGTATTGTCACTCGGTCTCAAGAGCGATGTTTTGTGGGTGCTTATCTGATCTTGGTTTAGGCCTTGGTGGTTTGTACTTGGAAAACATCGACCTTGACTCGAGTGATAATTGCTTTACTTTAATTGTCTGCTTTGCTATGTTTGTTCTGCTTAGTGTGTCTGGGGGCTATCACTGTAGAAAGAGGTGGAGTGGGATGGTTGGGTTCCTATTCCTTTGTACCCTTTATACTCTTTTGGTATGTTTGATAGTTGATTTACTGCTCACTAAGACTTTTGTCTGACTCAAGGTTTTATGTTTAACTCTTATTACCTTGGGCTGTTCATCCATGTTGGGATGGGCAGACTAGGTAGCAGGTGACAGGTGCTGTTCTTAGTGACTAACGCTGTTGATGACGAAGACGAGCAGGAGGCTTTTGCATATTGTTTTCTTACTATATGTACTGGGTATTCCGCTGTTTGTATGATTCTCTGAGTGTTATGTAGTGAGGCTTGATGTATTGGCTATTCAGATGTTTGTATCAAATTGTTATGAGCTTATATGATGAGACTTCTGTTAGAGCTTCACTATGTATACTTTCTATTGTATTTTATCCATGCGCTATGAGTCATACGATAGACTATTCTGTGTTTACCTTATCCTAATGATCATCCGTGGCTGCCTGGCACACTTTACAGCGTACTATTTCCTTGTATGGTGCGGGAGTCATGGGTGGTCGTCACACATATCTTAGATTATAATCAATAACCATCATTATCCCTTGTCATGTCTTAGCTTTAATTAATAATTTAACTTATATATATAAAGTGATGTGAATAAACATAATAATTATATATTTAAAAGAAAGTGATGTGACTAAATATAATAATTATATATATATATATATTTAAAAGAAAGTGATGTGACTAAACATAATTATATATAAAAAAGAGTCATGTGATTAAACATAATTATATACATATATCATAAAAGATTTGTGATGTGACTAGATATAATTATGACAAGTTATATATCATTTTACCTATATGTATATATATATATATATCTACATATTCTTTTTCTTTACTCCTTGCTTCCATTTCCTTCTTCTTCTTCCTTGTTAAATTATTTCATGGCTTCTTCATTTGGCCTTGTGAGAAGAAAATAAAAAAGGAAATCCTTAGAGAACTTATTCAAAATCCATTTAAAATCTTCTCAATTTTCATCTTACTTCGTTTGGCCATAACTTCCACCTTTCTGCTCCATATCATGGTTTTCATTTTTTAAGACTGTATATAAATCCAGTGGATACAACTTTTAGGTTGACTACTTCCTCAAATTTTTAGTATAGCTATGACAAAAATGCTTGTCTTTATGATCCATTTTCATACCAATGTTTTGAAGGCCGAAAATACCACCTCTTCTTTTGACCATATCTTTCTTAAAATTGATCCAAATCAAGTGATTCTTCTTAGAAATGATAGAGAAAATAATTTTCCAAACCCTTTATGTTGATTACTTTTCAAAATTCTAAGAGTAAATGGACAAAAGCCGAGAGAAAGATGACCGATTTTCGAGATACATTTTGGAGTTGTGAAGCATTTTAAGCTCTAAACATTTCAAGATTAGGAAAGCTTTATGGTGAGTAAATTCTAATTTTTTGGGAAAGATTTTATCTATGCATATTTTTGTCATTGTAGCTAAAGGAGTGATGTTTGTTGTATTGATTATGACTTGGTTTTGGTGGACATATATGTGCTAATATGTGGTTAGCATTAGATATGAAAACAATGGTTTAAGTGCTATGTTCGGATATAAAGTTGTGAACCAGATATGTTATGCAAATGATAAGCTTTTGTATGAGAGAACTTGGATTTTGGTCAAATGGTTACGAAAGTATTAGTAGTTTAGAATTTTGAAAGGACTTGACATTCATTTGGAAATATAATCATTTACTAATTTTGAGTTAGTAATTTTTTTTTGTTTAAATTCTAACTCAAGTTAAGGTTTTAAAAACCCTTTCTTTTATGTATTAAAAGATAATCCAAAGTAGAAGGTTAAAGTTTAAGATGGTAACTTAATAGCAAATTCTAAGTTATTAGATTCGTAGCGATAGTCGTTTTAGATGCGTTCGGAAAAGTTTGATTTCTAACTTCAAAGTTTTCGTTTAAAAATGATTTAAAACCCTGTTTTCAAACCTAAATAGCAACACTTAGGTTAATTATAAGTTGATTAAGTTTGTTTATTAACTAATTAATTAAGGATAATTATTAACTAATTAATTAGTAATCAGGTTAAGAATTAGTGACTAATTAGTGATAATTAAATTATAAGAAGTTTTAATTAATGACTAATTAAGTTAAAGAGGGTAATTATTTTTATTTAATTAAGTTTAATTATTTCAATTATTATTTAATAAATTTGAATTATTTAATTAATTATTATTTAATAATTTTTTTATCATTTACTTAATTATTACTTAATTAGGGCTCAATTTTAAGTAAATTGTGATGACCCGGAATTTTGGCTAATATCAATTTAATAATCTGTATTAAAAATTAAATCGCTTTGATAATTTTCTTTTATATTTTAATTTAAATTGGCAATTTATTATTTTATAAGAAAATAAATATTAATTGGTGAATTTTATCTCTTAAAAGCTAATAAAATGTTTTCTATTTATAATGTGTGTGTGTATATATATATGTATATATTGTAAATAGAAATCTTTGGTTGGAATTTAATAAATAAATAAGATCTTATTTTCATATTCTAATATATATTTGTTAGTTTGGAAATTTAATATAAAACTATTCAAAGATTGTTTAAATAGTTAATTATATAGTTTTAAAATACTTAAGGTAAATGTAAATTGTTTAAAATATTTTTAGCTTAGGTTTAAATTTAAATAAGATTAATAATAAGGTTTTTATTATTTTCTTTTTAAATATTGCTTGATATACACACACACACACACATATAATAAATTCATTTTAGTAATAGAAGTAATATGATAATTTCCTTTATAAATTACTTAAATTTGACAAATTTGTTATTATCAAACAATATTAATAATGTACTATTTTTAGATATAAATATAAAAAGGATTTCAATAAGAAAATGGGAATGTTATTTCAAATTGAATATGTTGACTTTAATTTGGAATTTCAAATTTAATTTGAATTTGATTATAAAATTGAAATTTAAAAAGATAGAAATTTAAAAATACTTGGATTTAAAATATATGTATAAGATTTTATTTTATTTATTTTATTTATATTTTCTTTAAAGAACATATATATACGTTTAGATAATAATTAGTAAATTAAGTAAACAGGTTTATTATTAACATTTAAAATTATTATTATGACAAGTGTTAAAAAATTAAGAGACATAATTAACAAATGTAAATTAATAAGCAACACTATTTGACAAATGTTAAGATATTAGACAAGTGTCCTTATTAATTTTCATTTTCTTTTATTTTAATTAAATCACAAAATTTACTTATATAAACATATTGCTTCTCACCCTCATTTCCTTTTCTATTCTTCAAATTCAAAGTTAAGAAAATTTCGGCTGAAACAATTTTCAAAACAAAATCAGTAATCAACATGCCTCAAAACCAGAAACTAAACCAAAAAAATTTAACAAATCTACGATCAATCTTTCCAAACCAGAAATCATGCTCAAATCAAAACCTGTTCATCTCTTCAAATCCAAAATCATAAGCTTGCAATTCATTTTCAACATGAAAACCTGAGATAGAATAAAAACCTATAATCAACCACCTCAGACCAGAAATGTAAACCAAAACCTATAGCTCATTCGCAAGATCAAACATCATTCCTCGAACCCGAAACCTATATTATTTTTCAATATCATACCATAAGCCAGCAATCATTCTTCAAACCTGAAGCAGGCAAACCTGAGAAGAAATCATGCAGTTCTTCTCTGTTTTCAAGCTAAAACATTTTTAACAATGCAATTTTCTTTTGGAAATTCAGTTTTCAAGTTCTTTTGCAAGTTCCAGTAACATGCATTCTTCAGCATCTCAGATTCAAAAGCAATTTCAAAACAATAAGGCTCTGTCCATTCTTAACAGGTGAGTAACATCACTTTTTAAAATAAAAACTTAAGTATTTAAATAAATCTGGTTGCATGCTATTTTCTGAAAAAGACATGTTTGTGTATATATGGATTTTCTGGGCATTTTTCTGTGAATATGAATGTATATAGATGTGTGCATGCTGCTGTGTATCTGTGCTTTACTGTTTTTAGTTTCCAAGCTCAAGTTTTAAATCAAAAATCATTTTCTCATGATCTAATCTATGTTAGGGGTTAAGTTTCAAACAAAATATGTTTGTTGTATCATAGATTAAAGTTTAAAAGTTTATTTAAGTTAAAATAATTTTGTTTGGTCTTTGGAAATAAAAAACAAAAGAGCAAACTTAATATAAGTCAAAATTCAAATATCCTGATTCATTGATTCAGGAATATAAATTTCATACTTAAACTAATACTTGATTTTTAAAACTGAGATCACGATTTTTAATAGTGGAATGTTGGAGCAGTTCTGGTTTGAACAGAAAATGGAATTTGGGTGGTTCCTGGTGATCTCTGTTATCGGAGAGGATGGGGTTTCCACTGGTGGTAATGGAGTGATCAAGGAGTTTGGGAAAATTGTCGGAATGGTGATCAAGTTGCTATGATGACGACGATGATTGTTTTAAGGCTGTAGCCCTATTTTTCGGATGGTCGGAAGTTTTGATCAACACAACACTCTGGTGGACCGAGTTCCATTAGGTTTTGGGAAATGATAGAATGGTGGTTGTCGAAGTCGTGGCCGAAATTGCTGACTCTCCGGTGATCGGAGGATCGTGTTCGAGGAGGTTCCAGGTTTTGTCTTGGGTTCCAGGATTGGGTTTTAATGCTCGAATTTGATTTTGAGTTTGTACCAATGATATGATGGTCGAACTAGGGTGCGAAGATGATCGTCGACTTGCCTAAGGCTGTGGCGATGACCGGAAGTGGTTGGAGCCACCATGCATTTGCACGGTGCATTTTTGTGCCTGGTGAAATTTGAGTTTGGAAGTAGGATGGTTACTCGAGTTTTTACTCAATTTGTTTTGTGAGTTGCTCGAAGATTGTTGGATTTGGCTCGAAGACTTTAGGGTATGGGCTCGGGTCAAATATTTGAGTTGTAGGTTTTTTAAAACCTGTCTTTTTTTAAATATTTAAAATGATTTTAAAATTCGAAAGCAAGATTTAAACCAAGTTTTAAATTCGGTTTAAAGTATGGATTCAAATTAATTTTGTATCCTAGTTTTGAAATAAATAAGTTTTACAAAAATTTAAAATGTTTAAACAACTTTAAACGTTTAAAGTATATTTTAAATGAAATGATTTTCCAAGAAAATGTTAAAACTTTATTTATATTCTTTGTAAAAAGTTTCTTTAATATTTGAATGGAAAGTTATATAAATTAGTTTAACTTAAAATTTTAAGTTAAATATATTTAAAGCTTGGTTTTAAATATAATCAAGTAATTTAGTTTAAACTTTTCTTTATATAAGTTGCTTTTATAAATGATAAAAGTTTCTTTACATTTGTTTAAAAAGGTTTATAAATAGATTTAAATTTGGTTAAAGTTTAAGTTATTAATCATTTTGAATCTTAAATTTTAAATGAAATTTAAAAGTAAATTTAAAGGTGAAATGTTTTCAATTGCATTTGTAAATGAGAATTAAGTCATTAACACGAGCAATGTTTTTATCTTAAAAATTAAATTAAGATTTATTGATTTGTGATTCATTAAATTAATAAGGAAATTAATGGTAATTAATTAATGATTTAGTATTAATTAATTAAGTAATTAAAGATTTATTAAGTTACAGTTAAGCACTTAATTAATTAAGTAATTAGAGATTAATTGGTAATTAAGACTTAATTAAGTTGTAATTAAAAGATTATTAGTTAAAGTTTAACTACTTAGTAAGTAATTAAAAAATTGTTAATAGTTAATGAAAATCATTATCTAGAGATTATTAAATAATTAATTAATGTGATTAATTTTTAATAATTAATTAGATTAATTAATTAAAATAATCATTTGTGGAATTGGTTAAGTATAATTACTTAATGAAAGTAATTAAAGGAATTAATTACACAATGTAATTAATTAACGTGATTAGTTTAAGTTAATTAATTAATTTAAAATAATCATTGGATGATGGGATAAGTATAATTACTTAGTGTAGTTTATATAGTATAATTACTTAGTGAAGTAATTAGTGGATAATTACTGAATGTAATTAATTGAAGAATGGAAGTAATTTGGATTTAATTACTTAGTGTAATTAATAAGAAGGATAATTACTTAGTGAAAGTAATTAATAATTAATTACTTAGTGTAATTAATTTAAGAATTAATTAATAAAGTATTTGAAGATAATTAAGTGATGTAATTAATTAAGAACAATTAATTACTCAATCAAGGTTGATTAATGAATAAAGATTAATTAAAGATTAATTATTAAATACGATTATTAATTAATTAAGAAGTAATTAAAGGATCATTAATTAATGTATTAATGATGTAATTATGGTAATTAATGAATAATAAGTAATTATGGATTAATTAATTAATTGCAATTGATTAAGAATTAATGTAATTACTTATAGCAATTTAATTAATGAAGTAACTAAAGGTTAATTACTGGAATTGTTTAAGGATAATTAATTTGTGTAATTAATTAAGGATAATTACCTAAAGTAATTAGAGAATAATTAATCAAGGGTGATTGATTAAAGATGGATATTTAGAAAATGATTAATTGGTTTGCAACTAATTAATGGTTAAGTAAGCAAGATTTATGTGATGAAAAGCAATTAATTTAATTCATTTTAAATTAATTATAGATGGTGTGGTTAATAGATCTTTGCTTATGGATGGTTGGATGATATTGATTGCCTTAAATGGTTTGCTATCTCGAATATGGGATATATGCTTATCTGTGCTGTGATTGAATGGTGATGATATGGCGTATCTATCTATGATATTGTGAATTATCTATCTGTGTGAATATAGATAATGAATTAAATCAAATTTTTTTAACTTTAAAAGAACTTGGACTTAAAAGATGGCGTTTTGGTTTTCGATGAGACCGGGATCTGGTTTCCAAATTTGGATATCCAAAAACCACATCGATCAAAATTAACGATAGGTCCTGAATCTCAAGTGAAGATGAAGATTCAGCGTTCAAGGGTTATTATCATTAACTCTGAGGGTGATTCCAAAATGAGCATAACGATACAATGCCTTCGGTTTCGTTCGAACCAAGAACGAACTTGTATGGATTGAATGCTTTCAGAACATCGTCGGGTGGATGATAAGTATTCTAAGAGATGTGTTCTCTAAAGGTAATCGTAGCCTCAAGCCTCATTAAACGGGAATGGCTAAAACATGGGAGGTGCAGCAAGGCTAAGTGGGTAGCACCCATGTAGGACAAGATCTTCCCCTGTCTAGAAGTCCATTTATATTCGGCTGTGTGGGGCAGTTGATTCCAACAACTACAGGTATTGTCTTGTTCGAGACTGTTCGGTAAGGGATGGTTCCAGCCTTGTGTTGCAGGGGATTGGGAGGAATCCTCGGTACTGTGATCTAGGCCGCGTACTATGACAGGCGGTACCCCTGTAGCCCTGCCATTGTATGGAATCCAATCTCCAATAAGTGCCATACGTTTTAGTTGTGCCCAACTATGTTGGAATGGGAGATGTAAGCATTCCAGCTATTTCTGTATTTTATTTGAAAACCCTAGACCCTATTATACTATCACTGGATTTCCTATCAAATGTTTTGGTTAGCATAAGGTAAAAACTTACCCATGTTTATGTGTGGGGAGTCTTACATGATACCTTTTTCTTTCAAAGATTTTTCAAAGTTAAGAACCTTTAACCTGTTACTCACACCAGGCCCATGTCTTACCCGGAGTTTATCTTCTGTTTCTTAAACTCTTGGTACTCAAATTTTTACGTGTAGCCAAGGGATACAGGTTAGCTTTGACAAATTATGGGGGAGCAATGGAGCAGGAGGCTTCAACGTTTGTAGATATATAAGTGGTTCCGTTGTGTGATCTATGAGTCATTTCTCTGTGTGGTATTTGAGTTGTAATAATTAGATAGGTCTTTATAACTGTCTAGCATGTGTTGTATAATATGTGTAACTCTGATAGATGTTGTAAACTATGTACTATTTTATGTGATTTATATAATTTATTTGTTCCGCTGTTGAGATTCTAATATTGTTTCATTCTTTCTTCTCCGTCTTTTCTCCTTTCTTTCCCTTTCTTTCTTAATGATGATGCCTCTTTCTATGGAGAGAAAGGCAGGTCGTCTCATTTGGTATCAAAGTGCTAGGTTGAGTGAATACCAAGGCTTTGAAGTGATTTCTTCCATGAGAGAGCGTATTTGTAATTTGTATACATATAAATATATATATATTTATTTCTTCCTATTTGTTGGCTTACCTGTTCGAGTTGTCCAATTTAAGTTATAGAGGTAAGAGGGTAGTGGTGTATGTAACACGACTACCAATGGATGGAGTCCTAGTGTTGAGGTTGGAAGTGTATATGTTGAGACTGTAGACCCAATACCGTCTTGAGTAAACTTTGCTGTGGTGTGAGGATTTCACCAATCTCTCAAGGTAATCTTTTTGAGGTTCGGAGTCCATCTTTGAAGGGCAAGTTCGGATGGATAGTGTTTTGTTGGATGAGCGAAAGCGAGTGATGGTATTTTGGCGACTCTAGGAAGAGGCAGCTGCGTGATGAGATGCAATGACTATCGATGTTCTAGAAGATGTTTCTTTTGGAGCAAGTTTTAAGGAAGTGTGTCTGCATCAGTGTCGAGGCTAGGTTCAGCAGGGTGTTTATGTATGGCTTTGAGGCCCGAGTTTCTTGAGGAGCTTCTGGTTAAGGAAGTCTTTGGCATCAGTGGCAACATTGCAGCTCAAATTGTTCTGTGTGTCTGTAAGAAGGTCATCTGGCTCAGCAGTTTTCTAGAGATGGAGTTCAGAAGCAGCAGAGTGGAACATTACTTTGATGGATTGGTTAGATAAGTATAAGCTATTCTGATTGGTAAAGAGAGAATGGTTTCTTTGGATATTAGAGTGGATTGATCGCAAAAGTGACTTGCGATAGTTGAGTATTCTCTTGGAGTTGTCAGAGATTTTTCCGGATATCTTCGAGGAAGTCGAGGTCTGCCATTACACCTGGAGATCTAGTTTTTGTATCGACTGGGATTCTAGGAGTGATATGGGTGGTTCAGCTAGTAGAGGGATGATTTCTAGAGGAAGGATTAGATGAGGCAGCTCAGGATTTGATGGTACTTCTTAGTTTTCTCTTTATGGATCTGATGAACCGTGACTTCTGAGATGTGTCGATCAAGTTTGTGCTCGTGTTCATCATTAGCATTCTCATCTACTCCAGATCAGAGTTGTGCAGTGGAAATGAGGTAGCAGTTGTTCTAGAGTGAAAGTAACCTCATATTCCTACAGGAGGTTGTAGTGTTTTGGATTAGAGGTTTTCTACTGAAGTTTTTCTGGATCTGAAAGCGAGATTGACAAGTGGGCCTGTTTGTCTTTTCTTGTAACGACCCACTATTTTGGACCATTCAAATTGACAATAATCCACACATGTCGAACTTGAATAATTCAAAATAAAAAATTGTAATAAAATTTGGAGAAAATGAAAGCAATCACAGAATCATAGACACAGAAATATTAGAATAACTCGATGCGGAAATTAAAATACCATAGTAGTTCATGAAGCTACTATAACAAAATCTCAAAACAAATACATAATATCGGTCTGAAAACAAATACAATAGAAATCCCAAATACATAAAAAATCATTAATAAAAGAGCTGAAATAGAACAACCGAAACTGGAAGATATAAATAACTAGAAAAGTAGAATCTCCAATGATTTCTAGCTCCAGAAAGGGAAATCCAAAGTTGTGAATACTCAGGCTGACACGAGCATAAATTAAAACATAAAACACTGGAGTCAGGACATACATACTTATACAATGTAAACCAACTCAAGTGAAATGTAGTAGTAATGCACGATAACTTAAAGGATGCTTAGGATCGTCCATCCTCTAAGGATACGTTAAACCATCAATTCAAAAAAAATAAACGCTATCATAGAAATGCCTATATTAAAGTAAACTATGCAAATAATAGTGCAAATGTGGCTAGGGTAGCATAGAGCTGTAGCAATCGCTCACCTCTAGTCAGACTCTCAAATTGAAGGCGCACATCCAAAATCACAAGGCATATAGAGAAGTGTACCCATGGTCAAAATTCTTAAGTGGTTTATAACTTCGAATTAAAATCATTCATTTAAACCAATAAAAGGTGGAGTCATTATACCTTCAAATCAAATATTAAATTCCCAAAATTTTAGCCTTTTCTGAGTTCATTTATTCACTTAAATACATTCAAATAGTGATATTTCAGCTTTCGCGGCACTTAGAAAATTCTACAGTAAATTACATTTGAAAACAATTCAATTCAGCAAAGACAACATTTAAAAACTGTTGTAATAGTTCAGTTTTAGTTGAAAAATAGTTCGATTCAGCAAAGATAACATTTACAAAACTGCTGTAATAGTTTAGGGTTCAATTATATTCAAAAATTTCATTTCAGCCAACTGCAGCACTTAACATGTGCTACTGTAGCTCTTTTGTTAGTTTCTGGTTTTAGTTTAGTTTCTGCAAGTACAGCACTTACAAAGTGTTGTAATATCACTTAGTTAAATTTAGCCTTTTAGTTAACCATCCATTTATTTCACATTTTAACCTGTAGAAAAATCATTAACACTTTATAAAAATCATTTTTGATTCAATCTATATCAAATGATCATATATTTACATTTTGAAATATACTTAAATATTTCCTGAAAAAAACTTTATAAAATAACCATGGGTCTGTGTAAAATTTTCTAACCTAAGTCAAGTGATACGGAAAATATATCATTTCAATCCGTAATTTACAAAGAAAAATCCGAATTCTATCATTTCAAACCCGCAATCCCAAGTAAAATAAAAAAAAAAAATCGTTCAGGCCTATCATTTTATCCCATAACGATTTTTCCCTATTTTATAGTCCGTTCGGGTATGTATCATTTCAACCCATAGTGATTCTATTCTGCAGGGAACTTGTAGTGTGATAAATAGAAATAAATAAACTGTATAACAACATAAATCAATAATAGATGATATGACAGGTTTATAAACAGGGTTAGCATCATATTATTGACATCACAGGCAGGTATAACATGATATAATATTCTACACATTCACTTGTTGTCGATTAACTAATTATACAAGTATAAATGTCATGAGTGAATACTCACCTTTTTACGCTGGAGTTAGCAATCAAAACTACACGAATGAATTCCAGAAAGAACGATAGCACGACACAGCATGACATTTGATTCAAGTGAGTGGAGAGAGAAAGCCACGATATGATCTTGTGAACAACAACCCAAAATAAGACATTGTAACATAAATATTCAACACAGAATTTATATTGAAACAATTTGAAATTGAAATTAACAAAGGACAAAATGATTTTACCTTGCTTTAACCATCCAAATGCTCGACCTAGGGGTTCTTTTGCTCATCCATAATGATGACATAAGCTTGGGTTTAGGTCATATAGGTGCGGCTACAAGGAAGTGATGATGGTAGGAGTTGCAACATGTAGAATATAAAGGGACAAGGTAAAAGGCAAGCTTGGGTGCAACATTTTGGCTCGGCCTATGGGTCAATTGGGCTCGGCCCAGGCTAGTACAGGTCAGGTCAGTGGAGAGGCTGATGGTCAGAGGTGATGTACATCAGGTGGTGGCTATGGTGGTGGATAAGGCAAGATATAGAGGAGATAGTGGAAACTAGGCTCGGTTATGCAAGTTTCAAGGGGTTTTTTTGCAACTTTTTGTGGTGTTTGCTCCATGGAATGGTCATGGCCAGTATTTGTCAGAGGAGAGGATGGTTAGGCCGTGCATGGTGATGGGTATGAAGTGTTGTGGTGATCGGTGGAGGTGATGAGGGGTACAGGCCGAGCAAAGCATAAGAAGAAACAAGCAAAACGATGGAAAAATCAATAGAAAAATGGGAAGAAAAAGTAGAAAAAATGAAGAAGCCATTACCAATTTGTTCTTAGATCTAAATGGCCAAAAATTTGATGGAAATGAGAAGTTTTTATGTGAAAATGAAAATAAAACTCATAGCTGTACTAGAGGAAATGGACGGCTAAAGTTGGAAAGTGAAAGGGCAAGCAAATGAAGAGACTAGGCAATGAAAAGTCATAAGTTTTAATGCTTTTGTCACTTCAAATTTCCATTTAAATAAAACAAATAAAATTTTCAGTAAATAAAAATAAAAAGCTGAACAAAATAAAGTGAAAAAGAAAATAAATAAAAAGTTTAAGGAAAAACAGAAAATAAATAGGAAAATAGCTTAATAATTGGAACAAGACTTTAAAAATTGTAAACAAAATACAATAACATTAGAAAATTATAACAACACTTTAAAAAATGTTTTAAAAATAAAATATATGCATAACATGACATATCACATATATATACACAAATCAGAAAAAATAAAATATTATCTATATAAATTAAAATAAACAATTTTGTTAAATAAAACAATTTACACACAATATTGTATAAAGCATAACTTTCACAATATATATCGGATTTCAACAAAACGAAAAGCAGTATTTTTAAAATTTTATTTACTTTCATAATAAAATATAAAATTCAAAAATTCAAAAGTTCAAATTTTAAATTTAAAAGTCAAAGTTTGACCATATTGACCAAAATCCACATTTTTGGAAAATATTATATTTATTCATGTTTGAAATTATAATTCACATAAAAATCAAAATTTATATTTAAGATAACAAAATTTATTCATTTTAAATAAAAAATAAAGTATTTAAATCAGGAATTCAATAAAATAATTAAAATATACAATTAAAATGATCACAAAATACTGGGTTGTTACACTTTTGGATTGGAGAAGTTAGTTTTCTGCTGATGATAGTAGAGTTGGTGTTCTTGATTTTGGTTGATCTTGAGAGGATCATTTTGTTGGGTAGTTTGGTCTAGTTTGTTTTGAGAGGCATCAGCAAATGTTGAGCTGATCGGGAAGGATGAGGGAACCTAGGAATCGCCAGAAGAGTTTTGGGGATAAGAGATGGAGGAATTTATATTCCGAAGTCGGAGATTTGATTTTGGATAAGTTTACTCTGATCAAAGGAGCTATAAGTTTGGTAAGACTGGAAAGCTAGCTCCGAAGTTTATAGGATCTTTCTGTGTTCTTGTGGGGATTAGTGCTTTGGTTTTCAAGGTTGAATTGCCAGTTTGGAACAATGGCATTCAATGTCTTTCACGTTTCTTTGAGGGACTACGTGTTCAATCCATCTCTGGTTTTGGAACCAGCTGTTCAGGAGGATTGGGTAGTTTGAGCAGGACATGACTGTGGTCTGATATCCTGTTTAGTTTATAGATCTAGATGAGTAGAAGCTCTATAGCTTAGTAGTATAGATTGTTTGGGTTCAGTAGAGCGAGTATTCCAGTATTTATACTTGGGAAACTCAAGATAGTGTTAAGAGATCGATCCTGATTTGCGTCAGGATCATTAGATTTGTTTGATAGAGTGAATTGGTTGCTGTGGTTGTTAGTATATGGTTGATAATATATGCTTGTGGTTTAAAATTAAAATCTCTAATGGGATATTAAATTACTTTGGCTTTTAAATTTCGAGGACGAAATTCTTTTTGGGGGGGAAGGAATATGATGACCCGGAATTTTGGGCAATATCAATTTAATAATTTGTATTAAAAATTAAATTGATTTGATAATTTTATTTGATAATTTTAATTTAATTTGGCAATTTATTCTTTTATAAGCAAATAAATATTAGGTGGTGAATTTTATCATTTAAAAGCTAATAAAATGTTTTCTATTTATAATGTACATATATATATATTTGTATATATTGTAAATAGATATCTTTGGTTGGAATTTAATAAATAAATAAGATCTTGTTTTCAAATTCTAATACATATTTGGTAATTTGGAAATTTAATATAAAACTTTTCAAAGATTATTTAAATAGTTAATTATATAGTTTTAAAGTACTTAAGGTAAATGTAAATTGTTTAAAATATTTTTTGCTTAAGTTTAAATTTAAATAAGATTAATAATAAGGTTTTTTTTATTTTCTTTTTAAATACTGCCTGAGATATATATATATATGTATGTATGTATGTATGTATGTATGTATGTATGTATAAATTCATTTTAGTAATAGAAGTAACATGATAATTACCTTTATAAATTATCTAAATTTGACAAATTTGTTATTTTCAAACAATATTAATAATGTATTTTTTGATACAAATATAAAAAGGATTTCAATAAGAAAATGGGATTGTTCTTTCAAATTGAATATGTTGACTTTGATTTGGATTTTCAAATTTAATTTGAATTTGAATTTAAAATTGATATTTAAAAAGATAGATATTTAAAAATACTTGGATTTAAAATATATGTAAAAGATTTTATTTAATTTGTTTTATTTATATTTTCTTTAAAGAATATATATATATATATATATTTAGATAAGAATTAGTAAATTAAGTAAAGAGCTTTGTTATTAACATTTAAAAAAATTATTATGACAAGTGTTAAAAAATTTAGAGACATAAGTAACAAATGTTAATTAATAAACAACACTATTTGACAAATGTTAAGATATTAGAAAGGTGTCCTTATGTGACGCCCCACCTCTATACTCACTCTAGCCAAGGACACTACGAGGTATTGCCGTCAAATAGCACGGAGAATAAGGCTGTTGAGGAGCGACCATCCATGTAATTGCTTTGTGCGAGCACCAATATGTCAGATAAGATAACATGCATTTCATTTCAAGAGGAAATCCGACATGCCGATACAAACTCAAAGCTACTACACGGTGGCTATGATATCTTCGGAAACAAATATAGAAATAAGCATAACATAAATCAGTCACGGAAGTTCATATCTCAAAGGCGGAAACGGATATGAATATTACACATGAAAGTGTATAGCAGAGTAGTGGTCAAACAAGATCCACAATATCACAAAAGAATAGTTACATGTGCTAGACAAAAGAATAAGTATACATCCTGGAGTCTATGTCTCAAATGTATACAAGAAAATAAACTATTAATCTAAGTAGTTTGCCAAAAGTTAGAATAATAACTCTAGAAGAGGAGTCAAGCAGAAGCACTTGCAACATCTCGGTCTGACCCAAGTATTATTTAATAAGAAAATAATAAACGGATCAGTATATATAACTATAAATATCAGACGAAATGATATAGAATAAGAGATATGACAAAAACATATGATAACCATAAAGCCACACTGCGATAAGTACGCAATTGAAAATCAACTAGGGATTAATCAATATCACAAGAATCTTCTCAAAGATCAAAAGGAATGTCATACTCTTTATTTAATTCATCAAGCCACAATAAATGACATACTCAATGCCAATTGTAAAAGTTGGTGAAACATAAATTCTAGAAACCATCAATTAAAAATCCAAAAATCACAAGAAAAGGACGGTCAATCCCAAACGGAAGGCTATTCCATAGACCGAACATCGACGCACCTAAATAGAGACGCCCCATGCACAGTCAAACATCGACGCACCTAGAAAGGCATGACCCATGCAAGAAACAAACATTGACGCATCTAAATAGATACGCCCCATGTAATGTCTAGCATCGATGCACCTAGAAAGATATACCCTATGCATAAATAAACATCGACGTACCTAGAAAGATAAGCCCATGCATAGATCAACATCGACGTATCTAGAAAGATACGCCCCATGTAATGTCTAACATCGATGCACCTAGAAAGATACACCCAATGCAAAGTCGAACATCGACGCACCTAGAAAGATACGTCCCATGCCCCGACCCATTGAGCCGATTGCTCCACGAAGTAAACAAACATCGACGCACCTAAATAGATATGACCCATGTGTAAATAAACATCGACGCACCTAAATAGGTGCGACCAATGCGAGAAATGAGACGAAGCTCAATAAAATGAAGTACAGTCCTCCACATGGACAAAGTGACATCGCACATTGCTTGTCTAAACCATAAAATGATCATCATCGATCATCAAGAAGTGTCAATTACACTAAGCTAGTAAATGTATGAGCTTACTTTCATGTCTCATAACCACTAGCTTAACTTAAATATTTACGAATAAGTTGTAGATCTCCACTAGAAAATTGTCACAAGAGATTCAATCGAACAAGTCCAAGAATTAACCAGCGAAGTAAACGCAAACGTTTCATACCACTTGTTTTACTAAGTCCTTTAAATTGATTTCTCATACGAGTGAGGTAAAGGTTTGTATATACTAATAGATTGGAAAACGGTTTATGAAACGAGCTTTGTAATAAAATAGTGTTGAAATCATTTTGATGAAAGTGTTTTGATTTTTACTACTAGTATTGAAACCTTTATATTTTTAAAGTGACAAATCACAAAAATGATTGTAGAAACAATCAATCACAAAAATTCACATTCGAAGACGTGAATTAATTCCAAAGAAATCGATATCTAATCCATCAAAATGGATATTTCCAAAAATCCCATATTAAAAGTCATCAAAGTCGAATAATTGATAGCATCATCTAGGAATCAAAACGAATCGATAAAAATTGGAATCCAAGTAAAAGTATGCACAAATAGTCATAATAGACAAATTGGAGCAGGTCAGTCTACTGGCTCATTATGTTCAGTCGACTGATCACAGTCCCTGAAAATCTACGGGATACTAGTCAGTCGACTGAACTCAGAGAGTCAGTCGACTGGCTGTAGGGAAACAGAGCCCCATGGCTCTGCAAATGGCCCTCAGAATGCATAATATCTACAGCCAGTCGACTGATTGGAAATGTCAGTCGACTGACTGGAGCTTAGGCAATTTTCCGGCCTATATGATTGCTATGCAATTAACTCCAATTCGCGACCGAACGAGCAATGGCGCTAGGGATTTATGCCAAATGGCAACCCGACCCTATAGGCTCTTCGATGCATCACCGAAAATAAGTTCAAACAACAAAGCTATGATTTTTGAAGATTTGAACTCAAAACACAAAAATGTGGAATATTCACAAAACCAATCCAAATCAAAAATCAAATACACATGAATAAGTGTTAGGAATTCATACCCAATAATCAAAGATAATCATAGGCTAGATGTGAGATAAAAATCTCACCTTGGAACCCAAAAACAATGAATGAGAAGCTTGAAGACAAGGGAAGATCAACCACACTTCAATCTCAACACAAGAAGCTTAAATCTATGCTTAAAAGAGAAACATTTCCCAAATTAGGTTTAGGAACTTTCTGAAATCAAAGAGAGAATGAGTTGGAGAAGAAGGAGATGATACTTACCAATGCTTCTCTTTGAATTTGGAGCAAGAATTTGAGTTTGCAAAGGAACTAGTGCTTATGAATTCTAATTTCCAATCTTTTCCCCCATTATTCTCTTGAGCTTGAGAGAGTTAGGAAATGAGGAATGAATGAAGAGAAGTGGAGAGGGGTTGGGTTGATATAACCAGAATTGGGCAAATGGGCTGAACCCAAACCCAAACCCAAAGCCCTATAGAAAAAGTAGCAAAAATCAACTTGCTCCGTACATATCGAAGCTTATACTCAGAAAGGTTGCAAACGGAATTTTGAACTCAATGGAAGGGGTCTCGAGTCCCAATTCGACTGTTTGCAAAAATTAACTTTTCGGACTAAAATCCGACGTACTATGAAATATTTAAATAAAATATTTAAATATACAATCGATTAATATGCGGGTTGTTACAGACTACCCTCCTTAAAGAAATTACGTCCTCGCAATACTTAAAAAGAAAATAAATAGCAACAACAATAAAAGCATATCAACACAAAAGAAAATTTGAAATAAGAAGTTCACCATAAAGAGCACGAAAGAGTAAACCCAGACGAGTTCGCTCGATGAATTCTCTAGATTTTCCAAGAACAATCCATGGGATTTGAGAACTATTGAACTTTCACAAGAAAAACATCTTTATTTCGAAGGTGCTCAACCTCCGAAGCAATGGTGCAAATAAAATGTTGCTCAAAAGTCAAATAGACGAAACTTCAATTTCTTCAATAACACCGGGCTCAAGAATAAAATCGGAATCCCTAATGCAATTCTGCATAAAAGACGTGAGAAAACATCATGAATAATAGAAAATTGAGCCGTTGCAACGACGTAGTATAATAACAGTACACCCGAGAAACTAGAAACTCGAATAATCTGGAACAACGGCATAGTACAATGACGGTACGCCAGATGAACCAAAGCTCAAATAATTTGGAACATCGACGCAGTACAAAAACGGTACGTCCAATGAACCGAAGCACAAATAATTCGGAACACCGACGCGGTGCAAAAAGGTACGTCTAATGAACCGAAGCTCAAATAATTTGGAACACCAACGCAGTACAAAAATGGTACGTCCAATGAACCAAACACCATAAAAGAACATCGGATGCAAGCCCATAAAGAAATGAGACGAAGCTCAATAAAACAAGGTACGTCGAAATGTCCGATGAACTTGGTAAAAGATCATTCCATTCGAGCATCATCAAAAAGGCAACCACTTGTTGCTTACGACTCAGGGAATTGGCAACATGATTTCCCCTTCCAGGAGTATACAAAGAATATTAAGGTCATAAGATGCAAGGAACTCAATCCAACGTTGTTGACGCAAATTATGTTCCTTTTGAGAAAATAAATATTTCAAAGATTTTTGATCGGGGTAGAGAATAAATTTCTTATCCAAAAATGATGATGCCAAATTCTAAAAGTTAAATCAATAGCCGCGAGCACTAGATCATGAATGGCATATCTAATCTCAATAGGCTTTAATGATTTAGAAACATAAATGATAGCACGTTCCCTTTTGCAAGAGAATGACATTCAAACCAATACGATAAGCATCGGAACAAAAGATAAAGTCTTGGTTCCCTTCGGGAATCACAAGAATAAGAGTATCGAAAAGAAAGAATTTCTTTTAAATAATCTCCTTTACCAAAAAGCTAAAACTTTTAAAATTACATTTTTCTTTATGTAATAATCTTTGTAGGAAAATTTACTTTTTTTTAAGTCAATTTATTGTGTCAGATTGTCTCATCAAAGCGTTTAGGAAATTCCTATCAATAACGTTGATCAAGCGCATCGATCAGAACTCTTAAAGCACTCAATGGGCAATACAATCACCAAATCATCTTCTATAAGATAAACATGTTTCTTAAAAGCTTTGAGAATATTCTTTGCTCGTTTAAGATCAAAATCCAATTGTACTTATAAATAAATCTTATGAAAAAGATTTTCAAAATTTTAAATTTCTATTTTCATCCAAAATCAATAAATACAAGAATGGAGCCGTCGAGATATTCGTAAAATACTCGATTCATAAAATGGATGAAATAAGCTGGACAAACTGAATGACATAATTGGTCGTTCATAAGAATCATAACGAGTTTGGAATGTGGTAAGTGGAATGCTAACTTCCGCAACTCGTAGAAAATAAAAATCGGTGGCAATGTCGAACTAAAAAGACCCTAACACCACTCAAAAGATTGCTTAGGAGATAATCCGAAGACAAACTCAAAAATACCGGAAAGTTTCACAAACTATTTAGATGAGAGAAATAACACTTTCTTCATGACGAGGGCTTAAAGAATAAAATGATGCCATCAAATTGGAATCAAAATCACAAAGAAAAATAGAAATCTGCTCAACAGATTAAAAATGTCGAAGATGAATAGTCCACTCAGGACATAGGATATGGCTTCATAATAATTAAGCCAATCCAAACAAAAGTCAATTCCGAAGCATAAGTAAAATTCGACTCGGAAGTTCGGAAAGAAAAATTACGTAAAATAATTTCGACATCAATACAAGAAACCAACTGAGCATTGTGGATCCACCAACCGAATTCGAAATTCTAAAAGAAATCATCAAGCCCAAAATGTTTTAAAGAAAAAGAATCAACAAGTTATTTTGATATGAAATAGTGAGATGAACCCATATAAAAATGAACTCTTATAGAAAGATCACGAAATAAAACAATAGCATCGAGGATTGAGCATAAAATACCTTGACCAAGAGAAGAGTTGCTAGGAGCTTGCACTACAATGAGTTTTCCCTCCTTCCTACTTTGGAGTATGGGACATACAGTTATATGGTGACCCGAATTTTTACAATAGCGACAAAAGAGGGGTTTCGGACACTCCCTCGCATAGTGGTCCGTGGAACCACAATTGTAGCATTGTCCACGACTAGAGGTAGGGGCTTTTGCTACCGGGGTTTCATGCCTCCCTTTCTTATTGGGAATGGGGCCTTTGAATTTAATAGGCCTCTTCATGTTGTCGTTGAAGTTCTGTTTGGCAACCACAACTTCAACATTACTCTCTCTATCGGCCTCTTCAAGACGGAGAGCGATATCAATAAGCTGATCAAATGAAAGCTCAAGTTTCAGGAGTAATGGCTTCTTAAGATTCTTATTCAAGCCATAGACAAATCTCTGATTTTTCTTCAATGGGGTATTAATATACTCGACCACATACTTAGAGAGAGATTGGAAAGATGCGACGTAATCCATTACAGAAGATTCACCTTGAACAAGGTCAATAAAACGCTGGGCCAAAGTTACCTTTTCTGCCTCTGGCACAAATTTCAATTCAATTCGTCCCCGGAATTGCTCCCAAGTAAGATCTGCTTCAACGATTTCAGAAACCAAAATCTCATACCAATCTAATGATCTTTCTTTGAGCATGCTAGAAGCCAACTGGACTCGATGTAGGTAAATAAGGTTCATGGGAGAAAAGATGCGATCGCATGATTTGAGCCAAGATTGAATTTCTCTAACACTCTCAGATTTCTTGAATGGCCTTCAACCCAAATCAGTGTAGTCTCTTCACAAACGTGCAAAACCAGATCAAGGATGAGTAGGCACAGGGATGGGTCCGGCAGCCTGAGCATTCTACACAAGATCTAAAAGCGGCTGAGCAGACATGAATACTCCATCCTAAGGAGTAGCACTAGATTGATCGGCGCAGGGACGGCCTGGTCTAACCATTTCTTTTCATTAAGAAAGAAAGAAGAAGAAGAAAAAGGTTATTCACAAAATGAATATCAAACATTAATGATTGATAAAACAAGGAATCACAAAGAAAATAGGATAGGACGGTTCGAAGACCTGAATAAAATCCTAAGGCACGACTCCTAAGATAGACTTAGGACGATGATCCTGGTTAAATTAGTCTACATTGTTTCGAAGTTTGGCTCTGATACCAAGCTGTGATGCCCCACCTCTATACCCACTCTAGCCAAGGACACTATGAGATAGTTCCGTCAACTAGCGTGGAGAATGAGGATGTTGAGGAGCGACCATCCATGTAATTGCTTTGTGCGAGCACCGATATGCCAGATAGGATAACATGCATTTCATTTCAAGAGGAAATCCGACAAGCCGATACAAACTCTAAGCTACTACACAGTGGCTATGATATCTTTGGAAACAAATATAGAAATAAGCATAACATAAATCAGTCACGGAAGTTCATATCTCAAAGGCGGAAACAGATATGAATATTATACATGAAAGTGTATATCAGAGTAGTGGTCAAACAAGATCCACAATATCACAAAAGAATAGTTACGTGTGCTCGACAAAAGAATAAGTATACAACCTGGAGTCTATGTCTCAAATGTATACAACAAAATAAACTACTAATCTAAGTAGTTAGCCAAAAGTCAGAATAATAACTATAGAAGAGGAGTCAAGTAGAAGCACCTGCAACATCTCGGTCTGACCCGAGTATTATTTAATAAGAAAATAATAAACGGATCAGTCTAACTATAAATATCAGATGAAATGATATAGAATAAGAGATATGACAAAAACATATGATAACCATAAAGCCACACAGTGATAAGTATGCAATTGAAAATCAACTAGGGATTAATCAATATCACAAGAATCTTCTCAAAGATCAAAAGGAATGTCATACTCTTTATTTAATTCACCAAGCCACAATAAATGACATACTTAATGCCAATTGTAAAAGTTGGTGAAACATAAATTCCAGAAATCATCAATTAAATATCCAGAAATCACAAGAAAAGGATGGTCAATTTCAAACGGAACGCCATTCCATAGACCGAACATCGACGCACCTAAATAGAGACGACCCACGCACAGTCAAACATCGACGCACCTAGAAAGGCACGACCCATGCAAGAAACAAACATTGACGCACCTAAATAGATATGCCCCATGTAATGTCTAGCATCGATGCACCTAGAAATATACACCCTATGCATAAATAAGCATCGACGTACCTAGAAAGATAAGCCCCATGCATAGATCAACATCGACGTATCTAGAAAGATACGCCCCATGTAATGTCTAACATCGATGCACCTAGAAAGATACACCCTATGCAAAGTCGAACATCGACGCACCTAGAAAGATACGTCCCATGCCCCGACTTATTGAGCCGATTGCTCCACGAAGTAAACAAACATCGACGCACCTAAATAGATATGACCCATGTGTAAATAAACATCGGCACACCTAAATAGGTACGACCCATGTGAGAAATGAGACGGAGCTCAATAAAATGAAGTATAGTCCTCTACACAAACAAAGAGACATCGCACATTGCTAGTCTAAACCATAAAATGATCATCATCGATCATCAAGAAGTGTCAATTACACTATGCTAGTAAATATATGAGCTTAGCTTCATGTCCCATAACCACTAGATTAACTTAAATATTTACGAACAAATTGTAGATCTCCACTAGAAAATCGTCACAAGAGATTCAATCAAACAAGTCCAAGAATTAACCAACAAAGTAAACGCAAGCGTTTCATACCACTTGTTTTACTTAGTCGTTCAATTAGATTTTTCATACGAGTGAGGTAAAGGTTTGCATATACTAATAGATTGGAAAACGGTTTAAGAAACGAGCTTTGTAATAAAATAGGGTTGAAATCATTTTGATGAAAGAGTTTTGATTTTTACTACTAGTATTGAAACCTTTATATTTTTAAAGTGACAAATCACAAAAATGATTGTAGAAACAATCGATCACAAAAATTCACATTCGAAGACGTGAATTAATTCTAAAGAAATCGATATCTAATCCATCAAAATGGATATTTCCAAAAATCCCATATTAGAAGTCATCAAAGTCGAATAATTGATAGCATCATCTTGGAATCAAAATGAATCGATAAAAATTGAAATCCAAGCAAAAATATGCATAAATAGTCATAATAGACAAATTGGAGCAGTTCAGTCGACTGGCTCACTGAGTTCAGTCGACTGATCACAGTCCCTGAAAATCTGCGGGATACTGGTCAGTCGACTGAACTGAGAGAGTCAGTCGACTAACTGTAGGGAAATAGAGCCCCATGGCTCTGCAAATGGCCCTTGGAATGCATAATAGCTACAACCAGTCGACTGGCTGGAAATGTCAGTCGAATGACTGGAGCTTAGTCAATTTTCCGGCCTATATGATTGCTATGCAATCTCCTCCAATTCGCGACCGAACGAGCAATGGCGCTAGGGATTTATGCCAAATGGCAACCCGGCCCTATAGGTTCTTCGATGCATCACCAAAAACAAGTTCAAACAACAAAGCTATGATTTTTGAAGATTTGAACTCAAAACACCAAAATTTGGAATATTCACAAAACCAATCCAAATAAGAAATCAAATACACTCGAATAAGTGTTAGGAATTCATACCCAACAATCAAAGATAATCATATGCTTAGATGTTAGATAAAAATCTCACCTTTGAACCCAAAAACAATGAATGAGAAGCTTAAACACAAGGGAAGATCAACCACGCTTCAATCTCAACACAAGAAGCTTGAATCTAAGCTTAAAAGAGAAATATTTCCCAAATTAGGTTTAGGAACTTTCTGAAATCAAAGAGAGAATGAGTTGGAGAAGAAGGAGATGATACTTACCAATGCTTCTCTTTGAATTTGGAGCAAGAATTTGAGTTTGCAAAGGAACTAGGGCTTAGGAATTCTAATTTCCAATCTTTTCCCCCATTATTCTCTTGAGCTTGAGAGAGTTAGGAAATGAGGAATGAATGAAGAGAAGTGGAGAGGGGTTGGGTTGATATAACCAGAATTGGGCTGAACCCAAACCCAAACCCAAAGCCCTATAGAAAAAGTAGCAAAAATCAACTTACTCCAAACATATCGAAGCTTATACTCAGAAAGGTTGCAAACGGAATTTTGAACTCAATGGAAGGGGTCTCGAGTCCCAATTCGATTGTTTGCATAAAGTAACTTTTCGGACTAAAATCCGACGAACGATGAAATATTTAAATAAAATATTTAAATATACAATCGATAAATATGCGGGTTGTTACAGACTCCCCTCCTTAAAGAAATTGCATCCTCGCAATACTTAAGAAGAAAATAAATAGTAACTACCATAAATGCATATCAACACAAAAGAAATATTAAAATAAGAAGTTCACCATAAAGAGCACGAAAGAGTAAACCCGGACGAGTTCGCTCGATGAATTCTCCAGATTTTCCAAGAACAGTCCTTGGGATTTGAGAGCTATTGAACTTTCATAAGAAAAACATCTTTATTTCGAAGGCGCTCAACCTCCGAAGCAATGGTGCAAATAAAATGTTGCTCAAAAGTCAAATTGGCGAAACTTCAATTTCTTCAATAACACCGGGCTCAAGAATAAAATCGGAATCCCTAAGGCATTTCCGCAAATAAAAGACGTGAGAAAACATCATGAATAACAGAAAATTGAGCCGGTGCAACGACGTAGTATACAGTACGCCCGAGAAACTATAAACTCGAATAATCTGGAACAACGACATAGTACAATGACGGTACGCCAGATGAACCAAAGCTCAAATAATTCGGAACATTGACGCAGTACAAAAATGGTACGTCCAATGAACCGAAGCACAAATAATTCGGAACACCGACGCGGTACAAAAACGGTGCGTCCAATGAACCGAAGCTCAAATAATTCGAAACACCGACGCGGTACAAAAACGGTACGTCCAACGAACCGAAGCACAAATAATTTGGAACACCGACGTGGTACAAAAACGGTACGTCCAGTGAACCGAAGCTCAAATAATTTGGAACACCGACGCAGTACAAAAACGGCACGTCCAATGAACCAAACACCATAAAATAACATCGGACGCAAGCCCATAAAGAAATGAGACGAAGCTCAGTAAAACAAGGTACATCGAAACGTCCGATGAACTTGGTAAAAGATCATTCCATTCGATCATCATCGAAAAGGCAACCACTTGTTGCTTACGACTCAGGGCATTGGCAACATGATTTCCCCTTCCAGGAGCATACAAAGAATATTAAGGTCATAAGATGCAAGGAACTCAAGCCAACGTTGTTGACGCAAATTAAGTTCTTTTTGAGAAAATAAATACTTCAAAGATTTATGATCGGGGTAGAGAATAAATTTCTCATCCAAAAATGATGATGCCAAATTCTAAAAGTGAAATCAATAGTCGCGAGCACTAGATCATGAATGGCATATCTAGTCTCGATTGGCTTACTGATTTAGAAACAAAAATGATAGCACGTTCTCTTTTGCAAGAGAACGACATTCAAACCCATATGATAAGCATCGGTACAAAAGATAAAGTCTTTGTTCCCTTCGGGAATCACAAGAATAAGAGTATCGAAAAGAAAGAATTTATTTTAAATAATCTCCTTTGCCGAAAAGCTAAAACTTTCAAAATTACATTTGTCTTTATGTAATAATCTTTCTAGGAAAATTTACTTTTTTTAAGTTGATTTATTGTGTCAGATTGTCTCATCAAAGCGTTTAGGAAATTCCTATCAATAACGTTGATCAAGCGCATTGATCAGAACTCTTAAAGCACTCAGTGGGCAATACAATCACCAAATCATCTTCTATATGATAAACATGTTTCTTAAAAGCTTTGAGAATATTCTTTGCTCGTTTAAGATCAAAATCCAATTGTACTTATAAATAAAATTCTTATGAAAAAGATTTGCAAAATTTTAAATTTCTATTTTCATCCAAAATCAATAAATACAAGAATGGAGCCATCGAGATATCGTAAAATACTCGATTCATAAAATGGGCGAAATAAGCTGGACAAACTGAATGACATAATTGGTTGTTCATAAGAATCATAACGAGTTTGGAATGCGGTAAGTGGAATGCTAACTTCCGCAACTCGTAGCAAATAAAAATCGGTGGCAATGTCGAACTAAAAAGACCCTAACACCACTCAAAAGATTGCTTAGGAGATAATCCGAAGACAAACTCAAAAATACCGGAAAGTTTCACAAACTATTTAGATGAGAGAAATAACACTTTCTTCATGATGAGGGCTTAAAGAATAAAATGATGCCATCAAATTGGAATCAAAATCAGCAAGAAAAATAGAAATCTGCTTAACAGATTAAAAATGTAGAAGATGAATAGTCCACTCGGGACATAGGATATGGCTTCATAATAATTAAGCCAATCCATACAAAAGTCAATTCCGAAGCATAAGTAAAAATCGGCTCGGAAGTTCAGAAAGAAAAATCACATAAAATAATTTCGACATCAATACAAGAAACCAACTGAGCTTTGCGGATCCACCAACCGGATTCGAAATTCTCAAAGAAATCATCAAGCCCAAAATGTTTTAAAGAAAAAGAATCAACAGGTTATTTTGATATGAAATAGTGAGATGAACCCATATAAAAAAGAACTCAAATAGAAAGATCACGAAATAAAACAATAGCATCAAGGATTGAATGTAAAATACCTTGACCAAGAGAAGAGTTGCTAGGAGCTTGCACTACATTGAGTTCTCCCTCCTTCCTACTTTGAAGTATGGGACATACAGTTATATGGTGACCCGAATTTTTGCAATAGCGACAAAAGAGGTGTTTCGGACACTCCCTTGCATAGTGGTCCGTGGAACCACAATTGTAGCGTTGTCCACGACTAGAGGTAGGGGCTTTTGCTACCGGGATTTCATGCCTCCCTTTCTTATTGGGAATTGGGACTTTGAATTTAATAGGCCTCTTCATGTTGTCGTGAAGTTCTGTTTGGAAACCACAACTTCAACATTACTCTCTCTATCGGCCTCTTCAAGACGAAGAGCGATGTCAATAAGCTGATCAAATGAAAGCTCAAGTTTCAGAAGTAATGGCTTCTTAAGATTCTTATTCAAGCCATAGACAAATCTCTGATTTTTTTTCAATGGGGTAGTAATATACTCGACCCCATACTTAGAGAGAGATTCCAAAGATGTGACGTAATCCATCACAGAAGATTCACCTTGAACAAGGTAAATAAAACTCTGGGCCAAAGTTACTTTTTCTGCCTCCGGCACAAATTTCAATTTGATTCTTCCCCGGAATTGCTCCCAAGTAAGATCTGCTTCAACGATTTCAAAAACCAAAATCTCATATCAATCTAATGCTCTTTCTTGGAGCATGCTAGAAGCCACCTGGACTTGATGTAGATCAATAAGGTTCATGCGAGAAAAGATGCGATCGCATGATTTGACCCAAGCTTGAATTTCTATAACACTCTCAGATCCCTTGAATAGCCTTCAACCCAAATCAGTATAGTCTCTTCACAAACGTGCAAAACCGGATCTAGGATGAGTAGGCACGGGGATGGGTCCGGCAGACTGAGCATTCTTCACAAGATCTAAAAGCTGTTGAGCATACATGAATACTCCATCCTGGGGAGTGGTACTAGATTGACCGACGCAGGGACGGCCAGGTCTAACCATTTCTCTTCATTAAGAAAGAAAGAAGAAGAAGAAAAAGGCTATTCGCAAAATGAATATCAAACAATAATGATTGATAAAACAAGGAATCACAAAAGAAAATAGGATAGGACGGTTCGAAGACCCGAATAAAATCCTAAGGCACGACTCCTAAGATGGACTTAGGACGATGATCCTTGTTAAATTATTCTACATTGTTTCGAAGTTTGACACTGATACCAAGCTGTGACGCACCACCTATATACCTACTCTAGCCAAGGACACTACGAGGTAGTGCCGTCAACTAGCGTGGAGAATAAGGCTGTTGAGGAGCAACCATCCATGTAATTGCTTTGTGCGAGCACCGATATGTCAGATAGGATAACATGCATTTCATTTCAAGAGGAAATCCGACAAGCCGATACAAACTCAAAGCTACTACACAGTGGCTATGATAACTTTGGAAACAAATATAGAAATAAGCATAACATAAATCAGTCACGGAAGTTCATATCTCAAAGGCGGAAACAGATATGAATATTATACATGAAAGTGTATATCAGAGTAGTAATCAAACAAGATCCACAATATCACAAAAGAATAGTTACGTGTGCTAGACAAAAGAATAAGTATACAACCTGGAGTTTATGTAGCAAATGTATACAACAAAATAAACTACTAATCTAAGTAGTTAGCCAAAGGTCAGAATAATTGCTCTAGAAGAGGAGTCAAGTAGAAGCACCTGCAACATCTCGGTCTGACCCGAGTATTATTTAATAAGAAAATAATAAACGGATCAATCTAACTATAAATATTAGATGAAATGATATAGAATAAGAGATATGACAAAAACATATGGTAACCATAAAGCCATACTGTGATAAGTACACAATTGAAAATCAACTAGGGATTAATCAATATCACAAGAATCTTCTCAAAGATCAAAAGGAATGTCATACTCTTTATTTAATTCACCAAGCCACAATAAATGACATACTTAATGCCAATTGTAAAAGTTGGTGAAGCATAAATTCCAGAAATCATCAATTAAATATCCAGAAATCACAAGAAAAGGATGTTCAATCCCAAATCCATAGAACGAACATCGACGCACCTAAATAGAGATGCCCCATGCACAGTCAAACATCGACGCATCTAGAAAGGCACGACCCATGCAAGAAACAAACATTGACGCACCTAAATAGATATGCCCCATGTAATGTCTAGCATCGATGCACCTAAAAAGATACACCATATGCATAAATAAGCATCGACGTACCTAGAAAGATAAGCCCCATGCATAGATCAACATCGACGTATCTAGAAAGATACGCCCCATGTAATGTCTAACATCGATGCACCTAGAAAGATAAACCCTATGCAAAGTCGAACATCGACGCACCTAGAAAGATATGTCCCATGCCCCGACTTATTGAGCCGATTTCTCCATGAAGTAAACAAACATCGACGATCCTAAATAGATACGACCCATGTGTAAATAAACATCGACGCACCTAAATAGGTACGACCCATGTGAAAAATGAGACGAAGCTCAATAAAATGAAGTACAGTCCTCCACATAGACAAAGAGACATCGCACATTGCTAGTCTAAACCATAAAATGATCATCATCGATCATCAAGAAGTGTCAATTACACTAAGCTAGTAAATATATGAGCTTAGCTTCATGTCCCATAACCACTAGCTTAACATAAATATTTACGAACAAATTGTAGATCTCCACTAGAAAATTGTCACAAGAGATTCAATCAAACAAGTCCAAGAATTAACCAACAAAGTAAACGCAAGCGTTTCATACCACTTGTTTTACTTAGTCGTTCAATTAGATTTTTCATACGAGTGAGGTAAAGGTTTGCATATACTAATAGATTGGAAAACGGTTTAAAAAACGAGCTTTGTAATAAAATAGTGTTGAAATCGTTTTGATGAAAGAGTTTTGATTTTTACTACTAGTATTGAAACCTTTATATTTTTAAAGTGACAAATCACAAAAATGATTGTAGAAACAATCGATCACAAAAATTCACATTCGAAGACGTGAATTAATTCTAAAGAAATCGATATCTAATCCATCAAAATGGATATTTCCAAAATTCCCATATTAGAAGTCATCAAAGTCGAATAATTGATAGCATCATCTAGGAATCAAAACGAATCGATAAAAATTGGAATCCAAGCAAAAATATGCAAAAATAGTCATAATCGACAAATTGGAGCAGGTTAGTCGACTGGCTCACTGAGTTCAGTTGACTGATCACGGTCCTTGAAAATTTGCGGGATACTGGTCAGTCGACTGAACTCAGAGAGTCAGTCGACTGACTGTAGGGAAACAGAGCCCCGTGGCTCTTCAAATGGCCCTCGGAATGGATAATAGCTACGGCCAGTCGACTGGCTGGAAATGTCAGTCGACTGACTGGAGCTTAGGCAATTTTCCGGCCTATATGATTGCTATGCAATCAACTCCAATTCGCGACCGAACGAGCAATGGCGCTAGGGATTTATGCCAAATGGCAACCCGACCCTATAGGCTCTTCGATGCATCACCAAATAAAAGTTCAAACAACAAAGCTATGATTTTTGTAGATTTGAACTCAAAACACCAAAATTTGGAATATTCACAAAACCAATCCAAATAAAAAATCAAATACACACGAATAAGTGTTAGGAATTCATACCCAACAATCAAAGATAATCATATGCTTAGATGTGAGATAAAAATCTCACCTTTGAACCCAAAAACAATGAATGAGAAGCTTGAAGAAAAGGGAAGATCAACCACACTTCAATCTCAACACAAGAAGCTAGAATATAAGCTTAAAAGAGAAATATTTCCCAAATTAGGTTTAGGAACTTTCTGAAATCAAAGAGAGAATGAGTTGGAGAAGAAGGAGATGATACTTACCAATGCTTCTCTTTGAATTTGGAGCAAGAATTTGAGTTTGCAAAGGATCTAGGGCTTAGGAATTCTAATTTTCATTCTTTTCCCCCATTATTATCTTGATCTTGAGAGAGTTAGGAAATGAGGAATGAACGAAGAGAAGTGGAGAGGGGTTGGGTTGATATAACCAGAATTGGGCAAATGAGCTGAACCCAAACCCAAAGCCCTATAGAAAAAGTAGCAAAAATCAACTTACTCCGAACATATCAAAGCATATACTCAAAAAGTTTGCAAACGGAATTTTGAACTCAATGGAAGTGGTCTCGAGTCCCAATTCGACTGTTTGCAAAAATAACATTTTGGACTAAAATCCGACGAACGATGAAATATTTAAATAAAATATTTAAATATACAATCGATAAATATGCAGGTTATTACACCTTATTAATTTTCATTTTCTTTTATTTTAATTAAATCACAAAATTTACTTATATGAAAACATTGCTTCTCACCCTCCTTTCCTTTTCTATTCTTCAAATTCAAAGTTAAGAAAATTTCAGTTGAAACAATTTTCAAAACAAAATCAGCAATCAACATGCCTCAAAACCATAAACTAATCCCAAAAATTCAACAAATCTGTGATCAATCTTTCCAAACCAAAAATCATGTTCAAATCAAAACTTGTTCATCTCTTAAAATCCAAAATCATAAGCCTGCAATTCATCTTCAACATCAAAACCTGAGATAGAACAAAATCATGTAATCAACCTCCTCAGACCAGAAATGTAAACCAAAACCTATAGCTCATTTGCAAGATCAAACATCATTCCTTAAATCGGAAACCTGTATTTCTTTTACAATTCAAACCATAAGCTTGCAATCATTCTACAAACCTGAAGCAAGCAAACCTGAGAAGAAATCAGGCAGTTCATCTCTGTTTTGAAACTAAAACATTTTTAGCAATGCATTTTTCTTCTGGAAATTCAGTTTTCAAGTTCTTTTGCAAGTTCCAGTAACATGCATTCTTCAGCATCTCAGATTCAAAAGCTATTTCAAAACAATAAGGCTCTGTCCATTCTTAACAGGTGAGTAACATCACTTTTTTAAATAAAAACTTAAGTATTTGAATAAACCTGGTTGCATGCTATTTTCTGAAACAAAATATGTTTGCGTATATATGGATTTTCTAGGCATTTTTCTATGAATATGAGTGTATATAGGTGTGTGCATGCTACTGTGCATCTATGCTTTACTGTTTTTAGTTTCTAGGCTTAAGTTTTAGATCAAAAATCATTTAATCATGACCTAATTTATGTTAGCGGTTAAGTTTCAAACAAAATATGTTTTTTGTATCATAGATTAAAGTTTAAAACTTTATTTAAGTTAAAATAACTTTGTTTGGTCTCTGGAAATCAAAAACAACAGAGCAAACTTAGTATAAGTCAAAATTAAAATATTCTAATTCATTGATTCAGGAACATAAATTGAATGCTTAAACTAAAACTTAATTTTTAAAAATGAAATCATGATTTTTAATAGTGGAATGTTGGAGCAGTTCTGGTTTGATCAGAAAATGGAATTTAGGTGGTTCCTGGTGATCTCTATGATCGAAGAGTATGGGTTTTCCACTGGTGGTAACGGAGTGATCAAGGAGTTTGGGAAAATTGTCGGAATGTTGATCAAGGTGCTGTGATGACGGTGGTGATTGTTTTAAGGATGTAGCCCTAGTTTTTGGATGGTCGGAAGTTTTGATCACCATAGCATATCTGGTGGACCAAGTTCCATTAGGTTCTGGGAAATGATAGCATGGTGGTTGTCGAAGTCGTCGCCAGAATTACTGACGCTCCGGTGATCGGAGGATCGTGTTCGAGGTAGTTCCATGTTTTGTCTTTGGTTCCAGAATTGGGTTTTAATGCTCGAATTTGATTTCGAGTTTGTACTAATGATCTGATGGTCGAATTAGGGTGCGAAGATGATCGTCGACTTGCCTAAGGCTGTGGTGATGACTGGAGGTGGTCGGAGTCACCGTGCATATGCACGGTGCATTTTTGTGTCTGCTGAAATTTGAGTTTGGAAGCAAGATTGATTACTCGAGTTTTTACTCGAGTTGTTTCGTGAGTTGCTTGAAGATTTTTGGATTAAGCTCGAAGACTTTACGATATGGGCTCGGGTCAAATATTTTAGTTACAGGTTTTTTCAAACCTGTCTATTTTTAAATATTTAAAATGATTTTAAAATGTGAAAGAAAGATTTAAACCAAGTTTTAAATTCAGTTTAAAGTATGGATTCAAATTAAATTTGCATCCTAGTTTTGAAATAAATAAGTTTTATAAAAATTTAAAATTTTTAAACAACGTTAAATGTTTAAAGTAAATGAAATGGTTTTCCAAGAAAATGTTAAAACTTTATTTATATTCTTTATAAAAAGTTTCTTTAATATTTGAATGGAAAGTTACATAAATTAGTTTAACTTAAATTTTACGTTAAATATTTTTAAAGCTTGGTTTTAAATATAATCAAGTAATTTAGTTTAAACTTTTCATTATATAAGTTTCTTTTATAAATGATAAATGTTTCTTTACATTTGTTTAAAAAGGTTTGTAAATAGATTTAAATTTTGTTAAAGTTTAAATTGTTAATCATTTTGAATCTTAAATTTGAAGTGAAATTTAAAAATAAATTTAAAGGTGAAATGTTTTCAATTGCATTTGTAAATGATAATTAAGTCATTAATAAGAATAATGTTTTTATCTTAAAAATTAAATTAAGATTTAATGATTTGTCATTCATTAAATTAATAAGGAAATTAAGGGTAATTTAATTAATTAATTAATGATTTAGTATTAATTAAGTAATTAAAGATTAATTAAGTTACTGTTAAGAACTTAATTAATTAAGTAGTTAGAAATTAATTAATTGGTGAATAAGACTTTAATTTAAGTTTAATTACTTAGGAGTAATTAAAGAATTGTTAATAGTTAATGAAAATCATTAACTTGAGATTATTAAATAATTAATCAATGTGGTTAATTTTTAATAATTAATTAGATTAATTAATTAAAAATAATCTTTTATGGAATTGGTTAAGTATAATTACTTAATGAAAGTAATTAAAGGAATTAATTACACAATGTAATTAATTAATTAACGTGATTAGTTTAAGTTAATTAATTAATTTAATTAATTTAAAATAATCATTGGATGATAGGTTAAGTATAATTACTTAGTGTAATTTATAAAGCATGATTCCTTAGTGAAGTAATTAGTGGATAATTACTGGATGTAATTAGTTGAAGAATGAAAGTAATTTGGATTTAATTACTTAGTGTAATTAATAAGAAGGATAATTACTTAGTGAAAGTAATTGATAATTAAATACTTAGTGTAATTAATTTAAGAATTACTCAATAAAGTATTTGAAGATAATTAAGTGATGTAATTAAATAAGGATAATTAATTACTCAAAGGTGATTAATCAAGGTTGAATAATGAATAAAGATTAATTAACGATTAACTATTAAATATGATTAATAATTAATTAAGAAGTAATTAAAGGTTCATTAATTAATGTAATCAAGGGTTGATTAATTAATATTAATTAATCAATAATGAGTAATTATGGAGTAATTAATTAATTGTAATTAATTAAGAATTAATGTAATTAATTATAGTTAATTAATTAATGAAGTGACTAAAGGTTAATTAATGGAATTGTTTACGGATAATTAATTTTTGCAATTAATTAAGGATAATTACTTAAAGTAATTAGAGAATAAATAATCAAGTGTGATTAATTAAGGATGGATATTTAGAGAATGATTAATTGGTTTGAAACTAATAATGGTTAAGTAAGCAAGATCTATGTGATGAAAAGTAATTAATGTAATTTATTTTAAATTAATTAGAGATGAAGTAATTAATTTAATTCATTTTAAATTAATTATAGATGGTGTGATTAATAGATCTTTGCTTATGGATGGTTAGATGATATTGATTGCCTTTAATGGTTTGATATCTCTGATATGGGATATATGCTTATCAATGATATGGAAGCTTTGGTTGAATGGTGATGATATGACATATCTCTGTGATATTGTGAATTATCTATCTATGTGAATATAGATAATGAATTAAATCAAATTATTTTAACTTTAAAACAACTTGGACTTAAAAGATGGCATTTTGGATTTTAGTGAGACGGGGATCGGGTTTCCAAATTTGGATATCCGAAAACCACATCGATCCAAATTAACGATAGGTCGTGAATCTCAAGTGAAGATGAATTCAGAGTGCAAGTGTTATTGTCGTTAACTCTGAGGGTGATTCTAAAATGAGTGTAACGAGGTAATGCCTTAGGTTTCGTTCGAACAGGTTATCCTATCATTCTCAAAGACACCCGGTCTTCACCACCGGTCTTCAAATGCTATCCTTAACGTCGTATCACTATTCGGAATGGGTTATATGACACAAAGTCCTCTCCCGGATAAACTGAATAGTGAGCGCAATATTTAAAAACATATAGATATTGGGATTTCAGTTAAGTCACAACTTTTAAAAACCCAAAACCTTTCTTCAAATGGTTTAAACAAACTACCATTTTAAATCTTTAAAAAAAAGATTCATTTCACAAAGTTTACCTAGTTTCACAGAGATCCATTCACGGATTTCAAAACAGTTTCCATTTCAATTAGAATTAACTCATCCAATCTTTAAATTAAAGATTCAACTTATAGCTTTCAAACCCGTTTCCAAAGATTTATCCATAACTTGGAAAACCATTTTCATTTCAAACTTGAAATCCCTTTAACATAAATGGGAAATTCGTTTCTTATATGAAAGCTTTTATTATTTGAAAACAAATAGTTTTCATTTTGGAAAAATCCGATTTCATTTATACAAGTTAAAATCTTTGGGTTAAATTCAAATTCCCTGAACAACATTTTAAAAATTCTTTAAAACCCATATAAACTTGTATAACCTTTTTAAATCATAAATAGAATTCAATTTCAATTTTTTTTGAATTCAAATTAAAATCAAATTTCAAAACTAAATCAAGTTATTCAAAATAACTTTTATCTTTGAAATTCCTTTTCAAAAGCTTTTCACTTTAAACCCAATCCATTTCTAGAGCCATTTGGATTCAAGATTCAATTTTAAAACCACTTCAAAAATATGTGACTTAACCAATTTCCTCGTGCAATCCATATTTGTGTGTATATAAGTGTGGTCCAGGGGTTTTACACAATAAAAGTGCAACATCATCAATTAGCACAGATTCAAATACATCAATATATTTGATAAGCAGTATAAACTATAACGCTTATCTTTATTCACAGATCACAGATAAATAACATAGGTACATCGCAAATAAATAAATTACATTCATCACAGATAATAAGTTGCATTTCACAACTTAGTCATATCACAGAACATCATATATCAAGGATATCACACAATTCAAAGCATCCAATTCAATCCAAACTTTCATAAGTAAGATCAGTAATTGTCTGATTAATTCAAATCAGATTAATTACTTATGAATTACTAATCATGGTTAATTGCATTAATAAATTACAAATCATTTTGATTAATTATTTTTTACTCATTTATTAATTAACCATTAATAATTAATTAATTAACCTTTAATTATAATTCAACAACCTTTAATTATTAAATAATTGACCTTTAATTATTTAATTCACCATTTAATTAATTATCTTTAACTAATTAATTAACCCTTAATTAATTAATTACCGTTAAATTAATTATCCTTAATTAGTTACGATAAGTGACTATCCCTAATCATAAATCAGTGTTAATCACTTGATTAATCCACCTTTAATCATTAATTAATTACTTTTAATTAAGCAATTATCTTTAAGCAATTAATTATGTAACGTCCCGCCTTTTTGTACACTTTAAATCGACGATAAACCATACACGTCAGACTTAAACCATACAGAAGGGTGGATTGTTAGGGGGTAAATAAGAAAAAGCAGAAAAAGAAATAAAAAAACAGAATCTAGCAGCGGAACGATAAAATATAATAATCAAATATACAGTTCATGAAGCTGTTTTACAAAATACTCGATTATTCTTATACAGTAAATATCCGAGTTACACTTACCAGAGAATATTAATAACGCAGCGGAATACAATGGTGTAGTGGAATTATATAATAAATAATAGTAATACACTCTTCGTCTTCTTCCTCTAGAAATAAAGTCGCCGAATCCTGAAACGCTCAGACTGACCCGAGCGAATTGAAAAGAAAAAACACTCAAGTCAGAACTAAAAGATCTTATGTAAGTAAAATCAAAAGTCAATAATATGAGTGGAACGGCATCAAAGATGTTTACGGGATTTGACATCTCCTATCCAGTGTCTAACATGAGTGTAGTAACTTTAGAGATGTTCGGGATTCGCATCTCCTAAGGATCCAATAAACTATTTACTATGTAGTAATATTTCGTTAATATAATAATGTCTATAGTCTAATAAACTTACTTTTAAATAGCATCAAGGCTTTACATTTTTCACCATAACACGTAATAGTACCAGTAGTCCATCCAGTATCAACGCATCTCCAGATCCGGAGACTACCCTAAATACTCCATGGGCTATGGGAGAAAACCAAACTTGTACAGGGCGCGATAGGGTAGGTGACACGGCACAACTAGGCAATGTCTGGGTAGATATACCAATTATGCTTCTGGGCCGGTGGTAACGCGTAGCAACTCTTACCGCCCACCTCGAGCCACACCCCCACATCAAAAATCAAAAGTGGCCACCAAATCAATCCAAAGTCAGAGTATAATATCGAAGGGATGTGTCCGATAAAAGGTGCTACCTTTTTAGCCCGACAATCGCTCCTGTTTTAGCCACCATATGCCAACTCACGGGAGTTGGGTCCACGTATTTACCTCAAAGGAAACGCCGCCGCCATCCTACTTCATTCTAGAATCTTCACTGCATAAACGGTTGTTAAAGTGCTTTTCGGAGTTGGCAGAGACTATGATAACTTCCGATCCCGGTCTCTTTAACAACAAAACGTTATTATAACACCGCGGCCTTTTCAAAATAGTTTATACTTTAAAACCAGAATATAATATCCATTTCAAAACCATATAAATACGATATCATTTCCATTTTAAAACCAAATCAATATGATATCCTTTTTATTTCAAATCAATATAATATCATTTTATTTCAAATATATCCCTTTTCTAAAATCATAGCACTCCCAAATTATACACTTCAAAACCAAAAATTTGAAATTTTAACACATTTAAAACATAATACTTTGAAATTCATAACTTTGAAACATTTCAATTTCGATAAAACATTTCAATTTTGATATATTTCAAGGCTTTAAATATTCCAAAATTTCAAACTAAATTTGATAATTTCGATTCAACAATTAAATTTTCTATTATTTAGTTTTGAAATATTTTGCATAATAAACCACTTATCATTTAAATAAGGCTGAAATTACAAATAACTAAATATTGCATTCAATTCATTTATACTTGAAATAATCATTTTGTTCACTCAGACCCCAAAATCAAGTTATAATAATTATACCTTTTAAAATTTCCAATTTAATAAATTTCACATCAACCCTTTTGAGCTTAATTCTTAAATAAATTCAATTTCATATAATCTCAAATTTATCTCAATTTCAAATCAATTTTATTTGAGAAAAATTCTTATAAAAATTAATTCACATCAATTTCATATTTATCTTCCGACTTCAGTTTTATTTAAGCCCTTATAACTATATATACAATATAATTTAAACAGCTATTTAACCATATTATCTTAATAAAATCAACTTTATTATTTAACTTATGTTATGCTTTAAACCAATTTTATACATAGCTTAAAACCAAAAATTTAACTATATATAAAAATAACATTTATAAAATATCCAAATCAATATCTCATAAAACCATATATTTCTATACCAAACCATAGAAATTCATTTCAAAATATTTTGATATATAGACCATGGTGTCTGTTTATAATTTTCTACCCTATGGTCAAGTGATACAAATATTTATCATTTCAATCCGTAATTTAAAATAAAAATATGGTTATATATCATTTCAAACCGCAATACCGAATGAAATAAAAATGCATAACAATTTGCAGTTTATAACAATATGAAATACAACATCCATTCATCCAATATCAATCATCAACCATTTATCACAATCTTCATTTAATTCAAACAATAACATCAATATAGAACAAATAATAAATACAAGTAATTACTGGAAATTTATATTCAATAATAAAGTAATTTAACTGGCAGTTTATATGCAATAATAAATTGAATAATAATTTAATTCAATAAATTAAATTTAACTGGAATGATGATAAAAACATACCAACCATCAATAAATAAATTTCTAATCACATAAGAAATTAATTTAACATACATAAGAAATTTTAGATGTTGTGGGTGGGTTAAAACACTCACCTTTTGAATTTAAATTGAATTTAAAATCCAATTAACTCAAAAATCAAACAGCCTCAGAATTCGTCTAAACCAGCACCAAAAAGTCTGGAATTCCAATACGAACATAGCGCAAGAAACCATGCATAATTTTGACCTCGTATGCACAAGTTATTATAATTAGAACGAGTTGAAACAGAAATTAAAATAAAAGAAAACGAAACAAACCCCCAACCTATCCACAATCGCCACGTCGCCATCGACTCTCTCCAGAAAAAACGAACGCGCCTACAATTCATGCCGAATCCCTAGCATGCTCAATCGAATTTGCCGCCGCCATCGCCTACCGAAAGTCGCGCACGCCCACCTATCCTGACGTCGCCGACCTTGCCCACGACACCCACAACTGGAAACGACCCCACTTAGCCGTGCCATCGTCCAAAAATAAGCGCCACCATGCTCTTTAAACCCTAATTGAATTATTTGCGCCAATCTAACCATTGAAACGTCAAACAAACTGTGCTGATGCAATCCCCTCAGGGCTCTCTACCATACGGTATCAACAATTTGACGATCCGACGAAGTCCATCACGACGTAATGATCGGCCGTGACTGGTTCTTCAATGTTTGGAAAAACCGTCATTCATATTGGAAAACGAATCATAGAATTGAGATGCACTCTTCGAGAGCTTTCCGACGATATAAAATATGCTATAGTTTGTGGAGTTTGAAATTTTGGCTTTGGATTTGATTTGGAATTTCAATTGGATCTGGAATTTTATTGTCTTCCATTGAGGAGGAGGAATAGCTTAATTGTACGTACAGACAAATGAGAAATAGAGAGGCTAGGGTTTATAACATGGCATTTATAGACAAGGCTGAAATAGAATAGATGGACACGATTGATGTACGCGCTGAACGATAAAATGGCCCGAAAAGCCCGTTTCGACTACAGAACGAAAATAGGTCAACCCATATATATCAAAATAAATGTTTTTGAATATTTAAAACGCAACGGAATAGGTTTCAAGTCCAAATTCCATCGTATGAAGTATTTATGCTAAAATCAAGTTATTTCAAATTGATTTCAATCGATTTCAATTTAATTGATTTCAAGGCGTTTCAAGCTCGTACTATCCAACGACAAGCCCGATCGTTACGAAACTTGAAATCCTATAATAATTCAATGTTACGGATCCGATGAAACTAGTTTCTTCGAAATCCGAGTAAGTGGCCAAAATGGCTATTTTTACATTAATTAAATAAATTAATAATTGATTAATTAAATAAATTTTCAATTTAAATACTATTATTGACAATTTTAATCATTTTAAAATTTCCTAATCCTTTATACTAATTTAAACAATTTAGATGTCCAATTAGAGTTAATTAATTCATCAATTTCAATGTTAACCTCAATTCACTAAATTCAGAAATTATAAATATACTTCCCAAAAATGCCATTTAATTAAATAAATTAATAATTATTATATTCATTATTGTCAAATAGATGGATTTAACATTGGATTCAAAATTATTACATTAATATTCTCGCATTCCATCTTAATTTCAAATAATGTAATATTTAGATATTTTAATTTCATTTAATTGGAATTACTCCAATTATTATGGTTCAAATCCCAACAAATTGATAAATCTTTATTCTTATTCTTATAATTCAACAAATTGTCCAATTATGAATAAAATTAGCATTATTTCCAAATATTTTCATAATTTATAGTAACATAACATTGAATTGAGATTCATTGCAATTGATTACAAAATTTAATTTAATATACTAAATAAATGATTACTTTATAATAATTGTTGTCACTAACCCTTAGTCATATTTATATAAGTTATCATTTCTAAACAATCACATACAGAACATTGATATGCAATCACTATTTATTATTATTTATTCGTTTATTCATTCAATATTTACATTTGTTTTTCTTATATTCGATTTATAGCCTAGTATAACATTTACATTAATTCCGTTAATTTGAATTAAATTCCCATCTTTACACTATGCCTATTATTACTCTATAAGCTAGTTACCATTATTTACCTTTCATTTACTTGACATATTCTCATTCCCATTATTGTAACCTTTATTTATTTTCATTAAAATTTAATTTCAATTCCAATTCAATCAACTAATTCAACAGGCAATTTATAATAATTGTTTACAAGCCAAGGTTACACTTAAGTTTATCATACTTCAACCAATTATTATAATTACATACATAATACCGAATTCATTCAATTACTATTAATTATGAACAAATTCTTTTATTTATATAACACTTACATTTATTTACTTATTTTCAATGTTATACCCAAGTGCAACAAATTACTCTATTTCATTTTAAATTGTGATTTCACTTCAATTGGTAATAATTAGTTTTTAATAATCATTGCTACAATTCATTCTTAACATTTACTTCATTATAAATTATAAAAAAAATTATTTCTATCTAAATTTAATTACAAAAATCCTATTAATTCAACCAATTTAATTATCGAAATTTACGGGTCGTTACACTCTCTCCCACTCAAAACTTTTCGTCCTCGAAAAGGAAAAAGAAGGGAAAAGAAGAAATTCGAGTAGTCAATACATCTTATTCAAAGTATAAATTTTATAGCCAAATAGATTTACAAAATAAAATATCTATTTATAACTATTAAGTCTTTTTATACTCAAAATAATAAAGTTTGGAAAACATTTTTCAAAATTTTCTAAGTCCGAAATTTTCGGAAATTTTCGGCAGAGCCTCCTTTGTAAGAAGAGGCTCGGATAAAAATATAATATCAAATATAACAATATACAACATATATTTTCCAAAATAACATATAACCCAACACGGGAAAACAATATAATAACGCTATAAACCGTAATCCAAAAACGTACCTATTTGTCGGGCAATTTACGCTTATTTTATGAAACCAAAAGCAGTAGCATTTTGCTTCCATAACCTGTATTTCACTTATATAATCTAAAAGAGTTAATAATTATATAAAATGAAATATTTAAGTTGTTTCAACCATAAACAAACAAATCAACACAACAACAATCACTTGCAACAAGGCATATAACCATCACATAGAATCAATACAAATCAATCATTCATTCATATTAAACAAAACAAATAGTTGTTCGGGTTCAAACTTTAAATTTTACAGAGTGGAAAATAAACTACTAAGTGCACCATTCACTCAAAAGTCTTAGGCGAAACTAAATAGATTATTCATACATCTAATCAAATTTAAAGCATCCTTGCCCAAACAATGATAAACCAAACAATTTTCCAATTTCATAGCATTTATTGTTTGATTTCCTTTTTATTCATATAATGATTTATCTTTTAATTCACATTTATTTCTTGCAAATTTGCATTTTTATTTATTCATATCATATAAATTGTCTTTGAAAATCATTAGGCTAAGGGAGCCTTGCCCATTTATTATTCCAATTGTCATTACAGTCAGCACTAAACTTACAGAATATATAATTGCTTTAGATTGATAGTGTAGCCTTATACACTTAGCATAAAAACAGAATTAAAAATACATTGAATAACCCTTCCAATACCTTCCATCTTATCTTGTTAAATACACATGCTACCAATTCCAATTCTCTGATCCCATTCTTCTTTCACTTCTTGTATTAGAAGTTCAGTAAATGACCTTTAGTAAAGCACCCGGAAGTCAGTGAACCAATACCCAGATTATTATAAACTTCTGTTGCATAGACTGCTTATTTTCTCCTTTGTTCTGCAAATAATCAATTTGTTAATCACTGCAAACAAATCACTAGTAGAAGTAACTTTATCACAAAAAAAATTGTCCCATTTCTTTCCTTCCAGATTGCATAAGCAAAAGCTTTAAGAACAATTAGTAAAGTTTTAGATCTAGAAGTCTTCCATCTTGTAGCTTTATATATGTTGAACCATTCTTCTTTGGAATTCCTATCAGGTAAGTGAAATTTTCCTACAGCCATCATCCTGAACCAAATTTCACATGTATATGAACAACTAAAAAACAAATGAGTGTTATTTTCAAGTTGATCGTCACATAATGCACAAGTGCTATTATCTATCAAACCATATCTTTCCAATTTATCCTTTGTCAACAATGCATTGGCTATAACTTTCCAAAGCATAAAATTCTCTTTAGCAGGACTATCAGAACTCCAAATTCTATCCTTCCAGCAAACATTTCATTACTCACATTATCCAGAAGTATGTTGTATACCAATTTTATTGAATGCCTTCTCCTCTGCATTGACCATAATACTGTTAGATCACTGTCAGGAAGTTTAACCTTTGCAATTTCATTCCAAACCTTCCTAACATCCATAGAACTACTGTATGGTAGTTCAATATGATTATCTTATAGAAATTCCGTTGCATTAGTCAATAGTGGATTGCCGGTGGACATAAGACTAGAATAATTCATACAATTTTTCAAAATTAATCCAGGCTTAGCCCACGGATTAGACCAGAAGCTACAATCAATATTCTTCATTGGATTGATCTGAATCATTGATAGGAATTTATCCCTAAGCTTTAGAATATTCCTCCAACTCCAACTAGAATTTTGCTTAATTTACATATCCCAAAAATTCTTTCTCTTTATCAAATTTTCTTTAATCCATAGGGTCCATAAGTCATCACTATTACTCAGGATTTTATCAAAGTATTTAGAAATTGCACCTTAGTTCCAGAGTTGTAAATTAATAATACCCAACTCCCATTTAAATTTAGGCAAAATTATCTTTTTGAAGGAAATAGGAATTAATTTCTTAGAGAAAGGATCACCATGCCATAAAAATCTACTCAAAGCACTATTGACCATAGAAATTAATTTTACAGGTAGAATATAGTGCCTCATCCAATCGGTAGTCATGTCAGTTGCAATGGATTGAATTATAACAAGTCTTCCAGCTTGAGAAAACTTTGAGCTGGGCCATTATGTGAGCTTTTCATTGATATTTTCATATAAAGGTAAACAATTGACTTTTGTGAGTCTAGAGGAAATAATAGGTAATCCTAAGTTAGAGGCATTAAAAGGCATTATTTTTAATCCGGAAAATTTTATCAATTCTTTTTTTAGATCCTCCTCCACTCCAGCTATAAGAATATTGGACTTCTTGATGTTAGTTTGTAAACCAGTGCTACTTTCAAACTTGGCAAGAATATCCAATACTGTCTGAATGTTTGCAATTGTAGGTTTTGTAAATAACACTAAATCATCTGTAAAAAGTAAGTGGGTGATCAAAGGATCTTTACATTTTGGATGTAATTCCAGAGTTTTATTGTCTACTTGGTCCTTAATTAAGACATTCAAAATCTCCATTACAATGATAAACAAATAAGGTGATATTGGATCACCTTACCTTACTCCCTGGGTGCCTTTGAAAAACCCATTTAAACATCCACTTCTAGAAATTGAATAGTAAGAAGTAGATATGCATGTTTAAATCCAAGCAAGCATAGGTTTTGGAAAATTCATCCTAGACATAATTACAATGATAGAACTCCACGAAATAGAATCAAATGCTTTCCTAATATCCAACTTTAACATCCATCTAGGTGATATATTAGAATTTCCATATCCCTTTAATAATTCTTGAGTCAGTAAAATATTATCACTTATGTTCCTATTAGGAAGAAAAGCCATTTGATTTTTAGAAAAGGTAGAACTACTTGCAATCTTGAAGCTATGATATTTTAGATTACCTTGTAAAAAACAGTGCAACATGAAATTGGCCTAAAATCTGAAACATTAGATGGATTATCAACTTTGGGGACTAATGTTATTGCAGCAGCATTAGAACCTTTAGAGAGTTTATTGGAATTGAAAAAGAATTTAACAGCTCCTAAAACATCATATCTAATTAACTTCCAACAATACTGTAGAAAGTAGGCATTAAATCCATCAGGACCTCCACTACTCTCCTTATTCAAATTAAAAGCAGTTTTCTCAATCTCCTCATTAGAAATTTCTTCAATGATACTATTAGCCTATGATTCTGATAATTAAGGGGTTTGTAGGTGAAATAAAGGTTCCACATCAGCAGTAAAAGGTTTAGAGTTAGCAAGAATGGAGGCAAAGTAATCCACAAAAGCAGCAGTAATATTCTCTTCGTCTACCTGTTTAATCCCTTTGACATCATATATACAATTAATTCTTTCCTTAGATTGCTTAACCTTGATACTATTATGAAAGAATTTTGTATTCCTATCTCCTTGACTATCATATTTAGCATGAAGAATCTCTTTAGTCATAGACAATTCAAATTCTAACATATCTTGTAAGGAATTAGAGATTTCAGATTCCTCCATAGCAAGTTTTGAATTCAATGGTCAGAAAGTAATGCTTGTTGTACCTCAGATAGCTTGTTTCTCAAATCAGAAGAGATATCAAAACCAATACCAAAAACTTGTTTAGACCAGATCTTCAATTTGTTCTTCAATTTATAAAGGTTAGTCTTAAGAATATACAATGGACTACCATATACCTCTTCCTGCCAAACCTGAGATACAAAATCCTGAAAAGAAACATGGTTAGTCCAAGATTTAAAAAATTTAAAAGAGGAATACTTAGCCTTAGAAACCTCTCCCCATGTTAAAATGAGGGGACTATGATCAGAAATTGAAGGAAGAAGAATATTACAGAACAGAGAATGTAACAACCTGAGATTTCGCAGTAATTAATTACTGTCGTTAGACGATTAAATTAGGTTGTTAATTTCTGTTGTTATTGGAATTTTTAAATCGGTTTGAAATTTGTTAATAATTCGTTAAAGAAATACGGGCTTTAAATTTATATTTACCCGTTCCTTTATTTTTATTTTTATTGGGCTTGTTCCTTTTCGTTGAGATAATTTGCAAACCTATCCCTCCCTCTCATTTGATCATTCCATTTGCAAACCCGAACCATTAGTTTCGTTCGAAACCCTAAACGAGATAAAGAAATAAATGGCGGCATCAAACTTCTTCGTTCGTTCGAAGAATTAGGGCTTCGATAAAAATCCACTTGAATTGAGGACGATGCTTCAATTTCTTCGACCTTCACGGCTTCGACTTCAAATCGTTCGACTCTCATTTGGTCGCGGCTGCCCCAACCTTCGTTCGAGTTCAACTCCTGACTTCGGCTGCAATTGGATCTGGTTCTTTGAAGCAAAGGTGAGTAACTATGATTACTCACATCTACTTTGACTCAGTGTATGCTTTGTGTTTAAGTTGTTTCTGTGATTGATGCTTTCTTTGATTTTACCAAGTTTGTATATTTTTGTGTTACTTGGTTGACACGGCTTTGAATTGATACCGTGGTCACCACAGTGTTGATCTTTTTGCTTTGACTTTGCCCATTTTGATTTTGTGAATTTATGATGGCTCTGTTTGTAACTTGAATTGGTGACCACCACCGTGTTGAATTCTTTTGGACGATATTGATTTTGTTGACTTCGGTTATACCTTGTTACTTGCTTTGTTTGGCATCAGCTTGATATTATTTGCATTCTTGTTGCTTTACTGTTTATACACATATAATTGATAGTATCGGCCACTACGGCTATTGCTTGCATTTTGCTCTTCAAATCGGCACTCCCACTTTGTTATGTGTTCTGCATAGCATCTGGTCTTCAACAATTCATGTTGATCTTCAGATAGCTTGTCTACACTTATACACAGCAGGGTTGCATCCTTTAAGCACTTATCTGATCAACGCCTTGGTACTAATGGTGGCATTGACTTGGTACCTACCTATTTGCATTTGCAGTCACTGGTATCACTAATTTCATACTGGTACATTTGAGATCTTATTCGAGTCTTTATACATTGAACACTGCATATGCTTCTGTTAGAATTGATGCAAGAGTTATGCATCTCCATTTACACTTGAGTTCGATCTGTAGCTTGCATTGTCACTTGCACTTCATTGTTCATTGTCATTTTAATATCTGGTCGACACTTGCAGTTCACTGAACTGTTGTACCACCTATGCTTTCCATTATCATGAGTTCATAGTGTAGTGTCCTTAAGTCTGGGCACATGTGCTTCATGTAGTCTTCACTTTTGCCTCTAGACTTCATGTAGCATTTTCTGTTGTCTGTTGGCATTGGGTCTGGACGTTGTGCTTCACTGTTTTGATCATTGTCTTTGAAAATTTGTGAGAACTTTGTCTAAAAATTCTGATATTGTCACTTGGAATATTCATTGCACTGCTTCATCATGTCACTGCCATGTGCACTTGTTCATTCGAGCCTCAGTGCTGTGTTGGTTCAGGTGGTATACTGCTTGCTACTTGGTCTTTATTCTAAGTTGTTGCTACCCTTGTAGCTTTTACTACTGTATGTTCGTGGTGTTATTTATACTACTGCACTGTGCCTTGAAGTGTTGTTTGGTTCTAGCCATAACTTTGGTTGCTTCTTTGATTTGGGCAGTTTGTATACTTCATGTGTACTTCTAGTTAGAGTGGTGCTTGTCTTTGAATTTCGAAACTGTGGCATTCATATTGCCACCCCCTTGTTGCAGATTCATTGTGCAGTCTCTGATTTGAGCTATGGTCGAGGTTGGATTTTATGTCTTGGCCATTTCATTTTGAATTCACTTGAGCTGAATCCGGTATTTCAGGTTTGACCTTATGTTCGCTTTGCGATTTTATTAGATTCGCAATTGATTTGAATCCGGTATTTCGGGTTTGACCTTGTGCTCATTGTGAACTTTTAGTTGAGCTTTTGTATATTCTATCACTGTATTGGCGAGGCAATGCACGTGTGCGTGTACTGCAGCCAATACAGAATCTGACGTTTTATATTGATTGATTTCACTTGATTTGATCATTTTGTTGTTGTCTAATCATCTGTTATGTTAATTAGATTCTGAGTTTCTAATTATTTAATTTAATAATTAGATTTTGTTGTTAATTGCCATTTAGGCAATTCTGATGTTTTTTAAATTATCTTCATCGATATTCTTTTAATTTATCTTTGTTGACGATTTAAATCTGCTGATCTGTTGTGTAACACTTTTACGTGTTATATTCACCGTATTTCGATTTCTTTGTAAAAGGGTCGGATAAACGTGAATTATTGTGACTGTCATTTATTCATTACTTAATTATTATTGCTTCTGTGCACTAATGACTGAGTTTGAATTAGACTGACCCGTGTATTATTTTCTTTTGAATTTAATACTCGGGTCAGACCCGAGTTTATTTCAGGTTGTAGATATCTTGATTTGGATTGCTGCCAGAGTTATGAAGACTTTTCATATCTTTTGGAGTTGTCATGTCATAGTATAGGTTTATATATATTCATGTATATTAGACGATAATGTACTTGTATATATAACTTCCTGAGTCGACAGTTGTAGTTGTATCATATGTAACGTGTCAAATGTATTGTAACTAACATCAGTTATTATATATATATATATATATGAAACTTTTTGTTTAACTTTGTTCCGCATTTATATTATCTGTGTTATTATTATATGTTTTGTCCTAAACTATTATGAACCATCGTTGTTCGTTTTATACTGGAATTGGGTATGTTGATGGGAGTAAACAAATAAGAGATAGAAAACTAAAAATATATACTACTCCTATCGAAATAACCAGTACCAGTGTAAGGCCTAACTACGGATGGCCGCTCCTATCCATCCTTATTCTTCATGATAACAGACACTATTTCCTTTAATACTCTTTGTTACTGTGAGCATAGAGGTGGGGCGTCACTGAGAAGGCCACAGAGAAATAGCTGAATTGTTTTGAAAGGCATGATCAAGTTTGCAAAAGGTTCTAGAGCCATCTTTACTTTTGTTATTCCAAGTGAAAAGAGGACCAAAAGATTGAATGGAAGAGAGTGAAGAATGCAATAACATTTGACAGAGAGGAGAAGTATCCTTGGTAGAAAGGGGAGAACCACCTGTTTTTTGAGTTGAAGAAAACATACAAGCCAGGGTAATAAAGATTGATTAAGATTAGGCAAATGATTCAGCAATGTTTTCCTTCTATCAAGGCAGTTCTGGGCATAAACAAAGGTAAGAAAAAAAAGGAGGAATTGGTTACAACAGATAGAACTTCATAATGCAAAAATTGATCGGTTTCTTCCAACTTTTTGATCCGATAAAAATCCAAGTTCCACATCACCATTAATCTTCCATAGGGAGCATAAGATAAATTATCATCATATAGCCAATTAGGAGCAATATATGTGCAAGCTTTCCTACTTAATTCAGCATTCAGCTTTGTTTCACTTACACACATAATTTGAATGTTTTCCTCTTTAATCAATTTCTTAATTTCTTTTTGTTTAGAGAGCAAGTGCCCTCCTCTAATATTCCAGTAGGCTATATTCTTCATCAACATCAAGTTTTGGGTAAGATTAAATTATTTGGATGCCTTCTTGTATGTCTAGCAAACTTATCAGAAAAACTTAATTCTTTACTATTTAGTTTTGGTTGGACTTCTTTAATACTACTTTCAATCCCTTTGTTCATATCCACATCTTCATGAGAGTGATTCAATTTACTACCCTTTACTTTCCTACCCCTTTTTACTGTCAAAGTGGGTGAAGTTTGATTTTTATTTAAATCAGGCAATTGGTCAGTAAGGTTTGGATTTTCCATCAAAGAAGAAAAAGAAGAATTGGCAGGTGGTTTTGGAATAAGTGAAGCATTAGATGGTATGAAAGATTGGAATTGTCTTGTAAACTGGTAGAATTCAAAAAAGCAGGAGAAGATAAAGATTGTGAAACGGGAGGAGGAAGAATTATATTAGAAGGAGGTGGCAAGTGAGAATATGGTGAAAGGTTAAGATTTGAGTTAGAAGGCAATTGGACAGAAGAGGGTTCCTTGTGAACACCATCTACAAACTCATAATCAGAATTATGAGTATCACCTTCACACATATCAGCAAGAACTGAGAATGCATTAGTAGTAACCACTTTACTAGAATTTAAGACTGTATTTTGATTTCCTTTGGTCATATTTTCCTTAACAGCAGATTCCTTATTATCATCCTTTTCATTGTTTATTCTCTGTGCACCTAAAACATGCACACCATTTTCTTTTCCAAGAACTCCATTTGTTTTATTTATCAATGTCTATTGTTTAATACTATCCACTAGTATAGGCTCCTTTTTCATCCAAACTTTATTCTTTCTCCTCTGAAAAACAAACTTGTTGACTTCCGAACCTTGTATGAATAAATTGTGAAGAACTATTATTCAAAATATTAGCATTAATTGGTGCCTTAAAATTCCTACTTCCTTCGGTAAAATTATTCCCAAATCCAACACCTTCATAAGCCTAATAGTCATTATCCACTTCAGATTCCAAACAGTTCTCTTTAGTATGCCCAAAAACTTTACACAAATAACAAATTCTAGGTCTCCAATTATATTCAACTCTCACTTTATAGCTTCGTTCACCCAATCCATCAATTTCTATATAATAAGGTAGAACCTGATTAGGTTCAATTTCTATCAAGGCCTTTGCATATTTAAATCTCATCAATTTTTCGTATTCTCATCAAAGCTAATCAATCTTCCTAAATGACACGCTGACCAGTTAATACCCATACGTGTCCATGCAATTGTAGGAATTTTGTAAAAGTGAACCCATATTGGAACTCTCCTTATACTTGATTGCACACAACCAATTGAAGGATTCCAAATATTGATTTTGAACATTTTACCTTTTATGAAAATGGGGTCAGATTGAAGAATATGAAGTTTATCTTGCTCATTCGTAAATTTAAAAAAGAATTCTCATTGTCAGATTTGATATCAACTTCACCTTTCAGTTTCCAATATCTACTGAGATGATTAACAACTGTTAGGTAAGAAAGTGTTCCACCCAGGAAAAATCCAACCAAATGATCACTCCAATATTTAATTCCTTCATTCTTAACATCCTCTGGAATTTGCTTTGGTTTGCCATCTATAATAACATCGAAATTTCTAGGAATATAAACTCCAGCGTTCTTGGGCTTTTTCTTGAAAAGAGATGACCATTTTGGAATCTGATCATTATCCTTTTTGTGCATCCCTGTATCATCAACAACAACATCACCACCATTATTATAAGAATTCTCGACAATCATACCATTAACAGATTTAGTGAGAGTCTGAACTAATCAAGATAACTAGGAGATGGATCTTGAAAAATCCTATCCCCAGAAGGCTCCAAAGAAACAGACGAATCAAGAACTTTATGAATGGAGACAGAACAAGGATTCTCAGCTTTGCGAAAAGGAAAAGAAGACGAATTAATCTCAGATTCATTAATAAGATTCACAGAAGAGAGACCAGAAGATAAAGAAATGGTAGGAGGAGAAATAGGAATGAGAGAAGTTGGATGAAAGGGAGGAATGAGAGAAGGAAGAGAAGAAGGAGAAGGGTTGATCGGAGGAATGGACGGAGAGGGAGGCATCAGGCATCAGGCTCCATTAACGGTTTTTTGAAAATCTTGGTAAATTTATTTATTAGTTTTAACAGCATCCATATAAATTTTCTTTTCATTACATTACATTCATTCATTTCTCAATTTCATTTATTTTCATTCATTTATTACTTAATCTCGTTTATCCATTTATTTATAATACTTACCTCTTCATTTATTTAATTAATAGCATTTCAATTTTACTTAAGTTTATAACAACTACAACATCAAATTCTTATCTACAAAAGAAATTCATTGAACAATTTCATTCATAAGTTTACTTGTATTATTTCTATTACATTTTCTTATTAAACATTACAACTTTTAACATTTGGTAAGTTATATATATGCTTTTAAGGATGTAATAGAAAGTTATACAAGTTTTTCTCATTTCTTTTAATAAATTTAATGTTCAATAATATTATCCTTTGTCTTATAGGTTACATATTTCAAATTTCTTTTAATTTCATTCATAACCTAGCATTAAATCTCTTATATTAATTAAAGCTCCATTTATTAATTAGTTACATTCCATTTCACTACAATAACTGAAACTATTAATTAACGGGAACTTAAGAACTAGATAACGAGTTAAATTCAAATCATTTAAAATAACAAATTAAATGTATATACTTACAACTTATATATCTAATTATATTTAAAACAATTTAAAATTTATATTTGTTTATCAAAATAAACCTGTAGTAAAACTACTACAGTGGCCTTCCCACTTCGAAACTCGAAAATGAATGTCGATGAAGCGTGCACTCATCACCGAAATTATTTTCCAGCGATAGAGAGGGAAGTATAGAGCTTATTCCTTTTCAAATTTCTTTAAAACAATACTTTCAAATCATATTGAAATATTTATATCAGAAAGTACTTCTAAGCGATATTATTATATTACAAAATCCCTTGAAAGCCATTTTTCAAAATCCCGGAACTTAAGTTCTAACTTTACAATTTTCATTTATTTTAATTTCAATCTACTATTTATAAATTTCATTACCTAACAACCAATGTATTGCAACCAAATGTATATACCATTAAAAAAATTATTTTATATATATAGAAAATATAATAGGCAAAATTATTTCTTTTACCTATTCAAAACAAATATTGTGTCGGTCTTTCCTATTACGTGTTTAGAAATGCCTATTGATGCCATAGCGTCCTATGCATGAACCAGAATTTATAAATACAACACAGAACAAATTAACACAATATTAAAACCTTTTATAACATTAACAAATACGGTCTCTCATACATATACACTCAGCGACTCACCATAGGGTATTACTACCCTATTAATAAAGAGTCAGACCCCACAAAGCTAAGGTTTATTGCTAAACCAAAGCTTTGATACAAGATTTAATGTCCCGCCTTTTTGCACACTTTAAATTGACGATAAACCACATATGTCAGACTTAAACCATACAGAAGGGCGGATTGTTATGGGGTAAATAAGAAAAAGAAGAGAAAGAAATAAAACAAAATAGAATCTTGCAGTGGAACGATAAAATATAATAATCAAATATACAGTTCATGAAGCTGTTTTACAAAATATTCGATTATTCTTCTACAATACATATTAGAGTTACGCTTACCAGAGAATATTAATAATGCTGCGGAATACAATGGTGTAGTGGAATAATATAATAGATAGTAGTAATACACTCTTCGTATTCGTCCTCCAGAAATAAAGTCTCCGAATCCTGAAACGCTCCAACTGACCCGAGGGAATTGAAAAGACAAAACACTCGAGTCGGAACTAAAAGATCTTATGTAAGTTAAATCAACAGTCAATAATATAAGTGGAAGGACATCAGAGATGTTTACAGATTTGGCATCTCCTATCCAGTGTCTAACGTAAGTGCAGCAACTTAAGAGATGTTCGGGATTCACATCTCCTAAGGAGCCGGTAAACTATTTACTATGTAGTAATATTTCGCTATTATAGTAATATCTATAGTAAAATAAACTTACTTTTAAATACATTAAGGCTTTACATTTTGCACCTTAACCCCAATAGTCAATCCAGTATCAGCGCATCACCAGATCGGGAGACTACCCTAAATACTCCATAGGCTACGGGAGAAAACCAAACTCGTACAAGGTGCGATAGGGTAGGTGACACGGCACAACTAGGCAATGCCAGGGTAGATATACCAATTACGCTTCCGAGCCGGTGGTAACGCGTAGCAGCTACTACCACCCATCTCGAGCCACACCCTCAAATCAAAAATCAAAAGTGGCCACCAAATCAATCCAAAGTCAGAGTATAATATCGAAGGGATGCGTCTGATAAAAGGTGCTACCTTCTTAGCCCGTCAATCACTCCTGTTTTAGCCACCTTATGCCAACTCACGGGAGTCGGGTCCACATATTTACCTCAAAGGAAACGCGGCCACCATCCTACTTCATTCTGGAATCTCCACCGCGTACATGGTTGTTAAAGTGGTTTTCAGAGTTGGCGGAGAGTATGACAACTTCCGATCCCGGTTTCTTTAACAACCAAACGTTATTATAACACCACGGTCTTTTCAAAATAGTTTATACTTTTAAAACCAGAATATAATATCCATTTCAAAACCATATAAATACGATATCATTTCCATTTTAAAACCAAATCAATATGATATCGTTTTTGTTTCAAATCAGTATAATATTATTTTATTTCAAATATATCCCTTTTTTGAAATTATAGCACTCCCAAATTATACACTTCAAAACCAAAAAATTGAAATTTTAACACATTTAAAACATAATACTTTGAAATTCATAATTTCGAGACATTTCAATTTCTATAAAAACATTTCAATTTCAATATATTTCAAGGCTTTAAATATTCCAAAATTTCAAACTAAATTTGATAATTTTGATTCAACAATTAAATTTTCTATTATTAGTTTTGAAATATTTAATATAAGCCTTATCATTTAAATAAGGCTCAAATTACGAATAACTAAATATTGCCTTCAATTCATTTATACTTGAAATAATCATTTAATTCACCCAGACCCTAAAATCAAGTTTTAATAATTATACCTTTTAAAATTTCCAATTTAACAAATTTCACATCAACCCTTTTGAGTTTAATTCTTAAATATATTTAATTTCATATAATCTCAAATTTATCTCAATTTCAAATCAATTTAATTTGAGAAAAATTCTTATAAAAATTAATTCACATCAATTTCATATTTATCTTCCAACTTCAGTTTTATTTAAGCCCTTATAACTATATATACAATATAATCCAAATCGCTATTTAACCATATTATCTTAATAAAATCAACTTTATTATTTAACTTATTTTATACTTTAAACCAATTTTATACATATGACGCAGCGGATTAATCAAACAAAACTTCAATCGATGGAATGTAGCAATTGGTGAGTTGAAGATACCAAAATGCCAAGTTCGTTGATCCAAAGATACTGAACTCTACCTATCTCAAACACGTTGATAGCGCACTATACCGTGTTCAAAGATCTACGATTCTTCGCACGTTGATCTAGCGCACTAGATTCCGTGAATCGGCTTCTACGATCGTTGAATCGAGCGCACTCGATTAACCGAAAGAGGAGATAGGAGATTACACTCAACTACCTATTGGTATGAAAGCACAAAGCTAACAAAAGAGAATTTTATTCAAAAATCAACTACCACAAATGTACAACACACACCCCTATTTATAGAGTTTTCGACCCAGTCCCTAAGTCGGCAACCGACCTACGACTCAACTTAAGTCGTGACCGACTTAACACAAAGCGACTCAACCCCCTTTTCCATACAGCACATGCAACGACTCAAATATGGCCGACTTAACCAAGTACGACCTAACATACAACATACGACTCAACTTATTTACATACATGACCGACTCAAGTTATTGCCGACTCAACATCTTACCGACCTACGACTCATTTATGCTGCAACTTACCGACTTATCTTAAGTCGTAGCTCGTTAGCTCGGCACAACTGTCCCTCTGGTCTCCAATTAGCTCGGTCCCGACTCAGCCCTTCTTCATTAACTCGCACCCTTTCCTCACATGATTCCTTAGGTCGGAAACGACTTATAGGTGAATCGTTGAGTCGTGTACGACTCATCAAGCTCGAATGATTCAGTCGTAACTTCTTCCCCTGTGGTCTGTTAGGTCGGGCCCGATCCAAGCGCCTAACCCGTAGCCGACTTAAAGCTTCACTAACTCGTAACTCGGCTTTACTAGCTCGTAGCTCTTTCTCCTTAGGTCGGAACTGACCTAGCTTAACCTGTGTTCGACCTAAGCCTTCCATAGGTCGTGCTGCATCATCCTCCCCTGGTTGAGAAAAATTCGACCTCGAATTTGTAAATTCTTCCTCAACAATCTCACCCCCATGATATGGAATTAAATGTTTGACGTTAAAAACATCAGAAGTATAAACATCATCTGGTAACTTTAATCGATAAGCATTCTCATTGATTTTCTTCAAAACTTCAACTGGACCAATTTTCCGCGCTTTCAATTTATTGTATGTTCCCACTGGAAAACGGTCTTTTGTCAACACTGCATATACCAAATCGCCTTCGTTAAATTCAACATTTCGTCGCTTCAAATCTGCAGACTTCTTATACTTCTCATTCGATTTCTCCAATCGTTCCTGAACGATTTTATGACATTCAGTCAGCTCATCAATAAAATCAACAGCTCGTTTAACTGTTCCCTTCAACTGTGGTACTACTGCCAAATCCAACGGTCCCTGGGTGAATTTGAATAAACAATCTGAAATGGACTGAATCCCGTGCTACGATTCACTGCATGATTATGTGCAAATTCAGCTTGGCATAACTTCATGTCCCAACTTCTCAAATTATCCTGTACAAGACATCGCAACAAATTTCCCAATGACCTGTTAACAACTTCTGTCTGTCCATCAGTTTGTGGATGATAAGCACTACTAAATTTCAGCTTCGTTCCCACCATCTTCCACAAACTCAACCAAAAATGACTCAGAAAACGAGTATCTCGATCAGAAACAATAGATTCTGGTAAACCATGCAATCGATATACCTCCTTAAAGAATAATTGTGCCACTCGAACTGCATTCGCTGTCTTCTTGCAGGCAATATAATGTGCCATCTTCGAAAACCTGTCCACTACAACAAATATCGAATCATTTCCCCATTGAGGTCGAGGCAAACCTAAAACGAAATCCATGCTAATATCAACCCATGGCTTAGATGGTACAGGCAATGGCATATACAACCCTGCATTCGTCGCTGTTCCTTTTGACACCTGGCAAATATGGCATCTCTCCACGAATCTTTCAACCTCTTTTCTCATCGATGGCCAAAAGTAAGACTGGGAAATCAATTGTAAAGTACGATCATGGCCCATATGACCTTCCTCATGTAACTCCTTCACAATCTTCATCCTCAAACTACAATCTGGAATACACAAACGATTCCCTTTAAACAGAAAACCATCAACCAACATAAATTCATCGGTACTCCCATCCTTCACTTTCTCAACATATTTCACAAAGTAAGGATCTTCATTAATCATCTCCGGCAACATCTCAAAACCCGTCACTTCAACTTTCATTGTCGTTAATAAATGACTCCTCCTACTCAAAGCATCAGCTACCCGATTTGTCACCCCTGATTTATGTTTGACAACAAAAGTAAACTGCTGTAAATATGCTATCCACGATGCATGTCTCGCTGAAATCTTATCCTGCCCCTGTAAATGTTTCAATGCTTCATGATCTGTATAAAGGACAAATTCCTTCTGAAATAGATAGTGTCTCCAATGCTTAACAGCTTATACAACAGCATAAAATTCAACGTCATATGTACTGTATCTCATCTTTGCTCCTGACAACTTTTCGCTGAAATAAGCAACTGGCTTCCCATTCTGACTAAGAACTCCTCCAATACCAACCTTCGAAGCATCAGTATGCAATTCAAACAATAACTGAAAATTAGGTAGAACAAGAATTGGTGCAGACGTCAACAATTCCTTGATCTTCTCAAAAGCAACTCCCGCTTCCTCTGACCATACAAATTGTTTCCCTTTCATGCAATCAGTAACTGGAGCCATCACGCTACTGAAGTGTGGAATGAATCTTCGGTAGAATGACGCTAGCCCATGAAAACTCCTCACTTCCGTAATCGTCTTTGGCTGTGGCCAATTCCTGACTGCTTCAACTTTACTCTGGTCAACTTGAATACCTTCTCCTGAAACAACATAACCCAGAAATAAAACACTGTGCGTCATAAACACACATTTCTTCGTAGCAGCATAAAAATGTTCTTCACGAAGAATAATCAATACTTCCCTCAAATGTAGAACATGCTCCTCCATACTTCTGTTGTAAATCAGAATATCATCAAAATAAACCACAACGAACTTCCCAATGAATGGTCTAAATATTAGATTCATCACCCGCATGAATGTACTAGGTGCATTTGACAAACCAAATGGCATAACCAACCATTCGTATAACCCTTCTCTCGTCTTAAAAGCTGTCTTCCATTCATCTCCAGGTCTGATTCGAATTTGATGATAACCACTCTTCAAATCAATCTTTGAAAATATAGTTGCCCCACTCAATTGATCTAACAAATCATCCAACCTCGGCATAGGAAATCTATATCGAACAGTGATCTTATTCAAAGCTCTACTATCTGTGCACATCCTCCATGTTCCGCCCTTCTTTGGTACTAATAATGCTGGCACGGCACAAGGACTCAAGCTTTCCTGAACACGTCCCTGTTCCAACAACTCTTCCACCTGCCTTCGTAACTCCTCATGTTCCTTCGGACTCATTCGGTAGTGTGGTCGATGTGGTAACACTGCTCCCGGAACAAGATCAATTTGATGTTGAATGTCTCTAAGTGGTGGTAACTCCTTAGGCAACTCCTCTGGAAACACATCTTCAAACTCTTTCAAAACTGGCTTTGCTGCTTCTGGTATTTCAACTTCTTCACTACTCTCTCTCCCAATCAACAAAAATACTTCAGTCTCTTCCTCAACTTCCTTGACAAACTCCTTCAAAGTCAACAGAGTTTTCAGTTCCTCAATCTCTTCTAGCTTGCTCTCCTTCTGCTGTTGCTTCTTAGGAACCAAAGTGATTTTAGTACCCTCGAACATGAAACTATAACTGTTGGCACGACCATCATGTTGTACTGCCCTATCAAACTGCCACGGTCTGCCCAACAACAAGTGACAAACATCCATGTCCACTACATCGCACCAAATTTCATCTTTGTACTTCTTCCCAATAGACAAATTAACACAAGCCCTTCGACACACTTTCACTTCACCACCCTTCCTTAACCATGCTAGCTTGTACGGTTTAGGATGTTTCTCAGTCTTCAAGTTCAATTTCCTCACTGCTTCTGTAGAAATAATGTTATCACAACTCCCAGCATCAATAACGAACTTGCAAACTTTTCCCAGAATAGTGCATGTCGACTGAAAAATATTGCTTCTCAACCAACTACAATCCTCCTCTTGCTTTGGTGTCAAACAACTTTTCCTCATCATAAGATTACAACCTTCATCTCCAAACAATTCTTCTTCCTCCTCAACATAAGGTGTATTTGAACATTCTGCCTCCTCACCATTATCCTCCTCAACTTCTGCAACCAGTGCTCTCTTCTTCGGCTTCGGACATTCATTACTTTTGTGACCCAACTCCTGACAATTATAACATTTGAAAACACTGCTAGCCTTTGCCTTCTCAGTCTCCTTCATCACTGGCTTTGTAACAGGTTTAGGAACATTAGAACTTCCACCAACACTCCTCGCTTGATTATTGGAATTAGTAAACACACCGCCTCCACGTCTTCCTTGTTTCTCCCAAGCTAACGCTTTTTGATGTGCTTCTGTAACTGATCTAGGATCAAACATATTAACCATATCCTGGATCTGCATTCTCAATCCCCCAATGAATCTAGCAGTTAGCTGTTCTTCCGTTTCCATAATATCATTCCTGGCAATGAGTTGGTAAAATTCATCAGCATAATCACTAACAGACTTTGTCCCTTGCCTCAGATTCTGCAACCTCTGGTACATAAGTGATTGGTAGTTGTAAGGTAAGAAAGTAGATCTCATCAACTTCTTCATCTTATCCCACGATTCTATCTTTGACTTCCCCATCCGTTCACGAGTAAGTTTAGTTTGCTGCCACCACGCCAAAGCTCTCCCCCTCAACCTAGTAGCAACCAACTTCACCCTTCTATGCTCAGGAACCTCCTTGAAAACAAAGATCTCTTCAACATTAGAAATCCAATCGAGAAATTCTTCTGCTACCATTCCTCCTTTAAACTCCGGAATTTCCATCTTCATACCCGATTCCCAACGTCGATCATCTCCAACATCCCGATAAGAATTTCGAATTTGGTCTCGATCTCGATAATGAATACTAGCTCTATCACCTTCTTCAACAAAATCAAAAGTACGTCTACATCGATCTCGACCATTATCATCCCTTCGTTCATGCATACTTCTTTGACTATGTCTCTCTTCATCTCTATATGCTTCATGTTCAAATTCACGTCGACTTCTTCCCTCTTCATGTGCATAATCATAATGATCTCTTCGTGATGAAATTGATGTTTCTCTTCTATCTCTACAAGAATGTGGTGATACCCTCCTCGCTTCCGTAACCGATGGCGAAACTCGGTTTCCTCCATGGTTCGAGTTTGGTGATCTCCTCCTTTGATTCAAATCATTCATCAATTTCTCCAATTTTCCAATGCCTTCATCAAACTTTTCATTAATACGTTGTTCCATAAGCTCGGCTTCTTCTCTACGATACAAAGCTTCAACGTTTTGATGGCGATTAGCTCTCCTTGGTGGCATGATTGAAAAACTTTCACAAACTTCAACAATTCAAGCACAAAACTCCAAAGCTTTCGACAAAATAACAAGTCTCGGCTTAACCCTTGACTCGGCAACAAGTCGCGACTTAGGTTAAGTCGGCTCCAAATTCAAACACTCCACAAGGCTCGGCTACTCCCCGCTAGTATACATGGCCTTCTTCAATTTCAAACTCCTTTGCTCACTTTGATCCAAGATGTAATGGATCAAACACTTCAAACTTGTTGCAACTTCAATATGAACACAATGAACAACTTCAAACTTCAAAAACTTCAAAAACTTCAAAAACTTGGCTCCAAGAATCAACTTAGCTATGATTGGCTAAGTATGGCTCTGATACCAATAATGACGCAGCGGATTAATCAAACAAAACTTCAATCGATGGAATGTAGCAATTGGTGAGTTGAAGATACCAAAATGCCAAGTTCGTTGATCCAAAGATACCGAACTCTAGCTATCTCAAACACGTTGATAGCGCACTATACCGTGTTCAAAGATCTACGATTCTTCGCACGTTGATCTAGCGCACTAGATTCCGTGAATCGGCTTCTACGATCGTTGAATCGAGCGCACTCGATTAACCGAAAGAGGAGATAGGAGATTACACTCAACTACCTATTGGTATGAAAGCACAAAGCTAACAAAAGAGAATTTTATTCAAAAATCAACTACCACAAATGTACAACACACGCCCCTATTTATAGAGTTTTCGACCCAGTCCCTAAGTCGGCAACCGACCTACGACTCAACTTAAGTCGTGACCGACTTAACACAAAGCGACTCAACCCCCTTTTCCATACAGCACATGCAACGACTCAAATATGGCCGACTTAACCAAGTACGACCTAACATACAACATACGACTCAACTTATTTACATACATGACCGACTCAAGTTATTGCCGACTCAACATCTTACCGACCTACGACTCATTTATGCTGCAACTTACCGACTTATCTTAAGTCGTAGCTCGTTAGCTCGGCACAACTGTCCCTCTGGTCTCCAATTAGCTCGGTCCCGACTCAGCCCTTCTTCATTAACTCGCACCCTTTCCTCACATGATTCCTTAGGTCGGAAACGACTTATAGGTGAATCGTTGAGTCGTGTACGACTCATCAAGCTCGAATGATTCAGTCGTAACTTCTTCCCCTGTGGTCTGTTAGGTCGGGCCCGATCCAAGCGCCTAACCCGTAGCCGACTTAAAGCTTCACTAACTCGTAACTCGGCTTTACTAGCTCGTAGCTCTTTCTCCTTAGGTCGGAACTGACCTAGCTTAACCTGTGTTCGACCTAAGCCTTCCATAGGTCGTGCTGCATCAACATAGCTTAAAACTAAAAATTTAACTATATATAAAAATAACGTTTATAAAATATCCAAATCAATATCTCATAAAACTATATATTTCTTTACCAAACCATAGAAATTCATTTCAAAATATTTTTATTTATAGATCACGGTGTTTGTATATAAATTTCTGCCCTATGGTCAAGTGATACAGATATTTATCATTTCAATCCATAATTTAAAATAAAAATACGGTTATATATCATTTCAAACCGCAATCCCGAATGAAATAAAAGTGCATAACAGTTTGCAGTTTAAAACAATGTAAAATACAGCATCCATTCACCCAATATCAATCATCAACCATTTATCACAATCATCATCAAATTCAAACAAAAACATCAATATAGAACAGATAATAAATACAAGTAATTACTGGCAATTTATATTCAATAATAAATTAATTTAACTGCCAGTTTATATGCAATAATAAATTGAATAATAATTTAATTCAATAAATAAAATTTAACCGGAACGATGATAAAAATATACCAAACAGCAATAAAATAATTTTTAATCACATCAGAAATTAATTTAACACACATAAGAAATTTTAGAAGTTGTGAGTGGGTTAAAACACTCACCTGTTGAATTTAAATCCAATTTAAACTTAAAAATCAAACAGCCTTAGAATTCGTCCAAACCGGCATCAAAATATCCAGAATTCCAATACGAACCTAGCGAAAGAAACCGTGCGTAATTTCGACCTCGTATGCACAAGTTATATTAATTAGAACGAGTTGAAACAGAAACTAAAATAAAAGAAAACAAAAAAAACCCAACCTATCCACAATCGCCACGTCTCCATCGACTCTCTCAAGAAAAAAACGAACGCGCATACAGTTTTATGCCGAAACCCTAGCACGGTTGATCGAATTCGCCACCTCCATTGCCTACCAAAAGTCGCGCGCGCCCACCTATCCTGACGTCGCCGACCTCGCCCCTGACACCCTCAACTTGCGACGACCCCACCTAGCTATGCCATCGTTCAAAAATAAGCACCGCCGCCATGCTCTTTAAACCCTAATTGAATAATTCATGCCAATCTAACCATTGAAACGTCAAACAATCTGTGCCGATGCAATCCCCTTAGTGCTCTCTACCATACGGTATCAATAATTTGACGATCCGACGAAGTCCATCACGACGTAATGAACGGCCGTGACTGGTTCTTCCATTTTTGGAAAAATCCTCAATTTGATAACGAATCATAGAATTGAGATGCACTCTTCGAGGGCTTTCTGACGATATAAAATATGCTATAGTTTGTGGAGTTTGAAATTTTCGCTTTGGATTTGATTTGGAATTTCAATTGGATCTGGAATTTTATTGTCTGCCATTGAGGAGGAGGAATAGCAGAATTGTACGTACAGACAAATGAGAAATGGAGAGGCTACGGTTTATAAGAGGGTATTTATAGACAAGGCTGAAATAGATTAGATGGACATGATTGATATACGCATTGAACGATAAAATGGCCCGAAAAGCCTGTTTCGACTCCGGAACGAAATTGGGTCAACCCCTATATCAAAATAGATGTTTTTGAATATTTAAAATGAAACGGAATAGATTTCAAGTCCAAATTCCATCGTATGAAGAAGTTATGCTAAAATCAAGTTATTTCAAATTGATTTCAATTGATTTCAATTTAATTGATTTCAAGGCGTTTCAGGCTCGTACGATCCAACGACAAGCCCGATCGTTACGAAACTTGAAATCCTACAATAATTCAACGTTACAGATCCGATAAACTACTTTTTTCGAAATCCGAGTTTGTGGCCAAAATGGCTATTTTTACATAAATTAAATAAATTAATAATTGATTAATTAAATCAAAATTTCAATTTAAATACTATAATTGACAATTTTAATCATTTTAAATTTTCTTTATCCTTTATACTAATTTAAAGAATTTAGATGTCCATTTAGAGTTAATTAATTCATCAATTTCAATGTTAACCTCAATTCATTATAAATATACATCCCAAAAATTCCATTTAATTAAATAAATTAATAATTATTATATTCATTATTGTCAAATAGATGGATTTAACATTGGATTCAAAACTATTACATTAATATTTTCACATTCCATCTTAATTTCAAATAACGTAATATTTAGATATTTCAATTTCATTTAATTGCAATTACTCCAATTATTATGGTTCAAATCCCAATAATTGATAAATCTTTATTCCCATTCTTATAATTCAATAAATTGTCCAATTATGAACAAAATTAACATTATTTCCAAATATTTCCATATTTGACACTAACATAACATTGAATTGACATTTATTGCAATTGATTACATATTTTAATTTAATATACTAAATAAATGATTACGTTATAATAATTGTTGCCACTAACCCTTAATCATATTTATATAGGTTATCATTTCCAAACAGTCACATACAGAACATTGATTTTATTCAATCACTCTTTATTATTATTGATTCATTTATTCATTCAATATTTACATTTGTTTTTCTTATATTCGATTTATAGCCTAGTATAACATTTACATTAATCCATTAATTTGAATTAAATTCCCATCTTTACACTATGCCTATTATTATTACTCTAAGCTAGTTACCATTGTTTACCTTTCATTTACTTACATATTCTCATTCCCATTATTGTAACCTTTATTTATATTCATTAAAATTTAATTTCAATTCCAATTTAATCAACTAATTCAACAAGCAACTTATAATAATTGTTTACAAGTCCGGGTTACACTTAAGTTTATCATACTTCAACCAATTATTGTAATTACATACATAATACCGAATTCATTCAATTACTATTAATTATGTACAAATTCCTTTATTTATACAACACTTACATTTATTTACTTATTTTCAATGTTATACCCAAGTGCAACAAATTACTCTATTTCATTTTAAATTGTGATTTCACTTCAATTGTCAATAATTAGTTTTTAATAATCATTGCTACAATTCGTTCTTAATATTTACTTCATTATAAATTATAAAATTTTATTTCTATCTAAATTTAATTAAAAAATCCTACTAATTCAACCAATTTAATTATCGAAATTTACGGGTCGTTACAAATTACCTTTGATTGCTTTCAATAATTGATTTTCATTAATTAATTAAATTAATTAGTCCTTATTTATAAATTAATTAACCTTATATTAATAATTAATTGTAACAACCCGCATATTTAACAATTGAATATTTAAATAATTTATTTAAAATAATTCATCGTTAGTCGGATTACTGTCCGAAAAGAAACTTTCTGCAAACAGTCGAATTAGGACTCGAGACCATCCCCATTGAGTACAAAATGACGTTTACGGCCTTTTTGAGCATAAACTTCGATATGTTTGGAGTTAGAGGAATTTCGCTACTTTTTCACTTAGGGCTTTGGTTTGGTTTCAGCCCATTAGACCCAAGCTTCACCCCCTCTTCTTTTCATTCCTTCATAATTTTCCTAATACTCAAGCTTTATCAACAATGAAGAGGGGAATGGGAAATTAGAACTCCAAGCCCTAATTATCTTTGCAAAATCCAAGCTTTAACTCCAAATTCCTAGAAGAAGCTTTGGTAAGCCTTCTCTTCTTCTTCTCTAACTCATTCTCCTTTCAATTTCAGAAATTCCTAAACCTAACTTAGGAAATGTTTCTCTTTTAAGCTTAGATTCAAGCTTGTTGGGTTGGAATTGAAGAGTGATTGTTCTTGCTATTGCTTATAGCTTCTTCTTCATTTGTTTTGGGTTTAAAGGTGAGATCTTTATCTCACATCTATATGTATATCTATCCTTGTTGTTAGGTATGAATTCCTAACACTTATTCATGTGCATTTGCTTTTGATTTGGATTGCTTTGGTGAATATTCCAATTTTTGGTGTTTTGAAAGTAAATTTTATGAAAATCCTATTATGGATATTTGGGCGTTGATATTCGAGGCGTATCGAAGAGCCTTTAAGGCTGGGTTGTCGTTTAGCATAAATCCTTAGTCGTTGTTGCTCGTCCGATCGAGTCTGATATTTGTTTTGGCCATTTTTGGCCTAGGTTCAAGAAAGGCCTGAGAAACAGACTTCAGACGTCTAAAACCTCCATTTCAGACATCTGAATATTATACTGGGAATTTTTATTCCCCAGTATTCAGACGTTTGAATCTAAGGTTCCAAACATCTTAATTAACTCGTGAGCAACCGGAAAGGAAATAGGCTAAAAATTCTTATTTCAGACGTCTGAAATATAGGGTTCAGACGTCTGAATTGGATTCTGAATCTGCTTGTTTTTGCCTGTTTTGCCTATTTAGCCTGAGTTTCCAAATTTAATCAATTTGTGTTGTTCCCTTATGTTGTTATCATTTATTATCAACTTTGATGTCACTTTCTTCGGGATTTTTGGAACATCCACCTTGATGGATTCGGTATCAATTTCTTTGGATTCTATTCACGTCTTCGAATGTGAATTTTGATGATTGATTGTTTCTACAATCATTTTTGTGATTTTTCACTTTAAAAATATAAAGGTTCCAATATAAGTAGTCAATAACAAAACTCTTTCATCAAAACGATTTCAACACTATTTTATTACAAACCTCGTTTCTTAAACCGTTTTCTGAATGTACTAGCATATACAAACATTTACCTCACTCCTATGAGAAATCTAGTTAAACGGCTTAGTAAACGAGTGGTATAAAACGCTTGCGTTTACTTCTCGGTTAATTCTTAGATTTGTTCGATTGAATCTCTTGTGACAATTTTCTAGCGGAGATCTACAATTTGTTCGTAAATATTTAAGTTAAGCTAGTGGTTATGGGACATGAAGATAAGCTCATATATTTACTAGCTGGGTGTAATTGACACTTCTTGATGATCGATGATGATCATTTTGTGATTTATACTCGCAATGTGCGATGTCTCTTTGTCTATGACGGAGACTAAACCCCGTTTCTGTGGAGCTTCAGCTCAATTTGGTGGGGTAGCGACCCATGGTCTTCGGACCGTTCTGTGGAGCTTTGGCTCAAAATTAATGGTTAGCAACCATGGAATAGCGTTCCGTTTTGTGATACACGTGTTGGTGAGTTTTCATACTCCTGTTTTCTGATAGGCTTCCCCCTTTTTGTGATTTCTGGATTTTCATTGATGATTTCTAGAATTTGTGTTTCACCAATTTTCGTGATTTACATTGATAAGTTTTATCAATATTTGTGCATTGGTGAATTTGTGTGTCATTAACTTTTGTGATTGGCATTGATAAAATTGTCAATATTTATGGTTTGGTGAACAAAAATAAACAATAGGACATTCTTTTCTGTGTTTGGAGATTTCGTGAGATGTTGTATGGTTTTCGTGTTATCTACGACATATTTGTCATTTTGTGGCATTATTGGTACCATACGTTTTTGTCACATCTCATATTCGATCTCATTTTATTTGATATTTATAGCTAGATTGATCCGTTTATTATTTTCTTATCAAATAATACTCAGGTCAGACCGAGATGTTATAGGTGCTTCTGCTTGACTCCTCATCTGGGATTATTATCCTGACTTTTGGCTGACTACTTAGATTAGTAGTTCTTGGTTGTATACATTTGAGATATAGACTCATTGATGTATACTTATTCTTTTGTGTAGCACTTGTAACTATTCTTTTGTGATACTGTGGATCTTATTTGACCACTACTCTGATGTACACTTTTATATGTAATATCCATAACTGATTCCGCCTTTGAGATATGAACTTCTGTGACTGGTTTGTCTTATGCTTATTTCTATATTTATTTCCGAAGGTATTATAGCAACCGTGTAGTAGCTTTGAGTTTGCATCGGTATGTCGGATTTCCTCTTGAGATGAAAAGTTATATTTTTATCTTGCATATCGGTACTCGCACAAAACAATTATACAGATGGTCGCTCCTCAATAGCCTTATTCTCCGTGCTACTTGAGGACATTACTCTGTAGTGTTCTTGGCTAGCCTGGGTATAGAGGTGGGGCGTCACAGCTTGCTATCGGAGCTCAACTTCGGAACAATGTAGAATAATTTAACAAGGATCATCGTCCTAAGTCCATCTTAGGAGTCGTGCCTTAGGATTTAATTCGAGTCTTCGTACCGTCTTATCCTATTTTCTTTTGTGATGCCTTGTTTATTCAATCATTATTGTTTGATATTCATTTTGTGAATAACCTTTTTCTTCTTCTTTCTTTCTTTCTTAAAGAAGAGAAATGGTTAGACCAGGCCGTCCCAGCGCCGGTTAATCTAATGCTACTCCTAGGATAGAGTATTTATGTCTACACAACAAATTCTTGATCTTGTAAAGAATGCTCAAGCTGCCGGACCCATTCCAGAGCCTACTCACCCTAAGTCTGGGTTTGCACACTTGTGTAGTGACTATACCAACTTGGGTGGGAAGCCATTCATGGGTTTCGAAAGCGTTATTCAAGTCCAAGCTTGGCTAAGAACATGCAATCGGATCTTTTCTTGCATGAATCTTATTGATCTTTACCGAGTTCAGGTGGCCTCTAGTATGCTCCAAGAAAGACATTAGATTGGTACGAGCTTCTAATTTCTAAAATAAATGAAGCGGATCTTACTTAGGAGAAATTCAAGGAACGATTCGAATTAAAATTTGTGCCAAAAGCTGAGCAGGTGACATTGGCTCGTCGTTTCATAGACCTTGTTCAAGGTGAATCCTCCGTGCCAGATTATGTCGCATCATTCAAGTCACTTTCTAAATACGGGATCGAATACATAAATACCCCATTGAAGAAGAACCAAAGATTTGTCTATGGCTTGAACAAAAATTCCAAGAAGCCATTACTTCTAAAGTTAGAACTTATTTTTTATCAACTCATTGATATCTCTCTTCGTCTTGTAGAGGCAGATAGAGAGAGTGATGTTGAAGTTGTTAATGCCAAACCAAACTTCAACAACAACAAGAAGAGGCCTAATAACTTCAAAGGTCCTTATCACAATAAAAAGGGGAAACAAGCATCCTGGCAGCGAAGACTCCTGCCTTTAGTGGTGGGCAATGCTACAACTGTGGTTCTAAGGACCATTATGCGAATAAGTGTTCAAAGCCCCGCGCTTGTCGCTATTGCAAAGGCCTGGATCATTATTTATCTGCATTGCCCAGACTCCAAAACAAGGAGGAGAGAAAGCTTAATGTGGTGCAAACCCCTTGCAACACTTCTCGTGGTCAAGGTATTTCTTATTCTATCCTTGATGGCATTATTATGTCTTGTGACCAACCTATTCGAGTCCTTTTTGATATGGGTGCGTCTCATTCTTTTATATCAAAAGAACTTGTTAATACTTTTTCTTTAAGTGTTATTGCTTTAATGACTTCTTTAAGAATCGCGAATCCGGTTGGTGGATCCGCAACAATTAGTTTGCTTTGTAAAGATGTCGAGATTATTTTGTGTGATTTTTCTTTCCGAGCCGATTTGCATGTTATGCGCTACTTAGGCTTTGGAATGAATTTGGGAATGGATTGGCTTAACCGCTATGAAGCTCAAATCCTATGTCTTGAGCGGACTATTCATCTTCGACATCCTCAATATGTTAAGCAGATTTATATTGATCTTAAAGATTTGGATTCCAACTTGGCTGCATCCTTATATTCTTTAAATCCTCATGATGACGATAATGATGATGAGGAAGATGTCATTTCCCTTATACAAATTGTTCATGAATTTTCCGACATATTTGAGCCCGTTTTAGGATTACCACCTAAGCGAACAGTTGAATTCAGAATTAATCTAATTCCTGGAGGTTTACATATTACTCATCCTCCTTATCGTATGTCCAATAAAGAAAATGAGGAGATGCGCAAACAATTATCCGAATTGGAGACGAAGCAATTTATTCGTTCTAGTTCCTCTCCTTGGGTTGCTTCTGCTATTTTTGTGAAGAAATCTGATGGTACACTTAGGCTTTGCATTGACTACCGCAATCTTAATGATCTTACTATCAAGAATAAATATCCTTTACCTCGGATTAATGATTTATTTGACCAACTTAGTGGTGCTAGAGTCTTTTCACAGTTGGACTTGGCTACCGGTTTTCATCAGCTTCGTATTGCAGAGGATAGCATTCCTTTTACATCGTTCCATACTCGTTATGGATCTTATGAATGGCTTGTTATGCCATTTGGTTTAACGAATGCTCCGGCATATTTTGTTGACCTTATGAATAGAGTTTTCAAAGACTTCCTCGATCGATTTGTTCTCATCTTTATTGATGATATTCTTGTGTATTCTAAAACCGAGGAGGAGCATGAAAAGCATCTTCAGAATGTGTTGGAAACTCTTAGAAGCAATCAATTGAAAGAAATTTTTTGTAAATGCCACTTTTGGCAATCTCGTGTGAAGTTTCTTGGTCATATTATTTCCGAATCCGGAATTTCCGTAGATCCTTCAAAGATTGAAGTGATTCAAAATCGGAAGAGACCGGAGAGTGTGACGGAGATTCGTAGTTTTCTTGGATTGGCAGGTTATTACCGTCGTTTCATAAAAGACTTTTCTAAAATTTCCACGCCTCTTACTAGTTTGACAAAGAAGGGGGTTAAATACATTTGGTCGGACAAATGTGAAGCTTCTTTCCAGAAATTAAAAGAACTCCTTTCTAATGCACCTATTCATTTTTTCCCGAGGGGAATCAAGATTTTATTGTTTATACCGATGCTAGTCATGTTGGTTTGGGAGCCATTCTCATGCAAAGAGAACGTGTTATTGCTTATGCTTCTAGACAATTGAAGTCAACCAAGACTAGATATGTCACTCATGATTTAGAGCTCGCGGCTATTGTTTTCGCTCCTAAAATTTGGCGTCATTATCTTTCGGGAGAAAATTTATTCTTTACACCGATCATATATCTTTGAAGTATTTATTTTCTCAAAAGGAACTTAATTTGCGTCAACACGTTGGCTCGAATTCCTTACATCTTATGATCTTGATATTCTTTACACCCCTAGAAAGGGAAATCACGTTGCCGATGCACTTAGTCGTAAGCAACAAGCGGTTGTTTCTTTGATGTTATCCGAATGGAATGATCTCGGAATTTAATCCACTTGTGAGATTTGAGATCGTGAGTCAGATTTATGTTCACCTTTGGCTTTATGTAGCCTTGAGGCTCATCCTTCTCTTTGAGACCACATTCTTGAAGCTCAAAAGCAAGATCCCGAATTTCTTAGCCAAAGTTGTAGGGATAAAATTGGTATTGAAAGTTTGAAAGACTTTGATATTGATTCTCGTGGCGATATTCGAAAATTTGGTAGACTTGTCGTGCCAAATATTAGTAATCTTCGTAAAGATATTTTAGAAGATTCTCATTGTTCTAAGTTTACCATTCATCCCGGTAATAGTAAAATGTATGCGGATACGAAGCGACTTTATTATTGGGATGGAATGAAATCTGATATTGCTAACTTTGTTAAGCGTTGCATGACTTGCCAACTTGTTAAGGCCGAACATCAAAGGCCTGGTGGGTTATTGCAACCTTTTGATATTCCAATTTGGAAGTGGGATCAAATTTCCATGGATTTTATTGACGGCCTTCCCCGTTGTCGTTCGGGTCATGATAGCTTATGGGTGATTGTTGATAGACTTATAAAAAGCGCCCATTTTATTCCTGTTCGGTCCAATCGGACCGTTCCTCATTTGGCCAAGCTCTTTATTAAAGAAATTGTTAAATTTCATGGAGTTCCTACTTATATTGTTAGTGATCGTGATCCATTGTTTACTAGTGGATTTTGGAAGAGTCTTCAAAAAGCTTTGGGAGCGAAGCTTAATTTTAGCACCGCTTATCACCCTCAGTTCGATGGACAAACCGAGCGTGTGAATCAAACTCTTAAAGATCTTCTTCGTGCATGTGTTCTTGCTTTTGTCGGAAGTTGGGAAGATCATATTTCTCTTGTCGAATTTTCCTATAATAATAGCTTCCAATCTAGTATTGGGATGGCAACTTTTGAGGCACTCTATGGAAAGCCATGCCGATCTCCTTCTTGTTGGCTTGAGGCCGGTGATAAGCTGGTTTTAGGTCCGGATTTTATTCGTGATTCCACAGAAAAGATTGACCTTACTCGCCATCGGATGAAAGAAGCTCAAAGTAGGCAAAAATCCTATGCCGATAACCGAAGAAGGAAATTAGAATTTTCTGTGGGAGATCTTGTGTTTATTTTTGTTTCACCTATGAAGGGTGTTGTGCGTTTCCGTCGATCGGGAAAATTAACACCTCGATATATTGGTCCATTTTCCATCACCAAACGTATTGGTTCTGTGGCTTATCGCCTTTCATTACCCGCTCAGTTTCCTGCTATTCATGACGTGTTCATGTTTCTCAATTACGGAAATTCCATTGAGATCTCGATTCTAATCTTGAGCCCGGCATTGTGGAAGAAATTGAAGTTTCACCTAATTTGACTTATGAGCAACATCCTATTCGTATCATTGCTTCGGAGATTAAACGCCTTCGGAATAAAGATGTTCCTCTTGTGAAAGTTCTATGGTCCTCAAATCCTAAGGATTGTTCTTGGGAATCCAGAGAATTCATCGAGCGAACACATCCGGACTTACTTTCTCGTGCTCTTTGAGGTGAACTTCTTATTCCAAATTTCTTCTTTTGTGTTGATGTGCTTTTATGGTTGTTACTTTTTGTTCATTTATTTCTTATGATTGCGAGGACGTAATTTCTTTATGGAGGGGAGTCTGTAACAACCCGCATATTTTACGATTGAATATCTAAATAATTTATTTAAAATAATTCATCGTCAGTCAGATTATTGTCCGAAAAGCTACTTTCTGCAAACAGTCTAATTAGGACTCGAGATCATCCCTATTGAGTTCAAAATGACATTTGCGACCTTTTTGAGTATAAACTTCGATATGTTTGGAGTTAGAGGAATTTTGCTACTTTTTCACTTAGGGCTTTGGTTAGGTTTCAGCCCATTTGATCCAAGCTTCACCCCCTCTTCCCTTCATTTCCTCATAATTTTCCTAATACTCGAGCTTTAGCAACAATGGAGACGGGAATGGGAAATTGAAATTCCAAGCCCTAATTATCTTTGCAAAATCCAAGCTTTAACTTCAAATTCCTTGAAGAAGCTTTAGTAAGCCTTCTCTTCTTCTTCTTCAACTCATTCTCCTTTCAATTTCAGAAATTCCTAAACCTAACTTAGGAAATGTTTCTCTTTAAGCTTAGGTTCAAGCTTGTTGGGTTAGAATTGAAGAGCGATTGTTCTTGCTATTGCTTTATAGTTTCTTCTTCATTTGTTTTGGGTTTAAAGTTGAGATCTTTATCTCACATCTATATCTATATCTTTCCTTGTTGTTAGGTATGAATTCCTAACACTTATTTATGTGCATTTGCTTTTGATTTGGATTGCTTTGGTGAATATTCCAATTTTTGGTGTTTTGAAAGCAAATTTTATGAAAATCCTATTATGGATATTTGGACGTTGATATTTGAGGCGTATCGAAGAGCCTTTAAGGCTGGGTTGTTGTTTAGCATAAATCCTTAGTCGTTGTTGCTCGTCCGATCGAGTCTGATATTTGTTTTGGCCATTTTTGGCCTAGGTTCAAGAAAGGCCTGTGAAACAGATTTTAGACGTCTGAAACCTACATTTCAGACGTTTGAATATTATACTGGGAATTTTTATTCCCCGGTATTCAGACGTCTGAATCTAAGATTCCAGACATCTGAATTTACTCGTGAGCAACCAGAAAGGAAATAGGCTAAAAATGCCTATTTCAGACGTTTGAAATATAGGGTTCAGACGTCTGAATTGGATTCTGAATCTGCTTGTTTTTGCCAGTTTTGCCGATTTAGCCTGAGTTTCCAAATTTAATTGATTCGTGGTGTTTCCCTTTTGTTGTTATCATTAATTATCAACTTTGATGACACTTTCTTCGGGGTTTTTGGAACATCCACCTTGATGGATTCGGTATTGATTTCTTTGGATTCTATTCACGTCTTCGAATGTGAATTTTGGCGATTGATTGTTTCTACAATCATTTTTGTGATTTTTCACTTTAAAAATATAATGGTTTCAATACTAGTAGTCAATATCAAAACTCTTTGATCAAAATGATTTCAACACTATTTTATTACAAACCTCATTTCTTAAACCGTTTTCCCAATCTACTAGCATATACAAACCTTTACCTCACTCGTATGAGAAATCTAATTAAACGGCTTAGTAAAACGATTGGTATGAAAGGCTTGCGTTTACTTCGTCGGTTAATTCTTAGACTTGTTCGATTGAATCTCTTGTGACAATTTTCTAGCGGACATCTACAATTTGTTTGTAAATGTTTAAGTTAAGCTAGTGGTTATGGGACATGAAGCTAAGCTCATATATTTACTAGCTTAGTGTAATTAACATTTCTTGATGATCAATGATGATCATTTTGTGATTTAGACTAGCAATGTGCGATGTCTCTTTGTCTGCGAGGGAGACTAAACCCCGTTTCTATGGAGCTTCGGGTCAATTTGGTAGGGTAGCGACCCATGGTCTTCGGACCATTCTGTGGAGCTTCGGCTCAAAATTAATGGTTAGCAACCATGGAATAGCGTTCCGTTTAGTGATACACGTGTTGGTGAATTTTCATGCTCCCGTTTTGTGATAGGCTCCACCATTTTTGTGATTTCTGGATTTCCATTTATGATTTCTAGAATTTGTGTTTCACCAATTTTCGTGATTTACATTGATAAGTTTTATCAATATTTGTGCATTGGTGAATTTGTGTGTCATTAACTTTTGTGATTGGCATTGATAAAATTGTCAATATCTACGGTTTGGTGAACAAAAATAAAGAATATGACATTCTTTTCTATGTTTTTAGATTTTGTGAGATGTTATATGGTTTTCGTGTTATCTAGGGTATATTTGTCATTTTATGGCATTATTGTTGCTATACGTTTTTGTCACATCTCATATTCTATCCCATTTTATCTGATATTTATAGTTAGACTGATCTATTTATTATTTTATTATCAAATAATACTTGGGTCAGACCAGGATGTTACAGGTACTTCTGCTTGACTCCTCATCTGGGATTATTATCCTGATTTTGGCCAACTACTTAGATTAGTAGTTCTTGGTTGTATACATTTGAGATATAGACTCATTGATGTATACTTATTCTTCTGTGTAGCACTTTTAACCATTCTTTTATGATATTTGTGGATCTTGTTTGACCACTACTCTGATGTACACTTTTATACTTAATATTCATATTTGATTCTGCCTTTGAGATATGAACTTCTGTGACTGATTTGTGTTATGCTTATTTCTATATATTTTTTCCGAAGGTATTATAGCCACCGTGTAGTAGCTTTGAGTTTGCATCAGTATGTCGGATTTCCTCTTGAGACGAAATGTTATATTTTTATCTGGCATATCGGTACTCGCACAAAGCAATTATACAAATGGTCGCACCTCGACAGCGTTATTCTCCGCGCTAGTTGACGACATTACTTCGTAGTGTTCTTGGCTAGCCTGGGTATAGAGGTGGGGCGTCACATTAATTATCTTTAATTAATTACAATAATTAATTAATTAATCCTTATTTAATAATCATCCCTTAATCACGTTCATAAATAAATTAACCTTTAATTAATTAATCATTTTTAAATTAATTAACTTTATTAATTAATCACATTAATTAATTACTATTTAAATTAATTAATCTTTAAACACTTGATTAACCAACCTTTAATTCATTAATTATCCATCCTTAATTACTTTCATTAAGTAATTACTTTTAAGAAATTAATGATTTTAAATTAGTTATTCCTTAATTTCTTGATTTATCAAACTTCTAATCTTTGATTAATTATCCTTAATCATATAAGTTAACTTAAATTTTAAGTTAACAATTTAGAAACATTTGATTGACTCCTTTTGTAACGACCAGCCATTTCGTATCATTCAAATCGACAATAATCCACACATGTCAGACTTGAATGATGCAAAATAACAGATTGTAAATAAATTTGGAGCAAATGAAATCAAATACACTGAACAATCAGAATCACTCGCAGCGGAATATAAAAATAACATAGTAGTTCATGAAGCTATTGTAACAGAGTCGCAAACCAAATACATAATATAGTCTGAAAACAATATAATAGAAATCCGAAATGCATAGAAGTTCACTAATACATGAGATAAACTAGAACAGCTGAAACATATATAAATGTAGATAAGCATAAACTCTAGCAAAGACCAGCTCCAGAAAAGAGAATCCAAAGCTGTGAATACTCAGGCTGACCCGAGCGTAAAGCAAAATAAAAAACACTCGAGTCAGGACAATATATACTTATATAATGTAAACTAACTCAAGTGAACTGTAATAAAGAACAAGTAACTTAAAGGATGCCCGGGATAGCACATCCTCTAAGAATCCTTCAAACTATTTACTATATAGTAATATTGCGCTAATATAATAATGTCTACAGTAAAATAAACATACTTTTAAATAGCATTCCGAGCTACCCATATCACCCTTCATGCATAATAGTCCCAGTAGTCCATCCAGTATCGGTATATCTCCAAATCGGGAGACTACCCTAAATACTCCATGGGCTACGAGAGAAAAACAAACTCGTAGTAAAGGCTCGGTATGATAGGTGACACGACACACAAGGAAATGCCAGGGTAGATATACCAATTACGCACACAGGCTTGTGGTAATGCAGCAGCCGCATACGCCGACCCCGAACAACACTCCAAATCAAGGGTTGCAACCAATCGATCACGACAGTAATAGAATGGTATCGAAGTAGTGTGTCCAGCTGGAGGTGCTACCTCCTTTGGCCCGAGATCGCACTTGTTTTAGCTACCTTAAGCTAACTCGCGGGAATTAGGTAATGCACCTTAGGAACGTTGTCACCATCCTACTTCATTCTGGAATGTCCACCGCGTACACAGTTGTTAAAGTGGTTTTCGGTATCGATAGAGAGTATGTCCATATCCGACCTCGGTCTCTTTAACAACCAATCGTTATTATAACCCGTAGTCATAATTTTTAAAATGGTATTTATTTAAAAACTCAAATATCATTTAACAGTTCAATATTATTTCAAACCTTTTAAAAAATATCAAAATTATCATTTCATTTCAAAACCATATTCATTTTATTCAATTTAAAAAAATACCATTTAAACTCACATTTCAAAAATATCAAACTTATCATTTCATTTCAAAACTATATCAAACTTATTATTTTTACATATCAAAATCCTTTCAAATCCATTTCAAAATATCAAACTTATCATTTCATTTCAAAACCATATTCATTTTATTCAATTTAAAATACCATTTCAATTCACATTTTAAAATTGTTTATATTTCAAATCGAATTACTTCATTTAAATCATTAAAATTAAGCCATTACATTTAATAATTAAATTATTCAAATTTACAAAATTTTAAACTTTTCCAAGATCATTTATTTAATTAAATTTATCAAACAATGAAAATTCACCTTTCGTATCATTTAGAAAATCCTACAGAAAGTCACATTCAAAACAGTTCAATTTAACAAAAGACAACATCTTAAAATGCTGTAACAGGGTTACATTAGTTCCAAATAAAACTTAGTTAAATTCAACAATTATAACACTTAAAAATGCTATAATAGCCTTTAATCCACTTTAGCTTTTCGGTTCATTATTATCAACTACAGCATTTACAAATGTTGTATTATCATTTACATAAAAAATAGCATTTCAAAAAAAATGCAGTTAATTAACTTCAAATATTCATTATAATTTCACAAACAGATATATTTTTGTTTAAATCATTTTTAACTAATAAAATCATATAATTTCGCTTTTATAATCATCATTTAATTGTCTTTAAATTCATGATTTTATAAAGTTTATTTCCATTCAAAAATCAATATTTAATAATAATTCACTTATTAAATTCCAACATTCAATTTTAAATTCATTAAATTATATTTTTACTTAACACTTAAGTTTAAATTTCCAAATATAACCTAATTTCATTTTTATTTTCTTAACTTAAAATTCACTTTTAAGCCAAATTCACAAATTTCCAATTTTAGTTATATTTCAAAATTTCAACTTAAATATTCACTCATTTCACATTTTAACTTTATTCAAAAATCAGTAATATATAAAAAAATCAATTTAAATTCATTTTAACCCAAATTATCATAAATTTATCATATTTTCATATTTAATTTAAATCCCATTTATAATTAAAACAAAATTTCCAAAATGACTTACATTCAGATTTTCTAACTTTTTCATTAATTTATTTCACTTGTAAATTTTCAGAAAATCAATAATATTTTACAAAAAAATCATTTTAATTATGTTTAAATCAAAATATTATAATATTTACATTTCAAAAATATTTTAAAATTTTAGAAAAACATATTTTAACTACGGGTCTGTATGTAATTTTCTACACTATGTAAAGTGAAACGGGTAATATATCATTTTAACCCGTAATTTACAAAGAAAACCCGGGTTTTATCATTTAAAACCTGCAGTCCCAAGTAAATGGAATAATTTGAAAATTGCTCTGGCCTATCATTTCAGCCCATAACGATTTTCCCCTATTCTAAAGTCCGTTCGGGTATGTATCATTTCAACCCATAGTGATTCTAATCTAAAGGGAACTTGCGGTGTGATAAATTGATATAAATAACAGAACAACATAATATAACAGTAACATATGATATAACAGGTGTTTAAGAATGGGTGAACATCATATAATCATAACATAGCAGATATAATATGGTTATGCATTTTACAGATTCAAAAGTGGTCAATTTACTAGTTATAAAGGTACAAATTGTCTGGTGAGAATAACTCATAGGTTTAAGCTGGAGATGACAACAAACAAATGCACAACTAAGATCCACACAAGAACGAAAGCACGACACAGATTCGAGAAGGAGAGCCAAAGATCAATTTCCTTGAATACAAATCAAACAAAACAATATAACAATTATAAGCTTTCAAACCAAAAATACGATTAAACTATGCAAGAATTAACTGCATAAAACAGAGCTGAAATGCTTTGCACTTGCTTCCAACATTCTTTAGGCTTGGCCATAAGGTGGAATACATGTCGAAAGTAAGAGTTTGGATCTGTTTTGGGTTCAATTGGGTGGCCTACAAGGTTAGAAGATGGTGCAAAGGTGCGGTGCGTGTGAAACAACACTAACAAGCAACAACATATGGTTACAAGGAAATATAAGGCCACGGCCAAGGCACATGGGTCACGGCCATCAATGGTGGGGTCAAGGGGTTGAAAAGCCAGGGGGTCAGGTGAGGCTGGAGGTGTAGTAGGCGGCGGCTAAGTGGTGTTGAAAGTGGTGGAAGTGGAGATGTGCTCGGCTATGCTATGTAGTTGGAGTTTTGGAGCATTTGGTGAAGGATCTACCACCAAGGGTGGTGCACTGCCTGGCTGGGGTTGTAGAGGAGGTGGTGGAGATGGGTTCCAGGTGGTGGTGGAGGCGGAAAGGTTGGTGGAGGAGCATGGCCGATCCTATAACGAAGAAGAACAAGTGCAAAAATCAATGAATTCAAGCATAAAACAATGAAAAAAAAAGAAATAAAGTATACCAATTTCTTTCACAAGCAATGGCCGAAATTTTCACAGATGAGGAGAAAAATTTGTTTATGTGGATGTGAAATGGGATGGACGGCGGAAGGAATGACGAGATATGGACAATTGAATGAAAAGTAATGTTGAAATGTGAAAATGTGTGAATACAAAAAGCCTTTAAGAAACAAAAAGTCACAAAACCTTTCACGTTTCTCATATTTCTTTTTATAAATTTAAATAACTGAAAATACTAATAAATTCAGTTAAAATTCGAAAATATAACAAATAAACAAAATATAAATAAATAAATATTAATTATATATGATTAAAATAAGAAAATAGCATAGAAAATGAAAACTAGTCTAGAAAATTTGAAAATAAATAGAATAAACTTTGGGAAAATTTTATGGACTTGGAAAATATTTAAAAATAAAGATAATAACATAAAATAAAAATGCATTCACAAAAATAAATAAATAAAATTAATTAAATATAATTTAAATGAAGAACATAGTAGAAAAATAGAAAATAGCCTTTAAAAATGGTAAATAAATGCAATAAATTTTGGAAAAATTCTATTATTACTTTAAAAATATTTAGAAACAAAATATTTCAAATAAAACAAATTTAAAATAATTTCAAAATGAAATAAAGTAAAATTTAAATATATTCAAAAATCTAGGGTTGTTACACTCTCCTCCACTCAAATCTTTTCGTCCTCGAAAAGAACGGAAAGGGAAAATAAAGAGAAACAAGATAGAAAAAATAATAATACCTGAAACGAACAATTCCGGATTCAAAGAACGAATGCTCTCCTCCGTTTCCCAGGTACAATCTCAATCGTCAGTACTCCACTGTACTTTGACCAAATTAACAGATTTCCTTCTGAGCTGCTTCGTACCTCTGTCGACAATACGACGTTGCTTCCTCTCAATAGTCAGATTAGGCTCAATATCCAAAGTATCAAGAACAAAAGGCTGGACAATAAGAGATGGATCATGAAGATGACAGCGAAGATGTGAGACATGGAATACGTCATGCACTCCAGAAAGCTTCTCGGGCAAATCCACATGATAAGCCAAAGAACCAACTCTTTCCACAATGCAGAAAGGACCAATGAACCTAGGAGAAAGCTTCCCTCTACGACCAAAGAGAATGACATTCTTCAAGGGGGAAACCTTAAGGAACACCTGATCACCAACAGAAAATTCGAAATTCCGCATAGGCCTATCAGCATACTTCTTCTACCTATCCTGAGCGGCTCTCAACCTCTTCTTAATCTCCTCAACTTTCTCAGAAGCTTCAAAAATCACATCAGGACCAAGAACCAGACGATTACCGGATTCAATCCAGCAAGATGGGGATCTACAAGGTCGTCCGTATAGAGCAGCAAATGGAGACATTTTGAGACTGGCCTAAATGTAAATATGGAATGAGATAGATAAAAAGATCAAGAATAGACTGAAAAACCTAAGATAAGATTATACCTGATAGCTATTATTGTAGGTAAATTCGGAAAGATGGAGATAATCTTCCTAAGATCCTCCATAATCAAGCTTACAAGCACGAAGAAGATCCTCGAGAATCTGATTCACTCTTTCGTTTGACCATCGGCCTATGGATGGTAAGAGTGCTTAGATTCAAACGAGCACCTAGAGATTCCTGAAAAGCTTTCCAGAACTGACTGGTAAAAATAGGGTCATGATCACAAACAATACTGAGAGGAACACCATGGAGACAAAAAATCTCTCTCATGTATATCCCAGTTAAGCTAGAAGCAAAACGAGTAGACTTGACTGGAATAAAATGAGCTGACTTGGTTAGTCTATCAACAATAACCCAGATACTCTTATTACCCCTACGAGTCCTCGGTAAACCATCGATGAAATCCATGGAAACCTGTTCCCACTTCCGATTGGGAATCTAAAGGGGTTGCAACAAACAAGGGGTCATCTGGTGATCGGCTTTGACTTGCTGACAAGTTGCACACCGACTAACAAAATAGAGATAAGAGAAGAAAGAAAAAAAGACTTACATTGATCGTAGCGATCTTGGCTGGATCAACAGAAACTCCATTACTAGAAACAATATGCCCGTGATATCGGACTTCATCCTTCTAGAAATGGCATTTTGAAAATTTAGCCTTCAACTGATGATTTCTGAGAGTCTCTACAACATATTCCAAATGCGACTTATGCTCATCCTTAGTCTCAGAAAAGACAAGGATATCATCAACAAAGACTAGCACAAATTTATTAAGCACATCACGAAAAACACGATTCATCAAATCAACAAAGAAAGAAGGAGCATTAGTCAAACCTAAAGGCATGACTAACCATTCATAAAAACCATTCTCTATGCGAAAAGCAGTCTTGGGAATGCTATCCTCAGCAACCCTGAGCTGATGAAAACCAGTGGCAAGATCAAGTTGAGAGAAAACTATGGCACCACAAAGCTGATCAAACATGTCATTGATACGAGGCATTGGATATATGTTTTTCATAGTGAGCTTGTTCAGCTCCCTATAATCAACATACATCCGAAGATAACCATCAGACTTGGTGACAAAAACCACCGCGGCTCGCTATTCAGAAAAACTAGGCCTAATCAGACCTTTGGAAGACAAGTCTTCAATTTGCTTTCCCAACTCAACTTTCTCGCAGGGTGCCATTCTTCTAGGAGGAAGAACAACAGGTCGAGCGCCAGGAATAAGATCAATCCGAAAATCAATTTACCTCTTTGGAGGTAAAGAAGTGACTTCACCAAACACATCGGGATATAATCTCACTAAAGTAGTCGAATCAAGAACACTAGGAGAGGAATCCAGAGAATAAGTAAAGTTGCCAGCAAAATCCTGAGGCAAGTGCCACTGCATAATCAACGAATACCCTTGATCATCAACAAGATGAACAGTCTGGGCTTTATAAGAGATATGAGCATCATGATTCACTAATCAATCCTGACCAAGCAGTAAATCAAAAGCATCGAAGCCCAAAACATAAAAATCACCACAAAAGCGATGATCAAAATGGAGAAGTTTCACTTCTCGACAAATCCGACTAAGGTTAGCAGGACCCCCAATAGAATTTGAAACACATAATTGAATAGAAGCATACTCAGGAGATAGGAGATGCTCAAACTTATCACACAAAGCAACAGAAATAAAACTGTGTGAAGCACCAGTTTCAAATAAAACATGAACAGGATGATGGAATAAAGTAAATGAACTCTGGAGAGTACCTTGGTCATCACTAGGAGCAGGAGCAGGTGGAGGAACTAGAGATGATGCAGAAGTGACAGCAAATATACCGGAAGGAGTACCCCTCTGCAGGGTAGGGCAGTACTTCTTAAAATGACCAGGTTGGAGACAGATATGGCAAAGATCACGCCTAGCCAACTGAGCAGGTGGAGGAATAGTAGCACCATATAGAGTAGGATAGCAATTGGCATAGTGCCCCTTCTGATCACACCTAAAGCAAGTGATGGAGGAAAGATCAATTGATTTCCTCTGAGCAGGAGAAGATGATGAAGATCCCTAACCAAAACGCTTCTTCCAAATCTTCTTCTACTCCTGGAATTTAGGCTTACGCTTCTTGGAATTAGCAGATGAAGACTGAGCACCAGAAACAACAGGACCTTTGGATGTGGGGTTCTCATAGCGAATAGCCATATCCATAAGCTGGGTCAAAGAACCATGAACATGAGAAATAAGGCGACTATAATACTCTGGACGAGCTCCAGCAGTAAATTTCTCATTCTTCTTGAGAGAATTATCAATATGGCTAGGACCAAAGTTGGAAAGTTCATTGAACTTCCTCTCATACTCAGCAAAAGACATGCTACCCTGCTTAAGATACATAAACTCATGATAAAGCTGAGATTTCCTGGCTTCTGGCATCCATTTTGCCATAAAAGCCTCCTTGGAAAAGAGATACAGAACAATCTTAAGATAGATTCAAAAGAAAAGGAAAAATGGGAACAAAATTCAGGATAACACAAAGGATACCTAAACTGCTCCCAAGAGATATCAGCCTCGACGGTGTTAGCCGTCACAGACTCCCACCAATCTAAAGCAGAATCACGCAACTGCCAAGCTGCTAACTGACGCTTCTGGGCATCATTAGTATCAAGACCAGTAAATATCTTCTCAAGGCTCCACAACCACTTCTGAGCCTCAATGATGCTCTCTGAACCGGTGAATGGGGTACCAGCAAGTTGAGAGAATTCCTTACAAAGAACAGTGAACCTGACTGGAGAACCAGGTTGAGGAGCTGGGGAAATACCATGACCCCTACCTCTGGCATTTCCTCGATTCATCCTGAAAAATCAAGAATGAATTTAGGACAAGATAAAGACAAGCCAAAGATAAATTAAGATAAGACGAGAGAATGCACTTGGATGAATATCCTAAAGAAAGAAAATTCTAACAAGGTAGATTCGGTAGAAAGGAAGTTAGAAAACATTTGAAAATCCTATAAAATAAGAAAAATTTATATATCAAAATAATCTTTGAAAATCTTCTGAAAACATTTTGAAAAAAATCATTTTATACTTTGAAAATACGTCTCTCACAAAGATATGATTTTGAGATTAGTTCCATTCATTCTAGGGTATTCTTACCCTATCTCTAATGAGTTTTTGCTCCGCAGAGGAAATGGTTTGCCAAAAACCAAAGCTCTGGTACCAACTGTAACGACCAGCCATTTCGTACCATTCAAATCGATAATAATCCATACATGTCAGACTTGAATGATGCAAAATAACAAATTGTAAATAAATTTGGAGCAAATGAAATCAAATACATAGAACAATCAGAATAACTCGCAGCGAAATATAAAAATAACATAGTAGTTCATGAATCTACTACAATAGAGTCTCAAACCAAATACATAATACAGTCTGAAAACAACATAATAAAAATCCCAAATACATAGAAGTTCACTAATACATGAGATAAACTAGAACAGCTGAAACAGGAGTAGATATAAATGTAGATAAGTAGAAACTCCAACAAAGACCAGCTCCAGAAAGAGATTCCAAAGCTGTGAATACTCAGGCTAACCCGAGCGTAAAGCAAAACATAAAACACTCGAGTCAGAACAATATATACTTATATAATGTAAACTAACTCAAGTGAAATGTAATAAAGAAGTAACTTAAAGGATTCCTGGGACCGCCCATGCTATAAGGTTCCGTCAAACTATTTACGATATAGTAATATTGCTCTATTATAGTAATGTCTACAGTAAAATAAACATACATTTAAATAGCATTCCGGGCTACCCATATCACCCTTCACGCATAATAGTCCCAGTAGTCCATCTAGTATCATCATATCTCCAAATCGGGAGACTACCCTAAATACACCATGGGCTATGGGAGAAAAACAAACTCGTAGTAAAGGCTCGGTATGGAAGGTGACACGGCACACAAGGCAATGCCAGTGTAGATATACCAATTACGCACACAAGCTAGTGGTAACGCGGCAGCCACATACGCCAACTTCGAACAACACTCCAAATCAAGGGGTGAACCCAATCGATCACAACAGTAATAGAATGGTATCGAAGAAGTGTGTCCAGCCAGAGGTGCTGCCTCCTTTGGCCCGAGATCGCTCCTTTTCTAGCCACCTTAAGCTAACTCGCGGGAGTTAGGTCCACGTAATGTACCTTAGGAACGTCGTCACCATCCTACTTCATTCTGGAATCTCCACTGCGTACACTGTTGTTAAAGTGGTTTTCGGTACCGACAGAGAGTATGTCTATATCTGATCCCTGTCTCTTTAACAACCAATCGTTATTATAACCCGTAGTTATAATTTTTAAAATGGTATTTATTTCAAAAATAAAATATCATTTAACAGTTCAATATCATTTCAAACCTTTTCAAAAATATCAAAATTATTATTTCATTTCAAAATCATATTCATTTTATTCAATTTAAAAAAATACCATTTTAACTCACATTTCAAAAATAGTTTATATTTCAAATCGAATTACTTCATTTAAATCATTAAGATGAAGTCATTACATTTAATAATTAAATTATTTAAATTTACAAAATTTTAAACTTTTCTAGGTTCGTTTATTTAATTAAATTTATCGACAATGAAAATTCACATTTCGTAGCATTTAGAAAATGCTACGGAAAGTCACATTCAAAACAGTTCAATTTAACAAAAGACAGCATTTTAAAATGTTGTAATAGGGTTACATTAGTTTCAAATAAAACTTAGTTAAATTCAACAATTATAGCACTTACAAAATGCTATAATAGCCTTTAATCCAATTTAGCTTTTGGGTTCATTATTATCAACTACAACATTTACAAATGCTGTATTATCATTTACACAAAAAAAAATAGCATTTCAAAAAAATGCAGTTAACTAACTTCAAATATTCAATATAATTTCACAAACAATTATATTTTTATTTAAATCATTTTTAACTTGTAAAATCATATACTTTCACTTTTATAATCATCATTTAATTTTCCTTAAATTCATGATTTTATAAAGTTAAACTTCCATTCAAAAATCAATATTTAATAATAATTCACTTATTAAATTCCAACAATCAATTTTAAATTAAATTTTAACTTAACATTTAAGTTTAAATTTTCAAATATAACTTAATTTCATTTTTATTTACTTAACTTAAAATTCACTTTTAAGCCAAATTCACAAATTTCCAATTTTAGTTATATTTCAAAATTTCAACTTAAATATTCGTCCATTTCACATTTTAACTTTGTTCAAAAACCATTAATATATAAAAAAATCAATTTTAATCCAGATTATTAAAAATTTATCATATTTTCAAATTTAATTTAAATTCCATTTATAAATAAATCAAAATTTCCAAAAGAACTTACATTCAGATTTTCTAACTTTTTCATTAATTTATTTCACTTATAAATTTTCAGAAAATCAATAATATTTTGCAAAAAAATCATTTTTAATTATGTTTAAATCAAAATATTATAATATTTACATTTCAAAAATATTTTAAAATTTTAGAAAAACATATTTGAACTATGGGTCTGTATATAATTTTCTACACTAGATTAAGTGATACGGGTAATATATCATTTCAACCCGTAATTTACAAAGAAAACCCGAGTTTTATCATTTCAAACCCGCAATCCAAAATAAATGAAATAAGTTGAAAATCGCTCAAGCCTATCATTTCAGCCCATAATGATTTTCCCCTATTCTAAAGTCCGTTCGGGTACGTATCATTTCAGCACATAGCGATTATAATCTAAAGGGAAATTGCAGTGCGATAAACTGATATAAATAACAGAACAGCATAATATAACAGTAACATATGATATAACATGTGTTTAAGCATGGGTGAACATCATATAATCATAGCATAGCAGATATAATATGGTTATGCATTTTATAGATTCAAAAGCGGTCAATTTACTAGTTATATAGGTACAAATTGTCTAGTGAGGATAACTCACTGGTTTAAGCTGGAGATGACAACAAACGAATGCACAACTAAGATCCATACAAGCACGAAAGCATGACACCGATTCAAGTGGGAGAGCCAAAGATCAATTTCCTTGAATGCAAATCAAACAAAACAATGTAGCAATTATAAGCTTTCTAACCAAAAATACGATTAAACTATGCAAGAATTAACTGCATAAAACAAAGATGAAATGCCTTGCACTTGCTTACAACATTCTTTAGGCTTGGCCATAAGGTGGAATACATGTCTAAAGTGAGATTTTGGATCTGGTTTTGGTTCAATTGGGTCGACATACATGGTTAGAAGATGGTGCAAAGGTGTGGTGCATGTGAAACAACACTAACAAGCAACAACATACGGTTTCAAGGCATTATAAGACCACGTCCAAGGCACTTGGGTCATAGCCATCACTGGTGGGATCAAGAGGTTGACAAGGCAGAGGGGTCAGGTGAGGCTGGAGGTGGTGGAGGTGGAGTAGGTGGCGGGTAAGTGGTGTTGAAGGCGGTGGAAGTGGAGATGTGCTCGGCTATGCTATATAGTTGGAGTTTTGGGGTCATTTGGTGAAGGATCTACCACCAAGGGTGGTGCACGGCCTGGCTGGGGTTGTATAGGAGGTGGTGGAGATGGGTTCCAGGTGGTGGTGGATGTGGAAAGGCTGGTGGAGGAGCATGGCTGATCCTATAAAGAAGAAGAACAAGTGCAAAAATCAATGAATTCAAGCATAAAACAATGAAAAAAAAGAAATAAAGTTTACCAATTTCTTTCACAAGAAATGGAGAAATTTTCAAAGATGAGGAGAAAAATTTGTTTATGTGAATGTGAAATGGGATGGTCGGCTGAAGGAATGAAGAGATATGGCCAATTGGATGAAAAGTAATGTTGAAATGTGAAAAGGTGTGAATACAAAAAGCCTTTAAGAAACAAAAAGTCACAAAACCTTTCACATTTCTCATATTTCTTTTTATAAATTTAAGTTACTAAAAATACTTATAAATTCAGTTAAAATTCGAAAATATAACAAATAAACAAAATTTAAATAAATAAATATTAATTATATATGATTAAAATTAGAAAATAGCACCGAAAATGAAAACTAGTCTAGAAAATTTGAAAATAAATAGAATAAACTTTGGGAAAATTTTATGGACTTGGAAAATATTTAAACTTAAAGATAATAACATAAAATAAAAATGCGTTCACAAAAATAAATATAATTTAATTAAATATAATTTAAATGAAGAAAATAGCAGAAAAATAGAAACTAGCCTTTAAAAATAGTAAATAAATGCAATAAATTTTGGAAAAATTATATTATCACTTTAAAAATATTTAGAAATGAAATCTCAGAAATAAAACAAATTTAAAATAATTTCAAAATGAAATAAAGTCAAATTTAAATATATTCAAAAATCTAGGGTTGTTACACCTTTATTACTTTGTTAAGTTTATTTAAATGTTACTCTTTTAAAATTATAAGTTTAAAACATCTTAAACTTAATTAATTTAAAATATCTTCATTTTAAAACCTTTAATTACATATTTCAACTTGGCAACAATCATTCATTTAAAAAGGATAGTTTAGAAATCAAATTAACTTAGATTGTTAAGGTTTTTAAAACTGGAAATTATGAAACCCGAGCCAAATTAAATTTTACTCGAGCTTGAAACCCATTTCCCCCGAGTCTTCCCTGAGCCACCCATTTTTCTTTTTAAAATTTAACTTTGTTTTAAAAAATTTAAAACGTGTTACCATTCACGCACGAGCCCGAGAAACAAGCCGAGCCTGCTACCCAAAATCCCGAACATGACTTCGAGGATTTCCCCTTCTTCTCCCAGTAGCCATCCCTGACACCACCACGTCAATGTGCACATGCACACTTGGTCGGGATCACTTCGATCATCACCACCAGTTCCAACAGGTCGACGATGACCTCACCATTCCACTCGACAACCCAGATCGACTATATCGCCTTTGAATCAAAATTTAACCCATTCGACCCATGCCTGTAACCATCCCCTATCGGAAAACCACCCTTCGCCAGCAAACTTGACCTCAAGAACCCACGCTACTCCTCTCAGAGATGCACCACACGACCACGCATATTTTCCCCAGGGTGCGATGTAACTCGGTGCGGCACCGACGATGAAATCATCACTTCTTCCTTATTGAATCAAACTGGGTTAAAACCTTAAAATACTGTCGCGCCATCGCCCTTGTAATTTATAAATTCATATGATATTTTTCATACAATCTACTCCACCTTAACCTCCTCCAGATTCAAATTGGAAGCTTGATTTTTCATTGATCGACAGAAATTGACCTTTTTGTTAATTCCGTTCAACTCGAGAAACCCCTTCATTCCCATTACTAAAAATTATGATATTATTTTTAAAAATCACCTTTTTCAAATTCAAATCAGTTTATATAATTGAAACTCGAAATTAAATCATTTGATTTTTCACTTTATATTGATCATTACTGTAAATTATTATTTCCAAAATATTTACTTAATAATTTTTCTCTAATAATATTTTTAGAGATAACTTTACATTGTTATAAACAATTTTCTTTCAGACATTATAATCAATTTTTACTATACGAAGAGATATACATTTTTTCTTGAATTTTTGAGGACCTGTTACTTAACAGAGCCATATAGATATACATCTACAGGCATGCATACTTATTCACAGACATATATATACCTATATTCAACATGGAAGCATAAATTTTATCACATATTAACAGATCATCACATGAAATCAAGATGTGAACCAGATTTAAAGATTTTGGATGTAATTTTCTCACCTAAGAGGTCTGAGGCAGAGATAAAGAACAGTGGAGTTTTGAAGAAAATCTGGGAATTTATTTTACTTTGATTGATCTGAAATCTTGCTTTTGTCCTTTGAAACTTGGCTTATTTGAATCTGTTTTGTTGATGATCATCTGATGTTTGTTTTACTTTGGTGTTGAATTTATTGCTAGATCCAGGCTTTTATTGAAATCTTTGTTTCCAGATTGAATTCAGGTTGAAAATTTGAAGAGAGATTGCTTAACTCAAATCTTATTTGCTTTGCTTGATACAGAGTTGAATCTGAAGCTAAAATTTGAACCGCTGCTTGAGTTTGAGTTGCATTTGCATACTTCAGATTTTTGAATTTTTGTCTTAGGCTTGAAACCTAGCTTTACTTAGATTTTCTAGGTTTTGAAAAACTCTTGGTTGATTTCATTTTAATTTCCAGGTTCCTGATTTTGCTCTGGTTGTTCACTTGATTCAGGTTTTAAAATGAACTTGTTTTATTGATTTGTTAAGTTCCAGATTTGAAGAATTGAAGACAAAGTTTAATTTTTTGTACTAAAGTATCGTTTTTAAGGTTTTCAATTTCTTTCTTTTCTTTTAGTACGTATTAATAATAATTTAAGAGAATTAAATGCCACTTGTTGTTTTTATGTTAACACTTGTAAAAGCATGACATTGTCAATATACAAATGTCACTTTAGATTAAATTATGTTTTAGCCCTTGTTTACTGAAGTATTTATGTTTTATTTTTACTAACTATACATAATTGAAGTATGGAATTTAAAAATAAAGAATATTGATCTCTTCTTACATCTTATTTTATACTTTTCATAACTTTTTAAAGAAATTGAATTAAAATACAATTTATACATTTAATAAATAATCATACATATTATTTTTCAAAGTATAACTTTTTAACCCAATTCATTTTCAATACGTTTTGAATTTCCAAATCAAAATTATATTTATAATCTTATTCTATTTAAAATATTTATTTTGAGTTTTCAAATTCAAATTTTAAAATAAATAAGTATATATCTTATTAAATTTTAAAAATTCAAATAAATCCACAATTTAATCCAAAAATTTATATAAATTATCAATTTAAATTTAACCCAAAAATTTGGGATCGTTACACAAAGTTTTTTTTTCAAATAAATTGAATTAAAATATTTATAAAATTTATAGGTTGTTACACTCACCCCCACTCAAAACTTTTTGTCCTTGAAAAAGAACGTGACACCAAAACAAGGAAAGATGAGATAGAAAAGCAAGTAGTACCTGAAACAAACAATTCCGGATTCAAAGCATGCCTGCTCTCCTTCGTCTCCGAGGTACAATCCCGATCATCCATACACCACTTCACTTTGGCCAGGTTGACAAATTTCCTTCTCAGCTGCGTCGTACCTCTTTCAACAATACGAAGTGACTTCCTCTCGATAGTAAGATTAGGCAGAGTAGAGGGCTGGGCAATCAAAGACGGATCATGCAGAGTAAACAAAGATGCGAAACATGGAATACATTATGCACTCCAGAAAACTTCTCAGGCAAATCAAGATGATAAGCTAAGAACCAATCCTCTCTGAGATATGGAAAGGACCAACACCTAAGAACAAACTTCCCTCATTTTTCCACATTATCAAATTATTATTAAATTTATTCCAGTTAACATATCTTATCACATATATTAAGTATTTACTCTTATCATAACTACTCAAGTTTATTTATAAATTTTTTAACATCATTTTATATGGTAAAATTTCCAATTACATACCTAACTTCTAAATAATTAGATAAACTATATCGGAATGGAATTTAGTATTATAAATAAAATTTTCTAATTCAATTATTTTTCCAACATTCAAATTATTTATCCATAATTTTTGACTTCAGTTTAAATTTGAAATCATACCTGAATCATAAATTTAAGGAATTAAATCTTCGGTTTATCTCAAACAATAAAGAGATAATTATACAAACTATATATCAGATCAAATCAAATGTAAAATTATGACGACCTGCCATTACGTGCCATTCAAATCGACAATAATACACACATTTCAGACTTGAATGATGCGAAACAACATATTGTGAATAAATTTGGAGCAATGAAATCAAATATACAGAATCACAGACACAGAACAATAAATATAACTCGCAGTGGAATATAAAAATAACATGGTAGTTCATGAAGCAACTATAACAGAGTCTCAAACCAAATAAATAATATAGTCTGAAGAAAACATAATAGAAATCCCAAATACATAGAAGTTCACTAATATATGAGATAAACTAGAACAGTTGAAACAGAAGTAGATATAAATGTAGATAAGCAGAAACTCCAGCAATAACCAGCTCCAGAAAGAGAATCCAAAGCTGTGAATACTCAGGCTGACCCGATCGTAAAGCCAAATACAAAACACTCGAGTTAGGACAATATATACTTATATAATGTAAACCAACCCAAGTAAACTGTAATAAAGATACAAGTAACTTAGTGGATGCCTGGGACTGCCCATCTTCTAAGGATCCGTCAAACTATTTACTATATAGTAATATTGCGTTATTATAATAATGTCTACAGTAAAGTAAACATAATTTTAAATAGAATTCCGGGCAACCCATATCACCCTTCACACATAATAGTCCCAGTAGTCCATCCAGTATCAGCATATCTCCGGATCAGGAGACTACCCTACATACTCCATGGGCTACGGGAGAAAAACACACTCGTAGTAAAGGCTCGGTATGGTAGGTGACACGACACACATGGCAATGCCAGGGTAGATATACCAATTACGCACACGGGATGGTGGTAACGCAACAGCCACATACGCCCACCCCGAATAACACTCCAAATCAAGGGGTGCACCCAATCGATCACAACAGTAATAGAATGGTATCGAAGAAGTGTGTCCAACCAAAGGTGCTACCTCCTTTGGCCCGACATCGCTCTTGTTTTAGCCACCTTAAGCTAACTCATGGGTGGTAGGCCCACATAATGTACCTTAGGAACATCGTCATCATACTACTTCATTCTGGAATCTCCACCGCGTACACGGTTGTTAAAGTTGTTTTCGGTATCGACAAAGAGTGTATCCATATCCGATCCCGGTCTCTTTAACAACCAATCGTTATTATAACCCGTAGTTATAATTTTAAAAATGGTATTTATTTCTCAAAAATCAAATATCATTTAACAACTCAAAAATCCTTTCAAATCCATTTCAAAATATCAAGCTTATCATTTCATTTCAAAACCATATTCATTTTATTCAATTTAAAATACCATTTCAATTCATATTTTAAAATAGTTTATATTTCAAATCGAATTACTTCATTTATATCATTTAAAATGAAGTTATTATATTTAATAATTAAATTATTAAATTTCCAAAATTTTAAACTTTTCAAAGTTTATTCATTCACTTAGTTTTATCAAAACAGTGAAAATTCACTTTTCGCAGCATTTAGAAAATGTTGCGGAAAGTTACATTCAAAATAGTTCAATTTAACAAAAGACAGCATTTGAAATACTGTAATATGTTTACATAAATAAAACTTAGTTTAATTCAACAATTATAGCACTTACAAAATGCTGTAATAGCTTTTAATTCAATTTAACCTTTTGGTTTATTATTATCAACTACAACATTTACAAATGATGTATTACAATTTACATTAGAATAATAGCATTTCAAAAATGCAGTTAATTACTTCAAAATGTCAATATAATTTCACAAACAATTATATTTTTATTTTAATCATTTTCAACTTATAAAATCATATAATTTCACTTTTATAATCATCATTTAATTTTCATTAAATTCATGATTATATAAAGTTAAATTTCCATTCAAAAATCAATATTTAATAATAATTCACATATTAAATTCCCACATTCCATTTTAAATTCATTAAATTAAATTTCCACTTAACATTTGAGTTTAAATTTTCAAATATAACTTAATTTCATTTTTATTTACTTAAATTAAAATTCACTTTTAAGCCAAATTCACAAATTTCCAATTTTAGTTACATTTCAAAATTTCATCTTAATATTCATTCATTTCACATTTTAAACTTCATTCCAAAATCATTAATATATTATAAAATCGTTTTAAATTCATTTAAATTCAAATATCGTAAATTTATCAAATTTTCATATTTAATTTAAATTCTAATTATCATCAAATTCAAATTTCCAAAATAACTTACATCCTAATTTTCCATAATTATTTCACTTATAAATTTTCAGAAATTCAATAATACTTTACAAAAATCATTTTTCGTTAAGTAAAAAATATCAAAATATTATAATATTTACATTTCAAAAATATTTAATTTTTTTTAGAAAAGAACATATTTTAACTACGGGTCTGTATATAATTTTCTACGCTAGGTAAAGTGATACGGCTAATATATCATTTCAACCCTTAATTTACAAAGAAAACCCGGGTTTTATCGTTTCAAACCCGTAGTCCCAAATAAATGAAATAATCTGAAAATCGCTCAGGCCTATCATTTCATCCCATAACGATTTTCCCTTATTCTAAAGTCCGTTTGGTATGTATCATTTCAATCCATAGTGATTCTAATCTAAAGGGAACTTGCAGTTTGATAAACTAATATAAATAACAGAACAGCATAATATAATAGTAACATATGATATAACAGTTGTTTTAGCATGGGTAAACATCGTATAATCATAACATAGCAGATGTGATATGGTTATGCATTTTACAGATTCAAAAGTGGTCAATTTACTAGTTATATAGGTACAAATTGTCTGCTGAGAATAACTCACTGGTTTTACTGGAGATGACAACATCGAATACACAACTGAGATCCACACAAGCACGAAAGCACGACATGGATTCGAGTGGGAGAGCCAAGGATAAATTTCCTTGAATACAAATCAAACAAAACAATACAACAATCATAAGCTTTCAATTCAAAAACGATTAAACTGTACTAGAATTACTGCATAACACAAAGCTGAAATGCTTTGCACTTGTTTTCAACTTTCTTTAGGCTCGACCACAAGTTGAATACATGTCTAAGGCAAGGTTTGGATCTGGTTGTGGGTGGATATGGGCCGGCCTACATAGGTTTGAAGATAGGCAAAAGTGCGGTGATGTAAAACAACAAAACAAGGCAACATACATGGTTTCTCAAGCAAAGAAAAACTCGGCCAAGGCCACAAGGGGCACGCCTATCACTGGTATGGTCAAGAGGTGACATGGCAGAGGAGTTTCAGGTCGGCAGGAGGTGGTGGTGGTGGAGTAGGTGGCGGCTAAGGGGCGTTGAAGGTGGTGGAAGTGGAGATGTGTTCGGCTAAGGGTATATATTTGGAGTTTTGGTATTTTGGTGAAGGATCAACCACCAAGGGTGATTTGGCTGAGGTTGGCCAGTGAGGAGGAGGTAGTGGTGACATGCTCAGGTGGTGGTGGAGTCGGCAGGGCTGGTGGAGGCAAGGGCCGAACCTAGAGATGAAGAGCAAGAGCAAAATCAAATCAAAAACAATAAAAGTGAAAAAAAAGAAAAGATGATTTCCAAATTTTTTTCACAAGCAATGGAGGCCGAATTTTTTCAGAAATGAGGAGAAAACTTTGTTTACATGAATGATAAAATGATAGGCGGTTGAAGGAATGAGGTGATATGGCCAAAAATGTGAAAAGATGTTGGTTGGAATTGAAAAGGTGGGAATTAAAAAAGCCTTTAAAACAAAAAGTCACAAAACCTTTTCAAATTTCTCATATTTTCTTTTACAAATTGAAATCACTGAAAATACTTATAATTTAAATTAAAATTTGAAAATATAAAAAATAAAAAAAATATAAATAAAAAAATATTGATTATATATGATAAAAATAAGAAAATATCATAGAAAATGATAACTAGTCTAGAAAATTTGAAAATAAATAGAATAACTTTGGGAAAAAATTTATGGACTTGGAAAATATTTATAAATAAAGATAAGAGTATAAAATAAAAATTCATTCACAAAAAAAATAAATAAATTTTAATTAAATATTATTTAAATGAAGAAAATAGCAGAAAAATAGAAACTAGCCTTTAAAAATAGGAAATAAATGCAATAAATTTTGGAAAAATTCTATAATCACTTTAAAAATACATAGAAATGAAACTCACAAATAAAATAAATTTAAAATAATTTCAAAATGAAGTAAATTCAAATTCAAATTATATTCAAAAATCTAGGGTTGTTACACTCTCCCCCACTCAAATCTTTTCGTCCTCGAAAAGAACGGGCAAGGAAAACAAAAAGAAACAAGATAGAAAAACAAAATAGTGCCTAAAATGAATAATTCTGGATTCGAAGCAAGAGTGCTCTCCTCCGTTTCCCAGGTACTATCTCGATCGTCAGTACTCCATTGTACTTTGACTAGATTCACAGATTTCCTTCTGAGCTGCTTCATACCTCTGTCGGCAATATGAAGTAGCTTCCTCTCAACAATCAGATTAGGCTAAATATCCAAACTATAAAGAACAGAAGACTGGACAATAATAGATGGATCATGAAGAGGACAGCGAAGATGCGAGACATGGAATACATCAAGCACTCCATAAAGCTTCTTGGGCAAATCCAGACGATAGGCCAAATAACCAACTCTTTCCACAATGCGAAAAGGACCAATGAAACTAGGAGAAAGCTTTCCTCTACGACCAAAGCGAATGACATTCCTCAAGGGAGAAACCTTAAGGAACACGTGATCACCAACAGAAAATTCCGCCTACGCCTATCAGCATACTTCTTCTGCCTATCCTTAGCGGCTCTCAACTTCTTTTTAATCTCCTCAACTTTCTCAAAGGCTTCAAAAATCACATCAGGAACAAGAACCAAACGATTACCAGATTCAATCCAACAAGATGGGGTCTACAAGGTCGTCCGTATAGAGCAGCAAACGGAGGCATTTTGAGACTGGCCTTAATGCAAATATGGAATGAGATAGATAAAAAGATCAAGAATAGACTGAAAAATAGAAAATAAGATTATACTTGATTGCTATTATTATATGTAAATTCGGCAAGATGGAGGTAATCTTCCCAAGATCCTCCATAATCAAGCACACAAGCACGAAGAAGATCCTCGAGAATCTGATTCACCCTTTCCGTTTGACCATCGGTCTGTGGTTGGTAAGCAGTGCTAAGATTCAGACGAGTACCCTGAGATTCCTGAAAATCCTTCCAAAACTGACTGGTAAAGATAGGGTCACGATCACAAACAATGCTGAGAGGAACACCAAAGAGACGAACAATCTCCCTCATGTAGATATCAGATAAGCTGGAAGCAGAACGAGTAGACTTGACCGGAATGAAATGAGCGGACTTGTTCAATCTATCAACAATAACCCAGATACACTCATTACCCCTCTGAGAAACCTGTTCCCACTTCCAATTGGGAATCTCAAAGGGCTGCAGCAAACCAGGGGTCTTTTGGAGATCGGCTTTGACTTTCTGACAAGTCGCACACCGACTAACAAAGATTGAGATATCCCTCTTCATCCCCTTTCACCAATAAAGCTTCTTTATATCCTGATACATCTTTGACACACCCGGAAGAATAGAAAGCCTAGATCGGTGATTCTCCTTAAGCAATTCCTGCCTCAAACCAACAACATTCGGGACACAAATCCTGCCATTAATCCTCAAATCCCACTATCATCAATCTGAGCTCCACTGCCACCACCACTACTACCACCAATTCTGCTACGAACACTCTCCTTCATTAATCTAAGCATCTCATCCTCATCCTGCTTAGCCATAATACGATCCAAAAGAGGAGAAGAAGAAACAACAAGTAGACACAATAAAGCCTTCTTTCGACTCAAAGCATCGGCCACAACATTAGGTTTACCTGGAGTACAGCTAATATCAAGGTCGTTAGAAGCCAGAAACTCAAGCCAACAAACTTGCCCCTGATTCAAATCCTTCTAGGAGAAGATATATCTCAGAGACTGATGATCTGTGAAAAGCTCAAACTTGGTTCCAAGAAGATGATGCCTCCAAAGCTTTAAAGAAAAGACGACAGCAAGCAACTCTAAATCATGAGCAACATAATTTTCCTCATGCGTTTTCAACTGACGGCTGGCATAAGAAATGAACCCACCATCCTGCATGAGAACATCACCGAAACCCCCTCGACTAGCATCAGTATATACTGTAAATCCTTCACTTCCGTTCGGAACAGTAAGAACTGGTGCGGAAGTTAGGTTGCACTTTAACTCATTGAATGCAGCTTTACACTGACCACTCCAGACAAACTTGGCGTTCTTACGAGTCAAAGCTGTGAGAGTTGCAGCAATCCGAGCAAAATTCTTAATGAATCTCCAGTAGTAACTGGCAAGGCTCGAAAAACTATGAATATCAGATGGAGTCTTTGGAGTTTCCCAATTATTGATCGCAGCGATCTTGGCTGGATCAACTGAAACTCCACTACTAGAAACAATATGCCCGGGATATCAGACTTCATGCTTCCACAAATGGCATTTAGGAAATTTACCCTTCAATTGATGATTTCTGAGAGCCTCTAGAACATAATTCAAATGCGACTCATGCTCTTCCTGGGTCCTAGAGAAGACAAGGATATCATCAACAAAGACTAGCACAAATTTATTAAGCACATCACAAAAAACACGATTCATCAAATCAACAAAGAAAGAAGGAGCATTAGTCAAACCGAAAGGCATGACTAACCATTCATAAAAACCATTCTCTATGCGAAAAGCAGTCTTGGGAATGCTATCCTCAGCAACCCTGAGCTGATGAAAACAAGTGGCAAGATGAAGCTGAGAGAAAACTATGGCACCATAAAGCTAATCAAACATGCCATTGATACGAGGCATTGGATGTCTGTTTTCATAGTGAGCTTGTTTAGCCCCCTATAATTAACACAGTCCAAAGAGAACCATCAGACATGGTGAGAAAGACCACTACAGCTTCCCATTCATACAAACTAGGCATAATCAGACCTTTGGCAGACAAGTCCTCAATTTGCTTTCCCAACTCGACCTTCTCACAGGGTGACATTCTTCTAGGAGGAAGAACAACAGGTCGAGCACCAGGAATAAGATCAATCCAAAAATCAATTTCCCACTTCGGAGGTAAAGAAGTGACTTCCCCAAATACATCGGGATATAATTTAACCACAGGAGTTGAATCAAGATCACTGGGAGAAGAATCCAGAAAATAAATAAAGTTGCCAGCAAAATCCTGAGGCAATCAACACTGAATAATCAAGGAATTCTCTTGATCATCTACAAGATGAACAGTCCGGGCTTTACAAGAGATATGTCCATCATGATGCGCTAACCAATGCTGACTAAGCAATAAATCAAAAGCATCGAAGCCCAAAACATAAAAATCACCACAAAAGCGATGATCGAAATGGAGAAGTTTCACTTCTCGACAAATCCAATTAAGGTTAGTAAGACCCCCAATAGGATTTGAAACACATAATAGAACAAAAGCATACTCAGGAGATAGGAGATGCTCAAACTTATCACATAAAGCAACGGAAATAAAACTGTGTGAAGCACCGGTATTAAACAGCACACGAACATGATGATGGCATAAAGTAAATGAACCTTGGAGAGTACCTTGGTCATCACTTGGAGCAGGAGGAGCAGGTGGAGGAACTGGAGATGATGCAGAAGTGACAGCGAATATACCAGTAGGAGTACCCCTCTGCTGGGTAGGACAGTCCTTCTTAAAATGACCAGGCTGGAGACAGATATGTCACAGATCACTCCTAACCAACTGAGCAGGTGGAGGAATAGCAGCACTAGATAGAGTAGGACAGCTATTGGCATAGTAACCCTTGTGATCACACCTAAAGTAAGTGATGGAGGAGAGATCAACTGGTTGCTTCTGAGCAGGAGTAGATGATGAAGATCCTAAACCATAACGCTTCTACAAATTCTTCTTCTGCTCCTGGAAATTAGGCTTATGCTTCTTGGAATTAGCAGATGAAGACTGAGCAGCAGACACAGCAGGACCTTTGGATGTGGGATTCTCATAGCGAATAGCCATATGCATAAGCAGGGTGAAAGAACCATGAACATGAGAAATAAGGCGACTATAATACTTTGGACGAGCACCAACAATAAATTTCTCATTCTTCTTGAGAGGAGTATCAACCAGGCTAGGACAAACATGGAAAGTTCGTTAAACTTCCTCTCATACTGAGCAAAAGACATGCTACCCTGCTTAAGATCCATAAACTCAAGATAAAGCTGAGATTTCCCAACTTCTGCATCCATTTTTCCACAAATGCCTCCCTGGAAAAGAGATACAGAAAACAAGCTTAAGATAGATTCAAAAGAAAAGGAAGATATGAACAAAATTCAGGATAACACAAAAGATACCTAAACTAATCCCAAGTAATCGGTTTCGTCGGTGTTAGCCGTAACGGACTCCCACCAATTTAAAGCAGAATCGTGCAAATGATAAGCAGCTAACTGACGCTTCTGGGCATCAGTAATATCAAGACTAGTAAATATCCTCTCAAGACTCTGCAACCACTGCCGAGCCTCAATGATGCTCTCTGAACCGGTGAATGGGGTTCCACCAAGTTGAGAGAATTTCTTACAAAGAACAGTGAACCTGACTAGCGCAACAGGTTGAGGGCTGGGGCAATACCACGACCCCTGCCACTGGCATTTCCTCGATTCATCCTGAAAAATATTAAGAATGAATTTAGGACATGAATAAAGAAAAGCCAAAGATAAATTAAGATAAGACAAGATAATTTCACTTGGATGAATATCCTAAAGAAAGAAAAATTCTAACAAGGTAGATATGAAAGAAAGGAAGTTAGAAAACATTTAAAAATCCTTTAAACAAGAAAAATTTATATATCAAAATAGTCTTCGAAAACCTTTTGAAAACATTTCGAAAAATCATTTTATGCTTTGAAAATATGTCTCTCATAAAGATATGATTCTGAGATTGATTTAACTCATTCTAGGGTAGATATACCTTATCTCTAATGTGTTTTTGCTCCACAGAGGCAATGGTTTGTCAAAAACCAAAGCTCTGATACCAACTGTAACGACCCGCCATTTCGTACCATTCAAATCGACAATAATCCACACATGTCAGACTTGAATGATGCGAAATAACAGATTGTAAATAAATTTGGAGCAATGAAATCAAATACACGGAATCACAGACACAAAACAATCAGAATAACTCGCAGCGGAATATAAAAATAACTAGTAGTTCATCAAGCTACTATAACAGAGTCTCGAACCAAATACATAATATAGTCTGAAAACAATATAATAGAAATCCCAAATACATAGAAGTTCAATAATACATGACATAAACTAGAACAGCTGAAAAAGAAGTAGATATAAATGTCGATAAGCAGAAACTCCAGCAAAGACCAGCTCCAGAAAGAGAATCCAATGCTGTGAATACTCAGGCTGACCCGAGCGTAAAGCAAAACAAAAAACACTCGAGTAAGGACAATATATACTTATATAATGTAAACCAACTCAAGTGAACTGTAATAAAGATACAAGTAACTTAAAGGATGCCTGGGACCGTCCATCCTCTACGGATCGGTCAAACTATTTACTATATAGTAATATTGCGCTATCATAATAATGTCTGCAGTAAAATAAACATACTTTTAAATAGCATTTCGAGCTACCCATACCACCCTTCACACATAATAGTCCCAGTAGTCCTTCCAGTATCAGCATATCTCTAGATCAAGAGACTACACTAAATACTCCATGGGCTAGGGAGAAAAACAAACTCGTAGTAAAGGCTTGGTATGGTAGGTGACATGGCACACAAGGCAATGCCAAGGCAGATATACCAATTACGCACACGGGCTGGTGGTAATGCAACAGCCATATACGCCCACCCCGAACAATACTCCAAATCAAGGGGTGCAACCAATTGATCACAACAGTAATAGAATGGTATCGAAGAAGTGTGTCCAGCCAGAGGTGCTACCTCCTTTGGCCCGAGATCGCTCCTGTTTTAGCCACCTTAAGCTAACTCACGGGAGTTAGGTCCACGTAATGTACCTTAGGAACGTCGTCACCACCCTACTTCATTCTGGAATCTCCACCGTGTACACAGTTGTTAAAGTGGTTTTCGGTATCGACAGAGAGTATGTCCATATCCGATCCCGGTCTCTTTAACAACCAATCGTTATTATAACCAGTAGTTATAAATTTAAAAATGGTGCTTATTTCCCAAAAATCAAATGTCATTTATCAATCCATTTCAAAATATCAAACTTATCATTTCATTTCAAAACCATATTTATTTTATTCAATATAAAATACCATTTCAATTCATAATTTAAATGGTTTATATTTCAAATCGAATTACTTCATTTATATCATTTAAAATGAAGTTATTATATTTAATAATTAAATTATTAAATTTTCAAAATTTTATACTTTTCAAAGTTCATCCATTCACTTAATTTTATCAAAACAGTGAAAATTCACTTTTCGCAGCATTTAGAAAACGCTACGGAAGGTTACATTCAAAACAGTTCAATTTAACAAAAGACAGCATTTAAAATGCTGTAATAGGTTTACATTAGTTTCAAATAAACTTAGCTTAATTCAATAATTATAGAACTTACAAAATGCTATAATAGCCTTTAATTCAATTTAGCCTTTTGATTCATTATTATCAACTACAGCATTTACAAATGCTCTATTATCATTTACATTAGAATAATAGCATTTCAAAAATGCAGTTAATTACATTAAAATGTCAATATAATTTCACAAACAATTATATTTTTATATAAATCATTTTTTAACTTATAAAATCATATAATTTCACTTTTATAATCTTCGTTTAATTTTCCTTAAATTCATGATTTTATAAAGTTAAATTTCCATTCAAAAATCAATATTTAATAATAATTCACTTACTAAATTCCCACATTCAATTTTAAATTCATTGAATTAAATTTCAACTTAACACTTAATTTTAAATTTTCAAATAAAACTTAATTTCATTTTTATTTACTTAACTTAAAATTCAATTTTAAGCTAAATTCACGAATTTCCAATTTTACTTATATTTCAAAATTTCAACTTAATATTCATTCGTTTCACATTTTAAACTTCATTCAAAAATCATTAATATATTATAAAATCATTTTAAATTCATTTAAATTCAAAATATCATAAATTTATCATATTTTCATATTTAATTTAAATACCAGTTATCACCAAACTCAAATTTCCAAAATAACTCACATTTCAAATTTCCTAATTTTCCATAATTTATTTCACTTATAAATTTTCAGAAAATGAATAATACTTTACAAAAATCATTTTTCGTTAAGCAAAAAAAATCAAAATATTATAATATTTACGTTTCTAAAATATTTTAAAATTTTTAGTAAAAAATAAATTTTAACTATTGGTCTGTATACAATTTTCTAAGCTAGGTAAAGTGATACGTGTAATATATCATTTCAACCCGTAATTTATAAAGAAAACCCAGGTTTTATCATTTCAAAACCGCTGTCCCAAGTATATGAAATAATTTGAAAATCGCTCAGGCCTATCATTTCAGTCCATAACGATTTCCCTTATTCTAAAGTCCGTTCGGGTATGTATCATTTTAACCCATAGTGATTCTAATCTAAACGGAACTTGCAGTGTGATGAACTGATATAAATAATAGAACGACATAATATTATAGTAACATATGACATAACAGGTGTATAAGCATGGGTGAACATCATATAATCATAACATAGAAGATGTGATATGGTTATGCATTTTACAGATTTAAAAGTGCTCAATTTACTAGTTATATAGGTACAAATTGTCTGGTGAGAATAACTCACTGGTTTTACTAGAGATGACAACAATGAATACACAACTGAGATCCACACAAGCACGAAAGCACGACACAAATTCGAGTGGGAGGGCCAAGGATCAATTTCCTTGAATGCAAATCAAACAAAACAATACAACAATCATAAGCTTTCAATTCAAAAACGATTGAACTATACTAGAATTATTGCATAAAACAAAGCTGAAATGCTTTGCACTTGCTTCCAACTTTCTTTAGGCTTGGCCATAAGTGGAATGCATGTCTAATGCAAGGGTTTTGATCTTTTTGTTGGTGGATATGGGTTGTCCTACATAGGTTTGAAGATAGGCAAAAGTGTGGTGATGTAAAACAACACAACAAGGCAACATACATGGTTTCTCAAGCAAAGCAAAGCTCGACCAAGGCCACAAGGGGCACGACCATCCCTGGTATGGTTAAGAGGTGACATGGAAGAGGAGTTTCGGGTCTGCTAGAGGTGGTTGTGGTGGAGTAGGTGGCGGCAAGGGGGTGTTGAAGGTGATGGAAGTTGAGATGTGTTCGGCTAGGGGTATATAGTTGGATTTTTGGTATTTTGGTATTTTGGTGAAGGATCGACCACCAAGGGTGATTCGGCTGGGGTTGGCCGGTGAGGAGGAGGTGGTGGTGACATGCTCAGATGGTGGTGGAGGCGGCAAGGCTGGTGGAGGCAAGGGCCGAACCTAGAGATGAAGAGCAAGAGCAAAATCAAATCAAAAACAATAAAAGTGAAAAAAAGAAAAGATGATTACCAAATTTTTTTTCACAAGCAATGGAGGCCAAAAATTTTCAAAAATGAGGAGAAAATATTATTTACATGAATGAGAAAATGATAGGCGGACGAAGGAATGAGGCGATATGGCCAAAAATGTGAAAAGATGTTGGTTGGAATTGAAAAGGTGGGAATTCAAAAAGCCTTTAAACAAAAAGTCACAAAACCTTTTCAAATTTCTCATATTTTATTTTATAAATTTAAATAGCTAAAAATACTTATAATTTTAGTTAAAATTAGAAAATATAACAGTTAAACAAAATATAAATAAATAAATATTAATTAAATTTAATAAAAATAAGAAAATGGCACAGAAAATGAAAACTAGTCTAGAAAATTTGAAAATAAATGGAAAAACTTTGGGAAAATTTTTATGGACTTGGAAAATATTTATAAATAAGGATAAGAGCGTAAAATAAAAAAGCATTCACAAAATAAATAAATAAATTTTAATTTCAAATTTCCTAATTTTCTATAATTTATTTCACTTATAAATTTTAAGAAAATCAATAATACTTTACAAAAATCATATTTCGTTAAGCAAAAAAAATCAAAATATTATAATATTTACATTTCTAAAATATTTTAAAATTTTTATTAAAAAACAAATTTGAACTACGGGTCTGTATATAATTTTCTAAGCTAGGTAAAGTGATATGTGTAATATATCACTTCAACCCGTAATTTACAAAGAAAACCCGGGTTTTATCATTTCAAAACCGCTGTCCCAAGTAAATGAAATAATTTGAAAATCGCTTAGGCCTATCATTTCAGCCCATAACGATTTTCCCTTATTCTAAAGTCCATTCGGGTATGTATCATTTTAACCCATAGTGATTCTAATCAAAAGTGAACTTGCAGTGTGATAAACTAATATAAATAATAGAACAGCATAATATTACAGTAACAAATGATATAACAGGTGTTTAAGCATGGGTGAACATCATATAATCATAACATAACAGATGTGATATGGTTATGCATTTTACACATTTAAAAGTGGTCAATTTACTAGTTATATAGGTACAAATTGTCTAGTGAGAATAACTCACTGGTTTTGCTGGAGATGACAACAATGAATACACAACTAAGATCCACACAAGCACGACACAGATTCGAGTGGGAGGGCCAAGGATCAATTTGCTTGAATATAAATCAAACAAAACAATACAACAATCATAAGCTTTCAATTCAAAAATGATTAAACTATACTAGAATTACTTCATAAAACAAAGTTGAAATGCTTTGCACTTGCATCCAACTTTCTTTAGGCTTGGCTATAAGTGGAATGCATGTCTAAGGCAAAGGTTTGGATCTGTTTGTTGGTGGATATGGGTCGGCCTACATAGGTTTGAGGATGAGCAAAAGTGTGGTGATGTAAAACAACACAACAAGGCAACATACATGGTTTCTCAAGAAAAGCAAAGCTCGGCCAAGGCCACAAGGGGCACGACCATCACTGGTATGGTTAAGAGGGGACATGGAAGAGGAGTTTTAGGTCTGCCAGAGGTGGAGGTGGTGGAGTAGGTGGCGGCTAGGGGTGTTAAAGGTGATGGAAGTTGAGATGTGTTCGGCTAGGGATATATAGTTGGAGTTTTGGTAATTTGGTGAAGGATCAACCACCAAGGGTGATTCAGCTGGGGTTGGCCAGTGAGGAGGAGGTGGTGGTGGCATGCTCAGGAGGTGGTGGAGGAGGCAGGGCTGGTGGAGGCAAGGGCCGAACCTAGTGATGAAGAGCAAGAGCAAAATCAAATCAAAAACAATAAAAGCGAAAAAAAGAAAAGATGGTTACCAAATTTTTTTTCACAAGCAATGGAGGCCAAAAATTTTCAAAAATGAGGAGAAAATATTGTTTACATGAATGAGAAAATGATAGGCGGTTGAAGGAATTAGGTGATATGGCGAAAAATGTGGAAAGATGTAGGTTGGAATTGAAAAGGTGGGAATTCAAAAAGCCTTTAAAACAAAAAGTCACAAAACCTTTTCAAATTTCTCATATTTTCTTTTATAAATTTAAATAGCTGAAAATACTTATAATTTTGGTTAAAATTAGAAAATATAACAAATAAACAAAATATAAATTAATAAATAAATATTAATTAAATGTTATAAAAATAAGAAATTGGCACAGGAAACGAAAACTAGTCTAGAAAATTTGAAATAAATGGAAAAACTTTGGGAAAATTTTTATGGGCTTGGAAAATATTTATAAATAAAGATAAGAGCATAAAATAAAAATGCATTCACAAAATAAATAAATAAATTTTAATTTCAAATTTCCTAATTTTCCTTAATTTATTTCACTTATAAATTTTCTGAAAATCAATAATACTTTACAAAAATCATTTTTCGTTAAGAAAAAAAAAACAAAATATTATAATATTTACATTTCTAAAATATTTTAAATTTTTTAGTAAAAAACAAATTTTAACTACGGGTCTGTATATAATTTTCTAAGCTAGGTAAAGTGATACATGTAATATATCATTTCAACGCGAAATTTACAAAGAAAACCTGGGTTTTATCATTTCAAAACCGTTGTCCCAAGTAAATGAAATAATTTGAAAATCGCTCAGGCCTATCATTTCAGCCCATAACAATTTTCCCTTACTCTAAAGTCCGTTCGGGAATGTATCATTTTAACCCATAGTGATTCTAATCTAAAGGGAACTTGCAGTGTGATAAATTGATATAAATAATAGAACAACATAATATTATAGTAACATATGATATAACAGGTGTTTAAGCATGGGTGAACATCATGTAATCATAACATAGCAGATGATATGGTTATGTATTTTACAGATTTAAAAGTGGTTAATTTACTAGTTATATAGGTACAAATTGTCTGGTGAGAATAACAGACTAGTTTTGATGGAGATGACAACAATGAATACACAACTGAGATCCACACAAGCACGAAAGCACGACACAAATTCGAGTGGGAGGGCCAAGGATCAATTTCATTGAATACAAATCAAAGAAAACAATACAACAATCATAAGCTTTCAATTCAAAAACGATTAAACTATACTAGAATTATTGCATAAAACAAAGCTGAAATGCTTTGCACTTGCTTCCAACTTTCTTTAGGCTTGGCCATAAGTGGAATGCATGTCCAAGCCAAGGGTTTGGTTCTGTTTGTTGGTGGATATGGGCCGGCCTACACAGGTTTGAAGATGGGAAAAAGTGTGGTGATGTAAAACAACACAACAAGGCAACATACATGGTTTCTCAAGCAAAGCAAAGCTCGGCCATGGCCACAAGGGGCATGGCCATCACTGGTATGGTTAAGAGGTGACATGGAAGAGGAGTTTCAGGTCTACTAGAGGTGGTGGTGGTGGAGTAGGTGGCGGAAAAAGGGTGTTGAAGGTCATGGAAGTTGAGATGTGTTCGGCTAGGGGTATATAGTTGGAGTTTTGGTATTTTGGTGAAGGATCAACCACCAAAGGTGATTCGGTTGGTGTTGGCCAGTGAGGAGGAGGTGGTGGTGATATGCTCAGGTGGTGGTGGAGCGGGAGGGCTGGTGGAGGCAAGGGCCGAACCTAGAGATGAAGAGCAAGAGCAAAATCAAATCAAAAACAATAAAAGTGAAAAAAAGAAAAGATGATTACCAAATTTTTTTTCACAAGCAATGGAGGCCAAAATTTTTAAGAAATGAGGAGAAAATTTTGTTTACATGAATGAGAAAATTATAGGCGGCTGAAGGAATGAGGTGATATGGCCAAAAATGTGAAAAGATGTTGGTTGGAATTGAAAACGTGGGAATTCAAAAGGCCTTTAAAACAAAAAGCCACAAAACCTTTTCAAATTTCTCTCACTTTCTTTTATAAATTTAAATAGCTGAAAATCTTATAATTTTAGCTAAAATTAGAAAATATAACAAATAAACAAAATATAAATAAATAAATATTAATTAAATATGATAAAAATAAGAAAATGGCACAGAAAATGAAAACTAGTCTAGAAAATTTGAAAATAAATGGAAAAACTTTGGGAAAATTTTTATGGACTTGGAAAATATTTATAAATAATGATAAGAGCATAAAATAAAAATTCATTCACAAAATAAATAAATAAATTTTAATTTCAAATTTCCTAATTTTCCATAAATTATTTCACTTATAAATTTTCAGAAAATCAATAATACTTTACAAAAATCGTTTTTCGTTAAGCAAAAAGTATCAAAATATTATTGTATTTACATTTCTAAAATATTTTAAAATTTTTAGTAAAAGACAAATTTTAACTACGGGTCTGTATATAATTTTCTAAGTTAGGTAAAGTGATACGTGTAATATATTAGTTCAACCCGTAATTTACAAAGAAAACCTGGGTTTTATCATTTCAAAACCGCTGTCCCAAGTAAATGAAATAATTTGAAAATTGGTCAGGCCTATCATTTCAGCCCATAATGATTTTCCCTTATTCTAAATTATGTTCGGGTATGTATCATTTTAACCCATAGTGATTCTAATCTAAAGGGAACTTGCAGTGTGATAAACTGATATAAATAATAGAACAGCAAAATATTACAGTAACATATGATATAACAGATGTTTAAGCATGGGTGAACATCATATAATCATAACATAGCAGATGATATGGTTATGTATTTTACAGATTTCAAAGTGGTCAATTTACTAGTTATATAGATACAAATTGTCTGGTGAGAATAACAAACTGGTTTTGCGGGAGATGACAACAATGAATAAACAACTGAGATCCACACAAGCACGAAAGCACGACACACATTCAAGTGGGAGGGCCAAGGATCAATTTCCTTGAATACAAATCAAACAAAATAATACAACAATCATAAGCTTTCAATTCAAAAACGATTAAACTATACTAGAATTATTGCATAAAACAAAGCTGAAATGCTTTGCACTTGCTTCCAACTTTCTTTAGGCTTGGCCATAAGTGGAATGCATGTCTAAGGCAAGGGTTTGGTTCTGTTTGTTGGTGGATATGGGTCGGCCTACATAGGTTAGAAGATGGGAAAAAGTGTGGTGATGTAAAACAACACAACAAGGCAACATACATGGTTTCTCAAGCAAAGCAAAGCTCGGCCAAGGCCACAAGGGGCACGACCATCACTCGTATGGTTAAGAAATGACATGGAAGAGGAGTTTCAGGTCTGTTGGAGGTGGTGGTGGTGGAGTAGGTGGCGACAAAGGGGTGTCGAAGGTGATGGAAGTTGAGATGTGTTCGGCTAGGGGTATAAAGTTGCAGTTTTGGTATTTTGGTGAAGGATCAACCACCAAGTGTGATTCGGCTGGGGTTGGCTAGTGAGGAGGAGGTGGTGGTGACATTCTCAAGTGGTGGTGGAAGCGGCAGGGCTGGTGGAGGCAAGGGCCGAACCTAGAGATGAAGAGCAAGAGCAAAATCAAATCAAAAACAATAAAAGTGAAAAAAAAAAAAAGATGATTACCAATTTTTTTTTCACAAGCAATAGAGGCCAAAAATTTTCAGAAATGAGGAGAAAATTTTGTTTACATGAATGAGAAAATGATAGGTGGCTGTAGGAATGAGGTGATATGGCCAAAAATGTGAAAATATGTTGGTTGGAATCGAAAAGGTGGGAATTCAAAAGGCCTTTAAAACAAAAAGTCAAAAACCTTTTCAAATTTCTCATATTTTCTTTTATAAATTTAAATAGCTGAAAATAATTATAATTTTAGTTAAAATTAGAAAATATAACAAATAAACAAAATATAAATAAATAAATATTAATTAAATATGATAAAAATAAGAAAATGGCACAGAAAATGAAAACTAGTCTAGAAAATTTGAAAATAAATGGAAAAACTTTGGGAAAATTTTTATGGACTTGGAAAATATTTATAAATAAAGATAAGAGCATAAAATAAAAATGCATTCACAAAATAAATAAATAAATTTTAACTAAATATTATTCAAATGAAGAAAATAGCATAAAAATAGAAACTAGCCTTTAAAAATAGGAAATAAATGTAATAAATTTTGGAAAAATTCTATAATCGCTACAAAAATATCTAGAAATGAAATCTCACAAATAAATCAAATTTATAGTAATTTCAAAATGAAACAAAGTCAAATTTAAATTATATTTAAAAATCTAGGGTTGTTACAAAAATCATATACTATATATATATTAAATCAAGCCATACTTAAGAAATTTAAATCAAATTTTCTTTCAAACAAAAGTGTAGCAAAGCTACGAATTTGTCTTTTCACTTCGAAACTCGAAAATGAATGTCGATGATGTGGCCGCCATCACCAAGATTATTTTCCAGCGACATTAGAGAAGAACATAGATTTAAACATTTTAAGATTTATATTCAAACATATCTTTAAATAATATACACTAAGAAACATTAAAACCAAAGTTTGAAATCATCGAAATTTAATTCTCAAATCCATAATTTAAATTCATTTAAATTCCCATCAGTTTATAAACCATGCTTGATAATTTTATTTATTTATATCTTGTGTCAATAGTCATTGGTTTTCAAAATAATAAATGAAATCAACTATTATCATTTCAATAACCAATTTAGTTAATTAATAAATTTTAACTCAATTCAGTTTTCAATTTCCTTAATTTCAAAGCTTTAAATATTCCATAATTTGAAAACTAAATTTTTGATAATTCCATATATATCAAATTCAATTTACAATTATTTATTTTTTGAAATATTTACTTGATAAATTCAATATCATTTAAATAAAACTTTTAAACTTCAAGTAACTGAATATTCTTTTAATTTATTTAAATTTGATATATTCATTTAAAACACCTTAAACCAAATCAAGTTAAAAAGCCATATCCTTTAAAATTTCAAATTTTATAAATTTCAAATCAAACTTATTCACATCTTACCAAAATAAATTTTCAACAGATAATGTAAATCTACAAAGTGTTATATATAAATCATATAAAATTATTTCATTTACCAAATTTGAAAACAAAATTGTGTTAGTTTGTTATGTTCAAGTGTTTTGAAAATCCTATCGATATCGCTAATCATACGAGTCGATCAAAATCCAAAATCAACATCAACAACCCAAACAACACACATATAAAACATTTAATATTAATACAAATACCCTCCCTCACTCGGAACTTTTCAGAATGTGTTTCAAAATAAGGATTGAATTTAAATTTTGGAGATTCTAATCAAAAGAATTCAAAGATGAAATGAGATAGATAAAGGATTAAGATAAGGTTAAGATAGAAGATTGAAAATATACTTGATAACTGTTGTTATAGGTGAATTTAACGAGATGGAGATGATCTTCCCTAGATCCTCCATAATCAAGAACACAAGCACGAAGAAGATCCTCGAGAATCTGATTCACTCTTTCCGTTTGACCGTCGGTCTGTGGATGGTAAGCAGTGCTCAGATTCAGATGAGTACCTAAAGATTCCTAAAAAGCTTTCCAAAACTGACTGGTTGGTAAAGATGGGATCTCTATGAAGGCAAATAATCTCCCTCATATAGATCTCAGCCAAACTAGAAGCAGACCAGGCAGACTTGACTGGAAAGAAATGAGCTGACTTGGTCAATCTATCCACAAAGAGAGAAAAGAAGAAAGACTTACATTGATCGCAGCGATTTCAACTAGATTAACAGAAACTTCATTACGAGAAACAATGCATCCGAGAAATCGGACTTCGTTCTTCCAGAAATGGCATTTCGAGAATTTGTCCTTCAACTGATGATTTCTAATAGTCTCCAAAAAACAAATTTCAATTGTGTAACGACCCGTAAATTTTCGAAAAATTAAAATAGCTAATTTAATAATATTTCGCGATTTAATGTTAGAAAAAAATTGTAATTCGTTGGAATAATAATAACTAGAATGTATTGCAACAATAATTATCCAAGAAATGAAAATAAATGTTACTTAGTGAATACCTTTGATATCAATAGTTGAATAGGATAATAAATATTGAATTCATTGGGTATAGTAGAGTAATTGATTGATAAGTAAAACCTATTTAAAATCAAATATTGAATATTGAACCGGTAAATTGTTTAAATTAAATATTTAAACTTATTGAATAATTGAATAACTGTAAAATAAAAATAGTGTTCTAAATTGTGAATTGGTTTTAAAAGTTGATTCTTATAAGTTCAATTTCAATATTTCAAAAGATAATGAATTATTGGATAATCGAAATTGTTTAAATTAAATATTTGGGGATTTGACGCAGCGGATAATTGACGAAACGATATGAATCGATGGAAGTAGCAATCGGTTGATTGATGAATACCAAATGCCCAAATTCGTTGATCTGAAGATACCAAATTCTAGTTATCTCTACCACGTTGATCGCGCACGATACCGTGAAAGAAGATCTTCAATTCTTCAAGCGTTGATCAAGCGCACTTGATTCCGCGAATCGGCTTCAACAATCGTTGATTCGAGCGCACTCGATGAACCGAAAGTGGAGATAGGAGATTACACTCAACTACCAATTTAAGATGAAAGCACACAGCAATCAACAAGAAATTTTATTCAAAAATCCACTCCCAAATGTTACAACACACTCGCTATTTATAGTGTTTTACACCCTGACCCTTAAGTCGTTCACGACTCATGACCCACGACTCACGCGGCTCACGACTTAGGACTCACGACTCACGACTTAGCAACAATACTACACCCTTTTTACAACATACGACTCATAGGTCAATGACGACCTAAAATACAACACGAGTTAACAAGGTAACGACATACCCACACAACATAATGACATACAACACATTACAGCAAGGTATCAACGACATACGACTCAACGCAGGCCGACTTACGACCTAAGAGTATCGAACGACTCAAGTGAAAACGCGACTTAAGTAAGCTTCGACTTACGGTTCAACTACATCACAACATATATACACAAGACGACTTACGACTCATCCATACACAAGTTACAACGACTCAAGCTCTCAAGCTCATAGCTTCTGCGACTCAAAGCCTTTAATAGCTGGAACCTTTCCCTGCTTCATGATAAGTCGTGGATGACTTATAGATGAGTCGTTAAGTTGTGTACGACTCATCAAACTCGAACGACTTAAGACCTTAAGTCATAACTCCTTTTCCTTTTCTAGGTTAGGTCGTAGCTCTTTCCCATGTGACTCCTTAGGCTGACTAGTGCACGACTTACGAGTTAAAACCGAAACTTCTTTAGGCTGACTCGCGCACGACTTAAGAGTTAAAACCGAAACTTCTTTATCTTGTGAACGACCTAAACTCTGAACTTCTGTAGATCGTGTTGCATCATCCTGCCCTAGTTGAGAAAAATTCGTCCTCGAATTTGTAAATTCCACCCCGTCAGATTGTTTATCTCTATAATATGGCACAAGATGCTTAACATTGAATACGTCAGAAGTGTACACATCCTCCGGCAGCTTCAACTTATAAGCATTTTCATTAATTTGTTTCACAACTTCGACAGGACCAATTTTTCTGGCTTTCAACTTGTTATAAGCGCCCACTGGAAAACGATCCTTTGTTAACAAAGCATACACTAAATCTCCTTCGTTAAATTCAACATTTCGACGCTTTAAGTCTGCAGTCTGCTTATATTTCTCATTTGCTCTCTTCAATCGTTCCTGAACGATTCTATGACATTCAGTTAATTCATCAACAAAATCAGTAGCTCGTTTAACCGTCCCCTTTGGTTGTGGTACTACTGCCAAATCCAACGGTCCCCTGGGTAAATTTGAATATACAATCTGAAATGGACTGAATCCCGTACTACGATTTACTGCATGATTATGTGCAAACTCTGCCTGGCATAACTTCATGTCCAAACTCTTCAGATTATTCTTCACAAGACATCGCAACAAATTTCCCAACGATCTGCTAACAACTTCGGTCTGTCCGTCCGTCTGCGGATGGTAAGCACTACTAAATTTCAACTTTGTTCCCACCATCTTCCACAAACTAAGCCAAAAATGACTCAAAAATCTGGTATCCCTGTCTGAAACAATAGACTCCGGCAGCCCATGTAAACGATAGATTTCCTTGAAAAATAACTGAGCAACACGAACTGCATCCGCTGTCTTCTTGCAAGCAATAAAATGTGCCATTTTTGAAAATCTATCCACCATAACAAATATAGAATCATTTCCCCTTTGAGTTCTAGGCAAACCCAACACAAAATCCATACTAATATCAACCCATGGTTTAATAGGCACGGGTAATGGTATATATAATCCTGCATTGGTCGCAGTTCCCTTCGAAACCTGACATATATGACATCTCTCCACAAACCTTTCAACCTCTTTCCTCATCGACGGCCAAAAGTAAGATTGAGAGATTAACTGCAATGTACGATCACGGCCCACATGTCCTTCCTCGTGCAACTCTTTGATAATCTTCAATCTCAAACTGCTCTCTGGAATACATAATCGATTTCCTTTAAACAAGAATCCATCAACCATCATAAATTCATCAGTATCTCTATCCTTAACTTTCTCAACGACTTTTGCAAAGTAAGGATCTTCGTCAATCAACTCTGGCAATAATTCAAACCCTATCACCTCAACTTTCATTGTAGTCAACAAATGACTCCTCCTACTCAAAGCATCAGCTACCCGATTCGTTACCTCTGATTTGTGCTTCACAACGAATGTAAACTGTTGCAAATAAGCAATCCACGATGCATGTCTCGCTGAAATCTTATCCTGTCCTTGTAAATGCTTCAACGCCTCATGATCAGTGTAAAGAACAAACTCTTTCTGAAATAGATAATGTCTCCAATATTTAACAGCTTGCACAACAGCATAAAACTCAACATCATATGTACTATATCTCATCTTTGCCCCCTGATAGCTTCTCACTGAAATAAGCAACAGGTTTTCCACTCTGACTCAAGACTCCCCCAATTCCAACCTTTGATGCATTAGTATGTAGCTCAAACAATAATTGAAAATCTGGCAAAACAAGAATTGGTGCTGTCGTCAACAGTTCCTTGATCTTCTCAAAAGCAATCCCAGCTTCCTCTGTCCAAGAAAATTGTTTCCCCTTCATGCAATCAGTAACTGGTGCCATCACGCTACTGAAGTGTGGAATGAATCTTCGGTAGAATGATGCCAATCCATGAAAACTTCTAACTTCAGTGATAGTTCTCGGTTGTGGCCAATTTCTAATAGCTTCAACTTTACTCTGGTCCACCTGGATTCCCTTCTCAGATACAACATATCCCAAAAATAATACACTTCGAGTCATGAACACACATTTCTTCGTAGCTGCATAAAATTATTCCTCACGAAGAATAATTAACACCTTTCTCAAATGCTCTACATGCTCCTCTGTGCTCGCACTATAGATTAGAATATCATCAAAGTAAACTACAACAAACTTCCCAATGTACGGTCTGAAAATTTGATTCATCACCCTCATAAATGTACTCGGTGCATTTGATAGACCAAACGGCATAACCAACCATTCATATAAACCTTACCTCGTCTTGAATGTGGTCTTCCATTCGTCTCCCGGTCTAATTCGAATCTGATGATAACCACTCTTCAAATCAATCTTCGAAAAGATAGCAGCCCCACTCAACTGATCTAGCAAGTCATCCAACCTTGGCATTGGGAATCTATACCTTACAGTAATCTTATTCAAAGCTCTACTATCGGTACACATTCTCCATGTTCCATCCTTCTTTGGCACTAACAATGCTGGTACTGCACAAGGACTCAAGCTTTCCTGAACACGTCCCTGTTCTAACAACTCTTCCACTTGCCTTCGCAACTCCTCATGTTCCTTCGGACTCATTCGATAATGTGGTCTATGCGGTAATACTGCCCCCGGAACAAGATCGATTTGATGTTGAATGTCTCTCAGTGGCGGTAACTCCTTAGGCAACTCTTCTGCAAAAACATCTTCAAATTCTTTCAAAACTGGCTTCGCTTCTTCTGGGATTTCAACCTCTTCACTACACTCTCGCCCAATCAATAGAAGCACTTCAGGCTCCTCTTCAATCTCCTTGACAAACTCCTTCAAAGATAGCAAAGTTTTCAGTTCTTCGATCTCCTCTAGCTCGCTTTCCTTCTGTTGCTGCTTCTTGGGAACTAAAGTGATTTTAGCACCTTCGAACATGAAACTTAGCTATTAGCACGACCATCATGTTGTACTGCTCTATCAAACTGGCATGGTCTGCCCAACAACAGATGACACACATCCATGTCTACAACGTGACACCAAATTTCATCTTTGTACTTCTTTCCAATAGAAAAATTCACACAAGCTCTTCGACACACCTTTACTTCACCTCCCTTCCTTATACGGTTTAGGATGCTTCTCAGTTTTCAAGTTCAACTTCCCTACTGCTTCTGTAGAAATAATATTGCCACAGCTTCCAGCATCAATAACGAACTTGCAAACTTTCCCTAGAATAGTGCATGTCGACTGAAAAATATTGCTTCTCAACCAACTAGAATCCTCTTCTTGCTTTGGTGTAAGACATGACCTCCTCATCATAAGATTACAACCTTCATCTCCAGACAATTCTTCTTCCTCCTCAACATAAGGTGCATTTGAACATTCTGCCTCCTCACCATCATCCTCAATCTCAGCAACCATTGCTCTCTTCTTCGGCTTGGGGCATTCATTGCTTTTGTGACCCAACTCCTGACAATTATAACATTTGAAACCACTGCTAACCTTCACCTTCTCAGCCTCCTTCACCACTGGTTTTGTAACAGGTTTAGGAACATTAGAACTTCCACTAACACCCTTCGCTTGATTATTGGAATTAGCAAACACACCACCTCCACGCCTTCCTTGCTTCTCCCAAGCCAACGCTTTCTGATGTGCCTCTGCAACAAATCTTGGATCGAACATATTAACCATATCCTGGATCTGCATTCGCAATCCTCCAACAAATCTAGCAGTTAGTTGTTCTTCCGTCTCCATAATATCATTTCTGGCAATGAGTTAGTAAAATTCATCTGCATAATCATTAACTGACTTCGTCCCTTGCCTCGGATTCTGCAATCTCTGGTACATGAGTGATTGATAGTTGTAAGGTAAAAATGTAGCTCTCATCAACTTCTTCATCTTCTCCCAAGATTCAATCTTTGACTTTCCCATCCTCTCCCTTGTAAGTTTAGTTTGCTGCCACCATGCCAAAGCTCTCCCCCTCAACCTAGTAGCAACCAACTTCACTCGACGATTCTCCGGAACTTCCTTGAAATCAAAGATCTCTTCAACATTAGACAACCAATCAAGAAATTCTTCAGCTACCATTCCACCCATGAACTCTAGAATTTCCATCTTCATACCCGATTCGTATCGACGATCATCTTCTACATCCCGATAAGAATTTCGAACTTGGTCTCGATCTCGATAATGAATGCTAGCTCTATCACCCTCTTCATCAAAATCAAAAGTACGCCTACATCGATCTCGACCATTATCATCCCTTCGTTCATGCATGCTTCTTCGACTATGTCACTCTTCATCTCTATACGCTTCATTGTCAAATTCACGTTGACTTCTTCTCTCTTCATGTCCATAGTCATGATGATCTCTCCGTGATGAAATTGATGTTTCTCTTCTATCTCTAAAAGAATGCGGTGATACCCTCCTCGCTTCCGTAACCGATGGCGAAACTCGGTTTCCTCCATGGTTCGAGTTTGGTGATCTCCTCCTTTGAGTTTGATTCAAATCATTCATCAACTTCTCTAACTTTCCAATGCCTTCATCAAATTTCTCATTAATACGTTGTTCCATAAGCTCGGCTTCTTCTCTCCTATACAACGCTTCAACATTTTGATGACGATTAGCTCTCTTTGGTGGCATGATTAAATTTCACAACACTTCAACAAATACTTCAAAATTCTCCAACAAAGGTTCAAGACAAACAAGCTCGGCTCACTTACAACTTGACTCGGCCTCACTTGCAACCCTTCAACTCAAACAACAACAAGGCACGGCTCCAATCACTAGCTCGGCCTCAATACTTCAAACACCTTTTCAACTCTAGATCCAAAATGAAATGGATCAAAATCTTCAAACTCGTTGCAACTTCAAGATGAACACGATGAACAACAACTTCAAACCTCAACTTCAAAAATTAGTTCCAAGTCTCGGCTTAGCTATGATTGGCTAAGTCTAGCTCTGATACCAAAACTGACGCAGCGGATAATTGACGAAACGATATGAATCGATGGAAGTAGCAATCGGTGGATTGATGAATACCAAATGCCCAAATTCGTTGATCCGAAGATACCGAATTCTAGCTATCTCTAACACGTTGATCACGCACGATACTGTGAAAGAAGATCTTCAATTCTTCAAGCGTTGATCAAGCACACTTGGTTCTGTGAATCGGCTTCAACAATCGTTGATTCAAGCGCACTCGAATAACCGAAAGTGGAGATAGGAGATTACACTCAACTACCAATTTAAGATGAAAGCACATAGCAATCAACAAGAAATTTTATTCAAAAATCCACTCCCAAATGTTACAACACACTCGCTATTTATAGTGTTTTACACCCTGACCCTTAAGTCGTTCACGACTCATGACCCACGACTCACGCGGCTCACGACTTAGGACTCACGACTCACGACTTAGCAACAATACTACACCCTTTTTACAACATACGACTCATAGGTCGATGACGACCTAAAATACAACACGAGTTAACAAGGTAACGACATACCCACACAACATAATGACATACAACACGTTGCAGCAAGGTATCAACGACATATGACTCAACGCAGGTCGACTTACGACCTAAGAGTATCGAACGACTCAAGTGAAAACGCGACTTAAGTAAGCTTCGACTTACGGTTCAACTACATCACAACATATATACACAAGACGACTTACGACTCATCCATACACAATTTACAACGACTCAAGCTCTCAAGCTCATGGCTTCTGCGACTCAAAGCCTTTAATAGCTGAAACCTTTCACTGCTTCATGATAAGTCGTGGACGACTTATAGATGAGTCGTTGAGTCGTGTACGACTCATCAAACTTGAACGACTTAAGCCCTTAAGTCGTAACTCCTTTTCCTTTTCTAGGTTAGGTCGTAGCTCTTTCCCATGTGACTCCTTAGGCTGACTCGTGCACGACTTACGAGTTAAAAACGAAACTTCTTTAGGCTAACTCGCGCACGACTTAAGAGTTCAAACCGAAACTTCTTTATCTTGTGAACGACCTAACCTCTGAACTTCTGTAGATCGTGCTGCATCAGGATTATTGAATAATTTAATAATGGGAATTGAATAATCGTATAATAGAAATGGTTGTTCTATAATTTTAATTCATTTCAAAAGTTAAATTTTTAAGTTCGTTTTGAATATATCAAAAGATTGTGATTCAAGAATAATAAAATTTGTTTAAATTTAATATTACAAATGTTTGAATAACTAAATTCCGAATTGATTTGATTAATTTGATATTGAAATTTAATATATGAAAATAGAGTGAATAATTGAAATTTGATTTAATATGATTCAAATTGGTTTCCAAAGTGAATGTAAGTTATATTTGGATTATAATAGAGTTAATAAGATTTTAAAAATGGAATTTTAGCAATTATGTAAATTTTGAAAAGTCGTCGATTTAATCGACGAGTTAAAATAGCTTCCCGGGGCATAGTCTCAGAATTCGAAGAAACCAGTTCCATTTAATCTATAATAGATTATTATTATCGGATTTCAAATTTCGTAATGTTTGGAGTATCGTTAGGTCGTACGGGTTAGAAGCGCGTTGAAATAAATATTGAAAATTTAATACTTTTATTCGATTCGAAAAGCTATTTTCCACATACTATCGAATTAGGTCCCGAAACTTGTTCCACTGCGTTGGAATGGGGGTATAACATTTTGAATGTCTGATGGCACGCCTCGACCGGGGTTCTAAATTAATATCTAGATATTTTCGACTGTTAAATAATTTATTTTCATTGAATTGACTAGGTTATCAGATTTCTTTCCACCTCAACACACAAATTCATCACCCAGCATTCTGTACTGAGAGCGCACAAATTTCGTTTTACTGTCTTCCCCTACTTTCTTAAAAATCAAAACCAGAGGAAAATAAAATACTTCTCTTCCAAAAAAAAAAGAAGCAAAATTCAAATGCACTTCGTATAAAATCTGAAGCATCTGGACACGAGATTCTCAAGCACGAACACGTCCTTATTTCGGTCTCCCTCCTCTATCTATTTTATTTCCTAGAAGCAAGTTCAAAATGAAATCAAAGAAAGATCAAAAATTTATAAAATAAACGTAGATTGAACTTTGAATTGGGGAAAACTTCATGTTGCATTAATCAGGGGTTGTGGCCGACATTTGCATCATTCGGCGGTGAAGAGTTTTGCATCTGTGTAGAGCTAGAGTTGGCTTCTGTGGAGGCTATGGTCGTCGTTGGGCTAATTGAAGAGTTGTAGTGTGGTTATCAAGTCATAGAGAATCTCCAGGTCGATGATGATGAAGTGCGGACTAGCCTAAGGGTGTACGACAGTTCTGCAACAATGCCGATTACCCCTAGGCCGCGACCCAAGCAACTCGATCGAGCATCGAGTCAGGGGAATGGGAAGATAGAGTTGATGGATTCTATGGTGGTGTCGGAGTTTGGATTCTTTGACCAAAGGAGGATTGGAAGGTTGGTTGCGTCCATATATGTTGAAGGAAGAGGGGTTCGTTTGGGGAAGAAGAGCAGGTGGGGGAAAGCTTCAGGTTAGATTATTTTTATTGGTGGGCTGGGCTTTAGGTAGTTTAGGTATTGATTTATGTGAGGGTAATTAAATTAATGAAGTATTTACTTAAATTCAAAATCGTATTTAACGCATAACTTTCTCATTCAAGGTCCAAATCCAACATGGCCAGTCGCGTTGGATTCGTAACAATGTTAGCTTCATGGTGGAATCAGTTTGGTTGAACTGGGAACTGATGTAATTTTGTACCGTTGTTCGAATTTAATCAAAATCGGAACGTCTTAGCGACAACTAGAAATCAAGGTGAGTGTTTTATAACGCTCACAACGTACTAAATATCTTTATGCTAGTTAAATTTGATATTATGAAGTGATATGAATTTTATTAGTCGTTGTTTGATAGAATTTAATTGTCATATAGATTGTCATTTGAATTAACCGTTGAAAATTTAATTGACAGTTAATTGAAATTGAAATTAAATTGCGATTAAATTACCTGACATTGATAACTATGAAATTGCCATTAATTGTATTGCCTATTGGATGATGTATGTCGATGGATGTTATTGGTTGATAGTTAAATGTTTGGATGTCTATTTGCTTATATATACTGTTATGCATACATATGACACCGTGATTTGATTTAAGTGATATATATTCATCCTTGACATTTAATTGAAATAAATAATTACTTGGCCATAGAATAGAAAATTATATACGGACACCGAATTGGCTAAAATAATAATTTTTAAAATCGTCGATTTGAAATTTATTTAAATGTTTTGATTTAAAAGTTATAAATAGGAATAAATTTATAGAAATCAAATTTATCGAAAACTTGAGTTGGAACGTTGAAATAAATTTTGGTTAAAAGAAATTGTTAAATGATATAAGTCGAGACATTGGAATTAAAATTGGGATATGATTGAATTTCTAAAATTTATTTGTTTTAAAGATTGAACATTATTTCGAGTTTCAAGTATTACTAAGTAAAATCGATATAAAAAGATATTTTGAATTTGAGCTTGAAATTGAATAATATTTGAAATTTGGATTTAAAACTTGAATATTGAAGGAAAATTTTGTTAAGTATTATAAATTGATATTTTGAAAATCAAGCTAAAAATCGATATAAATTGAAATTGAATAAATTGAAGGTGAATGTAAAATTGAATAAATTTGAAGTAAAAGTTGACAATGATTTGAATTGAAATCGAAATTGAATCGGTAAATTGGAAATTGAAATTTATTTGAATTGGGAAGTTATAATTGAAATGGATTGGTTTTGAAGCTGTTTTATTTTGTTTTCCAAATTACTCTGTTATATAAACCATTTGAATACTTAAACTATTTTAATCTATTTTTAATCTACTTAACCCAATTTAAATTATTTTAAACTAATTTATCTACTTTAAACCCATTTAAAGATTTTAAGTGTTTTTAACTATTTTAATTATTTAAACTATTTTTAAACTACTTAAAACTATTTTTAAAATTTAAAATAGGTAAATAAGGTGAAATGTTTATGTCTAAATCTTAAATGTAAATACGAATTGGTTTAAATGAAGTTGCAACCTAAATTGAAATTCGAAATGATTTTGAAATCGAAATGAGATATTGATGCGAAAATTGATTTTGAAACGAAATCTTACATTTGAATAGATACGATGATATTTGAAATGGATTTGAATTTTTTGAAGAAAATATGATTTTGATATCAATTATGAATCGATTTGAAAGGTAAAAGAGCCAACGGTGTAATAATACGTAGTTATTAAAGAGACCGGGATCGGATATGGACATACACTCTGTCGATACCGAAAACCACTTTAATAACTATTATACGCCGAGTGTTGATATAGAATGAAGTGGATGGTTTGGTGAACGCGTTGACTGAAGAAAGAGAACGATATTAGATGACCCCTGACATGACTAAAACAGGAGCCGCGCCGGGCCATTGAGGTTCGCCACCTCTAGCGGACACACTTCTTCGATACCATATCTATTACATTTGTGATTCGATTTGGGTGCACCACTTGATTTGGGAGTGTTGTTTCGCGGTTTTGGGGTAGCTGCTGGCTATGCTCAACATCAGTCCGGATCACGCAACTACTAGTATCCTAGTTGGTATCGCCTCATGTACCTTGTCATACTGATTATCCTATTCGCGACCACTACATTTTGTTTTGTTTTATTTTATACCTATGGGGTACCCACTGATAACCACCAGTTTACGGTGGGGCTTACGGTGCTATATAGACTATGGCATTATAAAAATGTGTTAAGGGGGATTATTGTAACGCCTTAACGCTATTTTGATATTTTATATTACTGATAGGCATTATCTACTTAGCGTATTGTACTACATAGTAGATAGTTTAACGGATCCTTGAGAGATGGAAAATCCCATAACATCTCTTAAGTTATTGCACGCACGTTGGCACTGGATATGAGATGTCAAACCCCATAAACATCTTTGATGCCGTTACACTCATATTTATTTACGATTGATTTAACTTTCATAAGGATATTTTAGTCCTGACTCGAGTGTTTTGTCTTTTCATTACGCTCGGGTCAGTCCTGAGTTTTTCAGATTTTGAAGATCTATTCTGGAGGATGAAGACGAAGATTTGGTATACTATTACTATTATTACTCTTGCATCATGCTATCTGCCGCATTATTTTAATTATTCTGCTGTATATGTATAACTTTGATAAATGTTGTATAAATAATTCTCAAAGTATAGTAAACAACTTCATGAACTGTTTATTTGACTATTATATTTTATCATTCCGCTGCGAGATTCTGTGTTGCTTCATTTACTTTATTCTCTTTCTTTTCTTTTCTTATTTACCCCAATAACCATCTGCCCTTTTGAATGGTTTGGAATCGGCATGTGTATTTGATCGTCGGTTTAAACTGTCCAAAAAGGCGGGTCGTTACAGTTGGTATCAGAGCTTTGGTTTAGCGATAACCTTAGCTTTGTGGGGTCCGACTCTTTATAAATAGGGTAGTAATACCCTATGATGAGTCGATGAGTATATATATATGATAGAGCGTATTTGTTAGTGATATAAAATGTTTTATATTGTGTCGGTTGATTTGTTGAGTGGCTTATGGATTCTGGTCAATACGAGTAATTAACGTCATTGATAGGATCTCTAAACACTCGAACAGAATGATTCGACATAGTATTGTTTTGAAATTGGGTAAATGAAATAATTTTTCCCTAATTATATTTTGTATATAAAGAATTTATTTTCAAAAATTATTGTGATCTATCTAGCTTATTTGGTTGTTAGAAATGATATATTGGTTATTATCATTAATTGGATATAGTGTTTTAATAAATAGGGTTTATTGGAAAATGAACAATGATAAAACACTTGTGAAATGTTTTAAGGAAGAAAATCCTATAAGAATGTTTTATAAAGGTGACTTATAAATTAAAATAGATTTAAATTGGGAAATATTGAATTTAAGACCCGGAGATTTTGAAAAATGATTCTCAAAGTTTTGAAGAAATATATAGTAATATTAGTTGGAAATTGTTTATGGAAATATTTTGAAAGGATTTTTAAGAAGGAATGAATATAGTACTCCTCTCTTATGTCGCTGGAAAATAATTTCGGTGATGACTGCGCAGCATTATCGACGTTCATTTTCGAGTCTCAAAGTGGGGGAGACTTCTAAGAAGCTTTGCTTTTCTTCAAAATTATTTTGGGCAAATGGGTTTTGGTTTAAACTCCAAAGGTATGATTTGATATATTAAAGATATAAGTATATATGTTTATTTCAAACGATTTGAAAAGAATCGGGCATTTGAAATTCTAAGTTATGTTAATTAGAAAATTTCAAATTATTTGAATGAAATGTGAATAACCAAAATTTATAAATTAAGAGGATTAAGATATCTAAGCTTATGTTTTGGGAAAACTTTAGAGTTGTAGTGTACCTTTAAAGTTGAAAGGTAAAGAGGATTTAAACAAATTAAATTTGTGAACATTTTAATTAAGTAAAATGAAATTCTATAAATTAGTATAATACCAAAATTACATTCTGATAACATATAACAAGACTTACCAAATGTTAAAAGTTAAGATGATGATTTGGGTATGTAATGAGATATTGTATGGATAAATAGAACCTGAAAATAATTGAAGTATACAAGTAAGGAAAACTCAAAAAGGAATTAAAATGTATATAAATGAAAATTTGGTTGTGATAAAAAGGTTATATACTTAAATAATAACATGAAATGATGAATGGATAAATGGAACAAGTAAGTGAACTTAAGAAAGAAGACAAATGAATTGTATAATATCTTTTGTAAATTGGTCATAGAAGATAAATATAAATTGCATAAAAAAATTAAAAAATTGAATTTGTAAACTTTAACATAACTATAAACTAAGAAAAGTCATATATGAGAAGTTAAACTTTTATGGAATGACTATAAACTAAAGCGATGATTAATAAAATGTTCCACAAATAAATTTGTATTAACTGAAGCTATGAATATGGAGTAAATGTAAACAAATGAATTACGTATAGCTAAGAATCAATTGGGAAAGGAAATTGAGTTTAATTAAATTATATAGAATGTTTAAAATGAACTTGAGTAAGCAAATTCTTTGATATGATGTTTAAGAAAAGATAATGTTAAAGAATATGCTATGTAAAGAAATGAATATACTAACTGAATAATGGATTGTGAGTAATTAAGTGAAATATATATATATATATATACATAAAAGTCAATAAAATAATTTAGTATAGATATATTGGATAGAAATCCATTGGAAGGTAATACGTGAGATTGTACTTATATTATTTTATTCACATAACGATTTGATTCAAAGTTCGAGCATAAAATTTCGAGATGATTTATATCGATCCAAGTTAGGATTTTTCACTCGATTTTCGACAGCGAACCCTGCATATGGAATTTTAATTTGATTCTGGAATTCTCTATCATAGTATATGGCTATGCAAGGAGAGTAATAGTTTTCAATCAAGGAACCAAATCCGAGTCCGCACTAGAGAGTCGTGTGAACGATACTAGTTTGGAAGTGAAATTGTGTGATCGAATAAGCGATTAGATTGATATTGCTCACGGATGATATATGTACAGCTTACAGACTTAATAAAATTTAATATTGAAATTTAAGATGCCAAATATAAAATGATTCTTTTAAAGTTATATAACAGGATATATATATAAAAGAGATAAACCAAATTGAATGTAAAATTAATAAATTGGTTATGTTGGGTATGATTTGGTTGTTATATGATTGTTAGTCGATTGTATATAATTCATTAAGTGATAATGAAATTGAAAGCTATAAAGCATTGAAATCAAATTGGAAGTTAAATGAATTTAAATAGAATTTAATTTGATTCAAATTGGAAGTGAACTAATGTAAATATAAATTAGTGAATGTTAACTAATTGAATTGGGAGTGAATGTTAGTGAAATCCAACATTAATGAATCAACTGTGATTAAAATTGAAAACCAAGTCAATAAATATTAATGAGAAGTGAATTTATATTGATTGGTTATGGATTTGTTGGATGAAAATTGATTTGGTGGATGCATTTGTTGTTTTGTTGCATTTGCTATATTGGCACATGTAGTTGTTATGTTTCTATATGATGTATATTGATATTATTTTCATATATGCATGTTTCTCATGGTTTGTTGAGTGTTTAGTAGGTGCGGATTGCGCTTGCTTCGCATTTAGAGCTCGCTTTCGCGCTATATTGGCCGTATATGCTCGCTAATAATATATAAGGTACATGTTTATTTGGTCATTGGATTTGGTGATTTTTGATGAGCCACTTGGCTTTTGATTTTCTTTTATTGGTTTGGGGCCCATAGAGGCGTTTTGTAGCTGTATCGATCGAGCCGCGCAAAGGAGACTCTGCCGAAATTTTTTCGTATATCCAGGTGTTAGAAAATTTTTCAAATTTAAATTTTATAACTTGTTTGATAACTAACTCGTAAACTTCATAGGCTAATCGGAGTAGCGTAGTGGAAGTGTAGTAACGATTTTTATAAATGGAATTTCATTGTTTTATGAGTAGGTAACTTTGGAATAAATATATCAAAGGTTGAATTCTGTACTTAGTTCCTTTTCCCTTCTTTTTCCTTTTCGGGGACGAAAAGTTTTGAGTGGGGGAGAGTGTAATGACCCGTAAATTTTCGAAAAATTAAAATAGCTAATTTAATAAGATTTCGCGATTTAATGTTAGAAAAAAATTGTAATTCGTTGGAATAATAATAACTAGAATGTATTGCAACAATAATTATCCAAGTAATGAAAATAAATGCTACTTACCGAATACCTTTGAAATCAATAGTTGAATAGGATAATAAATATTGAATTCATTAGGTATAATAGAGTAATTGATTGATAAGTAAAATCTATTTAAAATCAAATATTGAATATTGAACAGGTAAATTATTTAAATTAAATATTTAAACTTATTGAATAATTGAATAACTGTAAAATAAAAATAGTGTTCTAAATTGTGAATTGGTTTTAAAAGTTGATTCTTATAAGTTCAATTTCAATATTTCAAAAGATAATGAATTATTGGATAATCGAAATTGTTTAAATTAAATATTTGGGGATTATTGAATAATTTAATAATGGGAATTGAATAACCGTATAATAGAAATGGTTGTTCTATAATTTTAATTCATTTCAAAAGTTAAATTTTTAAGTTCGTTTTGAATATCTCAAAATATTGTGATTCAAGAATAATAAAATTTGTTTAAATTTAATATTACAAATGTTTGAATAACTAAATTCCGAATTGATATGATTAATTTGATATTGAAATTTAATATATGAAAATAGAGTGAATAATTGAAATTTGATCTAATATGATTCAAATTGGTTTCCAAAGTGAATGTAAGTTATATTTGGATTATAATAGAGTTAATAAGATTTTAAAAATGGAATTTTAGCAATTATGTAAATTTTGAAAAGTCGTTGATTTAATCGACGAGTTAAAATAGCTTCCCGGGGCACAGTCTAAGAATTCGACGAAGCCAGTTCCATTTAATCCATAATAGTTTATTATTATCGGATTTAAAATTTCGTAATGTTAGGAGTATCGTTAGGTCGTACGGGTTAGAAGCGCGTTGAAATAAATATTGAAAATTTAATACTTTTATTCGATTCGAAAAGCTATTTTCCACATACTATCGAATTAGGTCCCGAAACTTGTTCCACTGCGTTGGAATGGGGGTATAACATTGTGAATGTCTGATGGCACGCCTCGATCGGGGTTCTAAATTTAATATCTAGATATTTTTGACTGTTAAATAATTTATTTTCATTGAATTGACTAGGTTGTCAGATTTCTTTTCACCTCAACACACAAATTCATCACCCAGCATTCTGTACCGAGGGCATACAAATTTCGTTTTACTGTCTTCCCCTACTTTCTTAAAAATCAAAACCAGAGGAAAATAAAATACTTCTCTTCCAAAAAAAAGCAAAAATCAAATGCACTTCGTATAAAATCTGAAGCATCTGGACACGAGATTCTCAAGCACGAACACGTCCTTATTTCGGTCTCCCTCCTCTATCTATTTTATTTCCTAGAAGCAAGTTCAAAATGAAATCAAAGAAAGATCAAAAATTTATAAAATAAATGGTAGATTGAACTTTGAAATGGGGAAAACTTCATATTGCATTAATCAGGGGTTGTGGCCGACATTTGCATCATTCGACGGTGAAGAGTTTGCATCTGTGTAGAGCTAGGGTTGGCTTCTGTGGAGGCTATGGTCGTCGTTGGGGTAATTAAAGAGTTGTAGTGTGGTTATCAAGTCATAGAGAATCTCCAGGTCGATGATGATGAAGTGCGGACTGGCCTAAGGGTGTACGACAGTTCTGCAACAGTGTCGATTACCCCTAGGCCGCGACCCAAGCAACTCGATCGAGCATCGAGTTAGGGGAATGGGAAGATAGAGTTGATGGATTCTACGGTGGTGTCGGAGTTTGGATTCTTTGACCAAAGGAGGATTGGAAGGTTGGTTGCATCCATATATGTTGAAGGAAGAGGGGTTCGTTTGGGTAAAAGGAGCAGGTGGGGGAAAGCTTCAGGTTAGATTATTTTTATTGGTGGGCTGGGCTTTAGGTAGTTTAGGTATTGATTTATGTGAGGGTAATTAAATTAGTGAAGTATTTATTTAAATTCAAAATCGTATTTAACGCATAACTTTCTCATTCAAGGTCCAAATCCAACATGGTCAGTCGCGTTGGATTCGTAACAATGTTAGCTTCGTGGTGGAATCAGTTTGGTTGAACTGGGAACTGATGTAATTTTGTACCGTTGTTCGAATTTAATCAAAATCGAAACGTCTTAGCAACAACTAGAAATCAAGGTGAGTGTTTTATAACGCTCACAACGTACTAAATATCTTTATGCTAGTTAAATTTGATATTATGAAGTGATATGAATTTTATTAGTCGTTGTTTGATAGAATTTAATTGTCATATAGATTGTCATTTGAATTAACCGTTGAAAATTTAATTGACAGTTAAATTGAAATTGAAATTGAATTGCGATTAAATTACCTGACATTGATAACTATGAAATTGCCATGAATTGTATTGCCTATTGGATGATGTATGTCGATGGATGTTATTGGTTGATAGTTAAATGTTTGGATGTCTATTTGCTTATATATATACTGTTATGCATACATATGACACCGTGATTTGATTTAAGTGATATATATTCATCCTTGACATTTAATTGAAATAAATAATTACTTGGCCATAGGATAGAAAATTATATACGGACACCGAATTGGCTAAAATAATAATTTTTAAAATCGTCGATTTGAAATTTATTTAAATGTTTTGATTTAAAAGTTATAAATAGAAATAAATTTATAGAAATCAAATTTATCGAAAAATTGAGTTGGAACGTTGAAATAAATTTTGGTTAAAAGAAATTGTTAAGTAATATAAGTCGAGACTTTGGAATTAAAATTGGGATATGATTGAATTTCTAAAATTTATTTGTTTTAAAGATTGAACATTATTTCGAGCGTCGAGTATTACTAAGTAAAATCGATATAAAAAGATATTTTGAATTTGAGCTTGAAATTGAATTATATTTGAAATTTGGATTTAAAACTTGAATATTGAAGGAAAATTTTGTTAAGTATTATAAATTGATATTTTGAAAATCAAGCTAAAAATCGATATAAATTGCAATTGAATAAATTGAAGGTGAATGTAAAATTGAATAAATTTGAAGTCAAAGTTGACATTGATTTGAACTAAAATCGAAATTAATTTGAATTGGGAAGTTATAATTGAAATGGATTGGTTTTGAAGCTGTTTTATTTTGTTTTCCAAATTACTCTGTTATATAAACCATTTGAATACTTAAACTATTTTAATCTATTTTTAATCTACTTAACCTAATTTAAATTATTTTAAACTAATTTATCTACTTTAAACCCATTTAAAGATTTTAAGTATTTTTAACTATTTTAATTATTTAAACTATTTTTAAACTACTTAAAACTATTTTCTAAAATTTCAAATAGGTCAATAAGGTGAATGTTTATGTCTAAATCTTAAATGTAAATACAAATTGGTTTAAATGAAGTTGCAACCTAAATTGAAATTCGAAATGATTTTGAAATCGAAATGACATATTGATGCGAAAATTGATTTTGAAACGAAATCTTACATTTGAATAGACACGATGATATTTGAAATGGATTTGAATTTTTTGAAGAAAATATGATTTTTATATCAATTATGAATCGATTTGAAAGGTAAAAGAGCCAACGGTGTAATAATACGTAGTTATTAAAGAGACCGGGATCGGATATGGACATACTCTCTGTCGATAACGAAAACCATTTTAATAACTATTATACGCGGAGTGTTGATCCAGAATGAAGTGGATGGTTTGGTGAACGCATTGACTGAAGAAAGAGAACGATATTGGATGACCCCTGACATGACTAAAAAAAGAGCCGCGCCGTGCCATTGATGTTCGCCACCTCTAGCAGACACACTTCTTCGATACCATATCTATTACATTTGTGATTCGATTTGGGTGCACCACTTGATTTGGGAGTGTTGTTTCGCGGTGTTGGGGTAGCTGCTGGCTATGCTCAACATCAGTCCGGATCACGCAACTACTAGTATCCTAGTTGGTATCGCCTCATGTACCTTGTCACACTGATTATCCTATTCGCGACCACTACGTTTTGTTTTGTGTTATACCTATGGGGTACCCTCTGATAACCACCAGTTTACGGTGGGGCTTACGGTGCTGTATAGACTATGGCATTATAAAAATGTGTTAAGGGGGATTATGGTAACGCCTTAACGCTATTTTGATACTTTATATTACAGATAGGCATTATCTACTTAGCGTATTGTACTACATAGTAGATAGTTTAATGGATCCTTGAGAGATGGAAAATCCCGTAACATCTCTTAAGTTATTGCACGCACGTTGACACTGGATATGAGATGTCAAACCCCGTAAACATCTCTGACACCGTTACACTCATATTTATTTACGATTGATTTAACTTTCATAAGGATATTTTGTCTTTTCATTACGCTCGGGTCAGTCCTGAGTTTTTCAGATTTTGAAGATCTATTCTGGAGGATGAAGACGAAGATTTGGTATACTATTACTATTATTACTCTTGCATCATGCTATCTGCCGCATTATTTTAATTATTCTGTTGTATATGTATAACTTTGATAAATATTGTATAAATAATTCTCAAAGTATAGTAAACAGCTTCATGAACTGTTTATTTGACTATTATGTTTTGTCATTCCGCTGCGAGATTCTGTGTTGCTTCATTTACTTTATTTCTCTTTCTTTTCTTTTCTTATTTACCCCAATAACCATCTATCCCTTTTGAATGGTTTGGAATCGGCATGTGTATTTGATCGTCGGTTTAAACTGTCCAAAAAGGCGGGTCGTTACAAATTGTGACTCATGTTCTTCCCCTGTCTTGTTCTTCCCTTGACATAGAGAAGACAAGTATATCATCAACAAAGACTAGAACAAACTTATTAAGAACATCATGAAAAACACGTTTCATCAAATCAACAAAGAATGCAGTGGGGTTAGTCAAACCAAAAGGCATAATTAACCATTCATAGAAAACATTCTCAGTACGAAAAGCAGTCTTGGGAATACTTTCCTCAGCAACTCTGAGCTGGTCAAAATATGTGGCTAGATCAAGCTGAGAGAAAACTGTAGCTCCATGGAGCTGATCGAACATATCATTGATGTGAGGCATAGGATATCTATTGCTCATAGTGAACTTGTTCAGCTCCCTATAATCAACACACATCCTCAAAGAAATAGTTCGGGTTTTACAAGAGATAACAGCTTCATGCCTCTTCAGCCAATCACCTCAAAGTAATAGATCAAAAGCATCAGAACCCAGAACATAGAAATCACCATTGAAACGGTGATTAAAATAGACAAGTTTCACTTGGTTACAAATCATACCAAGGTTCGCAAGACCATCGATAGGATCTGAAGCACGTAAGGGCTCAGAAACAACCCAGAAGAAGAAAGATGTTCAAATTAAACCCAAAGATCCACCGAAATAATGCTATGGGAAATTCAACTATCGAATAAAACACGAGCAAGAAAATGGAACAAAGAAAAAAAATGCTATGAAGAGTACCTTAGGTAACCCTTGGAGCAAGAGCAGAGGTGACAGCAAAATACCAGATTGCTTGCCCTTATGCTGAGCAGGACAATGGTAATTAAGAAACAAAGACAAGATTCAACCAGAATGGAAATCATCATCAAGGGATTTAATTAACAAGGTGGATAAGGAAAGGAAAGAAGTTAAGAAAATTTGGTTTCAAAACAAGAAAATTTTGTATCAAAATAATTTTTTTGAAATCCTTTTCAAAATCATTTATACTTTAAAATACGTTCTCTCACAAAGAAGTGATTCTAAGATTGATTTCACTCATTCTAGGGTATTTCTATATCTCTAATGAGTTTTTTCTCCGTAGGCTAAGGTTTTCCAAAAACCAAAGCTCTGCTACCAAATGTAAAGACCCACTATTTTTGGACCATTCAAATCGACAATAAAACCACACATATCTTGTGACGACCCGAAAATTTTAGACGTTTGAAATCAGAATATTTAATTGATTTTAAATATTTAAAAGTTAACTTTAAACTTGAATTCAAATATAACTATTTATTTGATAATTAAATTATTGAATTAAATAATTTGAAGTTAGGTAAAATGTTAAACCTGGAGTTTTAAGCCTGTTAAAAATAATTTGAAGGCTTGAAAAATTTATATCGATAGTTTTGAAGATAATAAAAGATTTTAAATTGAAATACGAAGTGTTTCGTTAAGTTTGGAATTTTATCGTTTAAATTAAGACTTAAAAATAGCCTTCCGAGGCATACTCTCGGATTTCGACGAAACTAGTTCCATTGGATCCGTAATATTGTATTATTATCATATTTCAATTTTCGTAATGTTTGGAGTTGGTATGTGAGCGTATGACATATAAACATGATGATTCTATATTGGAAATTTAATATAATAACTCGATCCAAAACACTATCTTTTCCATACGAATGAATTAGGACTCAAAAAGTTTTCCATTGCGTTTGAAATAGGGGTATAACATTATAAACGCCTAGTGGAACACCTCCATAGGAGGTCAAGTTTTTAAGTTGCATTTATCGGAACGGTATAAATTTGAATTTAAATTGAATATTTATAATAGTCAACTGCAGTTTAAATTATCTCGCATCAACCTTTTTTCAGTCCTTTCAAATATCACTATAGCTCCCTATTGCACGCAACCTCCTTTTCTAATCACGCTGCCTCCTTTCATATCTTGTCTCCTTTCCACGTCAATGGCAGAAGAAACGATTTCCCCTGGTTCGAAAATTATTTGTTCTTCCCTCTCCCAGTCAAAATCCCTAATCTCGAATGACAGTCTTTAAAAAAACAAGACCTCTCGTTCACAATGGCCGCACTCTCTCATTCGAGTTCGATTGTGAGGCTTGCGAGCGTTCGAGGCGAACAAGGCGGCGAAGACGATGTGGTGGCCGACAAGTTGTTGTCGCGAGGTCGTTGCAGGGTTGGTCTAGAGGGTGGCGCTAGTGGAGGTCATGCACAGGGGAGGACGCGGTGGCGTGGTGTCACGTTGGCATGGAGTTTTGGGGACGTGGTCGCAAAAACGACAGCTTGAGATGAGGTGATGGAGTTGAGGTTACGTCTTTGATGTCGTCGCTATGGAGGCTGCTGCTACTGGAGGCCGATGTAGTCGAGTCGAAGTGAAGGGCAGAAGAGTTCAAGCTAGCCAGGGAGGTATCAGATTTCTGTTCTTACTGAATTTTATAAACATATGTATTTTGATTAAAAAAACATTTACAGTAAGATATATATATATATATATATATATATATAAACACATATACGTGTGTATATAACTTGGTGTTCGATTTTACAGTAAGGTGTTTTTGAGTTTATATAAAACAGAAAAGAATTTATGAAGATAAGATTTAGGAAAATAGAACTTCAAAATGGTAATATTTATTATTTTTATAAGTGTATATCTATAGTTTCAAAGATGAGACTTTGAAAATTTATGAGGATTTCAAAAAGTTGAAGAGTATTTAAAAATTGGATTTTGAATCTATATAAGTTATTTTATAAGTATATATTTGTGATTCCAAAAGAGAAAGAAGGAATATATATATATATATATATATATATATACTATTTCATCTTAAAAATAAATATCAAGATGGTTAACTTATTTAATTGTTGGATTGCTAAAATATTCTGTAAATGGAAATCGGTTTAAAATTAAATTTATTTGTTTAGAATGAAATCTCTGGTTAATTAAATTATCAAACGAAAATTTAATTGTTCAATTGACTCGAATATTGATAAAAATTATAAATGTTTGTGCAAGGTTATAACCCAGGTAACCAAGTTGAAATTGAAGTGGACTGCAAACAAATAAATTGAGTTAATCTCACTCATTTGGGTTATTTAAATTTGAATGGTTAAATTTAAATAATTGGTTGAATGATTGAATTGATTTGATATGCCATATTATATATATAAGTATATAGTATATATTGGAGTGATTTATTTCTCACATTATATAGCGGGTGTGAACCTATGCGCCGCATAATAGCGGATGATATTATATTAATCCCATATAACGCGATACTCCACCTTGAAGTGGAATTCGTATTGTGCTAACATCTGTGGATGCAGGGAAACAGGTAGGAGGGATCCAACTGGATTCTTCAAAGTTATTAAATTATTTAATATTCCGTGTTATGAATTTTTGATATTCCGTGATGAATTATATATAGAATATTGAATGTTATGGTTTGCTTGAATATATTTCGGTTCACTAAGTTATCAAAATATATAGAATTGGATTTTTGAAAAGAAAATAAAAGATTGAATTTTTAAGTAAAATAATTATAGACAATTTGGATAAATTTAAGATTGAACAGGATAAGAATAAAAGCTATTTTAAAATTCTAATAAATAATTCCAAGTATGGAAAAAAAAGATTTTGAATAAACAGAAAATTAATAGATTGTAAAACTTAAGTGATATTATTTAAAGGAATAAAGAATTACTTTAAAATTCATGGTTTGAATTTATTTAAAATAATAAAGAAAAATTTGGAAAATCTGAAATTGGTATGTTTCAGTTAAAACATTTTAAATCATAATTAAGAAATAAAATCTGAAGTTAATGGGTTTTGAAATAAATGGGTAAGAAAAGAGATTTATTTCGAAATGGAGTAGATTGAAAATCAATCTGGAAATTGATTTTAAGTGTTTGAAATTGGAAAATTTAAAGGAAAATGTGACTATGAACTTTATAAACTGGGTTTATAAAGGCGAAGTAAAATATCAGTGAATATTTGAAGAATAAACTCACGATGGGAATTTATTAATGAATGGGAAAATTTTGTTTAAAAATAAAAAGTGATTTATTTTTAAAGGATGTGAAGAGAAGTATATTTCCCTGGATAGCCAAGTATGTTTTCAAAGTAAATTTTTAAATATAAGTTAAATGTTTTGATGTTGTTTTAAAAAGCATGTTTTAGAAAAGTTATTATTTATAAATGTATAAATTCTAAAGTATGTATTTTCTTTTAATCTATTATAGCAGTAATTATTTAAAGGTGGCTTGGTATTATGTTTTAAAAGTTAGAAATTCAGTTTCATATTATACAAAGTAGTTTTATTTTAAATATTATTAAAGTATATATTTTGAGTAAATATTAAAGTGATTTTTAATTTAAATGTTTTAAAGGATATTTTATAATAAAGCTTTTTAAATTATTTTAAAAAAAATCTAAAGTTTTTGTGCTTGGTGTTTTCAGTGGAAATAATTATTTGGAAATTTATTTCATGAGAAAGGTGTGGTTTGGAAACTGTTTTCAAAATGGGGCTGAAAATGGAAATATATCTTACGAAGATATTTTGTGGATAATAAATAATTTGGTGAAATTATTTATGGTTGATGGATGTTTGTGAATATTAATTGATAGCTAAAAAACCGACTATCAATGTTAGCCAATGCGCTGATCGTTTCGAAGAGTCCGGGATGGGGATTTATTTCTTGAAAACTACTTCGATCCAGTTTGTACGTTTTCGCGTGGAAAACAAGAATTCAGAGTCCAAGATGGAGCAATGAAGTGCAAGGGCTAGTCGCTACTAATCCTGAGGATGACTCCAAAATGGATGTTTCACCTTTTTGATCGTTTCACTTAAAATGTCCATTGTCCACCGAACGATGTTCCGAAAGCATCCATCCATACAAGTCCATCTCGGGTTCAAGCCTCGTCAATCGAGAATGACTGAAAATCACGGGTTATGCAGCACGGCTTGGTTGGTAGCACCCATTAGTGTAAGGTCATCCCTGTGTAGATGTCCCTTTTTATTTGGCTTAGTCGTGTTGGGTGATCTTACTCGAGATTATCCAATAAGGGGTAGTCCCGGTCTTGTGTTGCAGGGGATTGGGAGTAATTCTCGGTATGGTGATCTAGGCCACGTACTATGACAGGTGGTACCCCAGTACCTTGTCATTAGATGGAAATCCATACTCCCTACGTGCCTTTTACGGTTTTGTTTGTATTACCCACGACTGTGGCTAGTAGCTGGAATTTAATGAATGTAACAATTTTGGCAATTTTAATAAGTATTTGTAAGTAAACCCTATTATAATATCAGAGGATTTTGATAAAAATGCTTTAGCTATCGTAAGGTAAAAACCCGGCATGTTTATTTATGGCATGGTTTTACGAGATGCTTTTGTTTTCAAAGGATTTTGAAACTTTAATAATCAATTTGACTGTGGTTTTCTCACGCTGGTATTCCAGACTGACTCGGTTGTTTTTTAACTAAATGCTTGGGTCAGACCGAGTATTATAGAATTCAGGATATGATGCTGTGGAGCTCAAGAGACGAGCTGGATGGCGATACGTACTTCCTTACTTGATTATTATTTCGCTGTGTATTCAGTTTTGAGGACAAGTTTATATGACTGTCCAGTTGTATGTTATTGATGTTGTTGAACTATGATGATGTATTCTGATGATGTATGAACAAAACAGATATAGCATTCTTTTGTGTAAAGATCTGTTATTATCTATTATATTTTATTCTACTGCGATGGTAAGATTTTGTTGTTGCTTCTATTTTCTTCTTCTACCTCTTTCTTTCCTAACCCCAATGGTTCGTATTTCCGTTTTCTTTGAGTTGATATGTTGGAGAATTGTGTGACTCAAGGCGTAAAGAAATGCGGGTCGTCACACTTGGTATCAGAGCTGAAGGTTAAGCGAGAACCTTGGCTATGGTGGGGATTGCTCATTAAATAGAGTCTGTAGTACTCTAGGAATGAGTTTGAGTGTATTAATAGACATGAGCGCGTATTTGTTAGTGAATATAAAAGTTGTTTCATATTGTGTTGACTTATCGGTTGAGTGTTTATGGATTCTGGTCGATGTGTGGGACGCCACGTCATCGATAGGGGTTTCTAAACTCTTGAATAAGATAAACCGGCACGGTATTGTTGGTAAATGAAATAATTTTACCCAAATTATTTTTGTGTATAAAGGAAATAATTTTTCATAAATTATTAAAGTTATTGATGGATGCTTGGTTGTTAGGAATGATAATATTAAGTTGTTATCGTTGTTGTGTAAAATTGAATAAGAATTGAAATCATAACTAAAAGCTGAGAAATAAATTCATAGGCAAAGGATGTTTGTAAATGTAAACTGTAAATGTGATTTATAAATTGAAATAAGATTTCAGAATAATATTTGAATATAGATTGAAAGGATTTGAAAATCTAAAAATTTATTTTATTTTGGTTTGAAAATGATTTTAAAAGGGCTTTGGAGGAATAATAGTGATATTATTCGAAAATATTTTTAAATTAGATAGGAAATCTGGTGAGATTTGGAATTAAAAATATTTGGAAATGTTTGGAAAGAATTAAAGCATTGAACTCTTTTGGTCGCTAGAAAATAAATTCGATAATGACTGCAGCATCATCGATGTTCATTTTCGGGTTTCCAAGAGAGAGATTGCTACCAAATTGTTTTAAATTGGAATTGTTTGCAAATCTGTGTTTGGATTTGAAATTCAAAGAGGTAATTGAATTTACAAAAGAATTTTGGATATAATTGATTTCAAATGATTTTTGAAATACTTAAGTGATTATTGAAGACTCTGGAATTGGTTTAAATGTTTTGAGTGTCTAAGTAATGGCTTAAGCTCTAGAGGTTTAACTAAAAATGTTATGGATTATAAGTAGGTTTGGAAATTTACGAAGTTTGAAAATTTCCTGGAATGAAATTAACTTGTAAAAAGGTTAATAAACTAGAAGAGTAAGTCGAATTCAATGTACTTAAGCTAAGTGTAATATAGAGTTGAATTTGAATTAAACTGAAAATAAAATTTAGTAGTATTTGAATAAAGTTGGAATGGAATTGAACTAAAATGAATTCAGGGAGTTATTAATAATATAAAATGAAGTAAAATTCTTTCTTAAATAAATGAAAGTAAGTTGAATTGGAGTTTATGAAATAAAAATACATGCTTGGCTAAATAAGTGTATAATCTTGAGTAAAAATGAAATATGAATATAGTCAAGCTTAAAATGGGTAGGAGTATGAATAAAATTATTTTGCATTTTGGAAATAGAATAAAAATCCAGAAACTTGAATTATAAAATAGGTTGAACTCAAGAAAATTAAGTTAAGTGATTTTTGGAAGGTAAAAATCAAATATTGAATTGAAAGTGGGAAATGAACTAATTTGAATAAATTGGTTAAGCGAGTATGTTAATGGAATTTTCAATTGGTTAAATAAAATTGAAATGGTCTTGTTGTTAATAAAATAAGTTCGGAAGTGAAATGAAAATGTGAAATAAGGTTTAAAATGGATTGAATGAATATACTAATTGAATTAAATAGAATGGAATTTAATTGGAAATGGAGATGAACTTATGTTGTTAACTTAAGAAAATTGTTAAATGGTTGTTAGTGAGCTTTATGAAATGGTTTTGAAAAGAACCTGTTTGAATGATGAAATGGAATGTAAGTAAATTGGTGAAATTAAAAATGAAGTGAAAATGATAATGCATGGATTGTGAATAAATTTAAAATGGATAAAGAGTGGGGCAATTGAATTTGATGAGAATCAAATTAAATAGAAGCGAGTTTAAGTTATGAAGTTGAGATAATTTGAAGAAAGTTAATTAACTTAAGTTTAAAGTTAATAAAAGCTTGGCTTCGAGTAAAAGTGAAAGTCCGTTAAATAAAAGTTTGGGTTGAATTAATATGGAAATGGTTAGTAATATACAAGCATGGAATGTGTCGAGCTATATAAAATGGGTTCGAATGGAACCTATGCAAATACGAAATAAAATACAATGTAAGTTAAAAGGGAAATGAATTAAATGAAATTTGAGTTGGAATCGATTGGAAGTAGTTAAAAACTAAAATGGATATGCCATTAAATGAATATCACCGAAATTGCGTAGAAATGATTGTCGTTTGACGTAAACGAGATTTAAATAAAATTCTATAAATTAATAAAGGTAAATAAAATTGATTTTTGGAATCAATTGAAATAAATGTGAGTTGTTTGGGTTAAAAGTGAACTGAATGTAAACAATTGAGTTTCAAACCATTTAAATTGAATGAAGTTGTATACGAATTGGGTGTAAACAATTAAAATTAATGTCAGAACCCTATAAGTGGCTTATAAATATAGTTTAACCTGCATTGCTTATAGAAACTCGTATGTTTTCTAGCTAAATATGTTAAATGTTGTTAAATTACATGATTTTGGCAATTACGTGTTTAAATTAAGTAAGTACAGGTACCGAGAAGCCATTCGGCTGGATTTTAGGCGTGCTAATTGCTAAACAATAAGCCGCTTGCTTAAAAATGCTAAATAAAGGTACGTCTACTCAATAAAAATAGGAAATATGAACTGTTTTGATTTTTTCGACCGGGTGGGTCGATGCATATATATTTTTATCCCTTGTCAAATTGCAAAGCTCCTCCGTACAAAGGAGAATCTGCCAAAAATTTTCGAAAATTTTGGGAGTTAGAAACTTTTTTGAAAATTTTGGGAAAATTTTTGTTAGCGACAAAACGATTTCAAATTGTAAATTGAAATAAATTAGTGGATGAAACTAATTTAAAATAATGATATGAATCAGTTATAAATGGATGATAAAAATTCAATATTCAGAGTGAAGATAAATTGAATTCATACGGAAATGAAAGAACCAATTTGAATAGAAGTAGATATAAAGTAAAGTGGTAAAGTGAAAATAAATAAAGAATCATATAAAATGCTTATATTAAACTTAAGAAAGGAATGGTGAATTCTTAAGTAAAATTTGGTATTAGAAATATATTCTAAGTTGATATTTGAAAGAAGATTTAATAAATATATGTGAAATGATAAGCGTTGATAGGTGAATAGAAATCAATTGAATATGAATAAAAAGAGAATTGATGTAGTTGATAATCAGTTGAGATAAATACGTAGGACGTACGTATATTATTTTATTTGCATAGCAATTTGATCCAGAATCGAGCACAGAATTTCGAGATAACTATACCGATCCGAGTTAGGGTTTTTCACTCGATTTTCGACGGTGAACCCTGGTTATGGATTTTGATTGATTCTGGAAATTCTCTATCATAGTTATGACTATGCAAGGAGAACGACGGTTTCTGATCAAGGAACCAGATCTGAGTCCGCACTAGAAAGTCAGGTGGACGATGTTAGTTCGGAAGTGAAATTGTGTGATCGAGTGATCGATCAGATTTGATATTGCGTACGAATGATATAGGTACATCGTACGGGCTTGGATGAATAAATATTAAAATTTTGTAAAGAAGTGTATAAAATGTTTTTGAATGTTGTGATTGGATATTATTGCTATATAGGATATACAGGTATTATAAAGGAAAAGGAAAATTAGTTTTGATTTCAGAAGATAAATTTGAATTGCTTGACAAAAAGGTATGTGTTTATATTTTTGTATGAAATTTGATTGGGTTTTTGATCGAGCCACTTGGTGTTTTGTTTTCTTTTGCAATTTGGTAGCCCGTGGAGGCATTTTGTAGTTGCAACGAGCTAGCTGCGCAAAGCAGACGCTGGCGAAATTTTTCGGAAATTTAGGGAGTTAGGAAATTTTTGAGCAAATTTTGATAACTCCAAATTTGGTTTTAAATTGAAATTTGAAAGATTGAGCCAATAGTATTGTTTAAAAACCGTGGGAGAGTTTGGGAAGTTAGTAAGAGTGATAATGGGTCTTCTATAAAAAGATAGTTGGTACGATGTTGAATTGTTGGTTTGGGAGAAAAGTAAACGGGTACTGGACCATTCTTCCTAACTAGTAATTTCGGGGACAAAATTCTTTTAAGGGGGAAGGAATGTAACGACCCGGAATTTTTATATGTTCGAAATCGGAATATTTAATTTATTTTAAATATTTAAAAGTTAATTTTTAACTTGAATTCAAATATCACTATTTATTTGATAATTAAATTACTGAATTAAATAATTTGAAGTGGGTAAATGTTGAATCTGGAGTTTTAAGCCTGTTAAAAATAATTTGAAGGCTTGAAAAATTTACATGGAAAGTTCTGAAGATAACAAATGCTTTTAAATTGAAATTGGAAGTGTTTCATTATGTTTGGAATTTTATCGTTTAAATTGAAATTTAAAAATAGCCTTCCGAGGCACAGTCTCGGATTTCGACGAAACTAGTTCCATTGGATCCGTAATATTGTATTGTTATCGGATTTCAATTTTCGTAATGTTAGGTGTTGTTGTGTGAGCGTAAGACATATAAACGTGCTGAGTCTATATCGGAAATTTAATATAATAACTCGATCCAAAACGCTATCTTTCCCATACGATCGAATTAGGACTCGAAAACTTTTCCATTGCGTTCGAAATAGGGGTATAACATTATAAACGCCTAGTGGCACGCCTCGATGGGAGGTTAAGTTTTTAAGTTGCATTTATCGTAACGGTTTTAATTTGAATTTAAATTGAATATTTATACTAGTCAACTGCAGTTGAAATTATCTCACATCAACCCTTTTTCAGTCCTTTCAAATATCACTGAGCTCCCTTTTGCACACAACCTCCTTTTCTAATCACGCTGCCTCCTTTCATATCTTGTCTCCTTTCCACTTCAATGCCCGAAGAAACGATTTCCCCTGGTTCGAAAATTATTTGTTCTTCCCTCACCAAATCAAAATCCCTAATCTTGAACGATAGTCTTTAAAAAAACCTCTCATTCATAATGGTCGCGCTCTCTCATTCGAGTTTGATTGTTAGGCTCGCGAGCGTTCGAGGCGAACAAGGTGGCGAAGACGATGTGGTGGCCGGCAAGTTGTTGTCATGAGGTCGTTGTAGGGTTGGTCTAGAGTGTGGCGCTAGTGGAGGTCACTCACAGGGGAGGATGCGGTGGCGTGGTGTCGTGTTGGGATGGGGTTTTGGGGACGAGGTCATAAAAACGACAGCTCGTGACGAGGTGATGGAGTTTACGTCTTCGATGGCGTCGCTATGGAGGTTGCTGCTACTGGAGGCCGATGTAGTCGAGTTGAAGTGAAGGTAGATGAGTTCTAGCTAGCCTGGGAGGTATCAGATTTCTGTTCTTACTGATGTTTATAAACATATGTATTTTGATTAAAAAAACATTTACAGTAAGAGATATATATTTATACATACGTTTGTATATATCTTGGTGTTTGATTTTATAGTAAGGTATTTTTGAGTTTATATAAAACAGAAAAGAATTTATGAAGATAAGATTTAGGAAAATAGAACTTCAAAATGGTAATATATATTATTTTTATAAGTGTGTATCTATAGTTTCAAAGATGAGACTTTGAAAATTTATGAGGATTTTGAAATGTTGAAGAGTGTTTAATAATTGGATTTTGAATCTATATAAGTTATTTTATAAGTATATATTTGTGATTCCAAAAGAGAAAGAAGGAATAAATATAAATATATATATTTACTTACTATTTCATCTTAAAAATAATTATTAAGATGGCTAACTTATTTAATTGTTGGATTGCTAAAATATTTTGTAAATGGAAATCGGTTTAAAATTAAATTTATTTGTTTAGAATGAAATCTCTGGTTAATTAAATTATCAAAGGAAAATTTAATTGTTCAATTGATTCGAATATTGATAAAAATTATAAATGTTTATACAAGGTTATAACCCAGGAAACCAAGTAGAAATTGAAGTGGACTGCAAACAAATAAAGGTGAGTTAATCTCACTCATCTGGGTTATTTAAATTTGAATGGTTAAATTTAAATAATTGGTTGAATGATTGAATTGATTTGATATGTCATATTATATATAGAAGTATATAGTATATATTGGAGTGATTGATTTCCCGCATTATATAGCGGATGAGGCCATATACACTGCATAATAGCGGATGATATTATATTAATTCCATATTCCGCGATACTCCACCTTGAAGTGGATTGGTATTGTGCTAACATTTGTAGATGAAGGGAAATAGGTTGGAGGGATCCAATTGGATTCCTTAAAATTATTTAGATTATTTAATATTCTGTGTTATGAATATTTGATATTCTGTGATGAATTATATTTGGAATATTGAATGTTATGGTTTGCTTGAATATATTTCGGTTCGCTGAGTTATCAAAATATATAGAATTGGAATTTTGAAAAGAAAAAAAAAGAGTGAATTTTTAAGTAAAATAATTATAGAGAATTTGGATAAATTTAAGAATGAACTGGATAAGAATAAAAGCAATTTTAAAATTCTAATCAATATTCCGAGTATGGAAAAAATAGATTTTGAATAAACAGAAAATTAATGGATTGTAAAACTTAAGTGATATTATTTAAAGGAATAAAGACTTGCTTTAAAATTCAAGGTTTGAATTTATTTAAAAGAATAAAGAAGAAATTTGGAAAATCTAAAATTGGTATGTTTCAGTTAAAAGATTTTAAATCGTAATTAAGAAATTAAATCTGAAGTTAATGGGTTTTGAAATAAAAGAGTAGTTAGAGAGATTTATTTCGAAACGGAGTAAATTAGAAATCAATCTGAAAATTGATTTAAGTGTTTGAAATTGGAAAATTTAAAGAAGAATGTGACTATGAACTTTATAAACTGGGTTTATAAAGGTGAAGTAATATATCAGTGAATATTTGAAGAATAAATTCATGATGGGAATTTATTAAAGCATGGGAAAATTTTATTTAAAAATAAATAGTGCTTTGTTTTTAAAGGATGTGAAGAGAAGTATATTTCCCTGGATAAACAAGTACGTTTTCAAAGTTAATTTTTAAATATAAGTTAAAAGTTTTGATATTTTAAAAAGCACGTTTTAGAAAACTTATTATTTCTAAATGTTTAAATTCTAAAGTAAGTATTTTCTTTTAATCTATTATAGCACTAATTATTTAAAGGTGGCTTGGTATTATGTTTTAAAAGTTAGAAATTCAGTTTTATATTATACAAAGTAGTTTTATTTTAAATATTCTTAAAGTATATATTTTGAGTAAATATTAAGTAATTTTCAATTTAAAGGTTTTAAAGGATATTTTATAATAAAGCGTTTTAAATTATTTTAAAAAAAATCTAAAGTTTTTGTGCTTGGTGTTTACAGTGGAAATAGGTATTTAGAAATTTATTTAACGAGAAATGTGTGGTTTGGAAACTGTTTTCAAAAAGGGGTTGAAAATGGAAATATATCTTGCGAAGATATTTTGAGGATAATAAATAATTTGGTGAAATTATTTATGGTTGATGTTTGTTTGTGAATATTAATTGATAGTTAAATAAATGACTATCAATATTGGCCAATGCGCTGATCGTTTCGAAGAGACCGGGATTGGGAATTATTTCTTGGAAACTACTTCGATCCAGTTTGTACGTTTTCGCATGGAAAACAAGAGTTCGGAGTCGAAGATGGAGAAGTGAAGTGCAAGGGCTAGTCGCTACTAATCCTGAGGATGATTCCCAAATGGACGTAGTAGGAGTAGTGCCTTCGGTTCTGTTCGAGCCAGGGACGGACTTGTATGGATGAATGCTTTCGGAACATCATCGGGTGGACGATGGGCATTCTAAGTGAAACGGTCTAAAAGGTAACGCTTAGCCTCAAGCCTCATCAACCGGGAATGACTAAAAATCAGGGGTCATGCAGCAAGGCTAGATGGATAGCACCCATTAGGGTAAGGTCATCCTTGTCTAGTTGTCCCTTTTTATTCGTCTTAGTGGTACGGTTGCTGCTCCTAACCGTGGGGTGATCTTACTCGGGATTATCCAGTAAGGGGTAGTCCCGGTCTTGTGTTGCTGGGGATTGGAAGTAATCCTCGGTACGATGATCTAGGCCACATACTGTGACAGGTGGTACCCCTGTGTCTAGTCATTAGATGGAAATCCATTTTCCCTATGTGCCTTTTACTGTTTTGTTTGTATTACCCACGACTATGGCTAGTAGCTGGAATTTAATGAATGTAACAATTTTGGCTATTTTAATAAGTATTTGTAAATAGACCCTATTATAATATCAGAGGATTTTAATAAAAAATGTTTTAGCTATCGTAAGGTAAAAACCCGACATGTTTATTTGTGGCCTGATCTTATGGGATGCTTTTGTTTTCAAAGGATTTTGAAACTTTAGTAATCAATTTGAGTGTGGTTTTCTCACGCTGGTATTCCAGACTGACTCGGGTGTTATTTAACTATAATCCTTGGGTCAGACCGAGTATTATAGAATTCAGGATATGATGCTGTGAAGCTCAGGAGACGAGCTGGATGGCAATACATACTTCCGTACTTGATTATTATTCCGTTGTGTATTCAGTTTTGAGGACAAGTTTATATGACTATCCAGTTGTATGTTATTGATGTCGTTGAACTTTGATGATGTATTCTGATGATGTATGAACAAAACAGATATAGCTTTCTTTTGTGTAAAGATCTGTTATTATCTATTATATTTTATTACGCTGCGATGGTAAGATTATGTTGTTGTTTCTATTTTCTTCTTCTACCTCTTTCTTTCTTAACCCTAGTGGTTTGTATTTCCGTTCTCTTTGAGTTGATATGTTGGAGAATAGTGTCGAGTCAAGGTGTACAGAACTACGGGTCGTTACATGTCTGACTTGAATAATTCAAAATAGCAGATTGTAATATAATTTGGAGCAAATAAAACCAATCACAAAATCACAGACACAGATAAATCAGAAAAACTCGCAGCAGAAATAAAATAACCATAGTAGTTCATGAAGATACTACAACAAAGAGTCACAAAACAAGTACAAAATCCAGAGTTTGAAAAGTAAATACAATAGAAATCCCAATACATAGATGTCCATTAATACATAAGCTGAATAGAAAATACTGAATGGAAATAGATGACAACTAGATAGATAGATAATCTCCAGCAAATCCTTTAGCTCCAGAAGGTGAAATCCAAAGCTGATACTCAAGCTGACCTGAGCGTAAAGCAACCCAAAACACTTGAGTCAGGACATACATACTTATACAATGTAAACCAACTCAAGTGAACTGTAATAAAATGTACAAGTAACTTAAAGGATGTTTGGGACCGCCCATCCTTTAAGGATCCGTTAAACTATTTACTATGTAGTAATATACGCTATTATAATAATGTCTAAAGTAAGTCAGAATATAATATCGAAGGAGTGTGTCCGATCAGAGGAGCTACCTTATTGGCCCAAGAATCGCTCCTGTTTTAGCCACCTTATGCCAATTCACGGGAGTCGGGTCCACGTATATACCTCCATAGGAGGTCGCCACCACCCTACTTCATTCCGGAATCTCGACCGCATACATGGCTATTAAAGTGCTTTTCAAAGTTAGCAGAGAGTATGACAACTTCCGATCCCGGTTTCTTTAACAACCAAAGGTTATTATTATCCGTGGTTATAAATTTCAAAATGGTTTATATTTCAAATCAAAACATATCCATTTAAACCATTTAAATTCAATGTCAATATCTTTCAAAAAAATAATATTCATTTCCAAAGTTGTAGCATTTCTAAGTTCATTCCATTATAACAATTTCAAAAAAAAAAAACAAATTGCATTATAGCATTCGTAGCACCTGGAAAATGTGATAATACATAGAAATATTGTCTTTTTAGAAACAGAGGCAATTAGAAAACGTTACTGTAAATATAGTAGTATTTCAGAAATATTGTCTATTCAGAAACAACAACACTTAGAAAACGTTACTATAAATATACTAGTATTTCAGAAATATTGTCTTTTCAGAAACAGCAGCACTTCGGAAACATTACTGTAAATATACTAGTATTTCATAAATACAGTACATTTTAGAAATGGTAGCACTTAGAAAACGATACCTTAAAACTACAACATTTTGGAAATGCTGCCATTACAAATCCAAGCTCTATTATAACATTTCAGTAACATTAAAATTTCAGTTTGCACCATGTTTAACTTATAAAACATATCTCACGTTTGAGAAATATTTATTTGGATATCATTTAACTTATGATTAAATAAAATAAAATTTTATAAATAAAATATCCAAATTAAACAATAATTCATTTATTAAGTCAAAAGTACATTATATTACTTAACTTTTTTATCTTAACAAATAACTTAATACTTTATTTTAAAATACCCATTTCATAAATAAATATTCTTATTACTAAGTTAAGCTTAAAATTTCCATTTGAAAACTAAATTTTCAATTATCAAGTTAAGTCATATTTAAGTTACATTTTAAACCATTTATTTACTTATTTAAAACATTTAAATCTAATTTAAGTCAAAATTTCCTATTTTAAATTTCAAAAGTACTTAATAATTTTTAGAAAATATTTAAAATTAACCATGGGTCTGTATAATATTTTCTAACCTAGCTCAAGTAATACGGATATGTATCATTTCAATCCGTAATTTAAAATAGAAATCTAGGTTCTATCATTTCAAACCCGCAATCCCAAGTCAAAAAAAATAAAATAAAAAACGCTTGAGCCTATCATTTCAGCTCATAACTATTTTTCCCTATTCTAAAGTCCGTTCGGGTATGTATTATTTCAACCCATAGTGATTCTATACTAACAGGGAACTTACAGTGTGAGAAATAGTAAATAAAATAAACAATATAACATGGCATATCATATGAGATGATGTAACAAATATATATCAGGTTCTAACATCGTGAAATATCTTATCATAGGCATGTATTAATTACTATCAACCCAATATCAACTACAATTCACATGGCATTGTTTCACAATTATATAAGCACGAATGTCGAGAGTGATGAGCTCACCTTCTAAAGTTGGAGACAACAATTTAAGACACACAAACAAACTTCAAAAAGCACGACAAAGCACCACAAAGCACGAGTCAAATTTGATTGGACGAAGAGCCAAGATTCAGATCTTGTGCACAACAAAATACAACATATATAAATATGAGTACAACACAACAAAATGAATTAAACAAAGCAAAAAGTTTAAACAAGACCTAGTAGGCTCGGCCACTTTGGCTATAACCTTGACCACCTTGGAACATGGCTCGGCCATGATGCTTTGAGGCATGCTAGGCTTAGTTAGGAAGCAAGTAAGCATGGCCATGGCAAGAAAAGACGTACGGCTAGGGTATATAAAGAGATGGCATGCCAAAAGTCAATAGGAAGGCAAAGAGGCAAAAGCACTCGATCTTTGGGTTTGGCCCTATGCTAGGGTGGTTCGGCCATGGTGTTAAGATATGAATCAGTTCATGGCACCCAAAATTGAATGGCTATGGTCAAGGCTAGGGGTGGAAAAGAGGAGTTGGTGATGGAATAGGTGGTGGCCGAGACAAGAAAGGAGGGATTGGATGAGATGGTGGGCTCAGCTACGGTTTTCCAGCAATTTGGTGAGGGGGTTTAGATCATGGATTCACGGCATGGTTGTGGTGGAGATGAAGTGATAGAGGCCGGTCTTATGGTGGTGGTATGGTGGAGGAGGTGATCAGCTAGGGGATGATTATGGTGATGGCTGTGCTTTTCTTGTATCTAAAAGAGAAAGAAAATGAAAAAGAGAAAGAAGGAGGAAGGAAGAGAACTTTACTATAAAAGTTTTTAGTCAGGAAGTGAAATGAAAAGAAGATGGAGATGGGAATATTTTTGTATGTGAATTGAAAGGAAGAAGGGGAGTTTTGTACGGCTATGAGGTTGGAAAGTGAACGGCTAAGAAAATGGAAAGCCTCTCTTCACATTAAAGAAAAGAACTTATGTCCTTTAGAATTTCTAAGCCCAAAATACAAATAAAATCAGATAAAAGTCCAAACAAAATAAAAAAATAGAAAGTAAAATATAAAATAAAAATGTAGTAGAAAATATAGAATAGAAAATAAATAGAAAAATGCTGAAAATAATCGCGTGTAAAACACTGAAATTATTCAGATTTGAAAAATGCAAAATAGAATTTGACGAAACGAAAAGCAAAACCAATATCAGCACTAAATTTAGCTTCAAAGAAAAGATTATAAATTTAAAATTTAAAATTAATAATTTGAACCGAAAGTCAAAGTTTGACCACAGTTCACCAAAATATAAAATTTTCAGAAAATCTATATTTTATTATATTTGGAAAAATGATTATAAGCAAAATCCAAAATTACGTTGGAAAATTCCAAAATTTCAATTTTTAAATGATTAAAAAATTAAAGTTTTTTTTCAAATAAATTGAATTAAAATACATATAAAATTTATGGGTTGTTACAAATTCACTTTTCCTAAGTTTTTTTCAAAACTTATTCTCTTTGGTTTCACTTCTCGTTTAATTGAAAATTTTAGAAATAAGCATCCGGTATTTATTTCAAACCACTTTGAAATCGCAATTATCTCAAATCACACTTTTTAAATTTAAACCAAACCTGGTCTTTATCCAAATCAAATACCCTTTGGAATATCCAAAACAACCCTTTTTAAAGTAAAAATCCTATATCAAATTACTACTTTAGCAAATTTGTCACCTAGAAACTCGAAAATGAACACCGATGATGATGCCGTCATCACCAGAGTTATTTTCTAACGACTGGAGTTAGTTCAGTGCTATATCACATCCAAATCCATTTTAAACCATTTTTATTTCAAAAATATTTTCATATAATACCAATTTCATTTCCATAACACTTTGAAAATGTTTTCCAAAACTTCCAAGATTTTAACTCTTGAATTTGGGTTTTAGTTTATTTTAGTTACAATCTATTTGTATGATTCATACTTATACAATCATTCGGTTATATAAACCATTTCCAATTTTATAATCTTATTTTGATTATAATAATATCGTCTAAACACACCAAATATACTATAATACTCATAAAATTATTTCTTTTATATCAAAATGTAATTTTGGTAAAATTATTTCATTTACCTGCTTCAAAAAAATATTGTGTCGGTTTACGGTGTTTAAGTGTTTAAACTCCTATCGATTTAATGGCTTCCCACTACTCGAACAGAATTTATATACCACTCAACAGATAAATTAACACAATATAAAACAATTTACATTCACTAAGAAATACGTGCTCTTATCTATTAATACACTTAAACTCATTCTAGGGTACTACCGACCTTATCTCTAATGAGTAATCCTCACCAGAGCCAAGGTTCTCACTTAACCTTCAGCTCCGTTACCAAGTGTAACAAATCAGAATTTTTGATTCTCGAAAATCAACATAAATACGTTCACCGTATAGCATTTTGAATAATCGAGTGTCGAAAAACACCAATTGCTAAGGGCAAAGAAGAATGAGGTAGAAGAAAAATAAAACAACTACAACATCTCACAAAGACAGCGGAACAAATATAACATATAATAACAGATCTTTATACAAAGAAAATGTAACTGTTTTATATTTACAAGCATCAGAGTACAACAGTCAATCCATCAATCTGGACAGTTATAATAACTTGTCCTGGTATACATAACTCACAAAGCAGAAATAACCAAGTACGTGATATAAATTTGAAATCCTCCAGCTCGTCTCTTGAGCTCCATAGCATCCTAACCAAAATCTATAATACTCGATCTGACCCGAGCATTATAATAAATTAACACCCGAGTCAATCTACAAAACCAGCGCGAGAAAACACACTCAGTTTGAATTATTAACTTTTATCAAAATCCTTTGAAAAACAAAGGAATCTCGTAAGACCGCATCACACATAAACATGACGGGTCTTTCCAATGTGATAACCAAAATTTTTATAGAAAATCCAATGATATTATAACAATGTTTGAGTACAAATACATATTCAAATAGCTGAAATTGTTACATTAATTAAATTCCAGCATGCCAGGCTCTACAAACAAAACCGTAAAGGCTATATTGGAGAATGGATCCCATATAGTGACTAGGCTACTGGGCTATCGCCTATCACAATACGCCTCTAGAAGAATGTACCGAGGACCTCGCTGAGATCCCCTACTACACAAGATCGGCCTACCCCCAACCTGGATAAACTGAAGCGTTATCACCTCCGGCGTTCCCACACTTAAAAATCGAGCGCTCCCTTTTTCATGCACAACCATATCCATAATATATATATATATATATATATATATATATATATATATATCCAATGAAATCTAGAAAAGTGAGAACATACCCTTATTGGGTGCGAACCACTTAGCCCTGCTGCGTCTCCCATGTTCTTGTCATTCCCGGTTGATGGGGCTTGAGGCTAACGATTATCTTTCAAGAATAGTTCTACTTAGAATGCTCATCGTCCTCCAATGACGATATTCTGATAGCACTCATCCATGCAAGTTGTCCTTGGTTTGGACAAACTGAATTATCGTCTTCACTGTATTCAAGATATCCATTTGCAACATTCAAACCGGGTCAAAGTGGTTTTCGAATAATTAAATTTGATCCCGGTCACTTCTAACGAAATTGGCCAATATTGATATTCGATAATTTAACTATCAATAAAACATCCATAAGTAGTCACTAGGCCATATTATAAGTTTTTTCTAAAATATTTATTTTCAAAATATCGTTATAAGATTATCAATTCCTTCCAACATTTGAAAACAATTTCAAATACTTAAATCCGTAATAGAATATTTCCAATTCATCTCAACATTTAGAAATATTTCCAAATTTCCATTTTTATACTTAAGAAAATATTATAAGTCTTATTTTCCAAAATCATTTCAAATATCAATACTTAGGAAAATATTTCCTAACTTATCTCGTAAGTCTTCGGAATCACTAATAAATTCCGTTTTACAATTTCCAAAACCCAGTATACTTATTTATAACCGAACTAAACGATTTATAACTTCTTTTAAGAATTCAGATTTCGTTTTCGAAGTTCCCATATTCAACATTATGAAATTCCATTTCATCCAAATCCCTTATAATATTGCTCTCCTCAAAATCATATCCATTTATAAGCCTCATTTACGAATCTCGAGAGAATTTATAAATAAAATTTTCAATCACTTGAAAACTCTATATATATATATATAAGTATTTAAAAGTATAATAATTTATTTTTTTAAACAATTTCAAGTAGTCATTTAAAAATATCGAAACCCATTTTATAAAAATCAATAAAATCAATTTCAAAGCTGGTTTTTAAAATTAGAATTTTTTAAAATAAATAATAAGTTTTAAAAAATCACTTTTCGATGCACTTTAATTCTACTAGTCCAAAATTTCATAGTTTGATATATCACGTACTTCCTTTTTAAAACAAACTTAAATGCTTAAAATTAGAGATTATTTTTTTAAACGTCCAATAACCAATTCAATTTATAAATCCTCTCGATTTACAACCCATCGATTACATTCCAGCATCCTATCCATTTCCACTTTTCAAAAATAGACACTACTATTTTTCCTAAAACTATATCCATATCTCGGTACAATTTCACACTGTGGATTTTTATTCAAATTTATCAGCAATTATAATTTTCCCTATTTATAAACACCGTTTATAAATTTTATAATTCCTTTGAGTTTTTATTATTTATAAAACTAATCCAAATCAATCTCTTTCTAAAATAACCACATTCATATATAATATTTTTTATTCAAAATCTCCTTTTAAATCCTTTTGCATTCCAAAAATAATATTTATGGTATTTAGAATACCAGAAATTAGGCCAGTGCTACTATAGCATCCAATTATTAAATCACAACAATAATCTATAACAGATTATTCTAACACATGATATATCATTATATATGAAATTTAAAATCAACATTTTTGAGGAATCTAGTTGGATTCCTCCAACCTGCTTCCCTACATCCACAGATGTTAATACAACATAAAAAAATACCAATCCCACTTTGAAGAGGATATCTCAGTATATAGGGTCATCCGCTATTATGAGGGGAGCATAGGGTCTCATCTGCTAAAATACGCAGGAACATCAATCCAACTACTAATGTGTGTGTGTGTGTGTGTATATATATATATATATATATATATATATATATATATATATTATATAACATCCAACTGATAAATATATAAATTCATCCAAACAAACAATAATTAATTTTAATTTCTATAAGTTAACCAGTTATCCAAAAGAGTGAGATTAACTCACCTCGATTTTTAATTTGCAGAACATCAAGATTTTAATTTAACAAAAGTCCCGATTGGCATCAAAAAATCCCATTCAATTTCAGATTGTAGCCTGCGTCATTTGTATCCAACATTTTCGGTTTTCACGCAATTCCGACCTCGCATACCAAATTATTAGATTTTTAGTTATTGATTTATCAAACTAAGATAAAATTAAATTAATTTCTAAATTTATAAACTAATTTACCATATAACCTTAAATTTCAAAAAATCTTCACTACTAACGAACACTCAACCCAACGATACCCGAGATCTCACAATTCCTCTGCCTGCACCAAAATCCCAAAAAAAAATGCTGTCGAAAACCCTAGTCGCGTCTCAACCCACAGCAGCCACCTCATGATGCCATGCGACATCACCCATTGCCGAACATCGCCGCCTTCGCTCTGCAAGAACCTGGTTAGCAGCTCGCAATCTACATTCACTGCTCATTAGATCGCCATACCACCGTTTACCGAGTCCCCTTCATCATCGTGCGCAAGCTCCACGGTCACGAGCAATTTTGAGATTCCCTCTTCTTCAAAATCGAAACCCTCCAAGTCATGATTCCTTCCCCATGGCACGACGCCGCTATTATCCAGCCTTCCACCCCTTGGCACCTATGTGCTCACCATTACGACTTGCTCGTGCATTTTTTTCTTAAATGAGAGCTTCGTTCCTTTTTTGAATGAATTTGATTTCGATGTATGCTCTGAAGAAAAGAGGAAGATGTGGCTTGGTTTTATATTCATATGTTTGAACTAATTAAGGGAAAAGGGGATGTCGCATGTTTTATAAGGGAACAAGACGTGTTGAAGGGCGGCTCAGCTATTCCTATAATTTCACTTTTAGTGTTATTTGTTTTTTATATTTTTCAAAATAATTCGAGTCACATAACGTGAAATCTCGACCTCCTATTGAGGTGTGCCGCTTGCCGTTCCAAATATTATACTGCTATTCCGCACTCAATAGAACAAGTCTCGAAACCTAATTCGATCGTATGGAGAAGATAGCTTTTTAAATCGACTATTTAAATCAAATTCAATTAAATTATTTCTAGGCGTTTCTATCCCGTAGGACCAATTGTAAATCCAAACGCTATGAAATTTGAAATCCAATAGTAATACGCCATTATGATCTAATTTAACTACTTTCGTCGAATTTCAAAACTGTGTTCCGGATTGCTATTTTAACGTGTCCACTAAATCGACAAATTTAAAATTTTTGTGAAATCATTTGAAATTTCAGCTTTGAAATTTTTTAACTCAATTATCATTCCAAATCCAATATTTAAAACCATATAAATATTAAAAATTAACCATCGAAAAATCTTGGTCGTTACAATCACGTTCGGGTATGTATCATTTCAACCCAAAGGGATTTCTAAACTAACAAAGAACTTGCAGAGTGAGAACAATATGATAACAATATAACATATCAACAATAGGTATATATCATAATTAACAATATAATATATATAACAGGTTATTATTGTCAATACTGTCAATTAGCATAGGTAAACAAATGCAAATAATAACATATCTATTTGATGATTTATTTTCTGATAAATTCAAATTTAACAACATATTTCAAACGTCATTTTATGGGCATTAAATTTACTATTATAAGAATGCTAATCTTTAGTGATAGCTCGCCTTTTGAGGCTAGAGAACAACGAGTGTCAACGTGACGCAGATACGTATAAGCACAGAAGGAAAGGAAAACCACTGCGACAAATTCTAGGCAGCGGCGAGCTAAATGACTAGAATTTAATGAAAAACAAGTCAATAGCTGGAGATTGATGGAAAAAATATATTCATATTTTTCTTGTTAAAAATCAATATTCAATTTAAAACCCATATTTCAACTAAAACTTCACATTATATTTTAAAGAACAGTATTTTAATAAAGCCCATATTTTCAAAATTCAACAACGTATTTATTTAAACATAATATATGTATATTAAAGCTATTACAAAATTTCATTTTAAACATATTAACATAAGCTCAAGTAAATACTTTAAATAGTTTATATACATATACTTTTAAACATATTATATACATCTTATACATATTATATATACCTTCATATGAAGATAACTGGGATGAGTTGGGTTAGAGTGGCTATCGGAGAGAAGTGGGTGAGCTTGGAGAGTTTTAGTGGCTGGAAATCAGAAGTAAGTGGAGAGTTCGGAGCAGTCGAAGGCTGGAGGTACTGGAAGGTGATTGGACGGCTGCCTGCGTGAGTGCGAGCTGTTATAAGAGGCTGGGGATGGAGATCTATCTGGTGGCGGTATGTAACAATCCCGGTTTTAGCTAAATATAGATTGGTAATTGATATAAAATTTTGGATTTAATTATCAATTAATTTGAATTTTTCCAAATTAAATATGATATGTGTTTATTTTATATAGAATGTAAATAGGATTTTAATTTGAAATTAAAAAAATATCTTGAAAATAAATTGGATTTAAAACTCTATAATTTAAAAATAATAAAAATTTATTTTGGTATTATAATATATATATGTGTGTGTGCGTATTGAAATTTGGAAGTTATATTTTGAATTAATATAATGATAATTTTCAAAAGTTATTTAAAATAAAATCTTATATTTTGAAACTTATATATATGTGTGTTTATTTGTTAATGTATAATTTAAATTTTAAAATCATTTTCTTTAAGATTTAATAAATATTATAAAAAGGAAATGCATTAATATAAATCATATGAAAAACATATTTAATAAAAAAATATAAATATATCTTTTAAAAATTATGAGATAAAACATATATAAAAATAAAAATATATTTAAACATTAAAGGACAAGTGTAACCATTTTCAAATGTATTATGACATTTGTAAGATTATAAAAACATGTTTAAACATTTGTAGCTCATGTGTTAGCTTAGTAATCACAAGTGGCAAGTTATAATTTCTTTTAATTTAAATTATAAAATGTATTAGATAAAAATCAGGCTAGGTATATATCATTATTCCTACTCTCTTTCATTTTCTTTGATCTTCAAACAACAAACCTGGAAAACAAAAATTCAAAAGCATACAAACCAGAAGCTAAAAAAATTCAAACCAGGAACTGAAATTCAAAAACCTAGAAAACGAATCCTTTACAAATTCCAACCTAGAACAGATTTAACTCAAAACAATCTTCATCGAATCAAAACCAGAGAGAAATACAAACCAAATCAGATAACTACTTCAACCTGAAGATCATCTAAAGCAATGTAAACCTGGAAGTAGGAAGGAGCTTAAACTAGAGAAAAGAAGTAAAACTCAAACCTGAAACAAGACCAAAGACAAGATCGGCTCATATTCATCAAGCAAAGATCAGTTTCAAACATCAAGTACAAATAAAAAAGAAAACAGTTCTAGATCATAAAAACAAGCATGTTCTCTATTCAAACTAAATCCAGGTGAGCAAACTTTCAACCCATGATCTATTTATATGTCGTTGCTCGTGAGTAAACTTCTCTTCTAACAAGCTCAAAATTGTTTTATCTATGATGCCTACGAGGACGGACGAGAAAGTTATCTTGAAATGTTTTGTTATAAATGTGAATGCATTTAAAAATGCTTGTGCATGTTTGTATAAATGAATGTATATCACTTTGTTAGTTCTACAGGCTCCAATGCATTAAAAAAATTCAATGCTCCCTATATAATCCATTTTCGACTTTGATTTCTAAATGAAAAATGATCCTAAGGCTATAACATCATTTTTAAAAATAAATTCAAGTATTTAAATTAAGTAATTACTTTGGAAATAATAAATTATACTGTTGATCATATATATGTCAAAAATAAAATGTTTGGACTTCAAGTTTGGATCATAGGATCAGATTTGTTTTATAAAATAATAATTTTTGAAAGAAATTTCATGACTTTTAAGTTTGTAAGTATCGAGAAATATTAAGTTGAACAACTAAGGGTTTTCCGTTGATTGCCGACGATCGGCGAGATTTGGTGGGTCGTGCTTCGGGCTGAAGGTAGCCTGAAGATTAGGGAATGGAGGAAAAATTGTGGAAGGATTTCTAGGTGGCTGTGGTGACCGGTCGACGTTAAAATGGGGTTTACAGCCCTGTTTGAGTCTACAGGGTTTGCAAGGTGATCGTGTAGGCTTGGGTGTATTGGACTCGATATGATCGAGGGGAACCGAAGCATCATGCGATGCAGCTTTTGTCATGATCGCGTAACCTTTGATGGTCTGGATCATTGGCGTGAGGGAGATTTTATAATCGAAGTTGGGTTCCGGTTTCTATCGGGTAGTTCGATTTTGATTTTTAGATCGATTGGTAAACTTGGTTGGTCGAAACTTCGAGTGGGTGATCGTCGTTGTGTGGGTGGTCGCGGCAGTGAGTGGAGATGGTCGTGGCTCCTGTGCATGTGCACGGGGTACCAATGGTGTCTGGGTTGTTGGGTTTGGAGAAGAAGGGGAAAACCTCAAAGTCATACTCCGGAAGAGGATGGCATGGCTCGATGTTGTTCTCGGGCTAGTTTGTTTGAAAACAGATTTCAAAGCATGACAGGTTTTTAAAAATTAAAAATGTAAATCATGTTCAGGTTTTTAAAATCTAAAGTGATTTGAACTAGGTTGTCAATGCTTAAAAGAAAACTTGAACCAGGTTTAATAGGTAAAGTAAATGTTAACCAAGTTTTAAAGATAAATTAATTGAATAAGTTTTTCGAAGGAATATAAATCAAGTTTTCAAAATAAAGTTTTCAAATATAAAATAACCAAGTTTTAAAATAGTATAAAAGTGAGTTGTTTCCAAAGTAAATTTATTTAAAGTAAGTTTAAACAAGTTTTTTTCGAAGATTCCAAATGTTTCAATTTGGTTTTGTTTTCAAAGTAATTACATATTAGATCAATTATGTAATTGAACTCATAAGTTTTTTAGAATATAATAAGATGATGTTGAATCAAGAAGTGATTAAGAATTGTGTATTAAACTTAATTAATCAATGTTCTCAAATGATTTGTATATTTTTTTTTCAAGCATTTAATTTAATAAGATTTAAATGATGATTAAGTAATTAATTTAGATAAAAAGGTTTATCTTTGATTTATTAAAATTAAGTAATTAAAGGATAATTACATAAAGAATAATTACTTAAAGTAATTAATTAATGAGGAATTGATTAATGAAAAGTAATAAAAGATTAATCAATTAATGTAATTATTACTCAGCATCTTAGTTCGGCTAACAAAATGACAGTTGAAGATATTATCGTTAGCACTGGACCAGATTTCGACCAAGAAGAGCCTGAAAATATACAGGTTTGATGCAGTGGACATGTTTTGGCATTTAGGTACAGTTTGAAAAGAATGAATCAACCAGCTTGAGATCGCCCTATATGGGCCAAGTCACCTCGGCCTTGAGCACGTGAAGAAAGACCAACCTATCTTCATATATAAATAGAGGGGCAGGGGCGCAGTGAAAAGGGACCTTTCCCAGAAACACTGGGGAGACTCTGGCATTTTTTATACTCTCCTCTTTTTAATTCAAACTGGTGTTCAATGGATTGATTTACAGATTGTATCTGTATTCAAGCAATTGAGAAAGCAATAAAGATTAAACTCAAAGTGGACGTAGGCAATTACGCCAAACCACTATAAATCTGGTGTTCTCGTTTTTGATGTTCTTTTTATATTGAATTACACTATTCTTCTGTTCTAATTTACTCCCTTCATTAATCTCTCTACATAACTCTACTCAAGGGTGGTAGCGACCAATTTTGGTGCTTTCACTGAGAATTGAATTTTCAGCTTGATTGGATCTCATCCTCTACTAGTGGATTTCCATATTCGCAAGATAGATCCAGTTGTTTAATAGAAAACTTCCTATTCAACTGAGATTTGAAAAAAAATCTAAAGGAAGCTTATAGCCGTAAGTTGATCAAGTGTTCATGTTCATGTGAAAGGATTGGACTCACTGATGTACGCAAGATCTAAGGATTGGACGTTGAAGTTTGCACTCAAGTTGAATGAAGGCCAACCCGCCTCCGGAGGCAATTTAGCCGACAGCCCCAGAAAAGGTATATGCCGATCGCCCTCGAAAATGCGTATGTCGAGCCGCTCCCATTCAAGGCCGAATGCTCTTCTAGGCCGATTCATACCTCCAAGCCGAGCGACATCCGAAAGCCGATCCATACCTCCGTGCCGATCCATACCTCCAGGCCGACCCAAACCTCCAGGCCAAGCGACATTCGAATGCCGATCCATACCTCCAGGCCGATCCATACCTCCAGGCCGAGCGACATCCGAATGCCGATCCATACCTCCAGGCTGAGCGACATTTGAATGTCGATCCATACCTCCAGGCCGACCCATACCACCAGGCCGAGCGACATCTAAATGTCAATCCATACCTCCAGGCTGATCCATACCTCTATGCCAAGCGACATCAGAATGCCGATCCATACCTCTATGCCGAGCAACATCAGAATGCCGACCGAACACCTCTGTAATGCCGAACGGTATTGTATACCGAACGACTCGGTGGTGCCAAACAAGAATGGATGCCAAAAACCTCTGTAATGCCAAACGGTATTGTATGTCGAACGACTCAGTTGTGCCGAACAAGAATGGATGCCGAACACCTCTGTAATGCCGAACAGTATTGTATGCCGAACAACTCAGTTGTGCCGAACAAGAATGGATGTCGAACATCTCTGTAATGACGAACCGTATTATATGCCGAACGACTCGGTTGTGCCGAACAAGAATGGAATGCCGAATAGTGCGGATGCCGAACAGTACGGATGGCGAACAGTGTGGAATGCCGAACAGTGTGAATGCTGAACAGTGTGAATGCCGAATGGTGTGGAATGCCGAACAGTGTGGAATGTCGAACAGTGTGGAATGCCGAACAGTGTGAATGCCGAAAGTTCCTGAATGCCGAACGCTCTCGGATGCCGAACATTCCTGAATGCCGAGCGCTCTCTAATGCCGAATGCTCCTGAGTGCTGGGCGTTCCTGAACGCCGACGTATGGAATGCCGAACAATCTTATATGCGGAGCAACTTTTTCATGCCGAATGGCCCTCAATGCCGATCGAAATTTAAGTTACACCGGTCTCATATACGACACCTATTTTCAAAAAAAAATCGGGTACGACCCAAATTTTCAAAAAAATAGGCTAAAAAAAGTGCATACAGATAGTGAATTCAAAACTCTACTTAATAAAGGACATTCTATCTACTTCCCATACATCCCCTGATCGACCAGGGCATAGAGGATCTAGTGACAGCTTTTGAACGACAACGAGGGAACGGACAAGCAACCACTACTCAAACGATACTCTCAAAGGGATATCTTACTGATCACCCTTGAGGACAATCGACCTCCATATATATTTTGGCAGCTAGTTAGCTGGAGAGCCTTTTATGACCATGGATCGTTTCTGTGACAAAAATGAATCTGAACCAAAGTGTGGAGGAGCAGAACAGACTAAGTAAAATAACAATGAAGGCCTGTTGGCTAAGGATGCAGATTCCAATAGCCAAAACAAGACCTCAAAATTTGGCTTATGCTCTTTGAAAGATTTAATTGGCAACCTCTCCTTGAAGACTCACGACTCGGAGTGGTACTGGAAACCAACCGCGAGAGAGTACACCAAAGTCTAAAGAAAATCTGGGGAATTTTGTATATTCCCAGATGCTCACAGACGATTACAAACACCTCCAAGGTGTGATCAAACAGCCGATCAGGAAAGGAATGCTTCAATAGTATGTACCAGTCCTGCAGAATGGCAGGCAGTGAACATTTGATGCTAATTAATAAAGGGATATGATTATCAATTGGACTACTGACGGCCGACATCTCTTTGAAAGGAGCTAGGGGCAAAGTCGAATAGCGAGCACACGATGCTGCTTCACTTATCAATGAGATTTATCCTAATCTTCTTTGAATTATTTCCAAATCTATTTTTATTTTAATTGTTCTATGAACTACGAATAACTTGAACTAAACTACTTTCAAAACGATGCAGGTGACAGGGTACTCAGATTTGGTCGCCAACCAATCCACGCAGACCATGATCGGACGTGTGAAGTTACATCTGGACGAGCATAATTCAATCGCTCATGATCAATCATGTGCCTTTAATTTGGGGCCAAGAACTAGAGATTGAAAAGCTCATCAATATTAGAGCCCAAATACAAAGTCAACATGACTGAACATCCATTCACTGACCTCCACATTTGACTTGGAGACCTGAACAAGGCTTGGAATTAGTATGGCCCGATCGTCCACTCAAATCAAGTCATAGAAAAAAGTCAGAAAAAATATAGATGCCCCTCTTGAAGCACTGTGACATCGGGATCTGTCTAGAGTGGACATGATTTGATCGTCTCCACATAAAATCCTACCTTGAACACAAAAGGTTATTCGAAAGCCCGACTTGGAGTAGTTACAATGGACTACCTACTCGTTAACCATCACTCCCAATACATGGACAAGACTGCACCTTAAAACATATGCAACTTACTACGTCTACTCAATAATCCATTATTCTTGGTTTCTAGAAAGAGATACGAAAAAATTGTGCGGGATTTGACTATCTAACCCAACATGGACGTGATCCAACCATCTGTCATATACCTCCTTCCTTCACTTGATTAGAAGAGCTATAATCACCAAGTGGAGGAGAATCGGCCGTCCATTCTTTAAATTTCGTCCTTCATGCTTGGGCCAAATTCCATTCCACGAGCAAACGTGGTCCGATCATTCATTTCAAAGCATTAGCCTCGATACGGTAAATGAAATACAAATTAAATGAGTAGAAATATGACTGCTCTTGATTTCAATCTCCAAGTCCCCTATGAGCGGACTGGAGTGCTCTAAGTCCCTAGAGTGTGGACTAGAGCATAAACGACTTAAATCTCTAAGTCCCCTAAGTGCAGACTAGAGTACTCTCAGTCCCCAGAGTGCGGACTAGAGTATAAACGAATCAAAATCTCCAAGTCCACGGAGTGCGAACTGGAGTACTCTGAGTCCCCAGAGTGCGTACCAGAGTATAAACGATCAAAATTTCCAAGTCCCCTGAGTGCGGACTGGAGTACTCTTAGTCCCTAGAGTGCAGACTAGAGTATAAACGACTTAAATCTCCAAGTACCCTGAGTGCGGACTGGAGTACTCTCAGTCCCCAGAGTGTGGACTAGAGTATAAACGACTCAAAATCTCCAAGTCCCCAGAGTGCGGACTGGAGTACTCTCAGTCCCCAGAGTGTGGATTAGAGTATAAACGAATTAAATCTCCAAGTCCCCTAAGTACGGACTGGAGTACTCTCAGTTCATAGAGTGCGGGCTAGATTATAAACGACTTAAAATCTCCGAGTCCTCGAAGTGCGGACTGGAGTACTCTCAGTCCCCAGAGTGCGGACTAGAGTAGAAAAGACTCAAAATTCCGAGTCCCCGAAGTGTGGACTGGAGTACTCTGAGTACCCAGAGTGCGGACCAGAGTATAAACGACCAAAATCTCCAAGTCTCTGGAGTGCGGACTGGAGTACTCTGAGTCCCCAGAGTGCGGACGGGAGTATAAACGACTCAAAATCTCCAAGTCCCCAGAGTGTGGACTGGAGTACTCTGAGTCCCGAGAGTGCAGACCAGAGTATAAATGGCTCAAAATCTCCAAGTTCCGGAGTGCGGACTGGAGTACTCTATGTCCCAGAGTGCGGACTAGGGTATAAACGACTTAAATCTCCAAGTCCCCTGAGTGCGGAATGGAGTACTCTCAGTCCCCAGAGTGCAGACTAGAGTATAAACGACTTAAATCTCCAAGTCCCTTGAGTGCGGACTGGAGTACTCTCAGTCCCTAGAGTGCGGACTAGAGTATAAACGACTTAAATATCCAAGTCCCCTGAGTGCGGACTGGAGTACTCTCAGTTCCTAGAATGCGTAAAAAAGTATAAACCACTTAAATGTCCAAGTCCCCTGAGCGCGGACTGGAGTACTCTCAGTCTCCAGAGTGCGGACTAGAGTATATGCGACTTAAATGTGCAAGTTCCCTGAAGCGGACTAGGGTACTCTCAGTCCTCTGAGCATGGACTGGAGTATAAATGGCTTAAAAACCTCTACGTCCCCTGAGTGCAGACTAAAGTACTCTAAGTCCTCGGAATGCGGACTAGAGCATAAATGAATTGACGAAAATCTCTGCATCTTGAACTGTGGACTAAAGTATAAACAGTTCGAAAAATCTCTAAGTCCCCAGAGCATGGGCCGAAAGATGAACACAAATTGGGCACGAGTCGAATGAGGGGAATATAACACTAAGTAACCAGAATGCAGAGTGGTGTATAAAAATCGACAAATAGATTAGTGGATTCTGACCATTCTCTATTCCGAAAACGTGGGCCGAAAATCGACAGGAGGATTATTAACTCGCTAAGGATGGAGCTCGACAATCCAACTAGTGGCCTGGCTAAGTCGATGCTGGGAGCAGGGGTACAAATCACTAAAAGATGAATACGACAGCTTACTATAGCTCTAGCTTGGAGTTCTTTATAACTTAAGGCAACGACTACATGGAGGCCTCAATACAGAACTAATCGAAACGGCATCCAAAGCTACACGCAACCGACTATATCATACCTCATAGCGAGGGTCAATAATGATCCGCACTAAGCACATACGAATGTGACTGGGATGTTCCTTGAAAAACTATAACCTCCAGAGTGTGGAAAGGAGAGTAAACCATGAAGATTTTGTCAAAAATTATCCAGCACCCTCCTTCTATCCATTAGGAGGAGTATGAAACTGGATGGGCATGACCCGACTGCATTTGCAGCCAACTTTACTTCGAGATCTGATTACAGAACATGAACCAAAGTGGACGTGGATGACCGTCCAATGTTCGAATTACGCCCTAAAACTGATGAGGCATCGAAGTATTCCTCTTGGAATGAAAAACCACAATAAAATCCAAGATAGGAGAGACCTCGTCTCCTATCGACTGACCCGGTCCCCGATCCAACGGGAAAGAGAGTAATGTTAAAGTGGGCATTGCTGGCCTTCCTACTTGTTGGTATATGTGCCCCAGACCTGGGGGCATGAGCTAGAAGCAACATGAATGTGAACCGACTATTCATCGATCAACTCTATGTTTTTGAAGTTTAGGTGGGAATATAAACATAGCTAGGACGAGACTCAACCATCCATGTAGAACATTTATCAACCCGAGACTGGTAGAAGATGCGTGGTCATCCAAAGACTGACTGCGATAGCTCAATATTGAAACTTATATATAATGTTTACAACTACTCAAGGCTACGACCGAAAGAATTCCTAGGGATAGAATCATTAAATCGATACCTAAGCTAGTGGGCAACTAACTGTCACTCCAACCCGAGGCATGCAGATCATGAATGTTGCTCGAATATGGAATATGGAACCCCTACAAAACATCAACGCATGATGACAGACGATATAGTGTTTAGGAGTCGAGACGCAGACAAGGTGGACAGCCCCGTCCACGTCCAAAACACTGGCAACTGACAAGTAGTGCCCGAGCCCTGGCTCAGGCAGCATTCTCGGATCTATAGAGACATACATCCAAGAGATGATGAAGGGGGACCTAGGGAAACGAATGCAGCATCAGTTGAGCTGACGATTAACATACCAGTCAGCCGGGTTGACCCATCATTGGCTGAGGATCTTACTGATTTCCTCCGAGCGAACCTAGATGTTTTCTCTTGGACATATTATGATATGTGCGGGATTTCTCCCGCTATTGCGAGTCATATGTTGAACGTAGACCTGAAATACGTCCCTGTAAAACAAAAAAGGAGGGGCATGGACCCGAAGAGGTCCGTTGGTCTTAGAAAGGAGGTGGACAAACTCAAAGCCAACGGGTTCGTCCGCGATGCCCTCTACCCTGAATGCGTTTCTAACCCTGTGCTTGTGAGGAAAGAAAACGGGAAGTGGAGAACTTGTGTTGACTACTCAGATCTGAATAAAGCATGCCCAAAGGATAGTTTCCCTTCACCTAGAATCGACCAGCTCGTCGACTCTACGGCCGGACATGAATTATTGTCTTTTATGGATGCGTACTCAGGATACAATCAGATCCCGATGCACATTCCAGACCAAGAACACACCAGTTTTGTCACAGATGTGGGGCTATATTACTATGTAGTAATGCCTTTTGGATTGAAAAATGCGGGAGCGACTTATCAGCGTCTGGTGAATCAAATATTTAAAGACCAGATTGGTAGAACGATGGAAGTCTATGTGGATGGCATGCTTGTGAAGTCACGGCAGTCAAACAACCACATCCGAGACCAAGCGGAGATGTTTGATATACTCAGGCATTGTGGAATGAAAAGCAACCCTTTGAAGTGTTCAGTTGGCGTAGCGTCGGGAGAGTTTTTGGGTTTCATAGCGAATGCACGGGGAATCAAAGCTAACCCAGAAAAGATTCAAGCTATTCGAGACATACAAGTGCCTAGAACTATAAAGCAGGTACAAAGCTTAAATGGAAAGGTGGCTGCACTGATTCGTGTCAAATCCAGAGCTATAGACAAGTGTATTCCTTTCTTCGATGTGATAAAGAAAGGAAAGAGGAATTTTGAGTGGACATCTGACTGTGAGGAAGCATTCCGAGCTCTAATAAGGCATTTGGAAAGTCCCCCGGTGCTATCGAAACCAATAGACCACGAAATGTTGTTTGGGTACTTGGCGGTATCCAAGCATGCTATCAGTATGCCTTTGGTTTGCGAAGAGGACCGAGTCCGAAAGCTAGTTTACTATGTTAGTAAACGTCTGACGAGGGCAGAAAGAAATCATCCCAAGATCGAGAAATTAGCCTATTGCTTGGTGATTGCATCACGCAAGCTTTGCCCATATTTTCAGGCACACTCAATCAGTGTTTACACCGATCAACCCTTGCGACAGGTACTCCAACGACCGAAAACTTCTAGAAGGATGTTAAAATGGAATATTGAGTTGATTCAGCTCGATATTACCTACCTGCCACGAAGGGCCATATAGGGGCAAACACTAGCAGACTTCATTGCTAAATTCACTGTGTCAAACAACTCAAACAGCCACAATGTTATATCTCCCATTTGATGGAAGATGTACACCGATGGGGCATCTGACGACCGTTGTTCGAGGTTGGCATACTTCTTGTGAATCCTGAAAACCGATCAGTTTGTTATGCTTTGAAGCTTGAATTCCCAGCAACAAATAACAAAGCCAAGTACGAAGCATTGACTGCTTGCTTGAGACTTATCAAAGAACAGGGAGTAAATTCGGTGGAAATCCTTTGTGACTCGCAAGTGGTGGTGTACCAAGTGCAGGGAGACTATCAAGCAAAGTAACAGAGACTTGACCTGTATCTTGCACGGGTTCAGGAGCTGCTAGCAAATCTGAAATATTACGATATCTCGCATGTCCCGCGTGAGCAAAATAGAGCAGCCGATTCGTTGGCAAAATTTACAAGCACTGGCGATGCGCAACAGATGGGATTGTTTCCCGTTGAAACCTTACATGTTCCGAGCATAAATATGATGAAGGTAGATTTCATGTTAGAAACAGAAATCGAGAAGGAATCATGAATGACCCTATTCAAGCAGTACTTGTTACATGGCGTCATGCCCGAAAATAGGAGCAAAAGATGACAAGTCATTTGTAAGGCTTCGCGTTATGTAATGCAAGATGGGGTAATGTATCGGAGGGGATTCTTGACCCGTTTACTGCAATGCATTGCCCATGATGAGATGGAACGAGTCCTGAAGGAGGTCCATGAAGGAGAGTGCGATGACCATACTAGGGGGAGACGTTAGTAAAGAAAATCCTCTGGTATGGATACTATTGGCCGACTTCGGGATGCCGCAGACTATGTGAGGAGATGTGACAAATGCCAGAAATATACAAAAGTTCCGAGAGCTCCGTCAACGGTACTCACACAAATGATTAGTCCCTAGCCGTTTGCAATGTAGGGGATCGACATAGTCGATTCCTTACCCATATCCAAAGGTTGTGCGAAATACGCGATAATTACGGTCGATTACTTTACTAAGTGGGCGGAAGCAGAGCCTTTGGCCATTATCACCACCAAAAAGGTCATTAATTTCGTTGTACGAAATATTATATGTCGTTTTGCCCTTCCACAGACTATCATTATAGACAATGGAACTCAATTCGAAAGCAAGGAGTTCAAAGAATTTTGCCAAAAATACGGCATTGAGAAAAAGTTTGCAGTAATTGCTCATCCGAAATCCAATGGACTAGTGAAAGCCCTGAACAAAATAATCAAATCCATATTGAAAAAGCATTTGGAAAAGGCTAAAGGCAAGTGGGTGGATGAACTTGCAACAGCATTATAGGGTTATAGAACTACCCATAAGTCCATGACTGACCGTACTCCATTCGCCCTTGCTTACTGCTCTGAGGTCGTCATCCATGTAAAACTTGAACTCCCCTCTCATAAAGTGGCTGATTACAACCCTTATTTCACAAAAAAATACAAATAAGGAATCGCAATTGAATTGCAATTAAACTAGATGGAATTGGCGGTGACTTATGAGCATATAAAACGCATCCGACAACTGGCAAGAACATATACCCAAACATGCATGTGTACATCCAAAGAAAGTTTGACTTCTTGAAATCAACAGGAATTGAATTCTCACTTATGGTTATTGAGAAAAGACCAGATCAAATAGCCGAAGCTTATTGGCCACGTAGAACCAGACACGGATGGCAACTTATGAACTATAACCCTGGATTTATAATATTAGGAATCGACCAAGCATCATGACGACCAAACAAGGATACGACACCTTGGGAGGATAAAATTGGGGAATAATGACTATTTAGGAAACATGATGGATTTCTTCCTGTAAACAAGGAATACTCGCTGATTCAAAGCGTGTCGTGTTGCTTCACACGACACACTTTGGGGGGCAAGTGTTACCCAGCATCTTGGCCCGGCTACAAAATGACAATTGAAGATATTATCGTTAGCACTGGACCAGATTCCAACCAAGAAGAGCCTGAAAATATACAGGTTTGATGCAGTCGACATGTTTTGGCATTTAGGTACAGTTTGACAAGAATGGACCAACCAGCTTGAGATCGCCCTATATGGGCCAAGTGACCTCACCCTTTAGCCCGTGAAGAAAGTCCAGCCTATCTTCATCTATAAATAGAGGGGCAGGGGCGTTGTGAAAAGGGACCTTTCCCGGAAACACTAGGGAGACTCTGCCATTTTTTATACTCTCCTCTTTTTAATTCAAACTGGTGTTCAAGGGATTGATTTATGGATTGTATTTGTATTCAAGTAATTGAGAAAGCAATAAAGATTAAACTCAAAGTGGACGTATGCATTCTCGTTTTTGTTGTTCTTTTTGTATTGAATTACACTATTCTTCTGTTCTAATTTACTCTCTTCATTAATCTCTCTACGTAACTCTACTTAAGGGTGTTAGTGACCAATTTTGGTGATAACAGTAATTAATTAAAAAGGGTTTGTTAATTAATTAGTAATTAAGGTTAATTACTAAATAATGGAAGGTTAATTATTTAATAATTAAAGGATAATTAATGATTAGAGGTTAATTAGTTAAGGATTAAAGGTTGATTAATCAAGTGATTAAAGTTTAATTACTTAATGTAAGTAATTAAAAGATAGTTTTTAATTAAAGGTTAATTAATTAAAGATTAATTAATAATTAAGGGTTAATTACTTAATAATTAAAGGTTAATTAATTAATTATAGGATGATTAATTTATGTAACTAATTAAGGGTTAATTAATTAATGAAATTAACTTAAGGTTAATTAATTTAAGTGATTAATTGAGGATTATTTAATTAATTAGGGATAATTAATTAAGATGGATGATTAGGGATTGATTAATTAATTTCATTAATTAATTAGAATAATAGCCAATGGTATGTAATTATGTAACGACCCATCTTTTTGGATGGTTCAAATCAACAACAAACCACACATGTTAGAATCAAACCATTCAAAAGGAAGGATTGTTAATGGGGTAAATAAGAAAAAAAGAAGAAGGAAAGAAAAAAACAAAATACAGAATCTCGCAGCGGAACGATAAAATATAATAATCAAATAAACAGCTCATGAAGCTGTTTTACAAATAACATTTGATTACATATTTACAAATTCAAATCAGAGTTATACATATATCATAAATAAATAAATAATACAGCGGAAAACAAAATGTAGTTGAATAATAAATAAATAATATACTGAATCTTCGTCTTTGTCCACCAAGTCTGCAATGTTGAAAAACTCAGGCTGACCTAAGCATAATGAAAAACAATATACTCGAGTCAGAACTAAAAATTCCTATGTAAGTCAAATCAGTCTAAAATAAAAATATGAGTGCAATGGCATCAGAGATGTTACGGGATTTTTCATCTCCTATCAAGTATACAACCTGAGTGCCATAACTTACGAGATTTCAAATAATTCGAAATACTAATTATAACCACTTTATTTAAAACAAATCCGAAGTTTAAATAAAAACTTAAACTTTTAAATAATTCAGTTCCAATAAATAATCCAAATTCAATAAATGTATGGGTATATCATTCCAACCCATAATTTAAATGTCGTAATTATCCAATTCTAAAATGATTCAAAGGACCATTTAAATGATGTCAATAATATACAAGGTGATAACAGTGACATATTAAAATAAATACCAACAATACAACCAATATATCAATCAATAAGCATCCATTTCAACAACATCCAAATCAACCAACATATTTCAACATATAATAGTTATCAATATCGGGGTTTAACTATGAAATAAATTCTAATATAAATTTAAATGTCAAATCAGATTCAATATCAATTAAAATGTAAACTTAAATTAACAAACCGCAATAAAATATTTATATATCATATCATATATTTTATTTAACTTGCAATGGTATTTTTAGTATTGCATGAGTGGGTTTAATACCTTACCATTGATTTAAAGCCAATTGAAAATCCAATAAAAGCACAAAATTTCAATGGTCTTCAAATGTAACCATACTAGTTTCATGTTGTCTGAAATTTGGATACGAACCCAAAGGAAGAAACTGTGCATTAATTGGGGTTCATACGCGAAAGATATTCAAGTTATAAGAATATATTGGAAATGAAGTAGAAAACCAAGTACGCATATTTTAATAATAAAATAAAACACGTTAGTTACTTACACTAAGAATTTTGAAGCCTGCTAATGTCACTAAATTTTGGAGAATCGACAAAAAAAGGACACGAGGGCTCACGCATGGAGGAAGGAGGATTAAGGAAATGGATTTGTAAACAAATGGAAAAGATTGGCTTCATGAAAATAAGTTGCTCACATTTGTTTGTTTCTTTTTAGAAGAGAAAGAAAACTTTAGGCAAAAGAAATAATGGAAGCACGTTTTGGAAATGGAAACATAGTGGAAGAGATTTATGAAATAGGAAACGAATAAGGGAAAAGCACGTTTGAAAATTGGAATATGAAAGGGAAAGATATAATAAGATGTAAATTTGCAAAATAAAAAGAGCCTAACATGCAGGTAATTAACAAAAGATAAAAGACACACGTTGGAATTTGATAAGACATGTTTAAATGGTAAGCAAATCTTTTGGTACAGAATTTCAAAACATGTGCAACCTCAATTAATTTCATCAACACACATTAAACATTTCAAGGCAAGGCTCACGCGCAAATAAATAAAACTTGCTGGAAGACCAAAAGAGGCATGTATTTAATGAAAGTAGTAATAAAATAAAATAAATGAAAGCGACGATTTAATTTTGAGAATGTAGTCTGTACATAGAAATCACAAATCTAATATACTAAAAAAACAATTCATATTAACATATTTTATTAACCTAATACGCTCAATTTTACACACATATATGTATTTTTATCTAGTAAACAGTAAATAAAATTAAACACTACAATTAACATAATAAGGACCACCACCCCACACATGAAAAAATGAACCGAGACTCCAAAGTCAAATTTGAAATGGAATAAATCTCCTATGTTAATATGCTTAACTATTTCAAATTAAAAATTTAACCAAACCTTCAAGTTGTTTTCTTGCCATTTTATTATTGTTACTTTTTTTATAAATTAAATTAAAATCAAGTTTGAATATTTAAATAAATCAAATATTCTAACTAGAAACATACAACAAAATTCAACTTTTTGTCTTAATGAAATTAAATTAACATTCGTAGATGAAATATTCACTTTATTTGATAAGAATATTCTTTTTATGAAACCATCCTTTTCTTTTCTTTTTATTGAAACATATTTCTTTTTATTACCCATTAATTTACAATTAACACCTCCCCTTTTAAAACCAACTCATACTTAAAGATTATCCCATTAAAGAGTCACAGAAATAATACTTCATACAACCACATCATTTCTTTATCAATTAATTTCATATTATCATTATATTTGTAACAAATTTAAGTGTTCACAATTTGAACGTAATATTTCTCAATTAAATTCTCATTATATTTTTAACACAAAACATATGTTGCACATATCATTAATTAATTACCATTTACTTCTATCTCTTATTAATGGAAAGATATAATTACTATTAATTACAATGATTAAATCTCAAAACATACCCTAATACAGGGAGAATGATTAATCCAATTGTTTCCTTTGAAATCCAATTTTCTAAGTTAATCCCAATATCTGTATACTAATTTAATTCCGACATTTAATTACAACTGTAATAAAAAAGTTCATTATATATTTAAATTCTAAACAAATCCTTTTATTTTGATTTACATTCTTATTATCAAATCAACTATTCCCTTATGGAATTGATTAACATAAGTTTTACTCTCACCACTCAACAGTTAACGTTTCTTCTTATATCAATTGTAATATTTCAATTACATTAATTCTCCATTAACTACCAAATAAATTTCTAACGGATTTAATAATAAGAAAATAAATAAAACATTGGTTATACGTTAATAATCCATATCTATTAACTTATTGTTTACAAATAAAGGTTAATAAATTTATGTATAAAATAATTTATTTCATACTTCATATTAAAACTAATTGCAATTAATAACATAAGATTACATCAATTTATACATCATTTATTCTATTCCTAATTAACCTTTATTATTTAAATTTATTGAAATTACGTTAACAAATAATAGTAGTTAATTACATTCAATCAATATTAACAAATTATATGTTTTATCTCATTAAAATTAGTTTTTTAAGACTTATCTTAAAGTCGAAATTTCTAATATAATAAGATTCAATTTTATAAATCTTAAATTTTAATTTCTGACAATATTAAAGCCTAAAACCTTATTAAATTTAATATTTTAATTATCAAAATATGGGTTGTTACAGTCTCCCCCACTCAAAACTTTTCATCCTCGAAAAGGAACAAGAAGGAATCAAGGAATTTGAAATATTTTATTCAAAATGATCAATTTATAAACAATTAAACTTACATATTTAAATTTAATATAAATTTGAAAATAACTCAACTTCCACGAAAAATTTCGGCAGCATCTCCTTTGTGTGGTTAGGTCTAGAAAAATAATAATATCAATAATAAACGTATACATATCATATCTCAAAACTAAATATCCCAAACCATGGGATAATAATAAAATATCGCTATAAAACCGCAATCCAAAAAACATACCTATTTGTTGGGAAAACAACTTTATTGATGAAACCAAAAGCAGTAACTATTGCTTTCATAAACCTGTATTTCACTTATATTATCCAAAATAGTGAGAATCATGTAACGACCCGTAAAATTTAACTTTTTTAATAATGTGATTAATTGAATTTTCGTGAAATTTAAAAATAAATTTTTGAAATAAAAATTTAATATTTGGAATACGTCTTATTAAACATAGCAACTGGTAAATTTTCATCTGAAAATATGAAAGTTTGTTTTAGCGTGTAATTTTATTTCAATTTAATCAGTAGGAATTGATGAAAATAAAACGTTTTCGAAACCTAAATATGTTTCAATAGAAAAATTGTAAATCATCTTCTGAGCAAGAGGTCATTTTTTGTTTTTCTAAATTCGGACTTCTTTAGTTCCGTTGATCTTATTTTTCTGCATTTTTGTTGCATTTTCCGCTAGTAGAAAATTCAAACTTATATAAATAAATCATACCACTAATATCTGTATACCGTTTTGAACGTCTTGTATATAGCATTATACCTGAGTTTGTTAATTGTACCCATGTTTTCGGCTGTCTGGTTCACAATTACCTTCTGTTATATATTGTTTCGAAATATATATATGTTTATTTTAAATGGTAATTTTCGCACTTATAAATAGTGGAAGCACCGCCGAAACTTTTACAGTATTATATGAATACTAAACTATAACATTTTATTTTGTATTATATTTTATTTTACTGTGCACATATGTATTTGTTAAACTCACAGATATTAGCTAATATATGTCTTTGTGTTTTGTATAATAGTATCATATGTTATGTATTCGCATGTCAGTAATACAGTTGTCAAACTATGATATTTTAGGTAAGTATATATTATCTATGTAAATATAGAAACATTACAATTAAGGGAGTTTATCTTTTTATGTTTTGATTTAAGATATCATAGGAAAATTATGTCATTTTAAAATATGTATTTAAATTTTTATATTTTCTTTAAGGAAATTATTAATAATAATAGTACATATTTCGTTCAGCTCATAATAAGCTAATTTGATTTATTCTTATCGATTTCATCTATCAGCTTTGCCTGTCGTGCCCATTTTCTTCATCGAATCATGCCCATCTAGCATTGCTTTGGAATTCATAGCTCGTTTTTTTTCAAATCTATCTAGCCTCGAAAGGTGAGTAATCACTCACGATTTATGTTCTTTTGTTTATTAATTGATTTCAATTGAAACGACAATTGAAATTTGTGGCTGTTGGTTATTTACACTGTTATATATATGTTATTACCTATACCAGTTCACTTGTGACACCTGACACCATTATCTATTATTTATAAGATGATAATCCAGTTTGGTTAATAAATGATTGATTGGTTGATGTTGATATTGGACGTTAAATTTTTAATGTAAGAAGTGATAAATAATTTACAATTGAAATTGATGTAGGAGTTAACAATTTGAAATTGATATATGTGTTGAATTTGATTAGATAAAATTTGTATAATATGACCCCTTTAAATGTTTAATTACTTGACATGTAGAAATATGGTTAATTACACCTTGAATCATTTAAATTTATGTTGTATAAATTGATATAGTATGAAATCGAATAATAAATGTCAAGTGTAGAACCGCATAAAATAATAGTGTAATAATCTTTAATCTACATGAAATGATTGTGTAGATTCTAAAAATAATTATATTAATTTGCACAAACAACAATGTGAATTAATACGATTGTTTCGGGATTATTTGAATTAATTATTGGATTGCTATTGATTGTTGTTATTGCTTATTTATTTACTTTGACACCATCCCAGTTATCACACTGCAAGTTCCCTTTGCTATGCTTTGATTTTTGAATTGAAAGGAAATCGGGTTGAAATGATAAATAACCAAATAAAAGTATGACTTAGGATAGAGGATTAAATAAAACCCGATTGGTCAATAGTTTGATTTAAAAAATAAAAATAAATATTTTATTTGAATAAAATAATAAGGGTTTTACATGAAGTTGGTATTTAAATTCCAGTGAAATTTAAATGTTTATATTCAAAAATTTGAAACAAATATTAACAAAGTAATTGATGAAAGAACGTTGTTTAATTTAAGAAATGATTGAATTAAGTTTTGAAATTATTTAATAATTAATTTTTGAAATTATTTAATAATTTAATAAGATTGAATTATTTAATAATTAAATAAAATTGAATTCTTTGATAAGTGAAATTGAACTTCTTTGATAAGTGAAATTGAGTTCTATAATAATTAAGTTTTGGAAATTTGTTTAAATTAAATAAGTAAATAAGTGAAATCGAATTTCTTCAACAAGAAATAAAATGTGATTTATTGAAATTAATATAAGACTTGAAATTTAATGAATTTGATTTGACGAATTTAATTGAATTAAATTTGGAAGTATGACATGATATAGGAAAACTTAAATGGATTTAATGAATTGGAAATTATATAGAAATTGTTTTGAATGATAAATTAACTTAATGAATATTGAATGAAGTCGATCAATGAATTTAAATTGATTTGAATGTTCAATTAAATTTATTTAAATGATTATGGAATTAAACTTATATACGAATTTAAATCAATATTTGAATAGTTTTAAATAAAATTTGAAATTTAATTATAGAATTTGAAACGGTAAATTTGGAAGTTATGAAACGTAATGTAACAACCCGATATTTTCAGCCATTCGCATCCACACAGGCCGGACTTGATTTGATCAAAATATCGGGTTGTAAATAAATTTGGAGCAAATGAAATACAAATCACAGAATCAAAGACACAGAAATATCTGAATAACTCGCAGCGGAAATTAAAATACCATAGTAGTTCATGAAGCTACTATAACAAACTCTCAAAGCATAATACATAATATCATTGTGGAAAAACCATATACAATAGAAATATCAAATACATAGAAGTTCATTAATACATGAGATAAACTAGAACAGTTGAAACAGAAATAGATATAAATGTAGATAAGCAGAAACTCCAGCAAAGACCAGCTCCAGAAAGAGAATCCAAAGCTGTGAATACTCAGGCTGACCCGAACGTAAAGTAAAACACAAAACACTCGAGTTAGGACATATATACTTATATAATGTAAACCAACTCAAGTGAACTGTAGTAGAAATGCACAATAACTTCATGGATGCTTGGGGTCGCCCATCCTTTAAGAATCAGTTAAACTATAAATTATATACATCCCTTGGTTAAAATTACAAAATGGTATTTTATACTTCAAAATCAAATATCATTTCAAAAATTCAATATCATTCAAAACCCCATTTCAAAATATCAAATATCGTATCTTCCAAACCACGTTCATCTATTTAAAATACCATTTCAACACACATTTCAAAATAGTTTATATTTCAAAATAAATTACTTCATTCTAAATAAAAAAAATGAAGTTATTATATTTAATAATTATATTATTAAATTTCCAAAATTTTAATCTTTTTTCTAAATTCATTTATTCACTTAAATTTATCAAAACAGTGAAAATTCACTTTTCGCAGCATTTAGAAAATGCTACGGAAAGTTACATTCAGAACAGTTCGATTTAACAAAAGACAGCATTTAAAAATGATGAAATAGGGTTACACTAGTTTTGAAGAAAACTTAGTTAAATTCAACAATTATAGCACTTGTAGAAATGCTATAATAATCTTTAATCCAAATTAGCTTTTTAGTTCATTATTATCAACTACAGCATTTACAAATGTTGTATTATCATTTACATTTGAATTAATAGCATTTCAGGAATGCAGTTAATTAATTTCAAATATTCAATATAATTTCACAAACAATTATATTTTTTATTTAAATCATTTTTAACTTATAAAATCATACAAATTCACTTTTATAATCATCATTTAATTTTCCTTAAATTCATGATTTATAAAGTTAAACTTCCATTCAAAAATCAATATTTAATAATAATTCACTTATTATATTCCAACATCCAATTTTAAATTCATTAAATTAAATTTCAACTTAACACATAAGTTTAAAATTTCAAATAAAACTTATTCATTTTTATATACTCAACTTAAAGTCACCTTTAAGCAAAATTCACAAATTCCAAATTCTAGTTATATTTAAAAATTTCAACTTAAATATTCATTCATTTCACTTTAACTTTATTCAAAAATCATTAATATATTATAAAAATCACTTTAGATTCATTTTAATTCAAATTATCATAAATTTATCATATTTAATTTAAATTCCATTTATAATTAAATGAAAATTTCCAAAACAACCTACTTTCAAATTTTCTAACTTTTCATTAATCTATTTCACTTACAAATATTCAGAAAATCAATAATATTTTATAAAAATCATTTTTAATTAAATTTAAATCAAAATATTGTAATATATACATTTCTAAAATATTTTAACACCAGGTCTGTATATAATTTTCTATGCTAGGTAAAGTGATACGAGCAATATATCATTTCAACCCGTAATTTACAAAGAAAACCCGAGCTTTATCATTTCAAACTCGCAGTCCCAAGTAAATGAAATAATTTGAAAATCGCTCAGGCCTGTCATTTCAGCCCATAACGATTTTCCCTTATTCTAAAGTCCGTTCGGGTATGTATCATTTCAACCCATAGTGATTCTAATCTAAAAGGAACTTGCATTGTGATAAACTAATATAAACAACAGAACATCATAATATAATAGTAACATATGATATAACAGGTGTTTAAGCATGTGTGAACATCATATAATCATAACATAGCAGATGTGATACGGTTATGCGTTTTACACATTCACAAGTGGTCAATTTACTAGTTATATAGGTATACATTGTTAGGTGAGAATAACTCACAGGTATAAGCTGAAGACTACAACCAAATACACAAACTGAGATCTATAAAGGCACGATAGCACGACAATGATTCGAGAGTGGGAGAGCCAAAGCTAATTGCCTTGTTGCATAACAAACAAAACAAAGTACAATACATGAATTTCACACCAAACTATTATAAACAAAGCTAGAAATATAAGCACAATACATAGCTAGACTTTTTGCACTTGCATTCAACCACTTATGCTTCAGCAATGGACTGAAAAGGCAGTGTAATGGGATGGTTTTGGATCAGGTTAAGGTCATATAGGGGTCGACCAAAGCAATATAAAGGAGATGAAGGTATGTGTGCATGCATTTACAAAAACAAGGAAACTACAAGCAACAACATGAATTTCAAGGCCTAAATGTCTTCGGCTAAGGGACTATTGGGCATGGCCTGATCTGTAAGGAAACTACAGGTGTGGCAGGGGTCCTAGGCTCAGGTTGTGGCTGGTGGTGGTGGTGAATAGTCGGCCAAAGTATGATGGTGGAGTGGTGGATCAATGGAAGGCTTGGCTATGAAGTTTAAAGTGGAGTTTTCATCAACGTTGGTGGATCATCATCCTATAGGGCTTTGGCCATGGGTGGTCAGTGAGAAGGAGGGGATGATGGCTGGAGTAGGTGGTTGTAACGACCCGGAAAATTTTAACAATTTTAATTGATTCTATAACGTATTTAATTGAATATTTGTGAAATCTTATAATAATTGAATTTTTAAATAAAATGTTTATATATTTAGAATACGTATATTTAAATATAGCAGATTGTAAATTTTCAAATAATTTTATGGAAGTTTATTTAATTGAGAAAACGTGCTGTCCAATTCAAGCTATTAATTGCTTTAATTGATTTCTGAATCAGTGCGTAACGGTTTCTTTTTACTACCGTTAAAGATTTCTATTGCTTAATACTTTTCCAACTCAGGTAGACCTTTCCATTCGTAACCATTAATAAATTTGAGATCATCGACCTTGCTTTTATTATTCCTTGTAGTTTCGTGCACTGACTTTACCTTTGCCACTACCCATAATTTTCTCTATACGTTTCTTTTGCAATTGAAGCGTATATTTATATTTATGGTGGTGCGTTTATTCTGGTCTCTCTTTATTTTTGTTTTTAACGCTTGAAAGAATCTCAAATCATCAAGCTAGTAGCATCCGTTCCTTCCCTCGCTTTCATAAGGCCTATAATATATAAACCACTTGCTTATAGATCTGAACACAACTTTGTCATCAAATTTAATGTGCCTTCCTCTCCCTATTATTTCGGTTCCAACCTTCCTAGTGAATGGCTTTAATAATTTTTGGCTAAATCAGAGCTACGGACTTTTCAAATTTCTTTCATTTTTTATTTTTTTCCAATTCCTTCATTTGCTTCAAAATTTTTGAACGTGCCTAATCATCTCAGCATGTATATATAATGTAAGCCTACCTTTCCTTGGAAAGCTATTGCTCACAAAATTTCCTGATTTCTTTCCTTTTATCCATTTTTATATCCTTGACTTTCAAAACTCATTATGTGTTGTACAAACAAACAAAAATTTATTGCCTTAAGTGTATAGCTAAATCAACTATTGACCGTTACAATTACTTTTATTTTTATATTCATTTCAATTTATTACTTAAATAACGTTTTGATGAATTAATGGACAGCTTTACGTTTCTTTTGCTTTTGAAAACTTTATATTTATAGTGTACGTTTCTTTTGCATTTCAAAAATTTGAAACATGCTGCCCCATTTAAGCCATTAATTGTTTTAATTATTTTTCTTAATCAACATATAAACGTTGTTTTTTATTATTTCAGGATTTACATCCATACTTTAATCTCTGCTGTTCCATTTATTTCATTTGAAATCTAAATTTATTTACCATTCATTTATACACCTCTTTCTCTTCCCTCTTTTACCTCTTCGTTTCCATGTTTCTAGGAATATATATATATATATATATAGTATAGCATAGATTGCATCTTCTTTTCTCTCTGTAGGCAATTTGTGACGCCCCACCTCTATACCCACGCTAGCCAAGAACACTCCGGAGTAGTGCTGTCAACTAGCACGGAGAATAAGGCTGTTGAGGAGCGACCATCCATGTAATTGCTTATCACACGGTGGCTATAAATAATCTTCGGAAACAAACATAGAAATAATCATATCACAAATCAGTCACAGATATCCATATCACAAAGGCGGAAGAAGATATGAATATATAACTAACACATGAAAGTGTACATCAGAGTAGTGGTCATTAAGATCCACGATAATACAAAAGAATAGCAACACGTGCTATACAAAAGAATACAACTATGAGTCTATATCTGAAGTGTATACAACAAAAACTGCTAATCTAAACAGTTAGCCAAAAGTCAGAGTGATGAATCCCTGGGAAGAAGTCAAGCAGAAGCACCTGTAACATCTCGGTCTGACCCGAGTATTATTTAAGAAAATAATAAACAGATAATTCTAGCTATAAATATCAGATGACATGATATAACATAAAAGATATGGCATAAACATAAACATCCATAACGACATACCACTATAAGTATGTAAATAATGATCAACAGAAGATCAATCAATAAGAGATAGTCAATATCACAAGAATCTTCTCAAAGATTCGAAGAGGGCATCATACCCTAAACTTGTACTCATAACAAGTCAATGACATAAATTCCAGAAATCAACACGAGAAATCCAGAAATCATAAAAAGGGAAAGAGGCCTATCACATGACGGTCCGAAGACCAAGGGGAGCTACCCCGCATGTGTGAATGGAATCATACAGATTGAGGTCAAGACTAACCAAAAAGCAGAAAGGTATGTGTGAACGGAATCACACAAGTGGTGTCTAGTCTAACCTTGCAATGAAAGAGACATCGCGCAATTGATAGTCTAATTCATAAAGCGATCATCAAGATCAACGAGAAGTGTCAATTACACTAAGCTAGTAAATATAGAAGTTTAGCTTCATGTCCCATAACCACTTGCTTAACTTAAATATTTACGAACAAACTGTAAATCTTCACTAATAAAAATTGTCACAAGAGGTTCAATCGAACAAGTCCAAGAATTAACCGACGAAGTGAACGCAAGCGTTTCATACCACTTGTTTTACTAAGTCGTTTAATTAGATTTCTCATCCGAGTGAGGTAAAGGCTTGCATATACTAATAGATTGGAAAACGGTTTAAGAAAAGAGCTTTGTTATTAAAAATAGAGTTGAAATTGTTTGTTAAAAGAGTTTTGATATTTACTACTAGTATTGAAACCTTTATATTATAAAGTGACAAAACACATAAGCAAGTGTAGAAACAATCAGTCACAAAGATCGCATACGGAGATGCGAATAAAATCCAAGGAAATCAGCTCAATGTTTTTCAGATAAGATCCCCTACGGAGGGGGGGTCCAGGGGGGGTGGCAACCCCCCAAGGTGGGGGTGCGGGGGCAACGCCGCCGCTTACAGTACGACTTAGTGAAGACAAAATGAGGTCTAACGACCTAAGAGGGATAGGGTCGAGCGACCTAATGGTTGCGACCTAGGGGTCTAAGGGGCACGACCTAGTGGTCCAGCGACCTAAAGGGTAAAGGTCATGCGACCTAAAATGGGTTCGCGACCTAACACTCAAACGACCTAAAGAAATTAAGGAGCCGAGCGACCTATAAGAAGCAGCGACCTAAGTAGAAACAGGGCCCAATGACCTAGGGGTTAGGTCATGCGAGTTAAGAAGGTCAGCGACCTAACAGAGACACGCGACCAAATAAAGGAACGCGACCTAAAGGCACGCGACCTAGCGACTTAAGAGGCGAGCGACCTAAGTGTTACGACCTAAGAGTCGAACGACTTAGCGTGGAAGCGGCCTAAAAGCCAAACGACCTAACGACCTAAGGTCATACGACCTAGCGACCTAAAGCCATACGACCTAACGACCTAAGGTCATACGACCTAGCGACCTAAAGCCATACGACCTAACGACCTAAGGTCATACGACCTAGCGACCTAAAGCCATACGACCTAGCGACCTAAGGTCCATACGACCTACGACCTAAGGTCCATACGACCTAACTCCGAAGACGTTAGAAATGGCCAGGACGATCTACGACCTAAGGTCCATACGACCTACGACCTAAGGCTCAACGACCTAATTCCGAGTCTAACGACCTAACGCTGCAGGGGGAATTTAAGGCCAGAAACTACTTACGACCTAAACCCCATACGACCTAACGTGAAACGACCTAACTCCGAAGTGAAGATTCAAGGCAGTGCGACCTAGCGCGATAACACGCGAACGACCTAAGGGTTAGGTCGCGAGCGACCTAACTCCGAACACACGAAAATGGCCAGAACGACCTAAGTGCAGAAAATTCACCAAAACGCTAAAAATTGGAAATTTACGCCAATCCAATCCAAACCAAATGCAAATGTGCATGCAAAAGTGATAGGGAATCATTCCCAACAGTCCAATATAGTTATAGACTAGATTTGTGAGATAAAAATCTCACATTTGCACTAAAGTTTATGAAGATGAAGCTTGAAAGCAAGGAGAAGCAATCCAAAGCTTGAATCCAATATCTTCTACTTGAATTTGGAGTTGAATGTTGGATTTGCAATTGAATTTATGCTTGGAGTTTTAATTTCCCATTCCCTCCACCATTAATGCCAAAGCTTGATTAGTTAGGAAATTTATGAAGAGTGAGGAGAAGAGGGTTGGAACTTGGGCTTAATAGGCTAAACTAACCCAAAGTCCAAAGCGAGAAAAGTTGGTGAAATTTCACTAACTCCAAACCTATCGATGTTTATACTTAAAAAGTTGTAAACGACATTTCGAACTCAATGGAAGTGGTCTCGAGTCCTAATCTGACCGTTTGCAAAAAGTAGCTTTTCGGACAAAAATCCGATTAACGAGTTAATATTTAAATAAAATATTTAAATACAAACTCGATAAATATGCGGGTTGTTACACAATTCGTTGCCCTCAAATTAATATTAAAAGAGGAGAGAGCTTTGTAAATATTATATAAAGTCTTATAGCACGTTCACATATCAGATGTAGACCTACCTTTATATTTAAGAAACTAGCATTTTATCTATTGCCTGAAGAATGCCCTTCGCCATGTCATGTTGCTTGAATCACGCATGCATTCTTCCTTTAAAAATCGCCTTTCTCATCTCCCCTCTATCTTTTCTTATTTCTTCCAAACCTGAGCATGAGCTCTCTCTTTTCCTTGGCCTGCCTCTTCCCCATGGCTGCATGCATTAGTTGACAAAACATTTCCTCTCTGGTTTTTAAAAGTAAGTACGCATTTTATTTGATATAAGTCTATTTTATATATTAAGAACAATATAGATTGTGCATAAGTTTTGTTTTATATGTTTACTGCAACTATGTGGATTTTGAATTCCCTAACAGTTGAACTTTAAAAATAATAATATATTTCATAATAGTATATATATGATAATTGTTATATTTATAAACGTGTATATAAATATTTAACTTCTGTTCATATATAAAGGTTAATATATATTTATACCGTATTATGTATATTATTTTAAGATTTTACGGCATATAGTTTTTGACTTTTGTTAGCATATAGTTATCGTACGGCTTTTAGATACGTATGTTTTACTAACTAGTTGATAAGTTAAATATATATATATATATACGCGTTTTATTTTACTGTTGATAGCTTACGGTATATATGGTATAAGTTTGGCAGCCTTCTATTAATATACGTATTTTTATATGTTTTATATATTTGGTTATAACAGTTTCAACTATAATAAAATAAGTTATTTTATTAGCTTTCATATGTTAGATATATAAAATATAGTATTTCAATTTTCGTTACTGTTTTGGTATATATATTATATAAAATTGGTGGGTACAAGTTTGATAGGTCAATTTATAATATATATATTTTTATGATTGTTTTAGTATTTTAGAGTCTTCCGTACTATATTTTATTTTATTTTCAACAATTTACATAAGTTATATTTAAAATGTAGGTATATATATAAAATTTTCTATGGTAGTTTTACAGTATAAGTTATATCAATATTTTATAACTTCAACAGTATATGCTTTCAAAAGTTTATTTCATGTCAGCCTTAAGGTTGTTTGCATTGACTGATATACGTTGGATTTTTTTTTTTAAGGGATGTGTATTTTGATTTCAAGTATAGTCATATGTATAGTCGTATACAAATTGGTAGAGGAAATGTTATATAGTATATATATGGTTATATTAATATAGTTGGTCTGCACACCTATGTATATATATTAACTGAGGTATGCATATTTTGTTGCATATTTTATAAACTGTGTCTGCATATGTTGGCTAGTTGTATATAAGCTCACTTATCCTATTTATCTTCCTTGATCCAATTCTGATTTGAATTCGTCTATTCCTATTATCAGCTTTGATCATTGAACCGTGTCCATCTAGCTTTGTTTTGGAATTCGGATCGGGATTTCATAACTCACTTCTTTTTCTCTGGCCTCGAAAGGTGAGAAATCACTCACGATTAACGTTCTTTTATTTACTAAATTTGATTTCAATTGAGACGACAATTGAAATATGAGGCTGTAGTTATTTAAATTGTTATATATGCTATTATCTGTAACTATTCACTTATGGGATATGACACCATATCCTATTGTTTGTATATTTATTTTGATGATATAAGCCTGTTGTTATTATTATTTACATATATCTGTTATCACTCTGCAAGTTCCCTGTTTGTATAGAAATCACTATGGGTTGAAATGATACATACCCGAATAGACTTTAGAATAGGAGAAAATCGTTATGGGTTGAAATGATAAACCCATGCGATTTTCATTTGATTGAATTGGGATTACGGGTTGAAATGCTATCCACCTATACACATTTAGTGTACGGATTGAAATGATAAATATCCGTAACACTTGACCATATGATAAGAAATATATACAGACATCGTTGGTCCATATATATAAATATTTTGAAATTTAATTCATTGTTTTGGAAAGAAATATATGGTCTTATTAAACGTTAATCCTTAAAAAAAATTTATATATAAAGGGTAATGATATATAGATTTAATAATATTTAATTTAGTCAAAATTTGATTTAATACATAAATTATGATAAATATTTATGTAAATTTTATTCCAAAAAGTATTCTGCAATTTACTAAGATTGGGAGATAAATGTGGGTTTATCTAAATAGTATTTAAATACGGATTTATTCAATTAAATCAATTTGAAATTATTGAATGGGAAATTTAAGGGTATGATTTTGTAACTGGATTTTTATTTAAGTGATTTAATGAATATTTCACGTTTAAATAAATTAAAGAAAATATTGAGTAAAATGTAACTTAAGGTTACTTAAATGATATTGTATCTAATGAGGGATTAATTTAAGACTAGATAATAATGAGGTTAAATCGAGATCTATATGGAACTATTAAATTGAACATTTAATTAAATATTAAAGCTTTGAACTATATTGGGATTTAAATGGTTTATTTTGAGATTCGGATATGTATTTGAAATCAGTATAGTTGAATTTATTATTTAGAGACTAAATTGATTAAAAAGTTAGTTTGAAACGTTGAATAGTTAAAGTTTTGAAATATATTGAATATAAAGGGTATTTTGTGATTTCAAATCCGAATTTGAGATCAATAAAATTGAAGTGGTTATTTTAGAAATTGAGTTGAATTTAAATTAATAAATTGAGATTGAAATAGATTTAAATGGGATGGTCGGGTTGATGTTAAACGATTTGTTAAGTTGAGGGAATTGAAATTACTTTACTGTACAAATTATTTAATATATAAAAATACTATTTGGGAAGTACAGAGATATTTGAAGTGAAAATGATATTTGGTTTTGAAGTATAAATTAAGTTGAAAAGACTACAGTGTTATAGTGTATATTTCTATCTTTTAGATAGTTCCATGGACCCTTAGAGGATGGTTATCCCAAACATCCTATAAGTTAATTATATTTCAGTTGATATTTCACTTGAGTTAGATTTATAGATATAAGAATGTTAATCCTAACTCGAGTGTTTTGTGTTTTGCTTTACGCTCGGGTCAGACTGAGAGATACAGCATTTGAGACTCAGCTTCGAAGTTGGAGCTTTGCTTGAAGATCCAGCTATCTATCCCTTCAGTCATCCAGTTAAATGGTTTACTCTGTGTAAGTGATCTATGATTGATTTATTTACTGTATATTTTAAGTTTTGCCAAATTTTATTAACAATTCGGTATTTTAAATTATTCAAGTCGGACATGTACGGTTTTATTGTCGATTTGAATGGTCCAAAATAGCGGGCTGTTACAGTTGGTATCAGAGCTTTGGCTCTAGGCAAAACTTAGCATATATGGTAAATTTATTTACAGAATCACTTTCGCTCAAGTTGAATCTCTTCCTTTTGACTCGATTTCCTTTGAATTTTGGAATGTCCCTCGGTTCCAAAATTCATTCTGTCTCTCCCTATTTATATTCGTTTGATTCTAGAGTATCCCACAACTGCACTGAATGTTTTGTAAAGGGGGTGAAAACTCCTTTACAATTGGCGTTGATTGATCGAAGATTTTTGTATCCTCGGTTTGCGATGCTGCTATATCTTGGTATGCCGAATTCTATCTCTGGCAATCGAATGTCGATTTTCTTTAGAATTCTGCATCGATTATATTCCTGAAGTCACGGTTGACCCGGTTAAGGTCGCCCGAGATTTATAGAAGTATATCCATCTTCTATTTTGTAATTTGATTTTCTCAACTTTGTTTGAGCCTATCTTCGAATCAGGATTCTATTGATTAGAGTTCCTCTAAATTAAATCTTTATCTTTGTTTTGGAATCCATTCTTGAATCATGCTTTGAAAATCGGGTTTGTTGTATTTTAAAATTGTTTTATACGAAATTATTATTTTGATAACTATGATTTTATTCTATATATAAAAGTGAAAATGTTTTCGATAAAGATTATATACCTATATATAAAACGAATAGGAAATGTTATTCTATATATAAAAGTTTTGAAAGGATTGGAAATTTTCAAAATTTATAAGAATGTGATTTATATAAAAAGGATTTATGACTGAAGGGTTAAATTTGAAATTTGAGAATTGAATTCCGATATTTTGAAATCGGTTTTAAGATTTTGGGAAAATATATAAAAATAATACGATTTAAAAGTATTTTTCCGAATAAGAAATGTTTCAAATGGGTTCAAATGAATTCCAATAATTTTAAAGAAATTTCAAAGAAGTTTTCAAGAAAATAGAAGTCCAGAACTCACTTATGTCGCTGGAGAATAATTTCGGTGATGAGTGCACGCATCATCGACATTGATTTTCGAGTTTCAGAGTGGGGGAGAGGCCACTTTAATAGCTTTGCTATGCGAGTGATTTTTTAAAACCGATTTTGATTTCAAATTCCGAAGTATAATTTGATATTTTCGGAAGATATATGTATATATTTGAAACAATTTAAAGTGAGACCGGTGTTCAGTCCTCGAGTTTTCGATTTGACAAGTAATAACTCTATTTATAAAAAAAAATTGATTTCCAACTCTTAGATTTGAAATTTGATTTCATCGACAATTTTGAAGGTTCGAGCACTTCCAAATCAAGGTTTAAAAGTTTTAAACTAAGAAATTTCGAAAATTATAAATTTTTTGATAAAGCATATAAGTTTAGTTTTGAAGAGTATGACTTAAGTAAGTTTGAAACCTTTTGTTAAGTAAGTGAATATGACTATTTTTAATTATACTAATATGGAATTTAGTTTTGAAATGTTTTGGAAAAAAAATTAATTTCAAATAATGGTTTTCAGAAAGGTAAATTGGATATTTCTAATAGAAATAGATAGTTTAAAAGTTTTAAAGGGATAATTATAAATTTGGAAACCATTTGAGTATAATTGATTTTGAGAAAAATTTTAGTTTTGAAATTAAATTGAAATTAAAAACCAGTCCTCTTATGGAGATTTTGGAAATGAATTTGTTTGACTTGAATTATGTTAATTTAGAAACTGGGATAATTTTCTAAACCTATTATTTTGGGAACTTTGAAATTTAGATACTTAATTTGGAAGAAAATTTGGTGAAATCATATATGATTTTGAAACTGAATTGATATTGAAATGATTTGAAATTGAGAACCATAGATTACTAAGCACTTGATTTGGGAGTGGTCGAACTTATATAAAATGGATTTGTATAAGTATGAAGTTGATTTGAAATCTATTGATTTAAAAGGTACTCAATTTGGATTAAGAATTGTTTTATAATCGAAGTCTATATAAGTATGATTTGATATATTATTGATTTGGAAAGTATTCGATTTGAAAAAGGAATCCTATATAATGGACTTTATATAAGTATGATATTTGAAAGTGATTTGAAAAGGTACTATATGATATATATTTTCGAAGTAAACATATGGAAAGTGCCTTCTGCTTGATATCCGCTTTGTGGCCACATCGTGGATTCATTCTATCGATATTATTCTTTCTGATTTTTGGTTTTCCAGATGTAATACTCGAGTGTTCCCACCGTGGCGTAACCCATGGTTTTTTTTCTCTCGTGAATGCAATTGCCTGGCTGAGTCTTGTCTAGGGGTACGGATTGTTTCCTGGGGGATCCAGGCATAACCATTATGTATCCTGCAATCTATGTAGGTCGCGAATAGTAGCGAAACTGCCTGGCTGAGTCTTGCCTAGGGGTACGGATTGTTTCCTGGGGGATCCAGGCGTAACCATTGTGTATCCTGCACTCTACTAGTCATCATGGCGTAACTCGCAGGGCTGAGAAAGCTTACGGATATGGATTGTTTCCTGGGGGACGCAGGCGTAACCATTGTGTATCTGCGAACCATGATCGGACAAAGGTTTTGGTTTGGTTGTTTTGTTTGGATTGTACTTTCCATATCTGTTTTTAAGGGTTTTTAAGTATTTTCACTGGTTGTTGAAACAGGTCTAGTAAGTACTTAAAGAACTCTAGCTTTGCGCCTGATCAACGCAAGGCCAGAGTCTGCAAGAATGAGGATAAACTTGTTAAAACATTGAGTTATAAAAGTATTTTCGAAAGAAAAATTGGTTTCGATATAAAAGTATTTTATTTATAAAGGTATTTTATTATAAAAGTATTTTCAACAAAGAAATTTTGTATTAATATTTGAAATTTAAACTCTTATGGTTTGAAATAAATTATTCGTGCCCGATTCTATTCTTTTGAATCTACCTCATCTGCTCAACTTATTTTTCACGTATATCCGTTTTCGGAATCTACCTTCCTTTCCTTTTTGAATAAATCTTTTAAATATTGCTTATTTGTATAGTACATTGTTTAATAGAATATTTTAGTGTTATAAATATTTTTGAAGTTATAAATTAAATAAAACATCTTTAAAGAAAATGATTATTAATTTATTGATAATATTTGAAAGGTATCTTGAGAAAAATTAAAAATTTCATAAATTTTGGATTTAATATTTTCAATAGCCTTTGTAAATAGAAAGAATAATGTAAATAATTGTTTGCAAAGGAGTTTGAGAAGTATTAAATATTAAAGAAAATTTAATTTCAAATGAAATTTTCAAATAAATATTTTAAATAAAATTTATATAGTTTTAAAATTTATTGTTTATCTTGGCTTTCAATCTATTTGTTTTTCTGGTTGTTTTATTCTCCTACCTCCTTCCTTTTCGGGGACGAAAAGTTTTGAGTGAGGGAGAGTGTAACGACCCGGAAAATTTTAACAATTTTAATTGATTCTATAACGTATTTAATTGAATATTTGTGAAATCTTATAATAATTGAATTTTTAAATAAAATGTTTATGTATTTAGAATACGTATATTTAAATATAGCAGATTGTAAATTTTCAAATAATTTTATGGAAGTTTATTTAATTGAGAAAACGTGCTGTCCAATTCAAGCTATTAATTGCTTTAATTGATTTCTGAATCAGTGCGTAACGGTTTCTTTTTACTACCGTTAAAAATTTCTATTGCTTAATACTTTTCCAATTCAGGTAGACGTTTCCATTCGTAACCATTAATAAATTTCAGATCATCGACCTTGCTTTTATTATTCCTTGTAGTTTCGTGCACTGACTTTACCTTTCCCACTACCCATAATTTTCTCTATACGTTTCTTTTGCAATTGAAGCGTATATTTATATTTATGGTGGTGCGTTTATTCTGGTCTCTCTTTATTTTTGTTTTTAACGCTTGAAAGAATCTCAAATCATCAAGCTAGTAACATCCGTTCCTTCCCTCGCTTTCATAAGGCTTATAATATATAAACCACTTACTTATAGATCTGAACACAACTTTGTCATCAAATTTAATGTGCCTTCCTCTCCCTATTATTTCGGTTCCAACCTTCCTAGTGAATGGCTTTAATAATTTTTGGCTAAATCATAGCTACGGACTTTTCAAATTTCTTTCATTTTTTATTTTTTCCAATTCCTTCATTTGCTTCAAAATTTTTGAACGTGCCTAATCATCTCAGCATGTATATATAATGTAAGCCTACCTTTCCTTGGAAAGCTATTGCTTACAAAATTTCCTGATTTCTTTCCTTTTATCCATTTTTATATCCTTGACTTTCAAAACTCATTATGTGTTGTACAAACAAACAAAAATTTATTGCCTTAAGTGTATAGCTAAATCAACTATTGACCGTTACAATTACTTTTATTTTTATATTCATTTCAATTTATTACTTAAATAACGTTTTGATGAATTAATGGACAGCTTTACATTTCTTTTGCTTTTGAAAACTTTATATTTATAGTGTACGTTTCTTTTGCATTTCAAAAATTTGAAACATGCTGCCCCATTTAAGCTATTAATTGTTTTAATTATTTTTCTTAATCAACATATAAACGTTGCTTTTTATTATTTCAGGATTTACATCCATACTTTAATCTCTGCTTTTCCATTTATTTCATTCGAAATCTAAATTTATTTACCATTCATTTATACGCCTCTTTCTCTTCCCTCTTTTACCTCTTCGTTTCCATGTTTCTAGGAATATATATATATATATATAGTATAGCATAGATTGCATCTTCTTTTCTCTCTGTAGGCAATTCGTTTCCCTCAAATTAATATTAAAAGAGGAGAGAGCTTTGTAAATATTATATAAAGTCTTATAGCACGTTCACATATCAGATGCAGACCTACCTTTATATTTAAGAAACTAGAATTTTCTCTATTGCCTGAAGAATGCCCTTCGCCATGTCATGTTGCTTGAATCACGCATGCATTCTTCCTTTAAAAATCGCCTGTTCTCATCTCCCCTCCATCTTTTCTTATTTCTTCCAAACCTGAGCATGAGCTCTCTCTTTTCCTTGGCCTGCCTCTTCCCCATGGCTGCATGCATTAGTTGTCAAAACATTTCCTCTCTGGTTTTTAAAAGTAAGTACGCATTTTATTTGATATAAGTATATTTTATATGTTAAGAACAGTATAGATTGTGCATAAGTTTTGTTTTATAAGTTTACTGCAACTATGTGGATTTTGAATTCCCTAACAGTTGAACTTTAAAAATAATAATATATTTCATAATAGTATATATATGATAATTGTTATATTTATAAACGTGTATATAAATATTTAACTTCTGTTCATATATAAAGGTTAGTATATATTTATACCGTATTATGTATATTATTTTAAGATTTTACGGCATATAGTTTTTTACTTTTGTTAGCATATAGTTATCGTACGGCTTTTAGATACGTATGTTTTACTAACTAGTTGATAAGTCAAATATATATATATATATATATATATATATATATATATATATATACGCGTTTTATTTTACTATTGATAGCTTACGGTATATATGGTATAAGTTTGGCAGCCTTCTATTAATATACGTATTTTTATATGTTTTATATATTTGGTTATAACAGTTTCAACTATAATAAAATAAGTTATTTTATTAGCTTTCATATGTTAGATATATAAAATATAGTATTTCAGTTTTCGTTACTGTTTTGGTATATATATTATATAAAATTGGTGGGTACAAGTTTGATAGGTCAATTTATAATATATATATTTTTATGATTGTTTTAGTATTTTAGAGTCTATCGTACTATATTTTATTTTATTTTCAACAATTTACATAAGTTATATTTAAAATGTAGGTATATATATAAAATTTTCTATGGTAGTTTTACAGTATAAGTTATATCAATATTTTATAATTTCAACAGTATATGCTTTCAAAAGTTTATTTCATGTCAGCCTTAAGGTTGTTTGCATTGACCAATATACGTTGGATTTTTTTTCTTTAAGGGATGTGTATTTTGATTTCAAGTATAGTCATATGTATAGTCGTATACAAATTGGTAGAGGAAATGTTATATAGTATATATATGATTATATTAATATAGTCGATCTGCACACCTATGTATATATATTAACCGAGGTATGCATATTTTGTTGCATATTTTATAAACTGTGTCTGCATATGTTGGCTAGTTGTATATAAGCTCACTTATCCTATTTATCTTCCTTGATCCAATTCTGATTTGAATTCGTCTATTCCTATTGTCAGCTTTGATCATTGAACCGTGTCCATCTAGCTTTGTTTTGGAATTCGGATCTGGATTTCATAACTCACTTCTTTTTCTCTGGCCTTGAAAGGTGAGAAATCACTCACGATTAACGTTCTTTTATTTACTAAATTTGATTTCAATTGAGACGATAATTGAAATATGAGGCTGTAGTTATTTAAATTGTTATATATGCTATTATCTGTAACTATTCACTTATGGGATATGACACCATATCCTATTGTTTGTATATTTATTTTGATGATATAAGCCTGTTGTTATTATTATTTACATATATCTGTTATCACTCTACAAGTTCCCTGTTTGTATAGAAATCACTATGGGTTGAAATGATACATACCCGAACAGACTTTAGAATAGGAGAAAATCGTTATGGGTTGAAATGATAAACCCAAGCGATTTTCATTTAATTGAATTGGGATTACGGGTTGAAATGCTATCCACCCGTATACATTTAGTGTACGGATTGAAATGATAAATATCCGTAACACTTGACCATATGATAAGAAATATATACATACATCGTTGGTCCATATATATAAATATTTTGAAATTTAATTCATTTTTTGGAAAGAAATATATGGTCCTATTAAATGTTAATCCTTAAAAAAAATTTATATATAAAGGGTAATGATATATAGATTTAATAATATTTAATTTAGTCAAAATTTGATTTAATACATAAATTATGATAAATATTTATGTAAATTTTATTCCAAAAAGTATTCTGCAATTTACTAAGATTGGGAGATAAATGTGGGTTTATCTAAATGGTATTTAAATAAGGATTTATTCAATTAGATCAATTTGAAATTATTGAATGGGAAATTTAAGGGTATGATTTTGTAACTGGATTTTTATCTAAGTGATTTAATGAATATTTCATGTTTAAATAAATTAAAGAAAATATTGAGTAAAATGTAATTTAAGGTTACTTAAATGATATTGTATCTAATGAGGGATTAATTTAAGACTAGATAATAATGAGGTTAAATCGAGATCTATATGGAACTATTAAATTGAACATTTAATTAAATATTAAAGCTTTGAACTATATTGGGATTTAAATGGTTTATTTTGAGATTCGGATATGTATTTGAAATCAGTATAGTTGAATTTATTATTTAGAAACTAAATTGATTAAAAAGTTAGTTTGAAACGTTGAATACTTAAAGTTTTGAAATATATTGAATATAAAGAGTATTTTGTGATTTCAAATCCGAATTTGAGATCGATAAAATTGAAGTGGTTATTTTAGAAATTGAGTTGAATTTAAATTAATAAATTGAGATTGAAATAGATTTAAATGGGATGGTTGGATTGATGTTAAACGATTTGTTAAGTTGAGGGAATTGAAATTACTTTACTGTACAAATTATTTAATATATAAAAATACTATTTGGGAGGTATAGAGATATTTGAAGTGAAAATGATATTTGGTTTTGAAGTATAAATTAAGTTGAAAAGACTACAGTGTTATAGTGTATATTTCTATCTTTTAGATAGTTCCATGGACCCTTAGAGGATGGTTATCCCAAACATCCTCTAAGTTAATTATATTTCAATTGATATTTCACTTGAGTTAGATTTATAGATATAAGAATGTTAATCCTGACTCGAGTGTTTTGTGTTTTGCTTTACGCTCGGGTCAGACTGAGAGATACAGCATTTGAGACTCACCTTCGAAGTTGGAGCTTTGCTTGAAGATCCAGCTATCCATCCCTTCAGTCATCCAGTTGATTGGTTCAGAGAAGCCGTCGGTTGCATTGGAGACTTCATGGCATTTGAACAATTCGGTCGTATTTTATTTCTAACTCTGAGGTATATAGTAGCTTCATGAACTACTATTCTTTATCTATTCCGCTGCATTGTATTACTCTGTGTAAGTGATCTATGATTGATTTATTTACTGTATATTTTATGTTTTGCCAAATTTTATTAACAATTCGGTATTTTGAATTATTCAAGTCGGACATGTACGGTTTGATTGTCGATTTGAATGGTCCAAAATAGGGGGCTGTTACAGTGGTGGTGGAGGAGGCCATGGTGTTGGAGTAGGGAAGGCCGAACACATAGAGTTGATGCAAGTGCAAAATCAATACCAAAACAAGTAGAAAAGTGTAGAAAAAGAATGAGATTTTACCAAAAAATTTCTTCTGTTGATAGCCAAATGTTTTTAGGTTTTGAGAGACTTATTTTTTCGTGGAAAATGAAGGTGATGGGCTGAAGAAAGGATATGGTCGGCCAAATTGAATGCAAGTGTTGATTTGCAAATGAAAAGATAAAAAGGAGGTGAAAAGTCAAAGGCATGTGAAAGGTTATAAAGCTCTTCATATTTCTAATTTTCTTTATTCATTTTTAAACACATGAAAAATGTAAGTAAATAAAATAAAAATAAAACAAAATAATGTATGAATAAAAATAAATAAATAAATTTTAGATAAATATAAATTAATTAAGCAAATAGCTTAAAAATAGAAACTATGTTTTAAAAATTGAAAATAAAATACAGTAAGATTTGGAAAATTATAACATCACTTTAAAATGTTTTAAAAATAAAATATATACCTAACATGTCATATTGCACATATTAGTACATGATATGACAAAAAAATATAAATTTATATAAATTAAAATAGATAATTTTATTAAATAAATCAATTTACACCCAATATTATAATAAGCATAACTTTCACAATACAAATCGGATTTCAATGAAACGAAAAGTAGTATTCTTAAAATTTAATCTATTTTCATAATAAAAGATAAAATTCAAAAATTCAAATTTTAAAATTTTAAATTTAAAAGTCAAAGTTTGACCTGATTGACCAAAATCCATTTTTTTTGGAAATATCCTATTTATTCAGGTTTGAAATTATAATTCACACAAAAATCAAAATATACTCTTAAAATTATAAAATTTATTAATTTTGATAAATATAATAACTTTTTTAAATCAGGAGCTTCAATTTAAATAATTAAAATACACAATTAAAATAATCACAAAATACTGGGTTGTTACACTCTCCCCCACTCAAATCTTTTCGTCCTCGAAAAGAACGAACAAGGAAAATAAGGAAAAACAGGATAGACATCAAATAGTACCTGGAAAAACAATTTCATATTCGAAGCACGAATGCTCTCCTCTATCTTCCAGGTACAATCTTGATCATCAGTACCCCATCGTACCTCAGATTAACAGATTTCCTTCTTAGCTACTTCGTACCCCTACTGACAATACGAAGTGGCTTACTCTCGACTGTCAGATTAAGCTAAATATCCAACTATCAACAGCAGTTGGCCGAACAAAAGAGATAGGCCAAGAAGATACCGGAGAATATGTGAGATGTGGAATACATTATGCACTATAGAATGCTTCTTAGGCAAATCCAAACGATAAGCCAAAGAACCAGTTCTTTCCCCAATGTGGAAAGGACCCTCGAAAAGGAAGAAAGTAGAAATAGTTAGAAGGGAAAGTAGGTTGAAAGACAAGGATGGACTTTATTTTACAACCACATACATTTCAATTTAAAAATTGTATATTTGTAACATTTTAAACATTTAATAATATACATTTTATAATATGATGAATGGTCATTTGATTCAAACTTGATAGTTCAAAGTAAACAATATTTAAAACTTTTTAAATTATTTATAAAAGTAAAATAAATGATCAAAATATCCTTTATATAATACTTTACAAAAATACTTTTATAACTCGATGTCTTAAAAGTTTACTTTCGTTCCTGTAGACTCTGGCCATGCGTTGATCCGGCACAAAGCTACAATTCTCCAGGTACTTAATAGAGTTGTTTCAACACCAAGTGAGAATGCTGGATACCTTTTAAAAACAAAAGATATGGATAGCAAAATCCAAACAAATCAACCAAACCAAACATGTCGATCATGGATCGTGGATACACAATGGTTACGCCTGGATCCCCCTGGAAACATCCGTACCCGTAGGCCGACTACTGCAGCCCTGCGATTACGCCATGAAGACTGGTAGTACCGCAGATACACAATGGTTATGCCTGCATCCCTCAGGAAACATACGTACCCTTAGGCTCTCGCAGCCCCTGCAGATTACCCAATAGATCACAGATACACAATGGTTACGCCTGGATCCCCCAGGAAACATCTGTACCCCCTGTGAATTACGCTATGCAGTCGCGATCATAAGACCATGGGGATCTTCATGGAATTCGATGGGCATTCGAGTATCATATCTGGAAAACCCAAATCAAAGAGAATAATACCAATAGAATGAATCCACAGTGTGGTCACAAAGCGGATATCACGCAGAAGGCACTTTCCATATCTTTACTTCGAAAATATGTATCATATAGTACCTTTCAAAATCACTTTCAAATATCATACTTATATAAAGTCCATTACATATAAGATTCCATTTCAAATCGAATACTTTCCAAATCAATAGTATATCAAATCACACTTATATAGACTTCGATTATATAAGGTTTCAATTTACAAGTTGAGTACCTTTACAAATCAATAGTTTTCAATTCACTTCATACTTACACAAATCAATTTTATATAAGTTCGATAACTCCCAAATCAAAGTATTTAAATAAACAAGGTTCTCAATTTCAAATCATTTCAATATCAATTCAGTTTCAAAATCATATATGATTTCACCAAATCATTTCTTCCTAATTACATATATTTAGTTTCAAAGTTTCTTAAAATAGTAGATTTAGAAAATAATCCAAATTTCCAAATCAACAAAATTTATGTCAAACAAATTCATTTCCAAACCATTTCAATCATCCAAATATCAAAATGGTTACAAAGTTTAAAACCATCTCTTTTAAAACCTTCAAACTATTTATTTCTGTATGAAAAATCCAATTTACCATTGGAAAGATTTTTATTATATATATATATATACACACTTTATTCAAAACATTTCACATCTATATTTCATACCAGTATAATTCAACATAGTCCTATTTATTTAACTCAACAAACAGTTTCAAACTTATATAAATCATATTACTTTATACATTAATCATACCAAACTAAAATTATATTCTTTATCAAATAACCTATACCTTTCAAAATTGCTTAGCTTTGAAAATTTAACCTTGATTTGGAAGTGCTCGAACACTAAAATAGTAGAAGAAATCATATTTTCAATTCAAGAGTTGGAAATCACCAACAAATCAGTAAACCAATTTCAAAAGATAGGGTTACACCAAATAAATCTGAATCCTGAGGACTGAACACCGACTTACTTTATATCATTTCAAATATATATAAACATATATCTTTCGAACATCAAACCACACTTCGAAATCTGAAATCAAAATTTGTTTCACAAAATCACTCGTATAGCAAAGCTACTAGAGCAGTCTCTCCCCCACTCAGAAACTCAAAAATCAATTTCGATGATGCATGCATTCATCATCGAAATTATTTTCCAGCGACATAAGTGGGTTCTGGACTTTTATTTTCTTGAAACTTCTTTGAAATCTCTTAGAAATCATTGGAATTCATTCGAATACATTTTAAACATGTCTTATTCAGAAAATATCTTTAAATCAGATTATTATTATATATTTTCCAAAATCTTAAAATTGATTTCAAAACACCGGAGTCCAATTCCTCGAAATTCAAATTCAAAACCCTCCAATTATAAATCATTTTATATAACTCAAATTCTTATAAATTTTCAAAATTCAAATCCTTTCATTGTTTGAAATTACCATTTTCAAAAGACATAAAAATCCTTATTGAAAACATTTCACTTTTATATATAAAATATGGTCATCCTTATCAAAATAATAATTTCGATGTATGCACAAATTCAAAATACAATCAAACATAAATTTCGAAGGGATGATTCAAGGATAGATTTCAAACAACAGAGATCCAAATTTAGAGGACTCAAATCAAATAGAATTCTGGATCGAAGATAAGCTTGAATGAAGATAAGATAATTTAATTACCCAATAGAAGATGGACAAGCCTTTATAAATCGCGGGCGACCTTAACCGGTCAACCGTGACTTAAGGAATATAATCAATGCGGAAATCTAAGGAAAAGCGACACTCGATCGCTGGAGATAGAATCCAGATAGAGCAGGAGATAGATAGCATCGTAAACCGAGGATATAGAAATCTCCGGTGAATCAATACCAATTGTAAAAGAGATTCACCTCTTTACAAATCATTCAAAGATTTGCGGAATCATCGATCTTTATAGAGGTCATTCCAAAGTGGAGTTATAAAATACTCTAAAATCAAAGGAATACAAATAGGGGAGACAAGACTGGATTTCAGAACAAATGGAAGCGCTCCAAAGTTCAAGGAATCCCGATCGATAAGAATCCTAACCAAGAGATTTCTAATAACGTGGATATAGAAGGGATGAAGTTTAGAAAATCTTGGTTTCAAAATAAGAAAATTTTTATGACAAAATAATCTTTGAAAATCCTTAAAAAATCATTTGGAAATTATTTTGTACTTCGAAAATACGCTCTCTCACAAGGAAATGATTCTGAGATTGATTTCTCTCATTCCACGATATTTCTACCCTATCTCTAATGAGTTTTTGCTCTGTAGGCTAAGGTTTGCCTAAACCCAAAGCTCTAATACCAACTGTAACCAGCCGCGCCAGTGGGGTAACGCCCACCGTAGCATACATTGGTACCTGTATTCTGCCTTTACGGCTAGCGTCTCGACTACACCACCAACCTCCATGGGGACATGTACGAGTAAGAGTCAACCGTTCACTACCAAACCAGGAAGCGAGAACCCCCTATCATGCTGCACCCTCCAAGTGCAATGGCCGACACACATGTCGGACTTGAATTGCTCAAAATACCGCATTGTAAATAAATTTGGAGCAAATGAAATACAAATCACATAATCACAGACACCGAAATATCAGAATAACTCGCAGCGGAAATTAAAATACCATAGTAGTTCATAAAGCTACTATAACAAACTCTCAAAACATAATACATAATATCATTCTGGAAAAACCATATACAATAGAAATCTCAAATACATAGAAGTTCACTAATACATGAGATAAACTAGAACAGCTGAAACAGAAATGGTTATAAATGTAGATAAGCAGAAACTCCAGCAAAGACCAGCTCCATAAAGAGAATTCAAAGCTGTGAATACTTAGGCTGACCCGAGCTAAAGTAAAACACAAAACACTCGAGTCGGGACATATATACTTATATAATGTAAACCAACTCAAGTGAACTATAGTAGAAATGCACAATAACTTAAAGGATGCTTGGGATCGCCCATCCTTTAAGAATCAGTTAAACTATAAATTATATACATACCGTGGTTAAATTACAAAATGTTATTTTATACATCGAAATAAAATATCATTTCAAAAGTTCAATATCATTCAAAACCCCATTTCAAAATATCAAATATCGTATCTTCCAAACCACATTCATTTATTTAAAATACCATTTCAACACACATTTCAAAATAGTTTATATTTCAAAACAGATTACTTTATTCTAAATCAAAAAATGAAGTTATTATATGTAATAATTAAATTATTAAATTTCCAAAATTTTAATCTTTTTCTAAATTCATTTATTCACTTAAATTTATCAAAACAGTGAAAAATCACTTTTTGCGGCATTTAGAAAATGCTACGGAAAGTTACATTCCAAACAGTTCGTTTTAACAAAAGACAGCATTTAAAAATGTTGAAATAAGGTTTTATTAGTTTTAAAGAAAACTTAGTTAAATTCAACAATTATAGCACTTACAGAAATGTTATAATAACCTTTAATCCAAATTAGCTTTTTAGTTCATTATTATCAACTATAGCATTTACAAATGTTGTATTATCATTTACATTTGAATTAATAGCATTTCAGGAATGAAGTTAATTAACTTCAGATATTCAATATAATTTCACAAATAGTTATATTTTTATTTAAATCATTTTTAACTTATAAAATCATATAAATTCACTTTTATAATCATCATTTAATTTTCCTTAAATTCATGATTTTATAAAGTTAAATTTGCATTCAAAAATCAATATTTAATAATAATTCACTTATTAAATTCCAACATTCAATCTTAAATTCATTAAATTAAATTTCAACTTAGCACTTAAGTTTAAAATTTCAAATATAATTTAATTTCATTTATATTTACTCAACTTAAATTTCACCTTTAAGCCAAATTCACAAATTCCCAATTCTAGTTATATTTAAAAATTTCAACTTAAATATTCATTCATTTCACATTTTAACTTTATTCAAAAATCATTAATATATTATAAAAATCACTTTAAATTCATTTTAGTTCAAATTATCATAAATTTATCATATATTCATATTTAATTTAAATTCCATTTATAATTAAATGAAAATTTCCAAAACAACTTACTTTCAAAATTTCTAACTTTTCATTAATCTATTTCACTTATAAATATTCATAAAATCAATAATATTTTATAAAAATCATTTTTAACTAAATTTAAATCAAAATATTATAATATTTACATTTCTAAAATATTTTAAATTTTTTATAAAAACATATTTTAACTACGGGTCTGTATATAATTTTCTACGCTATGTAAAGTGATACGGGTAATATATCATTTCAACCCGTAATTTACAAAGAAAACCCGGGTTTTATCATTTCAAACCCGTAGTCTCGAGTAAATGAAAGAATTTGAAAATCGCTCAGGCCTATCATTTCATCCCATAATGATTTTTCCTTATTCTAAAGTCCGTTCGGGTATGTATCATTTCAACCCATAGTGATTCTAATCTAAAAGGAACTTGCATTGTGATAAACTAATATAAACAACAGAACAACATAATATAAAAGTAACATATGATATAACAGGTGTTTAAGCATATGTGGACATCATATAATCATAACATAGTATATGTGATACGGTTATGCGTTTTACACATTCACAAGTGGTCAATTTACTAGTTATATAGGTATACATTGTTAGGTGAGAATAACTCACAGGTATAAGCTGAAGACTACAACCAAATACACAAACTGAGATCTACAAAGGCACGATAGCACGACAATGATTCGAGAGTGGGAGAGCCAAAGCTAATTGCCTTGTTGCATAACAAACAAAACAAAATACAATACATGAATTTCAAACCAAACTATTATAAACAAAGCTAGAAATATAAGCACAATACATAGCTAAACTTTTTGCACTTGCATTCAACCACTTATGCTTCAGCTATGGACTGGAAAGGCACCATAATGGGATGGTTTTGGATCAGGTTTGGATCAAGTTAAGGTCATATAGGGGTCGGCCAAAGCAATATAAAGGAGATGAAGGTATGTGTGCATGCATTTACAAAAACAAGGCAACTACAATCAACAACATGGATTTCAAGGCCTCAATATCTTTGGCCAAGGAACTATTGGGCATGGCCTGATATGGAAGGATTAACTATAGGTGTGGTAGGGGTCCTAGGCTTAGGTTGTGGCTGGTGGTGGTGGTGAATGGTCGGCCAAAGTATGATGGTGGAGTGGTGAATCAATGGAAGTCTCGGCTATGAAGTTTAAAGTGGAGTTTTCATCAATTTTTGGTGGATCATCATCCTATAGTGTTTTGGCCATGAATGGTCAGTGAGAAGAAGTGGATGATGGCTAGAGTAGATAGTGGTGGAGGCGGCTATGGTGCCGGAGTAGGGAATGCCAAACACATAGAGTTGATGCAAGTGCAAAATCAATACAAAAAAGTAGAAAAGTGTAGAAAAAGGATGAGATTTTACCAAAAAAATTCTTCAGTTGGTAGCCGAATGTTTTTAGGGTTTGAGAGACTTATTTTTTCATGAAAAATGAAGGTGATGGGCTGAAGAAAGGATATGGTCAGCCAAATTGAATGCAAGTGTTGATTTGCAAATGAAAAGGTAAAAAGGAGGTGAAAAGTCAAAGTTATGTGAAAGGTTATAAAGCTCTTCATATTTCTAATTTTCTTTATTCATTTTTAAATACATGAAAAATGTAAGTAAATAAAATAAAAATAAAACAAAATAATGTATGAATAAAAATAAATAAATAAATTTTAGATAAATATAAATTAATTAAGAAAATAGCTTAAAAATAGAAACTAGATTTTAAAAATTGAAAATAAAATATAGTAAGCTTTGGAAAATTATAACATCACTTTAAAATGTTTTAAAAATAAAAAATATAACTAAAATGTCATATTACACATATTAGAACATCATATGACAAAAAAATATATATTTATATAAATTAAAATAGATAATTTTATTAAATAAATCAATTTACACCCAATATTGTAGAAAACATAACTTTCACGGTACAAATCGGATTTCAACGAAATGAAAAGTAGTATTCTTAAAATTTAATCTATTATCATAATAATATATAAAATTCAAAAATTTAAAAATTTAAATTTTAAGTTTAAAAGTCAAAGTTTGACCAGATTGACCAAAATCCACTTTTTTTTGGAAATATCCTATTTATTCCGGTTTGAAATTATAATTCACATAAAAATCAAAATATACTCTTAAAATAATAAAATTTATTCATTTTAATAAATATAATAAAGTTTTTGAATCAGGAGTTTCAATTTAAATAATTAAAATAAACAATTAAAATAATCACAAAATACTGGGTTGTTACACGTAAATTATGGAAATTGTTTTAGAAAGACAAATGAAATGTTGGTTTACAAATTCTAATTGAAATTGAATTTGTTTTGGTTTTGAAATATATTAAATGGCCAATCGGTGTAATAATTACGAAAGTTATTAAAAAGACCGGAATCAGTTAGGGACATACCCACTGTCTAAACCGAAAACCACTTTAATAACTATACGCGGAGTGTGATCCAGAATGAAGTGGTTGAATGATGTACATTGATGATTGAAGAAAGAGAACGATAATGGATAGCCTTGACAGTTGTGTCAAATTGGAAATGACTAAAACAAGAGCCGTGCCGGGCCAAATGGGGTTAGCTACCTCGAGTGAACACACTTCTTCGTAAACTACTCATTACTTGTTATTTATTGGTGCGCACCCTTGAATTGGGAGTGTTGTTTCGTGGTGTTGCGATCGTTGCGGCGATGTGTTCTCACCAGTCCGGATCAGGCAAACGGTAGTTTAACTACCTTGGGTATTGCCTCATGTGCCTTGTCATACCAATATCTCTGTACGCGACTACTATGATTTTGTTTTATGCTATACCTATGGAGTACTCCCTGATATCCCACTAGTTTACGGTGGAGTTTACAGTGCTGTATAGACTATGACACTTATATAAAATGTGTTAAGGGGGATAATGCTAACGCCTTAACACTATTTTGATACTTTACATTACTGATAGGGATTATCTACTTAGCGTACACTACTACTGTAACAAACCAGGGTTTTAGAACAATTAATTATCGTTGTTTGCTAATTTCAATTTGAGTTTTGAATCGATTGAAATTCTTTTAAATATTGGTTAAAAGTTTGGTGGGCTTTAAATTTTATATCGGCCCATGCTTTCTTGGTACCGTGTCAAACCCAATACCCGACCCCCCTTTTCTTTTATTTTTTCATAACCCTAAAACAAAAAACGTAAACAAACGAAAAAAAATGGGGGCTGCTCGTTTTCGTTCATTTATCTTCGAAAAAATTAGGGTTTTGGGAAATTTTCGAACTCGCCACTTATATTGAGGATGGTGCTTCGATTTCTTCTCCAATCGATTCGTTCGTGGTTGTCGACTTCAAGTTTTTGGTTGCTTGGATCTGCGCGTCGAAACTAAGGTGAGTGATATTTTTCACTCGCATCTAATTCAAGCATTTGATGATTTCTTACTTCTATAATTTTGTGATTTTGTTGTTGGATTTCATAGCTACCACGAATTGATTTTCAACTGTTCGACTTCGGCCTGACTTTCTTTATGTGATATTTCTTGTGCATTGGCTTCGGCCATTATGTTGTTGACTATGGTTTATAAATCTGAAACCTAATTTTGGGAAAATATTTTAGATGAAATTTACTTTGGTTTTGCCATTGCGTTTCAGGGTTGACTTCGGCCTATATTTGGGTTTGAAACAGTTGATCTATGATTGGTTGGAATTTGTCTATGTATTTATTTCGGCCACAGTATTGCATTCTTCCACTTGATTTTCAGCTTTGAATATTTCAACCTGGATGTTGATTTTCTAGCACCTGAATTTGTGATCTTTGATGTACTTGGAACTTTTAGTTGAATAACTGAAAACACGTATGTATTTTCTATTCACTTATGCACCCTTCTGTGATGCATTGATGTGCTGCCGCCTGTGTGTTCTGTGCACTTGCTATTGGGTTTGGTGCAGTTGTGTGTGTGTTGTTGCTTCACCATTGTGTGTGGATGTACTTGTTATTATACACTTTTGTTGCACCAAATTTTACCGCGTCACTTGTAGTTGCAGTAGTGATGCAGTTATATACTTGTACCCCTTGCTGCTGTAGTATTTTTTTGTGACTTCGGACCTGTGACTTTGTGTATTTTATACCCTGACATGCCATCTCTGGTCATCACCTCGGGTTGGCATCGATCTGTAGTCGTTCACATGTGCACCCTTTGTTGAAGATCTAAATATGGAAAGGTGTCGATCTTGTTTTTGGTCTACTATTATGTGCAGTTTTGAGTTGCTTATATGACTTGAACTGTTGGCCTTTGATTGTAACTTCTGATTCATTGTTTTCTGAATTATCCTGTGATCTTGTGGCACTGCTGCAAGTCATGCTGAACCTCGGTTGTCTTTGTTGCAGCTACTGTACATCTATATGTGCTAGTGGCTGTGCACATCACATGTTGATTTGAAATTGTGTTCATGTATCTTGTACTAGTGTCGCGGTGAGATATTTATACCCATAACTATTCTTGCCTTTTTATCATCAAGTATGCACTCCTGCATTGTCCACTGCTCTTATACACTGAGCATTGCTTTAGATTTAAAGTGCCTGACCACTTTGATTTCCTTTGAGGTCTAGTTCCTTCCTGTTGTTGTACCTGACTCATTACTGTTTTATGTAAGGTTGCATTCGACTGCAGTTTCGTTTGTATGCAGTCTTAACCTTGTTGGTTCGCTTTGCATTGATGCAATTGGATTAGTTGTTCTAATGACAATTGTGTTGAACCCGACTTTTCTTGGGTTTGACCTTGTGTTCGTTTGTAAATTTTCATTGTGTACATACGTGCACATTGTCCATGTCTGTCTACTTTGACCACTGAGGTTGTGGCATTGATATTTGCTTCTTCATATGATTTTGGTTCGTTGATCTTTTGGGTACATCATCACCGGAGTGGCGAGGCAGTGCACGCAGGCATGAAATGCAGCCACACGGTATTGATCTTTTGCGTATTCCATATGCTGTAGTGGCGAGGCAGTGCACGCGTGCGTGTGCTGCAGCCCTACCCATTTACTTATTTTAATTTATATTTCAATTGTTTGAACTGTTTCGGTTATTCAATTCAATATGATTTGAATTGTATTTTGATTAGTTTAATTTGATGATTTTGTTGTTAATTGCCGATTAAGCAATTTTGATGTTTTCCAAATTATCTTCAATGATATTCTTTTCACTTATCTTTGTTGAAAATTTGAATCTGCTGATTTATTGTTTAACACAGTTACGTGTTATATTTATCGTTATCCGATTTCTTTGTTTAAGGATCGGATAGACGGGGTTTATTGTGACTGTCGTCTATTTGTTACTTAATTATTATTGCTTCTGTGCACTAATAACTGAGTTTGAATTAGACTGACCCGTGTATTATTTTCTTTTGAATTTAATACTCGGGTCAGACCGAGTATTTACATGTTGTTGATATCTTACGTTGGGTTGCGGCTAGAGCTATGAAGTCTTTTCATACTTTTTGGAGTAGTCGTTGTCTTAGTATAGGATGTTGTATATTCATGTATATTATTTACGATAATGTACTTGTATATGTAACTTCCAAAGTCGACAGTTGTAGTTGTATCATATGTACTGTATCACATGTATTGTAACTGACATCAGTTATTATATATATACGAGACTTTTGTTTTATCTGTGTTCCGCATTTATATTATCTGTGTTATTATTATATCTATTGTCCTAAACTATTATGAACCATCGTAGTTCGTTTTATACTGGAATTGGGTATGTCGATGGGAGTAAATAACTAAGAGATGAAAACTAAAAATATATACCACTCCTATCGAAATAACCAATACTAGTGTAAGGCCTAACTACGGATGGCCGCTCCTATCCAGCCTTATTCTTCGTAATAACAGATAGTATTTTCTTTAATACTCTTTGTTATTGTGAGCATAGAGGTGGGGCGTCACAGTTGGTATCAGAGCTTGGGGTTTATGGACATGATATAAAACATAACTTAGATTGAACATGTGTTACAACTAATTGTCGATATTTTAGTTGTGCTTTGAGTCAAAACTAATGTTTTGAAATTTTGATGAAATTTTTAAATATCCTTATTTAAAATATAAAAGTAAATTGTGTTTTGATGATTTAATTCGTTTGTGCTTTGTTTATCAGAGTGCGCAGCGAAAACGGTGTGACTGCTTCGCTGAGTGCAGACGATAATTATTTTGATTTAAAAATCAAAATATGAAATTGAAATAAATTTCATTTGTTGTTTGCATAGCTGTGTTTATTTTGTTTTCTTTAAAAAAAAAACTTCGAACCCGATTTGAGGATTCGAGGCGATTGCAGCTATGTGAATTTGTTGAAGTTTTGGCTGGTTTTCTTTGATGCTAATCACATGTTGATTAGATTTTGATTGTTTTGAATTATCTTCATTGAAGATATATTCGAATGATTTCTTTGTTCATTTTGTAGTATACGTGCAAATTTAAGTTGCATGTTACTGCATTAATTTTATGTTGAACCGATGCTTGGTTATGAAACGTATTTTGTTGCCGTTATTATTATAATGGGAGTTTTACACCAATGCTATATTTTTGAAGCGCGCTGTTTTGTTGACATTTTTAAATGAATGAAAATTCACTGGTATTTTATTTTGATGCGAATTATTTTGATGAGATTTTGACGTTTAAAATTTACTGTCACTTTGACTTCAGTAACCGTCAAATTTTAAAGTGGATTTTCAAGCGGTTATCCCGTAATGCTGATTTTGAGATCCGTTTCTACGGTGTTTTGAGAAGTACAATTTTATTATTGAAATTGTCACTAATGTTGCTGTTTTTATCACGGATTTCAAATCATTTTAAAAAATAAAGTTGTTTTTCAAAAAAATTATAGTTTATGCTTTCAAAAGAATGAGGGAGCGATTTAAACGATTCAGCAAAATCGAGGACTATGAACCCTTTCTTTTACTGATTCTCTTAATTCCGGACTTGTTCGTTTGAGAATGTAAATTATTACTTTTATGAAATAAATGAAATTATTTTCAGAATTTTTACAGTTTGCGTTTTCAGAAGAATGAGAAAGTGACTAAAACGTTTCAGAAAAATCGAGGATTATGACCCCTTTCTTTTACTGATTCGCTTAATTCCGGACTTGTCCGTTTGAGAATGTGAAATGTTATTTTTGGATTACACAATTTGCACTTTCAAGGAAACGATGAAGAGATTTAAACGATGTAGCAAAAGTGCGGAGTATGGAATCACACTTTTTCTATTTCGGTTAATTCCGGACTCGTTAATTGAAACATTTGCTGTTTGATGATTTTGATGGTTTTACACGTTCAAGGAAACGATGAAGAAAATCAAACGATTTAGTAAAACACGTGGTATGGGACATGTGCGTTTGCTATTTCGGTTAATTCCGGACTCGTTAATTGAATATATGATGATTTTCGTGTGCTTTCGAGCCACTATGTTGGACCTTCGGGTCATATGTTGGACCTTCGGGTCAATACCAGTATCGGACCTTCGGGTCATATGTTGGACCTTCGGGTCATATGTTGGGCGCCAAAATTATGTTGGGTACTTGGTAGGCTTCGGCCATATGTTGTTGCACGTGCGGCGTAGCTAAAAATCGCCATTTGTTGGGATCGACCCACCTTTTATGTTGATTTTCTAGATCATCTTAATTGATTTCTAGATATTTGTTGTTTCCAATTATCTGCAGGTAATTGGATATTTGTTGATATGAGTTCTAATTATCGTTTTTGATAATTAGATATTTGTTGATTTGATTATCGCTTGTGATAATTAAATATTTGTTGATATGAGTTCTAATTATCGTTTTTGATAATTAGATATTTGTTGATTTGATTATCGCTTGTGATAATTAAATATTTGTTGATATGAGTTCTAATTATCGTTTTTGATAATTAGATATTTGTTGATTTGATTATCGCTTGTGATAATTAAATATTTGTTGATATGAGTTCTAATTATCGTTTTTGATAATTAGATATTTGTTGATTTGATTATCGCTTGTGATAATTAAATATTTGTTGATATGATTTGATTATCGTTTTTGATAATCGAATATTTGTTGATTTGATTATCGTTTTTGATAATCGAATATTTGTTGATTTGAGATTTGATTATCGTTTTTGATAATCGAATATTTGTTGATTTGATTATCGTTTTTGATAATCGAATATTTGTTGATTTGATTATCGTTTTTGATAATCGAATATTAGTTGATTTGATTATCGTTTTTGATAATCGAATATTTGTTGATATGAGTTCTGATTATCGTTTTTGATAATCGAATATTTGTTGATTTGATTATTATTTTTGATAATCGAATATTTGTTGATTTGATTATCGTTTTTGATAATCGAATATTTGTTGATTTGATTATCGTTATTGATAATCGAATATTTGTTGATATGAGTTCTAATTATCATTTTTGATAATCGAATATTTGTTGATTTGATTATTGTTTTTGATAATCGAATATTTGTTGATTGATTTGAGATTTGATTATCGTTTTTGATAATCGAATATTAGTTGATTTGAGATTTGATTATCGTTTTTGATAATCGAATATTAGTTGATTTGAGATTTGATTATCGTTTTTTATAATCGAATATTAGTTGATTTGAGATTTGATTATCGTTTTTGATAATTGAATATTGCTGATAGTTGCATTTATTCAGTTCGTTGTTTTCTGATTATCTACTTGATAGTTAGATTTTGTTAAGAATTTGTGAATTTCTTTTATGAAATAAAAAGATTTCTTTGACGTTTGAATTCTCTGCCTTTATTTTCTAGCTTAACGAGTTTATGCTAGAAAATTTATTGTTATTGACGACTTCAGTTATGAAAATTGCGGGGACGCAATTTTTATAAGGAGGGGAGTCTGTAACAAACCAGGGTTTTAGAACAATTAATTATCGTTGTTTGCTAATTTCAATATGAGTTTTTGAATCGATTGAAATTCTTTTAAATATTGGTTAAAAATTTGGTGGGCTTTAAATTTTATATCAGCCCATGCTTTCTTGGTACCGTGTCAAACCCAATACCCGACCCCCCTTTTCTTTTATTTTTTCATAACCCTAAAAGAAAAAATGTAAAAAAACGAAAAAAAAATGGGGGCTGCTCGTTTTCGTTCATTTATCTTCGGAAAAATTAGGGTTTTGGGAAATTTTCGAAGTCGCCACTTATATTGAGGATGGTGCTTCGATTTCTTCTCCAATCGATTCGTTCGTGGTTGCCGACTTTAAGTTTTTGGTTGCTTGGATCTGCGCGTCGAAACTAAGGTGAGTGATATTTTTCACTCGCATCTAATTCATGCATTTGATGATTTCTTACTTCTGTAATTTCATGATTTTGTTGTTGGATTTCGTGGCTACCACGAATTGATTTTCAACTGTTCGACTTCGGCCTGACTTTCTTTATGTGATATTTCTTGTGCATTGGCTTCGGCCATTATGTTGTTGACTATGGTTTATAAATCTGAAACTTAATTTTGGGAAAATATTTTAGATGAGAATTTACTTTGGTTTTGCCATTGCGTTTCAGGGTTGACTTCGGCCTTTATTTGGGTTTGAAACAGTTGATCTATGATTGGTTGGAATTTGTCTATGTATTTATTTCGGCCACAGTATCGCATTCTTCCACTTGATTTTCAGCTTTGAATATTTCAACCTGGCTGTTGATTTTCTAGCACCTGAATGCTATTGATTTTCTAGCACCTGAATGCTATTGATTTTCTAGCACCTGAATTTGTGATCTTTGATGTACTTTGAACTTTTAGTTGAATAACTGAAAACAAGTATGTATTTTCTATTCACTTATGCACCCTTCTGTGATGCATTAATGTGTTGGCGCCTGTGTGTTCTGTGCACTTGCTATTGGGTTTGGTGCAGTTGTGTGTGTGTGTTGTTGCTTCACCATTGTGTGTGGATGTACTTGTTATTATACACTTTTGTTGCACCAAATTTTACCGTGTCACTTGTAGTTGCGGTAGTGATGCAGTTATATACTTGTACCACTTGCTGCTGTAGTATTTTTTTGTGACTATGGACCCGTGACTTTGTGTATTTTATACCTTGACATTCCATCTCTGGTCATCACCTCGAGTTGGCATCGATCTGTAGTCATTCACATGTGCACCCTTTGTCGAAGATCTAAATCTGGAAAGGTGTCGATCTTGTTTTTGGTCTACTATTATGTGCAGTTTTGAGTTGCTTATATGACTTGAACTGTTGACCTTTGATTGTAACTTCTGATTCATTGTTTTCTGGATTATCCTGTGGTCTTGTGGCACTGCTGCAAGTCATGCTGAACCTCGGTTGTCTTTGTTGCAGCTATTGTACATCTATATGTGCTAGTGGCTGTGCACATCACATGTTGATTTGAAATTGCGTTCATGTATCTTGTACTAGTGCCGCAGTGAGATATTTATACCCATAACTATTCTTGCCTTTTTATCATCAAGTATGCACTCCTGCATTGTCCACTGCTCTTATACACTGAGCATTGCTTTAGATTTAAAGTGCCTGACCACTTTGATTTCCTTTGAGGTCTAGTTCCTTCCTGTTGTTGTACCTGACTCATTACTGTTTTATGTAAGGTTGCATTCGACTGCAGTTTCGTTTGTATGCAGTCTTAACCTTGTTGGTTCGCTTTGCATTGATGCAATTGGATTAGTTGTTCTAATTATAATTGTGTTGAACCCGACTTTTCTTGGGTTTGACCTTGTGTTCGTTTGTAAATTTTCATTGTGTACATACGTGCACATTGTCCATGTCTGTCTACTTTGACCACTGAGGCTGTGGCATTGATATTGCTTCTTCATATGATTTTGGTTCGTTGATCTTTTGGGTACATCATCACCGGAGTGGCGAGGCAGTGCACGCAAGCATGAACTGCAGCCACACGGTATTGATCTTTTGCGTATTCCATATGCTGTAGTGGCGAGGCAGTGCACGCGTGCGTGTGCTGCAGCCCTACCCATTTAGTTATTTTAATTTATATTTCAATTGTTTGAACTGTTTCGGTTATTCAATTCAATATGATTTGAATTGTATTTTGATTAGTTTAATTTGATGATTTTGTTGTTAATTGCCGATTAGGCAATTTTGATGTTTTCCAAATTATCTTCAATGATATTCTTTTCACTTATCTTTGTTCAAAATTTGAATCTGCTGATTTATTGTTTAACACAGTTACGTGTTATATTTATCGTTATCCGATTTCTTTGTTTAAGGATCGGATAGACGGGGTTTATTGTGACTGTCGTCTATTTGTTACTTAATTATTATTGCTTCTGTGCACTAATAACTGAGTTTGAATTAGACTGACCCGTGTATTATTTTCTTTTGAATTTAATACTCGGGTCAGACCGAGTATTTACAGGTTGTTGATATCTTACTTTGGGTTGCTGCTAGAGCTATGAAGTCTTTTCATACTTTTTGGAGTAGTCGTTGTCTTAGTATAGGATGTTGTATATTCATGTATATTATTTACGATAATGTACTTGTATATGTAACTTCCAAAGTCGACAGTTGTAGTTGTATCATATGTACTGTATCACATGTATTGTAACTGACATCAGTTATTATATATATATGAGACTTTTGTTTTATCTGTGTTCCGCATTTATATTATCTGTGTTATTATTATATCTATTGTCCTAAACTATTATGAGCCATCGTAGTTCGTTTTATACTGGAATTGGGTAATGTCGATGGGAGTAAATAACTAAGAGATGAAAACTAAAAATATATACCACTCCTATCGAAATAACCAATACTAGTGTAAGGCCAAACTACGGATGGCCGCTCCTATCCAGCCTTATTCTTCGTAATAACAGACAGTATTTTCTTTAATACTCTTTGTTATTGTGAGCATAGAGGTGGGGCGTCACAACCACATAGTAGATAGTTTAACGGATCCTTAGAGGATGGTTATCCCAAACATTCTTTGAGTTACTTGTATTTTAGTTGTTATTTCAATTGAGTTGGACTTATTGATATAAGAATGTTAATCCTGACTCGAGTGTTTTCTGTTTTTCTTTTCGCTCGGGTCAAACTAAGTGTACCAGTATTCGAGACTCACCTTTGGAGTTGGTGCTTCGCTTGGAGATCCAGCTATCTATCCAGCTTTTAGATATTCAGTTGATTCCATTGATGTATTCTGATATTATATTTGACTATTGTATTCGAGACTTCTATTGTATCATATTTAACTCCGATATGTACATAGTAGCATCATGAACTACTATCTTTTGTTTCCGCTGCATTTATTACTCCATGTCTGTGATCTGTGATTATTTATTTACTGTATATGTTGAGTTTTGCCAATATAAACTTACAATCTGGTATTTTGAGCAATTCAATTTTCGGCATATTCGGATGCGAGTGGTTGAAAATACCAGGTCGTTACAAATTATGTATTAGAGAGGTATTAAAGTTGTTTCAGTTTGCAACAAAAGCAAATCAATATAAAACATATTCAAACAACCATTTATGCAACTAAAGAATCCATCATACATCCATAGCAACCAAAACCAATGGTTTGTTTAGTTCAGAAACATTTAATCATGCAAGGTGATGAATAAACTGTCAAGTGTACCCTATGCTCAACAACCTTAGATAATTACTTAATATATTAGTCAAGAAGTATTCTTTCCCAAACATGCCATCAGCCAAACAATAAGAATTTTAAATCTATTTAAGTTTATTCGATTGGTTTTTTTCATCATTTACCTTCCATTCATTTATTTATACAAAGATCAATCACTTACATAATTTGGTTTCCATTAAATATTTAAGTCATTAGTTAATCAATTCAAAAAAAATATTACTTAAGCTTCTACTGTCTTACTTATTTTTATAATCCATTCAGTTATTGAATAAAAATTTAAGTTTTTGGTATTTGCCCTTGAAGAGAAAAGAAATATTCCAACATATCTACAAATTCAATATAACATTTAACCTCATTCACTTAGTAAAAATATAAGATATATTTAAAACATCCTCATAGCATTATGCGAAGATTTTTCAAAAGTTGAAAACAATGTTAAAAAATTTATATCAAAACATTATAATAAACTTTAAAATAAAGTTCCTTAAATCCGATAATTTATTAGACTCGTTATTTTTAAAATAAATATAAACTCAAGATTATTAATGTAACAACTCGATATTTTCAACCATTCACATCCGCACATGTCGGACTTGAATTGCTCAAAATACCGTGTTGTAAATAAAATTTGGCAAATCTCAGAATATACAGTAAATAAATAATCACTGATCATAGACACAGGACAAATAATAATGCAGTGGAAGTAAAAAGATAGTAGTTCATGAAGCTACTATATATATAAGATACATCAGAGTTAAACAAGATACAACAGAAGAGTAACAAGATACATCAGGTACAAATCAGAATACTTCACTAAAATCACTGGATACTGAAAGCAAAATAGATGGCTGGATCTTCAAGCAAAGCTCCAACTCCGAAGGCGAGTCTTGAATGTTGAATCACTCAGTCTGACTCGAGCGTAAAGCAAAACACAAAACACTCGAGTCAGGACATAAATACTTATGAACTATAAATCAACTCAAGTGAACAGTAACAAAAATGCATAAGTAACTTAAAGGATGCTTGGGATTGCCTATCCTTTAACGATTTGTTAAATAATTTACTATGTAGTAATATTTCGCTATGATAATAATGTCTATAGTAAAATAACTTGCTTTAAAATAGTGTTAAGGAGTGACCCAATATTCCCCTTAACATGTAATAGTGCCAGTAGTCTATACAGTACCTGCATATCTCCTGATTAGGAGACTATGAGAAGATACTGCATAGGTACGACACAAATAGAAACTCGTAGTAAGGCGTGCTATGGTAGGTGACACGGCACAGAGGCAATGCCACGGTAGATATACCAATTACGCACACGGACTAGCAGTAACGTAGCAGCCACTACGCCCACCTCGAAACACACTCCTAATCAAAAATCGAAGGATGGCCATCAAATCAACCACAAGTAAGTGTATAGTATCAAAGAAGTACGTCCAACCAGAGGAGCTATCCCTTTTGGCTGAGGTCGCTCCTGTTTTAGCCACCTTATGCCAACTCACGGGAGTTGGGTCCATGTAATATACCTCAAGGACGTCGCCACCTTATGCCAACTCACGGGAGTTGGGTCCATGTAACTCACGGGAGTTGGCATTTAGGTACAGTTTGAAAAGAACGGATCAACCAGCTTGAGATCGCCCTATATGGGCCAAGTCACCTCGGCCTTGAGCACGTGAAGAAAGACCAGCCTATCTTCATATATAAATAGAGGGGCAGGGGCGCAGTGAAAAGGGACCTTTCCCAGAAACACTGGGGAGACTCTGGCATTTTTTATACTCTCCTCTTTTTAATTCAAACTGGTGTTCAATGGATTGATTTACAGATTGTATCTGTATTCAAGTAATTGAGAAAGCAATAAAGATTAAACTCAAAGTGGACGTAGGCAATTACGCAAAACCACTATAATTCTGGTGTTCTCGTTTTTGCTGTTCTTTTTATATTGAATTACACTATTCTTCTGTTCTAATTTACTCCCTTCATTAATCTCTCTACATAATTCTACTCAAGGGTGCTAGCGACCAATTTTGGTGCTAACATTTTGGTGCTTTCACTGAGAATTGAATTTTCAGCTTGATTGGATCTCATCCTCTACTAGTGGATTTCCATATTCGCGAGATAAATCCAGTTGTTTAATAGAAAACTTCCTATTCTACTCAGATTTGAAAAAAAATCTAAAGGAAGCTTATAGCCGTAAGTTAATCAAGTGTTCATGTTCATGTGAAAGGATTGGACTCACTGATGTACGCAAGATCTAAGGATCGGACGTTGAAGTTTGCACTCAAGTTGAATGAAGGCCAACCCGCCTCCGGAGGCAATTTAGCCGACAGCCCCAGAAAAGGTATATACCGATCGCCCTCGAAAATGCGTATGTCGAGCCGCTCCCATTCAAGGCCGAATGCTCTTCTAGGCCGATTCATACCTCCAGGCCGAGCGACATCCGAAAGTCGATCCATACCTCCGTGCCGATCCATACCTCCAGGCCGACCCAAACCTCCAGGCCAAGCGACATTCGAATGCCGATCCATACCTCCAGGCCGATCCATACCTCTAGGCCGAGCGACATCCGAATGCCGATACATACCTCCAGGCTGAGCGACATTTGAATGTCGATCCATACCTCCAGGCCGACCCATACCTCCAGGCCGAGCGACATCCAAATGTCAATCCATACCTCCAGGCTGATCCATACCTCTATGCCAAGCGACATCAGAATGCCGATCCATACCTCTATGCCGAGCAACATCAGAATGCCGACCGAACACCTATGTAATGCCGAACGGTATTGTATACCGAACGACTCGGTAGTGCCAAACAAGAATGGATGCTAAAAACCTCTGCAATGCCAAACGGTATTGTATGTCGAACGACTCAGTTGTGCCGAACAAGAATGGATGCCGAACACCTCTGTAATGCCGAATAGTATTTGTATGCCGAACAACTCGGTTGTGCCGAACAAGAATGGATGTCGAACATCTCTGTAATGACGAACCGTATTATATGCCGAACGACTCGGTTGTGCCGAACAAGAATGGAATGCCGAATAGTGCGGATGCCGAACAGTACGGATGGCGAACAGTGTGGAATGCCGAACAGTGTGAATGCCAAACAGTGTGAATGCCGAATGGTGTGGAATGCCGAACAGTGTGGAATGTCGAACAGTGTGGAATGCCGAACAGTGTGAATGCCGAAAGTTCCTGAATGCCGAACGCTCTCGGATGCCGAACATTCCTGAATGCCGAGCGCTCTCTAATGCCGAATGCTCCTGAGTGCTGGGCGTTCCTGAACGCCGACGTATGGAATGCCGAACAATCTTATATGCGGAGCAACTTTTTCATGCCGAATGGCCCTCAATGCCGATCGAAATTTAAGTTACACCGGTCTCATATACGACACCTATTTTCAAAAAAAAATCGGGTACGACCCAAATTTTCAAAAAAATAGGCTAAAAAAAGTGCATACAGATAGTGAATTCAAAACTCTACTTAATAAAGGAACATTCTATCTACTTCCCATACATCCCCTGATCGACCAGGGCATAGAGGATCTAGCGACAGCTTTTGAACGACAACGAGGGAACGGACAAGCAACCACTACTCAAACGATACTCTCAAAGGGATATCTTACTGATCACCCTTGAGGACAATCGACCTCCATATATATTTTGGCAGCTAGTTAGCTGGAGAGCCTTTTATGACCATGGATCATTTCTGTGACAAAAATGAATCTGAACCAAAGTGTGGAGGAGCAGAACAGACTAAGTAAAATAACAATGAAGGTCTGTTGGCTAAGGATGCAGATTCCAATTGCCAAAACAAGACCTCAAAATTTGGCTAATGCTCTTTGAAAGATTTAATTGGCAACCTCTCCTTGAAGACTCACGACTCGGAGTGGTACTGGAAACCAACCGCGAGAGAGTACACCAAAGTCTAAAGAAAATCTGGGGAATGTTGTATATTCCCAGATGCTCACAGACGATTACAAACACCTCCAAGGTGTGATCAAACAGCCGATCAGGAAAGGAATGCTTCAATTGTATGTACCAGTCCTGCAGAATGGCGGGCAGTGAACATTTGATGCTAATTAATAAAGGGATATGATTATCAATTGGACTACTGACGGCCGACATCTCTTTGAAAGGAGCTAGGGGCAAAGTCGAATAGCGAGCACACGATGCTGCTTCACTTATCAATGAGATTTATCCTAATCTTCTTTGAATTATTTCCAAATCTATTTCTATTTTAATTGTTCTATGAACTACGAATAACTTGAACTAAACTACTTTCAAAACGATGCAGGTGACAAGGTACTCAGATTTGGTCGCCAACCAATCCACGCAGACCATGATCGGACGTGTGAAGTTACACCTGGACGAGCATAATTCAATCGCTCATGATCAATCATGTGCCTTTAATTTGGGGCCAAGAACTAGAGATTGAAAAGCTCATCAATATTAGAGCCCAAATACAAAGTCAACATGACTGAACATCCATTCACTGACCTCCACATTTGACTTGGAGACCTGAACAAGGCTTGGAATTAGTATGGCCCGATCGTCCACTCAAATCAAGTCATAGAAAAAAGTCAGAAAAAATATAGATGCCCCTCTTGAAGCACTGTGACATCGGGATCTGTCTAGAGTGGACATGATTTGATCGTCTCCACATAAAATCCTACCTTGAACACAAAAGGTTATTCGAAAGCCCGACTTGGAGTAGTTACGATGGACTACCTACTCGTTAACCATCACTCTCAATACATGGACAAGACTGCACCTTAAAACATATGCAACTTACTACGTCTACTCAATAATCCATTATTCTTGGTTTCTAGAAAGAGATACGAAAAAATTGTGCGGGATTTGACTATCTAACCCAACATGGACGTGATCCAACCATCTGTCATATACCTCCTTCCTTCACTTGATTAGAAGAGCTATAATCACCAAGTGGAGGAGAATCGGCCGTCCATTCTTTAAATTTCATCCTTCATGCTTGGGGCAAATTCCATTCCACGAGCAAACGTGGTCCGATCATTCATTTCAAAGCATTAGCCTCGATACGGTAAATGAAATACAAATTAAATGAGTAGAAATACGACTGCTCTTGATTTCAATCTCCAAGTCCCCTGTGAGCGGACTGGAGTGCTCTAAGTCCCCAGAGTGTGGACTAGAGCATAAACGACTTAAATCTCTAAGTCCCCTGAGTGCAGACTAGAGTACTCTCAGTCCCCAGAGTGCGGACTAGAGTATAAACGAATCAAAATCTCCAAGTCCACGGAGTGCGAACTTGAGTACTCTGAGTCCCCAGAGTGCGTACCAGAGTATAAACGATCAAAATTTCCAAAGTCCCCTGAGTGCGGACTGGAGTACTCTTAGTCCCTAGAGTGCAGACTAGAGTATAAACGACTTAAATCTCCAAGTACCCTGAGTGCGGACTGGAGTACTCTCAGTCCCCAGAGTGTGGACTAGAGTATAAACGACTCAAAATCTCCAAGTCCCCAGAGTGCGGACTGGAGTACTCTCAGTCCTCAGAGTGTGGATTAGAGTATAAGCGAATAAAATCTCCAAGTCCCCTAAGTACGGACTGTAGTACTCTCAGTCCATAGAGTGCGGGCTAGAGTATAAACGACTTAAAATCTCCGAGTCCTCGAAGTGCGGACTGGAGTACTCTCAGTCCCCAGAGTGCGGACTAGAGTAGAAAAGACTCAAAATTCCGAGTCCCCGAAGTGTGGACTGGAGTACTCTGAGTACCCAGAGTGCGGACCAGAGTATAAACGACCAAAATCTCCAAGTCTCTGGAGTGCGGACTGGAGTACTCTGAGTCCCCAGAGTGCGGACAGGAGTATAAACGACTCAAAATCTCCAAGTCCCCGGAGTGTGGACTGGAGTACTCTGAGTCCCGAGAGTGCAGATCAGAGTATAAATGGCTCAAAATCTCCAAGTTCCGGAGTGCGGACTGGAGTACTCTATGTCCCAGAGTGCGGACTAGGGTATAAACGACTTAAATCTCCAAGTCCCCTGAGTGCGGAATGGAGTACTCTCAGTCCCCAGAGTGCAGACTAGAGTATAAACGACTTAAATCTCCAAGTCCCTTGAGTGCGGACTGGAGTACTCTCAGTCCCCAGAGTGCGGACTAGAGTATAAACGACTTAAATATCCAAGTCCCCTGAGTGCGGACTGGAGTACTCTCAGTTCCTAGAATGCGGAAAAAAGTATAAACCACTTAAATGTCCAAGTCCCCTGAGCGCGGACTGGAGTACTCTCAGTCTCCAGAGTGCGGACTAGAGTATATGCGACTTAAATGTGCAAGTTCCCTGAAGCGGACTAGGGTACTCTCAGTCCTCTGAGCATGGACTGGAGTATAAATGGCTTAAAAACCTCTACGTCCCCTGAGTGCGGACTAAAGTACTCTAAGTCCCCGGAATGCGGACTAGAGCATAAATGAATTGACGAAAATCTCTGCATCTTGAACTGTGGACTAAAGTATAAACAGTTCGAAAAATCTCTAAGTCCCCAGAGCATGGGCCGAAAGATGAACACAAATTGGGCACGAGTCGAACGAGGGGAATATAACACTAAGTAACCAGAATGCAGAGTGGTGTATAAAAATCGACAAATAGATGAGTGGATTCCGACCATTCTCTATTCCGAAAACGTGGGCCGAAAATCGACAGGAGGATTATTAACTCGCTAAGGATGGAGCTCGACAATCCAACTAGTGGCCTGGCTAAGTCGATGCTGGGAGCAGGGGTACAAATCACTAAAAGATGAATACGACAGCTTACTATAGCTCTAGCTTGGAGTTCTTTATAACTTAAGGCAACGACTACATGGAGGCCTCAATACAGAACTAATCGAAACGGCATCCAAAGCTACAAGCAACCGACTATATCATACCTCATAGCGAGGGTCAATAATGATCCGCACTAAGCACATACGAATGTGACTGGGATGTTCCTTGAAAAACTATAACCTCCAGAGTGTGGAAAGGAAAGTAAACCATGAAGATTTTGTCAAAAATTATCCAGCACCCTCCTTCTATCCATTAGGAGGAGTATGAAACTGGATGGGCATGACCCGACTGCATTTGCAGCCAACTTTACTTCGAGATCTGATTACAGAACATGAACCAAAGTGGACGTGGATGACCGTCTAATGTTCGAATTACGCCCTAAAACTGATGAGGCATCGAAGTATTCCTCTTGGAATGAAAAACCACAATAAAATCCAAGATAGGCGAGACCTTGTCTCCTATCGACTGACCCGGTCCCCGATCCAACGGGAAAGAGAGTAATGTTAAAGTGGGCATTGCTGGCCTTCCTACTTGTTGGTATATGTGCCCCAGACCTGGGGGCATGAGCTAGAAGCAACATGAATGTGAACCGACTATTCATCGATCAACTCTATGTTTTTGAAGTTTAGGTGGGAATATAAACATAGCTAGGACGAGACTCAACCATCCATGTAGAACATTTATCAACCCGAGACTGGGAGAAGATGCGTGGTCATCCATAGACTGACTGCGATAGCTCAATATTGAAACTTATATATAATGTTTACAACTACTCAAGGCTACGACCAAAAGAATTCCTAGGGATAGAATCATTAAATCGATACCTAAGCTAGTGGGCAACTAACTGTCACTCCAACCCGAGGCATGCAGATCATGAATGTTGCTCGAATATGGAATATGGAACCCCTACAAAACATCAACGCATGATGACAGACGATATAGTGTTTAGGAGTCGAGATGCAGACAAGGTGGACAGCCCCGTCCACGTCCAAAACACTGGCAACTGACAAGTAGTGCCCGAGCCCTGGCTCAGGCAGCATTTTCGGATCTATAGAGACATACATCCAAGAGATGATGAAGGGGGACCTAGGGAAACGAATGCAACATCAGTTGAGCCGACGATTAACATACCAGTCAGCCGGGTTGACCCATCATTGGCTGAGGATCTTACTGATTTCCTCCGAGCGAACCTAGATGTTTTCTCTTGGACATATTATGATATGTGCGGGATTTCTCCCGCTATTGCGAGTCATATGTTGAACGTAGACCTGAAATACGTCCCTGTAAAACAAAAAAGGAGGGGATGGACCCGAAGAGGTCCGTTGGTCTTAGAAAGGAGGTGGACAAACTCAAAGCCAACGGGTTCGTCCGCGATGCCCTCTACCCTGAATGCGTTTCTAACCCTGTGCTTGTGAGGAAAGAAAACGGGAAGTGGAGAACTTGTGTTGACTACTCAGATCTGAATAAAGCATGCCCAAAGGATAGTTTCCCTTCACCTAGAATCGACCAGCTCGTCGACTCTACGGCCGGACATGAATTATTGTCTTTTATGGATGCGTACTCAGGATACAATCAGATCCCGATGCACATTCCAGACCAAGAACACACCAGTTTTGTCACAGATGTGGGGCTATATTACTATGTAGTAATGCCTTTTGGATTGAAAAATGCGGGAGCGACTTATCAGCGTCTGGTGAATCAAATATTTAAAGACCAGATTGGTAGAACGATGGAAGTCTATGTGGATGGCATGCTTGTGAAGTCACGGCAGTCAAACAACCACATCCGAGACCAAGCGGAGATGTTTGATATACTCAGGCATTGTGGAATGAAAAGCAACCCTTTGAAGTGTTAAGTTGGCGTAGCGTCGGGAGAGTTTTTGGGTTTCATAGCGAATGCACGGGGAATCGAAGCTAACCCAGAAAAGATTCAAGCTATTCGAGACATACAAGTGCCTAGAACTATAAAGCAGGTACAAAGCTTAAATGGAAAGGTGGCTGCACTGATTCGTGTCAAATCCAGAGCTATAGACAAGTGTATTCCTTTCTTCGATGTGATAAAGAAAGGAAAGAGGAATTTTGAGTGGACATCTGACTGTGAGGAAGCATTCCGAGCTCTGATAAGGCATTTGGAAAGTCCCCCGGTGCTATCGAAACCAATAGACCACGAAATGTTGTTTGGGTACTTGGCGGTATCCAAGCATGCTATCAGTATGCCTTTGGTTCGCGAAGAGGCCGAGTCCGAAAGCCAGTTTACTATGTTAGTAAACGTCTGACGAGGGCAGAAAGAAATCATCCCAAGATCGAGAAATTAGCCTATTGCTTGGTGATTGCATCACGCAAGCTTTGCCCATATTTTCAGGCACACTCAATCAGTGTTTACACCGATCAACCCTTGCGACAGGTACTCCAACGACCGAAAACTTCTAGAAGGATGTTAAAATGGAATATTGAGTTGATTCAGCTCGATATTACCTACCTGCCACGAAGGGCCATATAGGGGCAAACACTAGCAGACTTCATTGCTAAATTCACTGTGTCAAACAACTCAAACAGCCACAATGTTATATCTCCCATTTGATGGAAGATGTACACCGATGGGGCATCTAACGACCGTTGTTCGAGGTTGGCATACTTCTTGTGAATCCTGAAAACCGATCAGTTTGTTATGCTTTGAAGCTTGAATTCCCAGCAACAAATAACAAAGCCAAGTACGAAGCATTGACTGCTTGCTTGAGACTTATCAAAGAACAGGGAGTAAATTCGGTGGAAATCCTTTGTGACTCGCAACTGGTGGTGTACCAAGTGCAGGGAGACTATCAAGCAAAGGGACAGAGACTTGACCTGTATCTTGCACGGGTTCAGGAGCTGCTAGCAAATCTGGAATATTACGATATCTCGCATGTCCCGCGTGAGCAAAATAGAGCAGCCGATTCGTTGGCAAAATTTACAAGCACTGGAGATGTGCAACAGATGGGATTGTTTCCCGTTGAAACCTTACATGTTCCGAGCATAAATATAATGAAGGTAGATTTCATGTTAGAAACAGAAATCGAGAAGGAATCATGAATGACCCTATTCAAGCAGTACTTGTTACATGGCGTCATGCCCGAAAGTAGGAGCAAAAGATGACAAGTCATTTGTAAGGCTTCGCGTTATGTAATGCAAGATGGGGTAATGTATCGGAGGGGATTCTCGACCCGTTTACTGCAATGCATTGCCCATGATGAGATGGAACGAGTCCCGAAGGAGGTCCATGAAGGAGAGTGCGATGACCATACTAGGGGGAGACGTTAGTAAAGAAAATCCTCTGGTATGGATACTATTGGCCGACTTCGGGATGCCGCAGACTATGTGAGGAGATGTGACAAATGCCAGAAATATACAAAAGTTCCGAGAGCTCCGTCAACGGTACTCACACAAATGATTAGTCCCTAGCCGTTTGCAATGTAGGGGATCGACCTAGTCGATTCCTTACCCATATCCAAAGGTTGTGCGAAATACGCGATAATTACGGTCGATTACTTTACTAAGTGGGCGGAAGCAGAGCCTTTGGCCATTATCACCACCAAAAAGGTCATTAATTACGTTGTACGAAATATTATATGTCGTTTTGCCCTTCCACAAACTATCATTATAGACAATGGAACTCAATTCGAAAGCAAGGAGTTCAAAGAATTTTGCCAAAAATACGGCATTGAGAAAAAGTTTGCAGTAATTGCTCATCCGAAATCCAATGGACTAGTGAAAGCCCTGAACAAAATAATCAAATCCATATTGAAAAAGCATTTGGAAAAGGCTAGAGGCAAGTGGGTGGATGAACTTGTAACAGCATTATAGGGTTATAGAACTACCCATAAGTCCATGACTGACCGTACTCCATTCGCCCTTGCTTACTGCTCTGAGGTCGTCATCCATGTAAAACTTGAAGTCCCCTCTCATAAAGTGGCTGATTACAACCCTTATTTCACAAAAAAAAATACAAATAAGGAATCGCAATTGAATTGCAATTAAACTAGATGGAATTGGCGGTGACTTATGAGCATATAAAACGCATCCGACAACCAATGGCAAGAACATATACCCAAACATGCATGTGTACATCCAAAGAAAGTTTGACTTCTTGAAATCAACAGGGAATTGAATTCTCACTTATGGTTATTGAGAAAAGACCAGATCAAATAGCCGAAGCTTATTGGCCACATAGAACCAGACACGGATGGCAACTTATGAACTATAACCCTGGATTTATAATATTAGGAATCGACCAAGCATCATGACGACCAAACAAGGATACGACACCTTGGGAGGATAAAATTGGGGAATAATGACTATTTAGGAAACATGATGGATTTCTTCCTGTAAACAAGGAATACTCGCTGATTCAAAGCGTGTCGTGTTGCTTCACACGACACACTTTGGGGGGCAAGTGTACCCAGCATCTTGGCCCGGCTACAAAATGACAATTGAAGATATTATCGTTAGCACTGGACCAGATTCCAACCAAGAAGAGCCTGAAAATATACAGGTTTGATGCAGTCGACATGTTTTGGCATTTAGGTACAGTTTGACAAGAATGGACCAACCAGCTTGAGATCGCCCTATATGGGCCAAGTGACCTCACCCTTGAGCCCGTGAAGAAAGTCCAGCCTATCTTCATCTATAAATAGAGGGGCAGGGGCGTTGTGAAAAGGGACCTTTCCCGGAAACACTAGGGAGACTCTGCCATTTTTTATACTCTCCTCTTTTTAATTCAAACTGGTGTTCAAGGGATTGATTTATGGATTGTATTTGTATTCAAGTAATTGAGAAAGCAATAAAGATTAAACTCAAAGTGGACATATGCATTCTCGTTTTTGTTGTTCTTTTTGTATTGAATTACACTATTCTTCTGTTCTAATTTACTCTCTTCATTAATCTCTCTACGTAACTCTACTTAAGGGTGTTAGTGACCAATTTTGGTGATAACAGTAATTAATTAAAAAGGGTTTGTTAATTAATTAGTAATTAAGGTTAATTACTAAATAATGGAAGGTTAATTATTTAATAATTAAAGGATAATTAATGATTAGAGGTTAATTAGTTAAGGATTAAAGGTTGATTAATCAAGTGATTAAAGTTTAATTACTTAATGTAAGTAATTAAAAGATAATTTTTAATTAAAGATTAATTAATTAAAGGTTAATTAATAATTAAGGGTTAATTACTTAATAATTAAAGGTTAATTAATTAATTATAGGATGATTAATTTATGTAACTAATTAAGGGTTAATTAATTAATGAAATTAACTTAAGGTTAATTAATTTAAGTGATTAATTGAGGATTATTTAATTAATTAGGGATAATTAATTAAGATGGATGATTAGGGATTGATTAATTAATTTCATTAATTAATTAGAATAATAGCCAATGGTATGTAATTATGTAACGACCCATCTTTTTGGATGGTTCAAATCAACAACAAACCACACATGTTAGAATCAAACCATTCAAAAGGAAGGATTGTTAATGGGGTAAATAAGAAAAAAAGAAGAAGGAAAGAAAAAAACAAAATACAGAATCTCGCAGCGGAACGATAAAATATAACAATCAAATAAACAGCTCATGAAGCTGTTTTACAAATAACATTTGATTACATATTTACAAATTCAAATCAGAGTTATACATATATCATAAATAAATAAATAATACAGCGGAACACAAAATGTAGTTGAATAATAAATAAATAATATACTGAATCTTCGTCTTCGTCCACCAAGTCTGCAATGTTGAAAAACTCAGGCTGACCTAAGCATAATGAAAAACAATACACTTGAGTCAGAACTAAAAATTCCTATGTAAGTCAAATCAGTCTAAAATAAAAATATGAGTGCAATGGAATCAGAGATGTTACGGGATTTTTCATCTCCTATCAAGTATACAACCTGAGTGCCATAACTTACGAGATTTCAAATAATTCGAAATACTAATTATAACCACTTTATTTAAAACAAATCCGAAGTTTAAATAAAAACTTAAACTTTTAAATAATTCAGTTCCAATAAATAATCCAAATTCAATAAATGTATGGGTATATATCATTCCAACCCATAATTTAAATGTCGTAATTATCAAATTCTAAAATGATTCAAAGGACCATTTAAATGATGTCAATAATATACAAGGTGATAACAGTGACATATTAAAATAAATACCAACAATACAACCAATATATCAATCAATAAGCATCCATTTCAACAACATCCAAATCAACCAACATATTTCAACATATAATAGTTATCAATATCGGGGTTTAACTATGAAATAAATTCTAATATAAATTTAAATGTCAAATCAGATTCAATATCAATTAAAATGTAAACTTAAATTAACAAACCGCAATAAAATATTTATATATCATATCATATATTTTATTTAACTTGCAATGGAATTTTTACTATTGCATGAGTGGGTTTAATACCTTACCATTGATTTAAAGCCAATTGAAAATCCAATAAAAGCACAAAATTTCAATGGTCTTCAAATGTAACCATACTAGTTTCATGTTGTCTGAAATTTGGATACGAACCCAAAGGAAGAAACTGTGCATTAATTGGGGTTCATACGCGAAAGATATTCAAGTTATAAGAATATATTGGAAATGAAGTAGAAAACCAAGTACACATATTTTAATAATAAAATAAAACACGTTAGTTACTTACACTAAGAATTTTGAAGCCTGCTCATGTCACTAAATTTTGGAGAATCGACAAAAAAAGGACACGAGGGCTCATGCATGGAGGAAGGAGGATTAAGGAAATGGATTTGTAAACAAATGGAAAAGATTGGCTTCATGAAAATAAGTTGCTCACATTTGTTTGTTTCTTTTTAGAAGAGAAAGAAAACTTTAGGAAAAAGAAATAATGGAAGCACGTTTTGGAAATGGAAACATAGTGGAAGAGATTTATGAAATAGGAAACGAATAAGGGAAAAGCACGTTTGAAAATTGGAATATGAAAGGGAAAGATATAATAAGATGTAAATTTGCAAAATAAAAAGAGCCTAACATGCAGGTAATTAACAAAAGATAAAAGACACACGTTGGAATTTGATACGACATGTTTAAATGGTAAGCAAATCTTTTGGTACAGAATTTCAAAACATGTGCAACCTCAATTAATTTCATCAACACACATTAAACATTTCAAGGCAAGGCTCGCGCGTAAATAAATAAAACTTGCTGGAAGACCAAAAGAGGCATGTATTTAATGAAAGTAGTAATAAAATAAAATAAATGAAAGCGACGATTTAATTTTGAGAATGTAGTCTGTACATAGAAATCACAAATCTAATATACTAAAAAAACAATTCATATTAACATATTTTATTAACCTAATACGCTCAATTTTACACACATATATGTATTTTTATCTAGTAAACAGTAAATAAAATTAAACACTACAATTAACATAATAAGGACCACCACCCCACACATGAAAAAATGAACCGAGACTCCAAAGTCAAATTTGAAATGGAATAAATCTCCTATGTTAATATGCTTAACTATTTCAAATTAAAAATTTAACCAAACCTTCAAGTTGTTTTCTTACCATTTTATTATTGTTACTTTTTTTATAAATTAAATTAAAATCAAGTTTGAATATTTAAATAAATCAAATATTCTAACTAGAAACATACAACAAAATTCAACTTTTTGTCTTAATGAAATTAAATTAACATTCGTAGATGAAATATTCACTTTATTTGATAAGAATATTCTTTTTATGAAACCATCCTTTTCTTTTCTTTTTATTGAAACATATTTCTTTTTATTACCCATTAATTTACAATTAACACCTCCCCTTTTAAAACCAACTCATACTTAAAGATTATCCCATTAAAGAGTCACAGAAATAATACTTCATACAACCACATCATTTCTTTATCAATTAATTTCATATTATCATTATATTTGTAACAAATTTAAGTGTTCACAATTTGAACGTAATATTTCTCAACTAAATTCTCATTATATTTTTAACACAAAACATATGTTGCACATATCATTAATTAATTACCATTTACTTCTATCTCTTATTAATGGAAAGATATAATTACTATTAATTACAATGATTAAATCTCAAAACATACCCTAATACAGGGAGAATGATTAATCCAATTGTTTCCTTTGAAATCCAATTTTCTAAGTTAATCCCAATATCTGTATACTAATTTAATTCCGACATTTAATTACAACTGTAATAAAAAAGTTCATTATATATTTAAATTCTAAACAAATCCTTTTATTTTGATTTACATTCTTATTATCAAATCAACTATTCCCTTATGGAATTGATTAACATAAGTTTTACTCTCACCACTCAACAGTTAACGTTTCTTCTTATATCAATTGTAATATTTCAATTACATTAATTCTCCATTAACTACCAAATAAATTTCTAACGGATTTAATAATAAGAAAATAAATAAAACATTGGTTATACGTTAATAATCCATATCTATTAACTTATTGTTTACAAATAAAGGTTAATAAATTTATGTATAAAATAATTTATTTCATACTTCATATTAAAACTAATTGCAATTAATAACATAAGATTACATCAATTTATACATCATTTATTCTATTCCTAATTAACCTTTATTATTTAAATTTATTGAAATTACGTTAACAAATAATAGTAGTCAATTACATTCAATCAATATTAACAAATTATATGTTTTATCTCATTAAAATTAGTTTTTAAGACTTATCTTAAAGTCGAAATTTCTAATATAATAAGATTCAATTTTATAAATCTTAAATTTTAATTTCTGACAATATTAAAGCCTAAAACCTTATTAAATTTAATATTTTAATTATCAAAATATGGGTTGTTACAGTCTCCCCCACTCAAAACTTTTCATCCTCGAAAAGGAACAAGAGGGAATCAAGGAATTTGAAATATTTTATTCAAAATGATCAATTTATAAAAAATTAAACTTACATATTTAAATTTAATATAAATTTGAAAATAACTCAACTTCCACGAAAAATTTCGGCAGCATCTCCTTTGTGTGGTTAGGTCTAGAAAAATAATAATATCAATAATAAACGTATACATATCATATCTCAAAACTAAATATCCCAAACCATGGGATAATAATAAAATATCGCTATAAAACCGCAATCCAAAAAACATACCTATTTGTTGGGAAAACAACTTTATTGATGAAACCAAAAGCAGTAACTATTGCTTTCATAAACCTGTATTTCACTTATATTATCCAAAATAGTGATAATCATGTAACGACCCGTAAAATTTAACTTTTTTAATAATGTGATTAATTGAATTTTCGTGAAATTTAAAAATAAATTTTTGAAATAAAAATTTAATATTTCGAATACGTCTTATTAAACATAGCAACTGGTAAATTTTCATCTGAAAATATGAAAGTTTATTTTAGCGTGTAATTTTATTTCAATTTAATCAGTAGGAATTGATGAAAATAAAACGTTTTCGAAACCTAAATATGTTTCAATAGAAAAATTGTAAATCATCTTCTGAGCAAGAGGTCATTTTTCGTTTTTCTAAATTCGGACTTCTTTAGTTCCGTTGATCTTATTTTTCTGCATTTTTGTTGCATTTTCCACTAGTAGAAAATTCGAACTTATATAAATAAATCATACCACTAATATCTGTATACCGTTTTGAACGTCTTGTATATAGCATTATACCTGAGTTTGTTAATTGTACCCATGTTTTCGGCTGTCTGGTTCACAATTACCTTCTGTTATATATTGTTTCGAAATATATATATGTTTATTTTAAATGGTAATTTTCGCACTTATAAATAGTGGAAGCACCGCCGAAACTTTTACAGTATTATATGAATACTAAACTATAACATTTTATTTTGTATTATATTTTATTTTACTGTGCACATATGTATTTGTTAAACTCACAGATATTAGCTAATATATGTCTTTGTGTTTTGTATAATAGTATCATATGTTATGTATTCGCATGTCAGTAATACAGTTGTCAAACTATGATATTTTAGGTAAGTATATATTATCTATGTAAATATAGAAACATTACAATTAAGAGAGTTTATCTTTTTATGTTTTGATTTAAGATATCATAGGAAAATTATGTCATTTTAAAATATGTATTTAAATTTTTATATTTTCTTTAAGGAAATTATTAATAATAATAGTACATATTTCGTTCATCTCATAATAAGCTAATTTGATTTATTCTTATCGATTTCATCTATCAGCTTTGCCTGTCGTGCCCATTTTCTTCATCGAATCATGCCCATCTAGCATTGCTTTGGAATTCATAGCTCGTTTTTTTTTCAAATCTATCTAGCCTCGAAAGGTGAGTAATCACTCACGATTTATGTTCTTTTATTTATTAATTGATTTCAATTAAAACGACAATTGAAATTTGTGGTTGTTGGTTATTTACACTGTTATATATATGTTATTACCTATACTAGTTCACTTGTGACACCTGACACCATTATCTATTATTTATAAGATGATAATCCAGTTTGGTTAATAAATGATTGATTGGTTGATGTTGATATTGGACGTTAAATTTTTAATGTAAGAAGTGATAAATAATTTACAATTGAAATTGACGTAGGAGTTAACAATTTGAAATTGATATATGTGTTGAATTTGATTAGATAAAATTTGTATAATATGACCCCTTTAAATGTTTAATTACTTGACATGTAGAAATATGGTTAATTACACCTTGAATCATTTAAATTTATGTGGTATAAATTGATATAGTATGAAATCGAATAATAAATGTCAAGTGTAGAACCGCATAAAATAATAGTGTAATAATCTTTAATCTACATGAAATGATTGTGTAGATTCTAAAAATAATTATATTAATTTGCACAAACAACAATGTGAATTAATACGATTGTTTCGGGATTATTTGAATTAATTATTGGATTGCTATTGATTGTTGTTATTGCTTATTTATTTACTTTGACACCATCCCAGTTATCACACTGCAAGTTCCCTTTGCTATGCTTTGATTTTTGAATTGAAAGGAAATCGGGTTGAAATGATAAATAACCAAATAAAAGTATGACTTAGGATAGAGGATTAAATAAAACCCGATTGGTCAATAGTTTGATTTAAAAAATAAAAATAAATATTTTATTTGAATAAAATAATAAGGGTTTTACATGAAGTTGGTATTTAAATTCTAGTGAAATTTAAATGTTTATATTTAAAAATTTGAAACAAATATTAACAAAGTAATTGATGAAAGAACGTTGTTTAATTTAAGAAATGATTGAATTAAGTTTTGAAATTATTTAATAATTAATTTTTGAAATTATTTAATAATTTGATAAGATTGAATTATTTAATAATTAAATAAAATTGAATTCTTTGATAAGTGAAATTGAACTTCTTTGATAAGTGAAATTGAGTTCTATAATAATTAAGTTTTGGAAATTTGTTTAAATTAAATAAGTAAATAAGTGAAATCGAATTTCTTCAACAAGAAATAAAATGTGATTTATTGAAATTAATATAAGACTTGAAATTTAATGAATTTGATTTGACGAATTTAATTGAATTAAATTTGGAAGTATGACATGATATAGGAAAACTTAAATGGATTTAATGAATTGGAAATTATATAGAAATTGTTTTGAATGATAAATTAACTTAATGAATATTGAATGAAGTCGATCAATGAATTTAAATTGATTTGAATGTTAAATTAAATTTATTTAAATAATTATGGAATTAAACTTATATACGAATTTAAATCAATATTTGAATAGTTTTAAATAAAAATTTGGTTTTGATATTTGGTTTTGAAGTATAAATTAAGTTGAAAAGACTACAGTGTTATAGTGTATATTTCTATCTTTTAGATAGTTCCATAGACCCTTAGAGGATGGTTATCCCAAACATCCTATAAGTTAATTATATTTCAGTTGATATTTCGCTTGAGTTAGATTTATAGATATAAGAATGTTAATCCTAACTCGAGTGTTTTGTGTTTTGCTTTACGCTCGGGTCAGACTGAGAGATACAGCATTTGAGACTCACCTTCGAAGTTGGAGCTTTGCTTGAAGATCCAGCTATCTATCCCTTCAGTCATCCAGTTGATTGGTTCAGAGAAGCCATCTGTTGCATTGGAGACTTCATGGCATTTGAACAATTTGGTTGTATTTTATTTCTAACTCTGAGGTATATAGTAGTTTCATGAACTACTATTCTTTATCTATTCCGCTGCATTGTATTACTCTGTGTAAGTGATCTATGATTGATTTATTTACTGTATATTTTAAGTTTTGCCAAATTTTATTAACAATTCGGTATTTTAAATTATTCAAGTCGGACATGTACGGTTTTATTGTCGATTTGAATGGTCCAAAATAGCGGGCTGTTACAGTTGGTATCAGAGCTTTGGCTCTAGGCAAAACTTAGCATATATGGTAAATTTATTTACAGAATCACTTTCGCTCAAGTTGAATCTCTTCCTTTTGACTCGATTTCCTTTGAATTTTGGAATGTCCCTCAGTTCCAAAATTCATTCTGTCTCTCCCTATTTATATTCGTTTGATTCTAGAGTATCCCACAACTGCACTGAATGTTTTGTAAAGGGGGTGAAAACACCTTTACAATTGGCGTTGATTGATCGAAGATTTTTGTAACCTCGGTTTGCGATGCTGCTATATCTTGGTATACCGAATTCTATCTCTGGCAATCGAATGTCGATTTTCTTTAGAATTCTGCATCGATTATATTCCTGAAGTCACGGTTGACCGGGTTAAGGTCGCCCGAGATTTATAGAAGTATATCCATCTTCTATTTTGTAATTTGATTTTCTCAACTTTGTTTGAGCCTATCTTCGAATCAGGATTCTATTGATTAGAGTTCCTCTAAATTAAATATTTATCTTTGTTTTGGAATCCATTCTTGAATCATCCTTTGAAAATCGGGTTTGTTGTATTTTAAAATTGTTTTATACGAAATTATTATTTTGATAACTATGATTTTATTCTATATATAAAAGTGAAAATGTTTTCGATAAAGATTATATACCTATATATAAAACGAATAGGAAATGTTATTCTATATATAAAAGTTTTGAAAGGATTGGAAATTTTGAAAATTTATAAGAAAGTGATTTATATAAAAAGGATTTATAACTGAAGGGTTAAATTTGAAATTCGAGAATTGAATTCCGATATTTTGAAATCGATTTTAAGATTTTGGGAAAATATATAAAAATAATACGATTTAAAAGTATTTTTCCGAATAAGAAATGTTTCAAATGGGTTCAAATGAATTCCAATAATTTTAAAGAAATTTCAAAGAAGTTTTCAAGAAAATAGAAGTCCAGAACTCACTTATGTCGCTGGAGATTAATTTCGGTGATGAGTGCACGCATCATCGACATTGATTTTCGAGTTTCAGAGTGGGGGAGAGGCCACTTTAATAGCTTTGCTATGCGAGTGATTTTTTAAAACCGTTTTTGATTTCAAATTCCGAAGTATAATTTGATATTTTCGGAAGATATATGTATATATTTGAAACAATTTAAAGTGAGACCGGTGTTCAGTCCTCGAGTTTTCGATTTGACAAGTAATAACTCTATTTATAAAAAAAATTGATTTCCAACTCTTAGATTTGAAATTTGATTTCATCGACAATTTTGAAGGTTCGAGCACTTCCAAATCAAGGTTTAAAAGTTTTAAACTAAGAAATTTTGAAAATTATAAATTTTTTGATAAAGCATATAAGTTTAGTTTTGAAGAGTATGACTTAAGTAAGTTTGAAACCTTTTGTTAAGTAAGTGAATATGACTATTTTTAATTATACTAATATGGAATTTAGTTTTGAAATGTTTTGGAAAAAAAATTAATTTCAAATAATGGTTTTCAGAAAGGTAAATTGGATATTTCTAATAGAAATAGATAGTTTAAAAGTTTTAAAGGGATAATTATAAATTTGGAAACCATTTGAGTATAATTGATTTTGAGAAAAAATTTAGTTTTTAAATTAAATTGAAATTAAAAACCAGTCCTCTTATGGAGATTTTGGAAATGAATTTGTTTGACTTGAATTATGTTAATTTAGAAACTGGGATAATTTTCTAAACCTATTATTTTGGGAACTTTGAAATTTAGATACTTAATTTGGAAGAAAATTTGGTGAAATCATATATGATTTTGAAACTGAATTGACATTGAAATGATTTGAAATTGAGAACCATAGATTACTAAGCACTTGATTTGGGAGTGGTCGAACTTATATAAAATGGATTTGTATAAGTATGAAGTTGATTTGAAATCTATTGATTTAAAAGGTACTCAATTTGGATTATGAATTGTTTTATAATCGAAGTCTATATAAGTATGATTTTATATAGTATTGATTTGGAAAGTATTCGATTTGAAAAAGGAATCCTATATAATGGACTTTATATAAGTATGATATTTGAAAGTGATTTGAAAAGGTACTATATGATATATATTTTCGAAGTAAAGATATGGAAAGTGCCTTCTGCTTGATATCCGCTTTGTGGCCACATCGTGGATTCATTCTATCGATATTATTCTTTATGATTTTTGGTTTTCCAGATGTAATACTCGAGTGTTCCCACCGTGGCGTAACCCATGGTTTTTTTTTCTCTCGTGAATGCATAGCGCAATTGCCTGGCTGAGTCTTGTCTAGGGGTACGGATTGTTTCCTGGGGGATCTAGGCGTAACCATTGTGTATCCTGCAATCTATGTAGGTCGCGAATAGTAGCGAAACTGCCTGGCTGAGTCTTGCCTAGGGGTACGGATTGTTTCCTGGGGGATCCAGGCGTAACCATTGTGTATCCTGCACTCTACTAGTCATCATGGCGTAACTCGCAGGGCTGAGAAAGCTTACGGATATGGATTGTTTCCTGGGGGACCCAGGCGTAACCATTGTGTATCAACGAACCATGATCGGACAAAGGTTTTGGTTTGGTTGTTTTGTTTGGATTGTACTTTCCATATCTGTTTTTAAGGGTTTTTAAGTATTTTCACTGGTTGTTGAAACAGGTCTACTAAGTACTTAAAGAACTCTAGCTTTGCGCCTGATCAACGCATGGCCAGAGTCTGCAAGAATGAGGATAAACTTGTTAAAACATTGAGTTATAAAAGTATTTTTGAAAGAAAAATTGGTTTCGATATAAAAGTATTTTATTTATAAAGGTATTTTATTATAAAAGTATTTTCAACAAAGAAATTTTGTATTAATATTTGAAATTTAAACTCTTATGGTTTGAAATAAATTATTCGTGCCCGATTCTATTCTTTTGAATCTACCTCATCTGCTCAACTTATTTTTCACCTATATTCCGTTTTCGGAATCTACCTTCCTTTCCTTTTTGAATAAATCTTTTAAATATTGCTTATTTGTATAGTATATTGTTTAATAGAATATTTTAGTGTTATAAATATTTTTGAAGTTATAAATTAAATAAAACATCTTTAAAGAAAATGATTATTAATTTATTGATAATATTTGAAAGGTATCTTGAGAAAAATTAAAAATTTCATAAATTTTGGATTTAATATTTTCAATAGTCTTTGTAAATAGAAAGAATAATGTAAATAATTGTTTGCAAAGGAGTTTGAGAAGTATTAAATATTAAAGAAAATTTAATTTCAAATGAAATTTTCAAATAAATATTTTAAATAAAATTTATATAGTTTTAAAATTTATTGTTTATCTTGGCTTTCAATCTATTTGTTTTTCTGGTTGTTTTATTCTCCTACCTCCTTCCTTTTCGGGGACGAAAAGTTTTGAGTGAGGGAGAGTGTAACGACCCGGAAAATTTTAACAATTTTAATTGATTCTATAACGTATTTAATTGAATATTTGTGAAATCCTATAATAATTGAATTTTTAAATAAAATGTTTATATATTTAGAATACGTATATTTAAATATCGCAGATTGTAAATTTTCAAATAATTTTATGGAAGTTTATTTAATTGAGAAAACGTGTTGTCCAATTCAAGCTATTAATTGCTTTAATTGATTTCTGAATCAGTGCGTAACGGTTTCTTTTTACTACCGTTAAAGATTTCTATTGCTTAATACTTTTCCAATTCAGGTAGACCTTTCCATTCGTAACCATTAATAAATTTGAGATCATCGACCTTGCTTTTATTATTCCTTGTAGTTTCGTGCACTGACTTTACCTTTCCCACTACCCATAATTTTCTCTATACGTTTCTTTCGGAATTGAAGCGTATATTTATATTTATGGTGGTGCGTTTATTCTGGTCTCTCTTTATTTTTGTTTTTAACGCTTGAAAGAATCTCAAATCATCAAGCTAGTAACATCCGTTCCTTCCCTCGCTTTCATAAGGCCTATAATATATAAACCACTTACTTATAGATCTGAACACAACTTTGTCATCAAATTTAATGTGCCTTCCTCTCCCTATTATTTCGGTTCCAACCTTCCTAGTGAATGGCTTTAATAATTTTTGGCTAAATCATAGCTACAGACTTTTCAAATTTCTTTCATTTTTTATTTTTTCCAATTCCTTCATTTGCTTCAAAATTTTTGAACAAGCCTAATCATCTCAGCATGTATATATAATGTAAGCCTACCTTTCCTTGGAAAGCTATTGCTCACAAAATTTCCTGATTTCTTTCCTTTTATCCATTTTTATATCCTTGACTTTCAAAACTCATTATGTGTTGTACAAACAAACAAAAATTTATTGCCTTAAGTGTATAGCTAAATCAACTATTGACCGTTACAATTACTTTTATTTTTATATTCATTTCAATTTATTACTTAAATAACGTTTTGATGAATTAATGGACAGCTTTACATTTCTTTTGCTTTTGAAAACTTTATATTTATAGTGTACGTTTCTTTTGCATTTCAAAATTTTGAAACATGCTGCCCCATTTAAGCCATTAATTGTTTTAATTATTTTTCTTAATCAACATATAAACGTTGCTTGTTATTATTTCAGGATTTACATCCATACTTTAATCTCTGCTTTTCCATTTATTTCATTCGAAATCTAAATTTATTTACCATTCATTTATACGCCTCTTTCTCTTCCCTCTTTTACCTCTTCGTTTCCATGTTTCTAGGAATATATATATATATATATATATATATATATATATATATATAGTATAGCATAGATTGCATCTTCTTTTCTCTCTGTAGGCAATTCGTTTCCCTCAAATTAATATTAAAAGAGGAGAGAGCTTTGTAAATATTATATAAAGTCTTATAGCACGTTCACATATCAGATGCAGACCTACCTTTATATTTAAGAAACTAGCATTTTCTCTATTGCCTGAAGAATGCCCTTCGCCATGTCATGTTGCTTGAATCACGCATGCATTCTTCCTTTAAAAATCGCCTGTTCTCATCTCCCCTCCATCTTTTCTTATTTCTTCCAAACCTGAGCATGAGCTCTCTCTTTTCCTTGGCCTGCCTCCTCCCCATGGCTGCATGCATTAGTTGTCAAAACATTTCCTCTCTGGTTTTTAAAAGTAAGTACGCATTTTATTTGATATAAGTATATTTTATATATTAAGAACAGTATAGATTGTGCATAAGTTTTGTTTTATATGTTTACTGCAACTATGTGGATTTTGAATTCCCTAACAGTTGAACTTTAAAAATAATAATATATTTCATAATAGTATATATATGATAATTGTTATATTTATAAACGTGTATATAAATATTTAACTTCTGTTCATATATAAAGGTTAGTATATATTTATACCGTATTATGTATATTATTTTAAGATTTTACGGCATATAGTTTTTTACTTTTGTTAGCATATAGTTATCGTACGGCTTTTAGATACGTATGTTTTACTAACTAGTTGATAAGTCAAATATATATATATATATACGCGTTTTATTTTACTATTGATAGCTTACGGTATATATGGTATAAGTTTGGCAGCCTTCTATTAATATACGTATTTTTATATGTTTTATATATTTGGTTATAACAGTTTCAACTATAATAAAATAAGTTATTTTATTAGCTTTCATATGTTAGATATATAAAATATAGTATTTCAGTTTTCGTTACTGTTTTGGTATATATATTATATAAAATTGGTGGGTACAAGTTTGATAGGTCAATTTATAATATATATATTTTTATGATTGTTTTAGTATTTTAGAGTCTATCGTACTATATTTTATTTTATTTTCAACAATTTACATAAGTTATAATTAAAATGTAGGTATATATATATAAAATTTTCTATGGTAGTTTTACAGTATAAGTTATATCAATATTTTATAATTTCAACAGTATATGCTTTCAAAAGTTTATTTCATGTCAGCCTTAAGGTTGTTTGCATTGACTGATATACGTTGGATTTTTTTTCTTTAAGGGATGTGTATTTTGATTTCAAGTATAGTCATATGTATAGTCGTATACAAATTGGTAGAGGAAATGTTATATAGTATATATATGGTTATATTAATATAGTCGATCCGCACACCTATGTATATATATTAACCGAGGTATGCATATTTTGTTGCATATTTTATAAACTGTGTCTGCATATGTTGGCTAGTTGTATATAAGCTCACTTATCCTATTTATCTTCCTTGATCCAATTCTGATTTGAATTCGTCTATTCCTATTGTCAGCTTTGATCATTGAACCGTGTCCATCTAGCTTTGTTTTGGAATTCGGATCTGGATTTCATAACTCAGTTCTTTTTCTCTGGCCTCGAAAGGTGAGAAATCACTCACGATTAACGTTCTTTTATTTACTAAATTTGATTTCAATTGAGACGACAATTGAAATATGAGGCTGTAGTTATTTAAATTGTTATATATGCTATTATCTGTAACTATTCACTTATGGGATATGACACCATATCCTATTGTTTGTATATTTATTTTGATGATATAAGCCTGTTGTTATTATTATTTACATATATCTGTTATCACTCTGCAAGTTCCCTGTCAGTATAGAAATCACTGTGGGTTGAAATGATACATACCCGAACAGACTTTAGAATAGGAGAAAATCATTATGGGTTGAAATGATAAACCCAAGCGATTTTCATTTAATTGAATTGGGATTACGGGTTGAAATGCTATCCACCCGTATACATTTAGTGTACGGATTGAAATGATAAATATCCGTAACACTTGACCATATGATAAGAAATATATACAGACATCGTTGGTCCATATATATAAATATTTTGAAATTTAATTCATTTTTTGGAAAGAAATATATGGTCCTATTAAATGTTAATCCTTAAAAAAAATTTATATATAAAGGGTAATGATATATAGATTTAATAATATTTAATTTAGTCAAAATTTGATTTAATACATAAATTATGATAAATATTTATGTAAATTTTATTCCAAAAAGTATTCTGCAATTTACTAAGATTGGGAGATAAATGTGGGTTTATCTAAATGGTATTTAAATAAGGATTTATTCAATTAGATCAATTTGAAATTATTGAATGGGAAATTTAAGGGTATGATTTTGTAACTGGATTTTTATTTAAGTGATTTAATGAATATTTCACGTTTAAATAAATTAAAGAAAATATTGAGTAAAATGTAATTTAAGGTTACTTAAATGATATTGTATCTAATGAGGGATTAATTTAAGACTAGATAATAATGAGGTTAAATCGAGATCTATATGGAACTATTAAATTGAACATTTAATTAAATATTAAAGCTTTGAACTATATTGGGATTTAAATGGTTTATTTTGAGATTCGGATATGTATTTGAAATCAGTATAGTTGAATTTATTATTTAGAAACTAAATTGATTAAAAAGTTAGTTTGAAACGTTGAATACTTAAAGTTTTGAAATATATTGAATATAAAGAGTATTTTGTGATTTCAAATCCGAATTTGAGATCGATAAAATTGAAGTGGTTATTTTAGAAATTGAGTTGAATTTAAATTAATAAATTGAGATTGAAATAGATTTAAATGGGATGGTTGGGTTGATGTCAAACGATTTGTTAAGTTGAGGAAATTGAAATTACTTTACTGTACAAATTATTTAATATATAAAAATACTATTTGGGAGGTATAGAGATATTTGAAGTGAAAATGATATTTGGTTTTGAAGTATAAATTAAGTTGAAAAGACTACAGTGTTATAGTGTATATTTCTATCTTTTAGATAGTTCCATGGACCCTTAGAGGATGGTTATCCCAAACATCCTCTAAGTTAATTATATTTCAATTGATATTTCACTTGAGTTAGATTTATAGATATAAGAATGTTAATCCTGACTCGAGTGTTTTGTGTTTTGCTTTACGCTCGGGTCAGACTGAGAGATACAGCATTTGAGACTCACCTTCGAAGTTGGAGCTTTGCTTGAAGATCCAGCTATCTATCCCTTCAGTCATCCAGTGATTGGTTCAGAGAAGCCGTCGGTTGCATTGGAGACTTCATGGCATTTGAACAATTCGGTTGTATTTTATTTCTAACTCTGAGGTATATAGTAGCTTCATGAACTACTATTCTTTATCTATTCCGCTGCATTGTATTACTCTGTGTAAGTGATCTATGATTGATTTATTTACTGTATATTTTAAGTTTTGCCAAATTTTATTAACAATTCGGTATTTTGAATTATTCAAGTCGGACATGTACGGTTTTATTGTCGATTTGAATGGTCCAAAATAGCGGGCTGTTACAGTGGTGGTGGAGGAGACCATGGTGTTGGAGTAGGGAAGGCCGAACACATAGAGTTGATGCAAGTGCAAAATCAATACCAAAACAAGTAGAAAAGTGTAGAAAAAGAATGAGATTTTACCAAAAAATTTCTTCTGTTGATAGCCAAATGTTTTTAGGTTTTGAGAGACTTATTTTTTCATGAAAAATGAAGGTGATGGGCTGAAGAAAGGATATGGTCAGCCAAATTGAATGCAAGTGTTGATTTGCAAATGAAAAGATAAAAAGGAGGTGAAAAGTCAAAGGCATGTGAAAGGTTATAAAGCTCTTCATATTTCTAATTTTCTTTATGCATTTTTAAAAACATGAAAAATATAACTAAATAAAATAAAAAAACAAAATAATGTATGAATAAAAATAAATAAATAAATTTTAGATAAATATAAATTAATTAAGCAAATAGCTTAAAAATAGAAACTATGTTTTAAAAATTGAAAATAAAATACAGTAAGATTTGGAAAATTATAACATCACTTTAAAATGTTTTAAAAATAAAATATATACCTAACATGTCATATTACACATATTAGTACATGATATGACAAAAAAATATAAATTTATATAAATTAAAATAGATAATTTTATTAAATAAATCAATTTACACCCAATATTATGATAAGCATAACTTTCACAATACAAATCGGATTTCAATGAAACGAAAAGTAGTATTCTTAAAATTTAATCTATTTTCATAATAAAAGATAAAATTCAAAAATTCAAATTTTAAAATTTTAAATTTAAAAGTCAAAGTTTGACCTGATTGACCAAAATCCATTTTTTTTGGAAATATCCTATTTATTCAGGTTTGAAATTATAATTCACACAAAAATCAAAATATACTCTTAAAATTATAAAATTTATTAATTTTAATAAATATAATAACTTTTTTAAATCAGGAGCTTCAATTTAAATAATTAAAATACACAATTAAAATAATCACAAAATACTGGGTTGTTACACTCTCCCCCACTCAAATCTTTTCGTCCTCGAAAAGAACGAACAAGGAAAATAAGGAAAAACAGGATAAACATCAAATAGTACCTGGAAAAACAATTTCAGATTCGAAGCACGAATGCTCTCCTCTATCTTCCACGTACAATCTTGATCATCAGTACCCCATCGTACCTCAGATTAACAGATTTCCTTCTTAGCTACTTCGTACCCCTACTGACAATACGAAGTGGCTTACTCTCGACTGTCAGATTAAGCTAAATATCCAACTATCAACAGCAGTTGGCGAACAAAAGAGATAGGCCAAGAAGATACCGGAGAATATGTGAGACGTGGAATACATCATGCACTATAGAATGCTTCTTCGGCAAATCCAAACGATAAGCCAAAGAACCAGTTCTTTCCCCAATGTGGAAAGGACCCTCGAAAAGGAAGAAAGTAGAAATAGTTAGAAGGGAAAGTAGGTTGAAAGACAAGGATGGACTTTATTTTACAACCACATACATTTAAAAATTGTATATTTGTAACATTTTAAACATTTAATAATATACATTTTATAATATGATGAATGGTCATTTGATTCAAACTTGATAGTTCAAAGTAAACAATATTTAAAACTTTTTAAATTATTTATAAAAGTAAAATAAATGATCAAAATATCCTTTATATAATACTTTACAAAAATACTTTTATAACTTGATGTCTTAAAAGTTTACTTTCGTTCCTGTAGACTCTGGCCATGCGTTGATCCGGCACAAAGCTACAATTCTCCAGGTACTTAATAGAGTTGTTTCAACACCCAGTGAGAATGCTGGATACCTTTTAAAAACAAAAGATATGGATAGCAAAATCCAAACAAATCAACCAAACCAAACATGTCGATCATGGATCGTGGATACACAATGGTTACGCCTGGATCCCCCTGGAAACATCCGTACCCGTAGGCCGACTACTGCAGCCCTGCGATTACGCCATGAAGACTGGTAGTACCGCAGATACACAATGGTTATGCCTGCATTCCTCAGGAAACATCCGTACCCTTAGGCTCTCGCAGCCCCTGCAGATTACCCAATAGATCACAGATACACAATGGTTAAGCCTGGATCCCCCAGGAAACATCTGTACCCCCTGTGAATTACGCTATGCAGTCGCGATCATAAGACCATGGGGATCTCCATGGAATTCGATGGGCATTCGAGTATCATATCTGGAAAACCCAAATCAAAGAGAATAATACCAATAGAATGAATCCACAGTGTGGTCACAAAGCGGATATCACGCAGAAGGCATTTTCCATATCTTTACTTCGAAAATATGTATCATATAGTACCTTTCAAAATCACTTTCAAATATCATACTTATATAAAGTCCATTATATATAAGATTCCATTTCAAATCGAATACTTTCCAAATCAATAGTATATCAAATCACACTTATATAGACTTCGATTATATAAGGTTTCAATTTACAAGTTGAGTACCTTTACAAATCAATAGTTTTCAAATCACTTCATACTTACACAAATCAATTTTATATAAGTTCGATAACTCCCAAATCAAAGTATTTAAATAAACAAGGTTCTCAATTTCAAACCATTTCAATATCAATTCAGTTTCAAAATCATATATGATTTCACCAAATCATTTCTTCCTAATTACATATATTTAGTTTCAAAGTTTCTTAAAATAGTAGATTTAGAAAATAATCCAAATTTCCAAATCAACAAAATTTATGTCAAACAAATTCATTTCCAAACCATTTCAATCATCCAAATATCAAAATGGTTACAAAGTTTAAAACCATCTCTTTTAAAACCTTCAAACTATTTATTTCTGTATGAAAACTCCAATTTACCATTGGAAAGATTTTTATTATATATATATATATACACACTTTATTCAAAACATTTCAAATCTATATTTCATACCAGTATAATTCAACATAGTCCTATTTATTTCACTCAACAAACAGTTTCAAACTTATATAAATCATATTACTTTATACATTAATCATACCAAACTAAAATTATATTCTTTATCAAATAACCTATACCTTTCAAAATTGCTTAGCTTTGAAAATTTAACCTTGATTTGGAAGTGCTCGAACACTAAAATAGTAGAAGAAATCATATTTTCAATTCAAGAGTTGGAAATCACCAACAAATCAGTAAACCAATTTCAAAAGATAGGGTTACACCAAATAAATCTGAATCCTGAGGACTGAACACCGACTTACTTTATATCATTTCAAATATATATAAACATATATCTTTCGAACATCAAACCACACTTCGAAATCTGAAATCAAAATTTGTTTCACAAAATCACTCGTATAGCAAAGCTACTAGAGCGGCCGCTCCCCCACTCAGAAACTCAAAAATCAATTTCGATGATGCATGCATTCATCATCGAAATTATTTTCCAACGACATAAGTGGGTTCTGGACTTTTATTTTCTTGAAACTTCTTTGAAATCTCTTAGAAATCATTGGAATTCATTCGAATACATTTTAAACATTTCTTATTCAGAAAATATCTTTAAATCATATTATTATTATATATTTTCCAAAATCTTAAAATTGATTTCAAAACACCGGAGTCCAATTCCTCGAAATTCAAATTCAAAACCCTCCAATTATAAATCATTTTATATAAGTCAAATTCTTATAAATTTTCAAAATTCAAATCCTTTCATTGTTTCAAATTACCATTTTCAAAAGACATAAAAATCCTTATTGAAAACATTTCACTTTTATATATAAAATATGGTCATCCTTATCAAAATAATAATTTCGATGTATGCACAAATTCAAAATACAATCAAACATAAATTTCGAAGGGATGACTCAAGGATAGATTTCAAACAACAGAGATCCAAATTTAGAGGACTCAAATCAAATAGAATTCTGGATCGAAGATAAGCTTGAATGAAGATAAGATAATTTAATTACCCAATAGAAGATGGACAAGCCTTTATAAATCGCGGGCGACCTTAACCGGTCAACCGTGACTTAAGGAATATAATCAATGCGGAAATCTAAGGAAAAGCGACACTCGATCGCTGGAGATAGAATCCAGATAGAGCAGGAGATAGATAGCATCGTAAACCGAGGATATAGAAATCTCCTGTGAATCAATACCAATTGTAAAAGAGATTCACCTCTTTACAAATCATTCAAAGATTTGCGGAATCATCGATCTTTATAGAGGTCATTCCAAAGTGGAGTTATAAAATACTCCAAAATCAAAGGAATACAAATAGGGGAGACAAGACTGGATTTCAGAACAAATGGAAGCGCTCCAAAGTTCAAGGAATCCCGATCGATAAGAATCCTAACCAAGAGATTTCTAATAACGTGGATATAGAAGGGATGAAGTTTAGAAAATCTTGGTTTCAAAATAAGAAAATTTTTATGACAAAATAATCTTTGAAAATCCTTAAAAAATCATTTGGAAATTATTTTGTACTTCGAAAATACGCTCTCTCACAAGGAAATGATTCTGAGATTGATTTCACTCATTCCGCGATATTTCTACCCTATCTCTAATGAGTTTTTGCTCTGTAGGCTAAGGTTTGCCTAAAACCAAAGCTCTAATACCAACTGTAACCAGCCGCGCCAGTGGGGTAACGCCCACCGTAGCATACATTGGTACCTGTATTCTGCCTTTACGGCCAGCGTCTCGACTACACCACCAACCTCCATGGGGACATGTACGAGTAAGAGTCAACCGTTCACTACCAAACCAGGAAGCGAGAACCCCCTATCATGCTGCACCCTCCAAGTGCAATGGCCGACACACATGTCGCACTTGAATTGCTCAAAATACCGCATTGTAAATAAATTTGGAGCAAATGAAATACAAATCACATAATCACAGACACCGAAATATCAGAATAACTCGCAGCGGAAATTAAAATACCATAGTAGTTCATAAAGCTACTATAACAAACTCTCAAAACATAATACATAATATCATTCTGGAAAAACCATATACAATAGAAATCTCAAATACATAGAAGTTCACTAATACATGAGATAAACTAGAACAGCTGAAACAGAAATGGTTATAAATGTAGATAAGCAGAAACTCCAGCAAAGACCAGCTCCATAAAGAGAATTCAAAGCTGTGAATACTTAGGCTGACCCGAGCTAAAGTAAAACACAAAACACTCGAGTCAGGACATATATACTTATATAATGTAAACCAACTCAAGTGAACTATAGTAGAAATGCACAATAACTTAAAGGATGCTTGGGATCGCCCATCCTTTAAGAATCAGTTAAACTATAAATTATATACATACCGTGGTTAAATTACAAAATGTTATTTTATACATCGAAATAAAATATCATTTCAAAAGTTCAATATCCTTCAAAACCCCATTTCAAAATATCAAATATCGTATCTTCCAAACCACATTCATTTATTTAAAATACCATTTCAACACACATTTCAAAATAGTTTATATTTCAAAACAGATTACTTTATTCTAAATCACAAAATGAAGTTATTATATGTAATAATTAAATTATTAAATTTCCAAAATTTTAATCTTTTTCTAAATTCATTTATTCACTTAAATTTATCAAAACAGTGAAAAATCACTTTTTGCGGCATTTAGAAAATGCTACGGAAAGTTACATTCCAAACAGTTCGTTTTAACAAAAGACAGCATTTAAAAATGCTGAAATAAGGTTTTATTAGTTTTAAAGAAAACTTAGTTAAATTCAACAATTATAGCACTTACAGAAATGCTATAATAACCTTTAATCCAAATTAGCTTTTTAGTTCATTATTATCAACTATAGCATTTACAAATGTTGTATTATCATTTACATTTGAATTAATAGCATTTCAGGAATGTAGTTAATTAACTTCAGATATTCAATATAATTTCACAAATAGTTATATTTTTATTTAAATCATTTTTAACTTATAAAATCATATAAATTCACTTTTATAATCATCATTTAATTTTCCTTAAATTCATGATTTTATAAAGTTAAATTTGCATTCAAAAATCAATATTTAATAATAATTCACTTATTAAATTCCAACATTCAATCTTAAATTCATTAAATTAAATTTCAACTTAACACTTAAGTTTAAAATTTCAAATATAATTTAATTTCATTTATATTTACTCAACTTAAATTTCACCTTTAAGCCAAATTCACAAATTCCCAATTCTAGTTATATTTAAAAATTTCAACTTAAATATTCATTCATTTCACATTTTAACTTTATTCAAAAATCATTAATATATTATAAAAATCACTTTAAATTCATTTTAGTTCAAATTATCATAAATTTATCATATATTCATATTTAATTTAAATTCCATTTATAATTAAATGAAAATTTCCAAAACAACTTACTTTCAAAATTTCTAACTTTTCATTAATCTATTTCACTTATAAATATTCATAAAATCAATAATATTTTATAAAAATCATTTTTAACTAAATTTAAATCAAAATATTATAATATTTACATTTCTAAAATATTTTAAATTTTTTATAAAAACATATTTTAACTACGGGTCTGTATATAATTTTCTACGCTATGTAAAGTGATACGGGTAATATATCATTTCAACCCGTAATTTACAAAGAAAACCCGGGTTTTATCATTTCAAACCCGTAGTCCCGAGTAAATGAAAGAATTTGAAAATCGCTCAGGCCTATCATTTCATCCCATAATGATTTTTCCTTATTCTAAAGTCCGTTCGGGTATGTATCATTTCAACCCATAGTGATTCTAATCCAAAAGGAACTTGCATTGTGATAAACTAATATAAACAACAGAACAACATAATATAATAGTAACATATGATATAACAGGTGTTTAAGCATATGTGGACATCATATAATCATAACATAGTAGATGTGATACGGTTATGCGTTTTACACATTCACAAGTGGTCAATTTACTTGTTATATAGGTATACATTGTTAGGTGAGAATAACTCACAAGTATAAGCTGAAGACTACAACCAAATACACAAACTGAGATCTACAAAGGCACGATAGCACGACAATGATTCGAGAGTGGGAGAGCCAAAGCTAAGTGCCTTGTTGCATAACAAACAAAACAAAATACAATACATGAATTTCAAACCAAACTATTATAAACAAAGCTAGAAATATAAGCACAATACATAGCTAAACTTTTTGCACTTGCATTCAACCACTTATGCTTCAGCTATGGACTAGAAAGGCACCGTAATGGGATGGTTTTTAAGAAAAAGAAAGACAAAGAAAAAGAGAGAAGAAGATATAGAAGAGATAAGAAGGTAGAAAAATAGAGAGAAAAGAAAAATAGAAGATAGAACAGAGGGAAAAATAGATCATTTTAAAATAGAAAGAAAAGAGAATAGAACGGAACAGAACAGCAGAATAACAGAACAATCTCACAATCGCAGCGGAACAACATATAATAATAAATGAATAATCTTTAAACAAAGAACTATCAGTTATTACATTACATTTCATTACATCACATCATTAGAGTATACAACAACAAACAATGCAGCGGAAAAAGAAATACTATATACTAATAATATGCCATGCCATCCAGCTTGCCTCCAGCAACTCCAGAATATCCAGAATATCCTGATAAACCTAACTCTTGACTGCCCGTGTGAAAATTGGTGGGCACCCAGAGTTTAGGAAGGAAAACAATAAACTCCGAGTCAGTCATGTGACTGGTGTGAGAACTCAAAACAGTTTATTTATCTTTAAAATCAAAATAGAGGAATATTTTTAAATTCAATTCGCAATGCTTTTAAAAATGAGACTACCATAAGGCCTCCCGCACACACACACAATGCAAACACAGAATCGGAGGAGATTTCTCCTTATGATAGTCAAAGATGCTTGATACGCATTAAAAGAACATTTCATATTATTATTAGTGCATAGTGTAGGGAAAATTTATTTCGAAAGTAGAATATAAATCTTAGCCAACATAGACATTTCGAACTATGCCTACTATAGCTACCATCCAAACAGTGGTGACCACCATAAGTGAATGGCAGGTTCTACAACTAATACCGTACAAAGTTTCGTAATGGGAATTGGATTTCCAACGAATGATCAGGCCAAGGAACTTCCCATTGCCACATGAGAATGCCTCTGGATGGACATCCCCGAGAACCAAACCGGATCTCTACCAACACAAGGCCGGGTTACCCCTAACTGAGTAACAACTGACCGAATATGCCATCCCCCGGTCCTTTGGGACCTTTATCACCGAGCGCTCGTAATCAATTCACACAATCAAAACAAAGTGTTTTCAACATGAGTAAGTATCTGGGCTCCATACCATGATACCACCCTTTTCCAGAAGGAAATGGACACATCCTAAAGGGTGCTACCCCTCATAACCTTGCTGCTTCTTTCCTGTTTTGACCATTCACGGGGTGTGAGGCTCGACGAAGTCACGTCCACAAAAACATACTTTATACAAAAGCCATGCTTTGGGTCAACAAATGATCAACACAATGATCACAAGGATAGACGATCAAATAAACGATCCTATCACAAATAATCAACACAATGATCATTTCAGCATCACTCAGCATGTCACATTACCAATTTGGGAATATATCGCTGATAACATTCAACTACATAACCTCTGAGCACGTACGTCTCAGAGAAGGGTGTTAAGCTAAAAGAATAAATTCTCCGCCACCAGCAGAAATATATTTGAATGAAATCGGCTTTATTTCTCAACTTGTAATGTCAGACATACAATCCATACAAGTCTGTTCCGGGCTCGAACAAAACCGAAGGCACTTACAAAGAAGTCCTTGCAATCCGGATATTCACGATCCTGATCGGATTCACCATCACATATGGAGAACTCAATACCGTAGCTACTCGGTGCAGAGTCAATCGACAGGTCATCCTATCGTTCTCACAAATACCGGGTCTTCAACACGGATCTTCAATGCAATTCACAACGACGTATCACATATTCGGAATGGGTTATACGACCCCATGGTCCTTTCCCGGTTAACCCTAATAGTGAGCGCTTATTCAAAAATAAGTGTGGCATTCAAATTCAAACAAATCACATCAAATACCCATTCAAAGGGAAATATTGATAGTCGGTTATTGAACTATCAATGAATATGCACACATCACCAGATTCCAAATAATTTTCCAAATTATTTATTTTCCAAAATATCTTTACAAGATATATTATTTCCAAACTTCAAAAATAAATCAATATTTATTTTTAAACAAATTCTTCTTTTCATTTATAAATTCCATAATGAATTTATATTTCAAAATATTCATGCATATACGATTTCAATTATCCATTTTCAATTTATCTTCAAAAAGATAAATTCTAAATATTCACTTCATATTGGAAAACATTTCCATACTTATTAAACATAAGTAATTCACAAATCTTTTTATTTTCAACACTTAGAAAATATTCAATATACTTAAATCGAATTAAGTATATATTTCATTCTATTAAGGAAATCATTCTCTTAAACATATTTATTTGGGCCAAAACGAATGTTGCGTAAAACATCGTTACAACAACCCAAAATCACTAGTATAGGGATTCGAAATTAAATAGATATATAAATCCCAATACTACACAAAACATTTCCTTTCGGAAATCATTTACTATAACAACAGTGTTATAGTCCACTATTTCCTTTTATTTCTCGAAAACGTCTATTTCAACAATGAATGTTGAAATCTATGGTTTCGAATCTCAACATGTTTAAAAACATCGTTAGATCGTTTTAATTCTATTTAAAACATCACATCTAAACATTTTCTTTAACGTATTATTCACTATTCAAAAACGTGAATATACTTTATTAACAAATTTCATCAATTCTATGCATTTTATTTCAAAGGATTATTCACTGTCTAAAACGTGAATATAACTCCATTTATAAGTCATAACAATTAACTTATCAAAATAAGTTGTTTGCGGATTTATAAAACAACGTTTATAAATTCCATTTCTATTTATTTATAAAAACTTCTTTTTTTTATATAAATTCTTTTATTAACCTATTCCAGTTTATAACTCAATTATAAACTAAAAGTTCATATTATAAGTTAATTACTTATAAAACGATTATTTTACCAAATCGTTCTTTTAAAGACTTTCCAATTTATAAATCTTATAACTTATAAGATCCATTTATTTAACCAATCTATTCTTCAAATAATTTCACCAAATTTATAAATCTTACTATTTATAAATTTCATTTATAACTTCACCGTTTATACTTCTATAAATTTCATTCATTTATGAAATTCATTTTCACTTAATTCAAACACTTATAAAAACTCGTTTTATAATGTCTATATTTCAATTTATAAATATCCATTTATAAATCTCTTAATATATATCAATTTATATTATTCTTTAAAACGTCTTTAAATCCCTTTATAATTTCATCATTCTCTTGATTTATAAAATAATTAAATTTTATAAATCCTATATTTTCACTTTTTATAATAAATCCAAAAAAATCCCAATTTAAACTATTTTATAACATCATTACTTCATATTTCTCAAAAATCAATCTTTAACTATATTTCTCAAAAATCATAGTTTTTATAACATGAAAAATTATAACGTTTATTTATTTAAAATGGATCAATTCCAAAAATATAGTATATTTTCAAAAATCACTTTAAAAATCATTTTAAAATCCCAAAATTTGGGTCGAATGATGCTACACATCAAATAGTCGATCACGACTACAATGATATCATATATCGATATGATAATCCATCAAATATCAAAATATCTGAAATCAAATAAAAACTGTTGAGGAATCCAGTTGGATCCCTCCAACCTGTTTTTCTGCATCCACAAACATTAGCACAATACCAATTTCGCTCCAGTACGAAATTATCGCGGTATATGGGATTTAAATATTATCCGCTTAATAACGGCGCAATAGGGTCTCATCCGCTAAAAAATATGGGAAATCAACAACTGCAATATATACATATGCCAATATATATATATTGATATTATATATAATACCAATTTCACTGTTTATGAAATATTCGCGGTATATGTTTTTAATAAATAACATCCGCTTACTAACGGCGCATAATGTCTATTTTAACAATCAATAGATACAATCATCATTCAATCATGCATTCAAATATTTTAAATCTAACTATTTAAAATAAAATCGAAACTAATTCGATTGAGTGAGAAGTTCTCACCTTGATTTTATTTCCGTTTTAGCGATTTATTTCGAATAAAATTAAACGCACGTTTAATTTACCCAGAATTCTCACTAACTCCAAACGACTCCAAACCAGCTCCATAGCGTAGTGCTCGTCCATACGATTCCAACGCAACTGGTTTCGTGCGTTTTCGACCTCGTATGAAAAAGATATGATTTTTCAAAGTTTATACGAGTTTTATACTTAAAATTACAACATAACATATTATTTTTCAACCTAATCAAGCCATAGCCGTAGGATCTGCATCTAAGGCCTCACGTTGTTCTTCTCCCCTCTCGTTTGCATCTCCAGGAACGCGTATCATAGCCGAACCCAAATCTTAGAATTAGGGTTAATTTTAGCTTCCTCCTCGGTGAACTTGAACTCGATCGAGACGCGCCATGTCGAAGCCCATTGCTTGCACTATGTTCGGCCCCCCTATGGTGGAGCTCGGCCACCTAGGTAGCACGCATCACGAGAAGGAATGGCCCATGCACGCGGCTCCCTATCTCCCCCATCGTCGCTCCAAACACGATCTCCACCGTTGAATCTCTTCGTCTCGTTGCCCTCTACATCTTTCATGTTGAAAGTTTTAGCCAAAACTTGATGGATTGAGAGATCAAAGGGGAAAAGTTTCGTGCATTTCTGGCCGTGCATGACAATGGAGGCGGCTAGGGTTTTGTTTGTTTTTTTTTTTTTAATTTATGAAGAGGATGGTGGGCTATTTATAGAATTTCGAACGACACTATTCATCCCGGAAATTCCGAACTCCGATTTAGGCGCCGAAACTGATGTACCTAGGGTTTATCCCGCGTTCCGGACACAATGGAACAGGTTTCGGAAGCTAATTCGGAAGTATGTGCGAGTTATGGCTATAAACGCTCAATTTGAATTAAACCGATTTAAGCGATTTTCTAGGCGTTTTAATTTGTACCGGACAAACGGTAAATCCAATTGACTTGAAATTTGAAACCTTACAAAAATATCACATTACGGATCCGATGAAACTAGTTTCGTCGAAATCCGAGACTTTTTGAAAAATGGCTATTTTAACTCGCCAAATTTAAATTAAAAATAATTCGATGCGTTTCGAGCTGCCACGATCAAACGGTAACTCCGATTGACACGAAAATTGAAATCCGGTAATAACTAACTATTACAGATCCAATGGAACTGGTTTCGTTCAATTCTGAGACTGTTCAAAAATTGGCTATTTTCACTAGTCGATTTAAATATTAAAATATTCAATTTTCACAAATTAACTTTTAATTCGATTTTAAAAGTTCTAAAATATCGTTCTAACTTCAATATGATAAAATAAAATTTTACAAATCATTTTCAATCATATTTAACTCTATTTTCAATTATTTCCATAATTTAACGTATTAAATTATCGATTTAATTATCCAATTAAATCCAATAATTCAAAATAAAATTTATTCGACTTATAAATTTCACTTATTAATATTTAAAATTAATTAAATATTCAAATTTTAATTAAATAAAATTCTGGGTGGTTACAATCTTCCCCCCTTAAAAGAATTTCGTCCTCGAAAGTTACAAGTAAGAAAAGTTATAGAATTTATTAATTTTCCAAAATTTATAATTAAACTTCTTATAATATTTTACTAAGTTTTCAAATCATACTTAGTTATCTTTTCAAAAACAACTACTATTGTTTAACTTTCAACTCCAAAATCAAAGTTAAAGTTTTCAAAAAAATTCAATTTTCTCAAATTTTCTCTAACGCCTTAAATTTTCGGAAAAATTTGCCATAGTCTCCTTTGCGCAGCTCGATCCGAAAAAAAAAATGACAGTATATATATCACAAATATACATCTCATCAAGTAATGAGGCATCCCGCAGGGAAAAAATGTAAAAGTACGATATTTAATCCGAGATATGTACCTTATATTTTATTAGCAAGCATATACGGCTAATATAGCGCGAAAGCGAGCTCCAAATGCGAAGCAAACGCGATCCGCACCTACTAAACTCAACAAACAACATGAGAATCATGCATGCATGGAAATAGTATCGATATACAACATATAGCAACATAATAACTATATATGCTAACATAGCAAATGTAAACAAACAACAAATGCAAACATCAACCAACTATCATTCATAACCAATAATATTCATTCATATTCTCATTAATATTAAATGAATTGGTTTTTTTCAATTTAATCACATTTGATTCATTAACAGTGGATGATTTTACTAACATTCATTCTCAATTAGTTTATATTCACTAATTAAATCCAATTCACATTCAATTCAATTCAAATTTATTTACTTTCAATTTGAATTCAATTTCATAACTTTCAATTTCGCTAATTCACTTTCATTAACACTTAATGAATTATATACAATCAACTAACAATCATATAACAACCAATGTATATTCATTCTCATTCAATTTATTCAACTTCCAATAACATTAGATTTTAATGAATTAACACTTTCATTCATTATTTCATATCAATTTTATTTACATTCAATTGATTAACATTCAATCCATTCATTCAATTCAATTACAAAAGTTGAATTTCATTACATATAACTCAAGTTCATATCTATCACTTAACTTCATTAATTTACTTTGATACTAGTATCAACTTCAGTCAACACCTCTTAAGTTATATTTCATTTACAAACATCATTTGTTTTTACATAACTTAAATTCCCACTTATAAATAAATTCAGCTTCCAATTCTAAAGTAAATTTCCATTTTAACTTTAAATTCATTTTTATTTACAACTCATATTCATAAATATATTCAAATAGTTTCACTTCTTATATGTATAAGTTTACTTCACAATTGTAAATTACTTTAATTATAATTCAATTCTTATAATTCTTTTACTTATACAATTATTCTTTAATTTAGATTATTCAAACAACTAAACAATCAACTTATATACACTTTAATAATTCTGAAAAATTATTCCTTTTATATATAAAAATATACTCAAGGTAAAATTATTTCATTTACCCAATTTTAAAATCAATATTGTGCCGAATTGTTCTATTCAAGTGTTTAGAAACCCCTTCGGCATAGTCTTGCGGACCACGCTGACGAAAGTTCATATGCCACTCAATAGACCAATCATCACAATATAAAACAATTTTTTATATATTCACTATCAAATACGCTCTCATAGTTATTATTACACTCAAATTCATTCTAGAGTACTACTGACTCTATCTCTAATGAGTAATACCCAACAGAACCATGGTTGTCGCTTAACCATATGCTTTGATACCAAATGTAACGTACGCGATTTTTCGTTGCCGAAAAACCGAATAGTTATGGGTTTTAAGAAAATGAAAGACAAAAAAAAAAAGAGAAGAAGATATAGAAGAGATAAGAAGGTAGAAAAATAGAGAGAAAAGAAAAATAGAAGATAGAACAGAGGGAAAAATAGATCATTTTAAAATAGAAAGAAAAGAGAATAGAACGGAACAGAACAGCAGAATAACAGAACAATCTCACAATCGCAGCGGAACAACATATAATAATAAATGAATAATCTTTAAACAAAGAACTATCAGTTATTACATTACATTTCATTACATCACATCATCAGAGTATACAACAACAAACAATGCAGCGGAAAAAGAAATACTATATACTAATAATATGCCATGCCATCCAGCTTGCCTCCAGCAACTCCAGAATATCCAGAATATCCTGATAAACCTAACTCATGACTGCCCGTGTGAAAATTGGTGGGCACCCAGAGTTTAGAAAGGAAAACAATAAACTCCGAGTCAGTCATGTGACTGGTGTGAGAACTCAAAACAGTTTATTTATCTTTAAAATCAAAATAGAGGAATATTTTTAAATTCAATTCGCAATGCTTTTAAAAATGAGACTACCATAAGGCCTCCCGCACACACACACATTGCAAACGCAGAATCGGAGGAGATTTCTCCTTATGATAGTCAAAGATGCTTGATACGCATTAAAAGAACATTTCATATTATTATTAGTGCATAGTGTAGGGAAAATTTATTTCGAAAGTAGAATATAAATCTTAGCCAACATAGACATTTCGAACTATGCCTACTATAGCTACCATTAAAACAGTGGTGACCACCATAAGTGAATGGCAGGTTCTACAACTAATACCGTACAAAGTTTCGTATTGGGAATTGGATTTCCAACGAATGATCAGGCCAAGGAACTTCCCATTGCCACATGAGAATGCCTCTGGATGGACATCCCTGAGAACCAAACCGGATCTCTACCAACACAAGGCCGGGTTACCCCTAACTGAGTAACAACTGACCGAATATGCCATCCCCCGGTCCTTTGGGACCTTTATCACCGAGCGCTCATAATCAATTCACACAATCATAACAAAGTGTTTTCAACATGAGTAAGTATCTGGGCTCCATACCATGATACCACCCTTTTCCAGAAGGAAATGGACACATCCTAAAGGGTGCTACCCCTCATAACCTTGCTGCTTCTTTCCTGTTTTGACCATTCACGGGGTGTGAGGCTCGACGAAGTCACGTCCACAAAAACATACTTTATACAAAAGCCATGCTTTGGATCAACAAATGATCAACACAATGATCACAAGGATAGACGTTCAAATAAACGATCCTATCACAAATAATCAACACAATGATCATTTCAGCATCACTCAGCATGTCACATTACCAATTTGGGAATATATCGCTGATAACATTCAACTACATAACCTCTGAGCACGTACGTCTCAGAGAAGGGTGTTAAGCTAAAAGAATAAATTCTCCGCCACCAGCAGAAATATATTTGAATGAAATCGGCTTTATTTCTCAACTTGTAATGTCAGACATACAATCCATACAAGTCTGTTCCGGGCTCGAACAAAACCGAAGGCACTTACAAAGAAGTCCTTGCAATCCGGATATTCACGATCCTGATCGGATTCACCATCACATATGGAGAACTCAATACCGTAGCTACTCGGTGCAGAGTCAATCGACAGGTCATCCTATCATTCTCACAAATACCGGGTCTTCAACACGGATCTTCAATGCAATTCACAACGACGTATCACATATTCGGAATGGGTTATACGACCCCATGGTCCTTTCCCGGTTAACCCTAATAGTGAGCGCTTATTCAAAAATAAGTGTGGCATTCAAATTCAAACAAATCACATCAAATACCCATTCAAAGGGAAATATTGATAGTCGGTTATTGAACTATCAATGAATATGCACACATCACCAGATTCCAAATAATTTTCCAAATTATTTATTTTCCAAAATATCTTTACAAGATATATTATTTCCAAACTTCAAAAATAAATCAATATTTATTTTTAAACAAATTCTTCTTTTCATTTATAAATTCCATAATGAATTTATATTTCAAAATATTCATGCATATACGATTTCAATTATCCATTTTCAATTTATCTTCAAAAAGATAAATTCTAAATATTCACTTCATATTGGAAAACATTTCCATACTTATTAAACATAAGTAATTCACAAATCTTTTTATTTTCAACACTTAGAAAATATTCAATATACTTAAATCGAATTAAGTATATATTTCATTCTATTAAGGAAATCATTCTCTTAAACATATTTATTTGGGCCAAAACGAATGTTGCGTAAAACATCGTTACAACAACCCAAAATCACTAGTATAGGGATTCGAAATTAAATAGATATATAAATCCCAATACTACACAAAACATTTCCTTTCGGAAATCATTTACTATAACAACAGTGTTATAGTCCACTATTTCCTTTTATTTCTCGAAAACGTCTATTTCAACAATGAATGTTGAAATCTATTGTTTCGAATCTCAATATGTTTAAAAACATTGTTAGATCGTTTTAATTCTATTTAAAACATCACATCTAAACATTTTCTTTAACGTATTATTCACTATTCAAAAACGTGAATATACTTCATTAACAAATTTCATCAATTCTATGCATTTTATTTCAAAGGATTATTCACTGTCTAAAACGTGAATATAACTCCATTTATAAGTCATAACAATTAACTTATCAAAATAAGTTGTTTGCGGATTTATAAAACAACGTTTATAAATTCCATTTCTATTTATTTATAAAAACTTTTTTTTTTTTATAAATTCTTTTATTAACCTATTCCAGTTTATAACTCAATTATAAACTAAAAGTTCATATTATAAGTTAATTACTTATAAAACGATTATTTTACCAAATCGTTCTTTTAAAGACTTTCCAATTTATAAATCTTATAACTTATAAGATCCATTTATTTAACCAATCTATTCTTCAAATAATTTCACCAAATTTATAAATCTTACTATTTATAAATTTCATTTATAACTTCACCGTTTATACTTCTATAAATTTCATTCATTTATGAAATTCATTTTCACTTAATTCAAACACTTATAAAAACTCGTTTTATAATGTCTATATTTCAATTTATAAATATCCATTTATAAATCTCTTAATATAAATCAATTTATATTATTCTTTAAAACGTCTTTAAATCCCTTTATAATTTCATCATTCTCTTGATTTATAAAATAATTAAATTTTATAAACCCTATATTTTCACTTTTTACAATAAATCCAAAAAAATCCCAATTTAAACTATTTTATAACATCATTACTTCATATTTCTCAAAAATCAATCTTTAACTATATTTCTCAAAAATCATAGTTTTTATAACATGAAAAATTATAACGTTTATTTATTTAAATTGGATCAATTCCAAAAATATAGTATATTTTCAAAAATCACTTTAAAAATCATTTTAAAATCCCAAAATCTGGGTCCAATGATGCTACACATCAAATAGTCAATCACGACTACAATGATATCATATATCGATATGATAATCCATCAAATATCAAAATATCTGAAATCAAATAAAAACTGTTGAGGAATCCAGTTGGATCCCTCCAACCTGTTTTCCTGCATCCACAAACATTAGCACAATACCAATTTCGCTCCAGTACGAAATTATCGCGGTATATGGGATTTAAATATTATCCGCTTAATAACGGCGCAATAGGGTCTCATCCGCTAAAAAATACGGGAAATCAACAACTGCAATATATACATATGCCAATATATATATATATTGATATTATATATAATACCAATTTCACTGTTTATGAAATATTCGCGGTATATGTTTTTAATAAATAACATCCGCTTACTAACGGCGCATAATGTCTATTTTAACAATCAATAGATACAATCATCATTCAATCATGCATTCAAATATTTTAAATCTAACTATTTAAAATAAAATCGAAACTAATTCGATTGAGTGAGAAGTTCTCACCTTGATTTTATTTCCGTTTTAGCGATTTATTTCGAATAAAATTAAACGCACGTTTAATTTTACCCAGAATTCTCACTAACTCCAAACGACTCCAAACCAACTTCATAGCGTAGTGCTCGTCCATACGATTCCAACGCAAATAGTTTCGTGCGTTTTCGACCTCGTATGAAAAAGATATGATTTTTCAAAGTTTATACGAGTTTTATACTTAAAATTACAACATAACATATTATTTTTCAACCTAATCAAGCCATAGCCGTAGGATCTGCATCTAAGGCCTCACGTTGTTCTTCTCCCCTCTCGTTTGCATCTCCAGGAACGCGTATCATAGCCGAACCCAAATCTTAGAATTAGGGTTAATTTTAGCTTCCTCCTCGGTGAACTTGAACTCGATCGAGACGCGCCATGTCGAAGCCCATTGCTTGCACTATGTTCGGCCCCCCTATGGTGGAGCTCGGCCACCTAGGTAGCACGCATCACGAGAAGGAACGGCCCACGCAGGCGGCTCCATATCTCCCCCATCGTCGCTCCAAACACGATCTCCACCGTTGAATCTCTTCGTCTCGTTGCCCTCTACATCTTTCATGTTGAAAGTTTTAGCCAAAACTTGATGGATTGAGAGATCAAAGGGGAAAAGTTTCGTGCATTTCTAGCCGTGCATGACAATGGAGGCGGCTAGGGTTTTGTTTGTTTTTTTTTTTTAATTTATGAAGAGGATGGTGGGCTATTTATAGAATTTCGAACGACACTATTCATCCCGGAAATTCCGAACTCCGATTTAGGCGCCGAAACTGACGTACCTAGGGTTTATCCCGTGTTCTGGACACAATGGAACAGGTTTCGGAAGCTAATTCGGAAGTATGTGCGAGTTATGGCTACAAACGCTCAATTTGAATTAAACCGATTTAAGCGATTTTCTAGGCGTTTTAATTTGTACCGGACAAACGGTAAATCCAATTGACTTGAAATTTGAAACCTTACAAAAATATCACATTACGGATCCGATGAAACTGGTTTCGTCGAAATCCGAGACTTTTTGAAAAATGGCTATTTTAACTCGCCAAATTTAAATTAAAAATAATTCGATGCGTTTCGAGCTGCCACGATCAAACGGTAACTCCGATTGACACGAAAATTGAAATCCGGTAATAACTAACTATTACGGATCCAATGGAACTAGTTTCGTTCAATTCTGAGACTGTTCAAAAATTGGCTATTTTCACTAATCGATTTAAATATTAAAATATTCAATTTTCACAAATTAACTTTTAATTCGATTTTAAAAGTTCTAAAATATCGTTCTAACTTCAATATGATAAAATAACATTTTACAAATCATTTTCAATCATATTTAACTCTATTTTCAATTATTTCCATAATTTAACGTATTAAATTATCGATTTAATTTTCCAATTAAATCCAATAATTCAAAATAAAATTTATTCGACTTATAAATTTCACTTATTAATATTTAAAATTAATTAAATATTCAAATTTTAATTAAATAAAATTCTGGGTCGTTACATATAGGGGTCGGCCAAAGCAATATAAAGGAGATGAAGGTATGTGTGCATGCATTTACAAAAACAAGGCAACTACAATCAACAACATGGATTTCAAGGCCTCAATATCTTTAGCCAAGGAACTATTGGGCATGGCCTGATATGGAAGGATTAACTATAGGTGTGGTAGGGGTCCTAGGCTTAGGTTGTGGCTGGTGGTGGTGGTGAATGGTCGGCCAAAGTATGATGGTGGAGTGGTGAATCAATGGAAGTCTCGGCTATGAAGTTTAAAGTGGAGTTTTCATCAATTTTTGGTGGATCATCATCCTATAGTGTTTTGGCCATGAATGGTCAGTGAGAAGAAGTGGATGATGGCTAGAGTAGATAGTGGTGGAGGCGGCTATGGTGCCGGAGTAGGGAAGGCCAAACACATAGAGTTGATGCAAGTGCAAAATCAATACAAAAAAGTAGAAAAGTGTAGAAAAAGGATGAGATTTTACCAAAAAAATTCTTCAGTTGATAGCCGAATGTTTTTAGGGTTTGAGAGACTTATTTTTTCATGAGAAATGAAGGTGATGGGCTGAAGAAAGGATATGGTCAGCCAAATTGAATGCAAGTGTTGATTTGCAAATGAAAAGGTAAAAAGGAGGTGAAAAGTCAAAGTTATGTGAAAGGTTATAAAGCTCTTCATATTTCTAATTTTCTTTATTCATTTTTAAACACATGAAAAATGTAAGTAAATAAAATAAAAATAAAACAAAATAATGTATGAATAAAAATAAATAAATAAATTTTAGATAAATATAAATTAATTAAGAAAATAGCTTAAAAATAGAAACTAGATTTTAAAAATTGAAAATAAAATATAGTAAGCTTTGGAAAATTATAACATCACTTTAAAATGTTTTAAAAATAAAAAATATACCTAAAATGTCATATTACACATATTAGAACATCATATGACAAAAAAATATATATTTATATAAATTAAAATAGATAATTTTATTAAATAAATCAATTTACACCCAATATTGTAAAAAAACATAACTTTCACGGTACAAATCGGATTTCAACGAAATGAAAAGTAGTATTCTTAAAATTTAATCTATTATCATAATAATATATAAAATTCAAAAATTTAAAAATTTAAATTTTAAATTTAAAAGTCAAAGTTTGACCAGATTGACCAAAATCCACTTTTTTTGGAAATATCATATTTATTCCGGTTTGAAATTATAATTCACATAAAAATCAAAATATAATCTTAAAATAATAAAATTTATTCATTTTAATAAATATAATAAAGTTTTTGAATCAGGAGTTTCAATTTAAATAATTAAAATAATCACAAAATACTGGGTTGTTACACGTAAATTATGGAAATTGTTTTAGAAAGACAAATGAAATGTTGGTTTACAAATTCTAATTGAAATTGAATTTGTTTTGGTTTTGAAATATATTAAATGGCCAATCGGTGTAATAATTACGAAAGTTATTAAAGAGACCGGAATCAGTTAGGGACATACCCACTGTCTAAACCGAAAACCACTTTAATAACTATACGCGGAGTGTGATCCAGAATGAAGTGGTTGAATGATGTACATTGATGATTGAAGAAAGAGAACGATAATGGATAGCCTTGACAGTTGTGTCAAATTGGAAATGACTAAAACAAGAGCCGTGCCGGGCCAAATGGGTTAGCTACCTCGAGTGAACACACTTCTTCGTAAACTACTCATTACTTGTTATTGATTGGTGCGCACCCTTGAATTGGGAGTGTTGTTTCGTGGTGTTGCGATCGTTGCGGCGATGTGTTCTCACCAGTCCGGATCAGGCAAACGGTAGTTTAACTACCTTGGGTATTGCCTCATGTGCCTTGTCATACCTATATCTCTGTACGCGACTACTATGATTTTGTTTTATGCTATACCTATGGAGTACTCCCTGATATCCCACTAGTTTACGGTGGAGTTTACAGTGCTGTATAGACTATGACACTTATATAAAATGTGTTAAGGGGGATAATGGTAACGCCTTAACACTATTTTGATACTTTACATTACTGATAGGGATTATCTACTTAGCGTACACTAATACTGTAACAAACCAGGGTTTTAGAACAATTAATTATCGTTGTTTGCTAATTTCAATTTGAGTTTTGAATCGATTGAAATTCTTTTAAATATTGGTTAAAAGTTTGGTGGGCTTTAAATTTTATATCGGCCCATGCTTTCTTGGTACCGTGTCAAACCCAATACCCGACCCCCTTTTCTTTTATTTTTTCATAACCCTAAAACAAAAAACGTAAACAAACGAAAAAAAATGGGGGCTGCTCGTTTTCGTTCATTTATCTTCGAAAAAATTAGGGTTTTGGGAAATTTTCGAACTCGCCACTTATATTGGGGATGGTGCTTCGATTTCTTCTCCAATCGATTCGTTCGTGGTTGCCGACTTCAAGTTTTTGGTTGCTTGGATCTGCGCGTCGAAACTAAGGTGAGTGATATTTTTCACTCGCATCTAATTCAAGCATTTGATGATTTCTTACTTCTATAATTTTGTGATTTTGTTGTTGGATTTCATGGCTACCACGAATTGATTTTCAACTGTTCGACTTCGGCCTGACTTTCTTTATGTGATATTTCTTGTGCATTGGCTTCGGCCATTATGTTGTTGACTATGGTTTATAAATCTGAAACCTAATTTTGGGAAAATATTTTAGATGAAATTTACTTTGGTTTTGCCATTGCGTTTCAGGGTTGACTTCGGCCTATATTTAGGTTTGAAACAGTTGATCTATGATTGGTTGGAATTTGTCTATGTATTTATTTCGGCCACAGTATTGCATTCTTCCACTTGATTTTCAGCTTTGAATATTTCAACCTGGCTGTTGATTTTCTAGCACCTGAATGCCGTTGATTTTCTAGCACCTGAATTTGTGATCTTTGATGTACTTTGAACTTTTAGTTGAATAACTGAAAACACGTATGTATTTTCTATTCACTTATGCACCCTTCTGTGATGCATTGATGTGCTGCCGCCTGTGTGTTCTGTGCACTTGCTATTGGGTTTGGTGCAGTTGTGTGTGTGTTGTTGCTTCACCATTGTGTGTGGATGTACTTGTTATTATACACTTTTGTTGCACCAAATTTTACCGCGTCACTTGTAGTTGCAGTAGTGATGCAGTTATATACTTGTACCCCTTGCTGCTGCAGTATTTTTTTGTGACTTCGGACCTGTGACTTTGTGTATTTTATACCCTGACATGCCATCTCTGGTCATCACCTCGGGTTGGCATCGATCTGTAGTCGTTCACATGTGCACCCTTTGTTGAAGATCTAAATCTGGAAAGGTGTCGATCTTGTTTTTGGTCGACTATTATGTGCAGTTTTGAGTTGCTTATATGACTTGAACTGTTGGCCTTTGATTGTAACTTCTGATTCATTGTTTTCTGAATTATCCTGTGGTCTTGTGGCACTGCTGCAAGTCATGCTGAACCTCGGTTGTCTTTGTTGCAGCTACTGTACATCTATATGTGCTAGTGGCTGTGCACATCACATGTTGATTTGAAATTGCGTTCATGTATCTTGTACTAGTGTCGCGGTGAGATATTTATACCCATAACTATTCTTGCCTTTTTATCATCAAGTATGCACTCCTTCATTGTCCACTGCTCTTATACACTGAGCATTGCTTTAGATTTAAAGTGCTTGACCACTTTGATTTCCTTTGAGGTCTAGTTCCTTCCTGTTGTTGTACCTGACTCATTACTGTTTTATGTAAGGTTGCATTCGAATGCAGTTTCGTTTGTATGCAGTCTTAACCTTGTTGGTTCGCTTTGCATTGATGCAATTGGATTAGTTGTTCTAATTACAATTGTGTTGAACCCGACTTTTCTTGGGTTTGACCTTGTGTTCGTTTGTAAATTTTCATTGTGTACATACGTGCATATTGTCCATGTCTGTCTACTTTGACCACTGAGGTTGTGGCATTGATATTTGCTTCTTCATATGATTTTGGTTCGTTGATCTTTTGGGTACATCATCACCGGAGTGGCGAGGCAGTGCACGCAGGCATGAACTGCAGCCACACGGTATTGATCTTTTGCGTATTCCATATGCTGTAGTGGCGAGGCAGTGCACGCGTGCGTGTGCTGCAGCCCTACCCATTTACTTATTTTAATTTATATTTCAATTGTTTGAACTGTTTCGGTTATTCAATTCAATATGATTTGAATTGTATTTTGATTAGTTTAATTTGATGATTTTGTTGTTAATTGCCGATTAGGCAATTTTGATGTTTTCCAAGTTATCTTCAATGATATTCTTTTCACTTATCTTTGTTGAAAATTTGAATCTGCTGATTTATTGTTTAACACAGTTACGTGTTATATTTATCGTTATCCGATTTCTTTGTTTAAGGATCGGATAGACGGGGTTTATTGTGACTGTCGTCTATTTGTTACTTAATTATTATTGCTTCTGTGCACTAATAACTGAGTTTGAATTAGACTGACCCGTGTATTATTTTCTTTTGAATTTAATACGAGTATTTACAGGTTGTAGATATCTTACTTTGGGTTGCTGCTACAGCTATGAAGTCTTTTCATACTTTTTGGAGTAGTCGTTGTCTTAGTATAGGATGTTGTATATTCATGTATATTATTTACGATAATGTACTTGTATATGTAACTTCCGAAGTCGACAGTTGTAGTTGTATCATATGTACTGTATCACATGTATTGTAACTGACATCAGTTATTATATATATATGGGACTTTTGTTTTATCTGTGTTCCGCATTTATATTATCTGTGTTATTATTATATCTATTGTCCTAAACTATTATGAACCATCGTAGTTCGTTTTATACTGGAATTGGGTATGTCGATGGGAGTAAATAACTAAGAGATGAAAACTAAAAATATATACCACTCCTATCGAAATAACCAATACTAGTGTAAGGCCTAACTACGGATGGCCCCTCCTATCCAGCCTTATTCTACGTAATAACAGATAATATTTTCTTTAATACTCTTTGTTATTGTGAGCATAGAGGTGGGGCGTCACAGTTGGTATCAGAGCTTGGGGTTTATGGACATGATATAAAACATAACTTAGATTGAACATGTGTTACAACTAATTGTCGATATTTTAGTTGTGCTTTGAGTCAAAACTAATGTTTTGAAATTTTGATGAAATTTTTAAATATCCATATTTAAAATATAAAAGTAAATTGTGTTTTGATGATTTAATTCGTTTGTGCTTTGTTTATCAGAGTGCGCAGCGAAAACGGTGTGACTGCTTCGCTGAGTGCAGACGATAATTATTTTGATTTAAAAATCAAAATATGAAATTGAAATAAATTTCATTTGTTGTTTGCATAGCTGTGTTTATTTTGTTTTCTTTAAAAAAAAAACTTCGAATCCGATTTGAGGATTCGAGGCGATTGCAGCTATGTGAATTTGTTGAAGTTTTGGCTGGTTTTCTTTGATGCTAATCACATGTTGATTAGATTTTGATTGTTTTGAATTATCTTCATTGAAGATATATTCGAATGATTTCTTTGTTCATTTTGTAGTATACGTGCAAATTTAAGTTGCATGTTACTACATTAATTTTATGTTGAACCGATGCTTGGTTATGAAACGTATTTTGTTGCCGTTATTATTATAACGGGAGTTTTACACCAATGCTATATTTTTGAAGCGCGCTGTTTTGTTGACATTTTTAAATGAATGAAAATTCACTGGTATTTTATTTTGATGCGAATTATTTTGATGAGATTTTGACGTTTAAAATTTACTGTCACTTTGACTTCAGTAACCGTCAAATTTTAAAGTGGATTTTCAAGCGGTTATCCCGCAATGCTGATTTTGAGATCCGTTTCTACGGTGTTTTGAGAAGTACAATTTTATTATTGAAATTGTCACTAATGTTGCTGTTTTTATCACGGATTTCAAATCATTTTAAAAAATAAAGTTGTTTTTCAAAAAATTTATAGTTTATGCTTTCAAAAGAATGAGGAAGCGATTTAAACGATTCAGCAAAATCGAGGACTATGAACCCTTTCTTTTACTGATTCGCTTAATTCCGGACTTGTTCGTTTGAGAATGTAAATTATTACTTTTATGAAATAAATGAAATTATTTTCAGAATTTTTACAGTTTGCGTTTTCAGAAGAATGAGAAAGTGACTTAAACGTTTCAGAAAAATCGAGGATTATGACCCCTTTCTTTTACTGATTCAATTAATTCCGGACTTGTCCGTTTGAGAATGTGAAATGTTATTTTTGGATTACACAATTTGCACTTTCAAGGAAACGATGAAGAGATTTAAACGATGTAGCAAAAGTGCGGAGTATGGAATCACACTTTTACTATTTCGGTTAATTCCGGACTCGTTAATTGAAACATTTGCTGTTTGATGATTTTGATGGTTTTACACGTTCAAGGAAACGATGAAGAGAATCAAACGATTTAGTAAAACACGTGGTATGGGACATGTGCGTTTGCTATTTCGGTTAATTCCGGACTCGTTAATTGAATATATGATGATTTTCGTGTGCTTTCGAGCCACTATGTTGGACCTTCGGGTCATATGTTGGACCTTCGGGTCAATACCAGTACCGGACCTTCGGGTCATATGTTGGACCTTCGGGTCATATGTTCGGCGCCAAAATTATGTTGGATACTTGGTAGGCTTCGGCCATATGTTGATGCACGTGCGGCGTAGCTAAAACTCGCCATTTGTTGGGATCGACCCACCTTTTATGTTGATTTTCTAGATCATCTTAATTGATTTCTAGATATTTGTTATTTCCAATTATCTGCAGGTAATTGGATATTTGTTGATATGAGTTCTAATTATCGTTTTTGATAATTAGATATTTGTTGATTTGATTATCGCTTGTGATAATTAAATATTTGTTGATATGAGTTCTAATTATCGTTTTTGATAATTAGATATTTGTTGATTTGATTATCGCTTGTGATAATTAAATATTTGTTGATATGAGTTCTAATTATCGTTTTTGATAATTAGATATTTGTTGATTTGATTATCGCTTGTGATAATTAAATATTTGTTGATATGATTGGATTATCGTTTTTGATAATCGAATATTTGTTGATTTGATTATCGTTTTTGATAATCGAATATTTGTTGATTTGAGATTTGATTATCATTTTTGATAATCGAATATTTGTTGATTTGATTATCGTTTTTGATAATCAAATATTTGTTGATTTGATTATCGTTTTTGATAATCGAATATTAGTTGATTTGATTATCGTTTTTGATAATCGAATATTTGTTGATATGAGTTCTGATTATCGTTTTTGATAATCGAATATTTGTTGATTTGATTATCGTTTTTGATAATCGAATATTTGTTGATTTGATTATCGTTTTTGATAATCGAATATTTGTTGATATGAGTTCTAATTATCGTTTTTGATAATCGAATATTTGTTGATTTGATTATCGTTTTTGATAATCGAATATTTGTTGATTGATTTGAGATTTGATTATCGTTTTTGATAATCGAATATTAGTTGATTTGAGATTTGATTATCGTTTTTGATAATCGAATATTAGTTGATTTGAGATTTGATTATCGTTTTTTATAATCGAATATTAGTTGATTTGAGATTTGATTATCGTTTTTGATAATTGAATATTGCTGATAATTGCATTTATTCAGTTTGTTGTTTTCTGATTATCTACTTGATAGTTAGATTTTGTTAAGAATTTGTGAATTTCTTTTATGAAATAAAATGATTTCTTTGACGTTTGAATTCTCTGCCTTTATTTTCTAGCTTAACGAGTTTATGTTAGAAAATTTATTGTTATTGACGACTTCAGTTATGAAAATTGCGGGGACGCAATTTTTATAAGGAGGGGAGTCTTTAACAAACCAGGGTTTTAGAACAATTAATTATCGTTGTTTGCTAATTTCAATATGAGTTTTTGAATCGATTGAAATTCTTTTAAATATTGGTTAAAAGTTTGGTGGGCTTTAAATTTTATATCAGCCCATGCTTTATTGGTACCGTGTCAAACCCAATACCCGACCCCCCTTTTCTTTTATTTTTTCATAACCCTAAAAGAAAAAATGTAAACAAACAAAAAAAAAATGGGGGCTGCTCGTTTTCGTTCATTTATCTTCGGAAAAATTAGGGTTTTGGGAAATTTTCGAAATCGCCACTTAAATTGAGGATGGTGCTTCGATTTCTTCTCCAATCGATTCGTTCGTGGTTGCCGACTTCAAGTTTTTGGTTGCTTGGACCTGCGCGTCGAAACTAAGGTGAGTGATATTTTTCACTCGCATCTAATTCATGCATTTGATGATTTCTTACTTCTGTAATTTCATGATTTTGTTGTTGGATTTCGTGGCTACCACGAATTGATTTTCAACTGTTCAACTTCGACCTGACTTTCTTTATGTGATATTTCTTGTGCATTGGCTTCGGCCATTATGTTGTTGACTATGGTTTATAAATCTGAAACTTAATTTTGGGAAAATATTTTAGATGAGAATTTACTTTGGTTTTGCCATTGCGTTTCAGGGTTGACTTCGGCCTTTATTTGGGTTTGAAACAGTTGATCTATGATTGGTTGGAATTTGTCTATGTATTTATTTCGACCACAGTATTGCATTCTTCCACTTGATTTTCAGCTTTGAATATTTCAACCTGGCTGTTGATTTTCTAGCACCTGAATGCTATTGATTTTCTAGCACCTGAATTTGTGATCTTTGATGTACTTTGAACTTTTAGTTGAATAACTGAAAACAAGTACGTATTTTCTTTTCACTTATGCACCCTTCTGTGATGCATTGATGTGTTGCCGCCTGTGTGTTCTGTGCACTTGCTATTGGGTTTGGTGCAGTTGTGTGTGTGTGTGTTGTTTCTTCACCATTGTGTGTGGATGTACTTGTTATTATACACTTTTGTTGCACCAAATTTTACCGTGTCACTTGTAGTTGCAGTAGTGATGCAGTTATATACTTGTACCACTTGCCGCTGTAGTATTTTTTGGTGACTTCGGACCCGTGACTTTGTGTATTTTATACCCTGACATGCCATCTCTGGTCATCACCTCGAGTTGGCATCGATCTGTAGTCATTCACATGTGCACCCTTTGTTGAAGATCTAAATCTGGAAAGGTGTCGATCTTGTTTTTGGTCTACTATTATGTGTAGTTTTGAGTTGCTTATATGACTTGAACTGTTGGCCTTTGATTGTAACTTCTGATTCATTGTTTTCTGGATTATCCTGTGGTCTTGTGGCACTGCTGCAAGTCATGCTGAACCTCGGTTGTCTTTGTTGCAGCTACTGTACATCTATATGTGCTAGTGGCTGTGCACATCACATGTTGATTTGAAATTGCGTTCATGTATCTTGTACTAGTGCCGCAGTGAGATATTTATACCCATAACTATTCTTGCCTTTTTATCATCAAGTATGCACTCCTGCATTGTCCACTGCTCTTATACACTGAGCATTGCTTTAGATTTAAAGTGCCTGACCACTTTGATTTCCTTTGAGGTCTAGTTCCTTCCTGTTGTTGTACCTGACTCATTACTGTTTTATGTAAGGTTGCATTCGACTGCAGTTTCGTTTGTATGCAGTCTTAACCTTGTTGGTTCGCTTTGCATTGATGCAATTGGATTAGTTGTTCTAATTATAATTGTGTTGAACCCGACTTTTCTTGGGTTTGACCTTGTGTTCGTTTGTAAATTTTCATTGTGTACATACGTGCACATTGTCCATGTCTGTCTACTTTGACCACTGAGGCTGTGGCATTGATATTGCTTCTTCATATGATTTTGGTTCGTTGATCTTTTGGGTACATCATCACCGGAGTGGCGAGGCAGTGCACGCAAGCATGAACTGCAGCCACACGGTATTGATCTTTTGCGTATTCCATATGCTGTAGTGGCGAGGCAGTGCACGCGTGCGTGTGTTGCAGCCCTACCCATTTAGTTATTTTAATTTATATTTCAATTGTTTGAACTGTTTCGGCTATTCAATTCAATATGATTTGAATTGTATTTTGATTAGTTTAATTTGATGATTTTGTTGTTAATTGCCGATTAGGCAATTTTGATGTTTTCCAAATTATCTTCAATGATATTCTTTTCACTTATCTTTGTTCAAAATTTGAATCTGTTGATTTATTGTTTAACACAGTTACGTGTTATATTTATCGTTATCCGATTTCTTTGTTTAAGGATCGGATAGACGGGGTTTATTGTGACTGTCGTCTATTTGTTACTTAATTATTATTGCTTCTGTGCACTAATAACTGAGTTTGAATTAGACTGACCCGTGTATTATTTTCTTTTGAATTTAATACTCGGGTCAGACCGAGTATTTACAGGTTGTTGATATCTTACTTTGGGTTGTTGCTAGAGCTATGAAGTCTTTTCATACTTTTTGGAGTAGTCGTTGTCTTAGTATAGGATGTTGTATATTCATGTATATTATTTACGATAATGTACTTGTATATGTAACTTCCAAAGTCGACAGTTGTAGTTGTATCATATGTACTGTATCACATGTATTGTAACTGACATCAGTTATTATATATATATGAGACTTTTGTTTTATCTGTGTTCCGCATTTATATTATCTGTGTTATTATTATATCTATTGTCCTAAACTATTATGAGCCATCGTAGTTCGTTTTATACTGGAATTGGGTAATGTCGATGGGAGTAAATAACTAAGAGATGAAAACTAAAAATATATACCACTCCTATCGAAATAACCAATACTAGTGTAAGGCCAAACTACGGATGGCCGCTCCTATCCAGCCTTATTCTTCGTAATAACAGACAGTATTTTCTTTAATACTCTTTGTTATTGTGAGCATAGAGGTGGGGCGTCACAACTACATAGTAGATAGTTTAACGGATCCTTAGAGGATGGTTATCCCAAACATTCTTTGAGTTACTTGTATTTTAGTTGTTATTTCAATTGAGTTGGACTTATTGATATAAGAATGTTAATCCTGACTCGAGTGTTTTCTGTTTTTCTTTTCGCTCGGGTCAAACTAAGTGTACCAGTATTCGAGACTCACCTTTGGAGTTGGTGCTTCGCTTGGAGATCCAGCTATCTATCCAGCTTTTAGATATTCAATTGATTCCATTGATGTATTCTGATATTATATTTGACTATTGTATTCGAGACTTCTATTGTATCATATTTAACTCCGATATGTACATAGTAGCATCATGAACTACTATCTTTTGTTTCCGCTGCATTTATTACTCTGTGTCTGTGATCTGTGATTATTTATTTACTGTATATGTTGAGTTTTGCCAATATAAACTTACAATCTGGTATTTTGAGCAATTCAATTTTCGGCATATTCGGATGCGAATGGTTGAAAATACCAGGTCGTTACAAATTATGTATTAGAGAGGTATTTAAGTTGTTTCAGTTTGCAACAAAAGCAAATCAATATAAAACATATTCAAACAACCATTTATGCAACTAAAGAATCCATCATACATCCATAGCAACCAAAACCAATGGTTTGTTTAGTTCAGAAACGTTTAATCATGCAAGGTGATGAATAAACTGTCAAGTGTACCCTATGCTCAACAACCTTATATAATTACTTAATATATTAGTCAAGAAGTATTCTTTCCCAAACATGCCATCAGCCAAACAATAAGAATTTTAAATCTATTTAAGTTTATTCGATTGGTTTTTTTCATCATTTACCTTCCATTCATTTATTTATACAAAGATCAATCACTTACATAATTTGGTTTCCATTAAATATTTAAGTCATTAGTTAATCAATTCAAAAAAAATATTACTTAAGCTTCTACTGTCTTACTTATTTTTATAATCCATTCAGTTATTGAATAAAAATTTAAGTTTTTGGTATTTGCCCTTGAAGAGAAAAGAAATATTCCAACATATCTACAAATTCAATTATAACATTTAACCTCATTCACTTAGTAAAAATATAAGATATATTTAAAACATCCTCATAGCATTATGCAAAGATTTTTCAAAAGTTGAAAACAATGTTAAAAAATTTATATCAAAACATTATAATAAACTTTAAAATAAAGTTCCTTAAATCCGATAATTTATTAGACTCGTTATTTTTAAAATAAATATAAACTCAAGATTATTAATGTAACAACCCGATATTTTCAACCATTCACATCCGCACATGTCGGACTTGAATTGCTCAAAATACCGTGTTGTAAATAAAATTTGGCAAATCTCAGAATATACAGTAAATAAATAACCACTGATCATAGACACAGGACAAATAATAATGCAGTGGAAGTAAAAAGATAGTAGTTCATGAAGCTACTATATATATAAGATACATCAGAGTTAAACAAGATACAACAGAAGAGTAACAAGATACATCAGGTACAAATCAGAATACTTCACTAAAATCACTGGATACTGAAAGCAAAATAGATGGCTGGATCTTCAAGCAAAGCTCCAACTCCGAAGGCGAGTCTTGAATGTTGAATCACTCAGTCTGACTCGAGCGTAAAGCAAAACACAAAACACTCGAGTCAGGACATAAATACTTATGAACTGTAAATCAACTCAAGTGAACAGTAACAAAAATGCATAAGTAACTTAAAGGATGCTTGGGATTGCCTATCCTTTAAGGATCTGTTAAATAATTTACTATGTAGTAATATTTCGCTATGATAATAATGTCTATAGTAAAATAACTTGCTTTAAAATAGTGTTAAGGAGTGACCCAATATTCCCCTTAACATGTAATAGTGCCAGTAGTCTATACAGTACCTGCATATCTCCTGATTAGGAGACTATGAGAAGATACTGCATAGGTACGACACAAATAGAAACTCGTAGTAAGGCTCGCTATGGTAGGTGACACGGCACAGAGGCAATGCCACGGTAGATATACCAATTACGCACACGGACTAGCAGTAACGTAGCAGCCACTACGCCCACCTCGGAACACACTTCTAATCAAAAATCGAAGGATGGCCATCAAATCAACCACAAGTAAGAGTATAGTATCAAAGAAGTACGTCCAACCAGAGGAGCTACCCCTTTTGGCCTGAGATCGCTCCTGTTTTAGCCACCTTATGCCAACTCACGGGAGTTGGGTCCATGTAATATACCTCAAGGACGTCGCCACCATCCTACTGGAATCTCCACCGCATACACGGTTGTTAAAGTGGTTTCCGGAGTTGACAGAGAGTATGACAACTTCTAATCCCGGTCTCTTTAACAACCAATCGTTATTATAATGCCATTGTCATTTCAAAATAGTTTATACTTCAAAATTAAATCATTTCATTTCCAAACTATATTCCTTCCAAAATAGTTTATACTTCGAACAAAACCATTTTTATTTCAAAACTATATCCCTTTCAAAATAGTTTATCATTTCCATTTCAAACCTATATTCACCTTACTATAATCATAATACTTTCAATTTTATAATTCTTTCGAAACCATAACACTTGAAATCGTTACACTTTGAAAATCATAACATTTCAAAATCATACACTTGAAATCTTGATACTTTCCTTTAATTCTTATTTTTCAAATTTATTCAACTAAACCCAACTTTTCAAATTTCCAATTTAATTCAATTCGAACCATTAGTTTCAATTCAATTCTATTTCCTTACAAAACAATTCAAATCTTATCTATTTCAAATATAGATTTGATCCATAAAATAAACTATTCAATCTATAATATATTTCAAAACTTTAATATCCCACATTTCAAAACTAATTTTTATAATTTCGTATAACTCTGAATTAACTTCATTATTACTTAGTTTGAAATATTCATTTCATAAATCCAATATTATTTAAATAAACTCAAACTACCAGTAAACTAAACATCCTTTCATACAAATATAAACATTAAATATTCCTTTATCGAATAAATTGAATAAATCAAAATCAAAATATCATTCCAAATTCACATTCTTTATCAAAATAAAGATTATCTCATTCAAAAACATTTCAAAATCATTTCCTTTCCAAATCCATTATAAATTCATTATCATTCTTTAATTCAAATATTCAATTTAAATATCATTTAAAATCAAATGGGTCATTCATTTATTATTTCAAATATCATTACAAAACACATTTCAAAATTCCATTCAAAAATTCATTTACTCATTACATTTCATTCCATTTAACACATAACCAAGTAAACCTTATTTAAATTCAAATTCAATTTAACATCCTAAAAATTCAAATTTAAATATTAAAATATTTTCAAAGCTCCTTAAATTTCACAACTAATCAATTCCAAAAGTTAAATCGTTTAACACTTTAAAATATAACTCAAACAGTGTTAAAATCTATAACATTTCAAAACATTGTCAAATTTTAGCAATGACAACATTTATAAAGTGCTATCGTAGCTTATAGTTTCCAAAATGGTTCATTTCAGGAACAACTGCATTTATAAAATTCCATAATAGATATTTAGTTATTACGACATAGTTAAATTCAAAAACAACAATATTTAAAAATGATGTCGTAAGACTGCAGCATTTTGGAAATGCTATTAATAAAATTCCAGATTTTATTTTAACTTTTCAAAAACAATAAAACTTCAATTTTAGAAAATTTTAAACTTATAAATCATATTTTTAGGCTTCTAAACTTTCACATTTAAATCAATTTAACATATGATTTATCACAATAAATTTTTATAATTGAATACCAAATTTTAAAAACTCAATTCATTTGTTAGGTCAAAATTCACTGTTTATTAACTTATAAATTAAATAAAACTTAACATTTTACATTAAATATCATTTCAAAACTTTCAATTAAACGTCCATTGTTTATTTACATTTTAAAAATATAATTTAACGTCAAAAATCACATTTACTTCAAATTTACAGTAACGACCCGTATTTTTCGAAAAGAAGAAAATTCAAATTTTCGAATTTAATACAGTAAGAAATTAAAAATTTATGATTTTAAATAAAATTTACTTTGAATTATAACATCTGATTTTGATTTAATAAAGTGACAACTATTTTATGTGATTTCAAACCTATGGTTTAATAAAAGTTTAATTGGATAGATTTAATATTATGTAAAGCATGAAATCAATTTATAATTGACTATAATTGGGTTTTAATTGCAAATTAACTTCTAATCTATTTATAACAATAAATGTATAATTATGTATTCAAATGTATTTAAATTATAGTGTTGATTTTCGCTCATCCTACATATCAACCTATTGAAATTAATTTGTTAATAAAATTTAGTATAATTGGATTTCACATAAAAGGAAAGATGTATAAATTTTAATTTAATAAGACTTAATTAGTTAAACGATTCAGGAATTGAGAAGATAAAGTTGAATTAATTGAAATTGTATTTAATTAAGAACTCTACTAAATTTAATCGAATTTAAACTATTGAAGTTTGGTGAAATTATCAATGATAATTAAATATAAATATAAATTTTGTTGTTTGTATGTCATTGATACTATTTAAGCAAGTTAATTTATAACTCTTATATGTAAACAACAATTCTAAAAATATATTTAAGTTACTGTAAAACAAATATTTCAATTGTTTTAATTATCTTATGTAAACAACAATTCTATAAATGTATTTGAGTTACTATAAAAAGAATCCAATTGTTTTAATTATCTTATGTGTAAACAACAATTCTATAAATGCATTTAAGTTACTGTAAAAAGATTTCAATTGTTTTAATTATCTATCCATTAATTGTTCCGTTTTATATTCTAATGTTGAAATTTGTTGCCGTTAATTTAACTTGGAATCTTTGAATAAAAGGGAAAGAGAATTTAACTGAAATTAATGATGTTTAATGAAAAAAATGTACGTTTGTTAGGATCCGCTTTAAAGTGTAATTTTGAAATTAATTACAATTATGTCGATTTGGAATCTTTCAATATTAAAAAGGCAAAAAAAGAAATACATTAATTGTAATTAATGGATTTAACGAAAGAAACATACGTTATTGTTAAAATGAAAAGGATGTTTTAATGAAAACAAAGTGAATGTTATTGTTTTAAAGTAAGCGTAATTTTATGAAAGAGAAAAATTGAATATTGAAGAAACATTTTACGGTCGTTAAATGTAACTACCCGATATTTTCAACCATTCGCATCCGCACATGTCGGACTTGAATTGCTTAAAATACCGCGTTGTAAATAAAATTTGGCAAATCTAAGAATATACAGTAAATACATAATCACAGATCACAGACATAGAGTATTTAATAATGCAGCGGAATTTAAAAGAAATGTAGTTCATGAAGATACTATATAAAAATAAGATACATCAGTGTTAAACATGATACAACAAAAAGTAACAAGATACATCAGGTACAAATCAGAATGCATCACTGAAATCACTGGATACAGAAAGCAAAATGGATGGCTGGATCTTCAAGGAAAGCTCCAACTCCGAAGGTGAATCTTGAATGCTAACTCACTCAATCTAACTCGAGCGTAAAGCAAAACATAAAACACTCGAGTCAGGACATAAATACTTATGAACTATAAATCAACTCAAATGAACAGTAACAAAAATGCATCAGTAACTTAAAGGATGCTTGGGATCGCCCATCCTTTAAGGATCCGTTGAGCTATTTACTATGTAGTAATATTGCGCTATTATAATAATGTCTATAGTAAAATAAACATACTTTTAAATAGCGTTCTGGGCTACCCATATCACCCTTCACACATAATAGTCCCAGTAGTCCATCCAATATCATGCCATCTCCACTCCGGGTGACTTTCAGAGGATACCACGCGGGCTACGGGAGGAAAACAAACTCGTAGTAAAGGCTCGGTATGGTAGGTGACACGGCACACAAGGCAATGCCAGGGTAGATATACCAATTACGCACACGGGCTGGTGGTAACGCAGCAGCCACATACGCCCACCTCGGAACACACTCCCATATCAAAATCGGAGAATGGCCATCTAATCAATCACCAGTAAGAGTATAGTATCGAAGGAATGTGCCCGATAGGAGGAATGACCTCACTTGGCCCGAGATCGCTCCTGTTTTAGCCACCTTATGCCAACTCACGGGAGTTGGGTCCACGTAATATACCTCAAGAACGTCGCCACCATCCTACTTCATTCTGGAATCTCCACCGCGTACACGGTTGTTAAAGTGGTTTTCGGAGTTGGCAGAGAGTATGACAACTTCCGATCCCGGTCTCTTTAACAACCAAACATTATTATAACGCCGTGATCATTTCAAAATAGTTTATACTTTAAAAAGATCAAATCATTTCATTTCAAACTATATTTCTTTCAAAATAGTTTATACTTCGAAACCAAAACCATTTTTATTTCAAAACTATTTATTCAATCAAAATAGTTTATACTTCAAAACCGAAAACATTTCAAACATATATTCATTTCAAAATCATAATATTTTCAAAGTATAACTCTTTCGAAACCAAAAATACTTGAAACAATTACACTTTGAAAATCATAACATTTCAAAATCATACATTTGAAATCATCGGATATTCATTTAATTCTTTACATTTTGCAATTCATTCAATTAATCCCAAATTTTCAATTTCCAACTTAATTCAATTCAAACCATCAGTTTCAATTAAATTTCCCAATAACCATTTCAAATCATATCATTTTCAAATATAGATTTGATCCACAAATTAAACTATTCAATTTTTAATAAATTTCAAAGCTTTAATATCCCGCATTTCAAAATTAAATTTTATAATTTCATATATCTCAAATCTAGTTTCATTATTACTTAGTTTTGAAATATTCGTTTCATAAATCCAATACTATTTAAATAAACTCAATTTACAATTAAACTAAATACCCTTTCATACCAATATAAACTTCAAATATTCATTTATCAAAAGTACATATCATTCTAATTCATATTCTTTATCAAAATAAAGATCAAATCATTTCCAAACCTTATTATCAAATCATTATTTGAATTCAAATTCAAATACTCAAATTTAAATATCATTTTTAAATCAAATAAGTCATTCATTTGTTATTTCAAGTATCATTACAAAATACATTAAAAATTCCATTCAAAATTCATTTATCTCATTACATTTCATTCCATTTAACACATAACCAAGTAAACCTTACTTAAATTCAAATTCAAATTTAAATTCCCTAAATATTCAAATTTAAATATTAAAATATATTCAAAACTTCTTAAATTTCACAATTAATCAATTTCCAAAATTTAAATCATTTAACACTTTAAAATATAACTCAAACAGTGTTAAAAAGTATAACATTTCAAACATTGTCAAATTATAGCAATGACAGCATTTATAAAGTGCTATCGTAGCTTATAGCTTCCAAAAATGGTTTAGTTCAAGAATAACGGCATTTATAAAATGTCGTAATAGATATTTAGTTATTTCAAACATTGTTAGATTCAAAACAATAGCATTTAAAATGCTGTCAAAAGACTACAACATTTTGAAAATGCTATGAATTCCAGATTTCATTTTTTGCTTTTCAAAACAATAATAAAAATCCAAATTTTATTATAACTTAAAAATCATATTTCTAGACTTCAAAATTTCACATTTAAAATCATTTTAACATATGATTTAACACAACAAAATTTTTAGATCAAATATTCAATTTAAAACCACCATTCATTTATTAAGTCAAAATTCATTGTTTATTAACATATAAATTAAATAAAACTTAAAATTTTACTTCAAATATAATTTTAAAACTTTAAATTTAATTTCCATTATTTATTTACATTTTAAAATAAAATTTAAAGTCTAAAATCTCAATTATTTCACATTTACGTACTCAAATTCACAATTTCAAGACTTAATATTTAATTTTCTTAAAACCATAAAATATATATTTTTAAATCAAAATTTAATACTTTTAAAAAAATACATATTTTAATAAAAATCATTTAAAAATATAACACGGGGTCTGTATATAATTTTCTAACCTAGGTCAAGTGATACGGATATATATCATTTCAATCCGTAGTTACAAAGAAAACCCAGGTTCGATCATTTCAAACCCGCAATCCCAAGTCAAATAAAATACAATAAAAATCGCTTAGGCCTATCATTTCAGCCCATAACGATTTTTCCCTAATCTAAATTCCATTCAGGTATGTATCATTTCAACCCATAGTGATTCTATTCTAACAGGGAACTTGCAGTGTGAATATATGCATAAACAATATAAACAATGTCAATGTCACAATATAATGTCATATATCAGATGTCAGGTTATAATTAACAGTTTTAACATGGTAACAACATGGCATAGCATATCATATAATCATCATTAACTTGCATAAACATTTTATATTACTAAACACTTGTCATCAATTCACTATTTCATAAGTATAAATGTCAGAGTGAGAAAGACTCACCTTTTACGAAGCTAGAGACAAACAACACACACAAGAGCGATTCCAAAGGCACGACAAGCATGATTTGATTTGAATTGATGGAGACCCTTGTAAACAACACAAAATGTAACATACATAAGCACAAACATAGATATCGACATACAAATATAATCAACAACTTTAGTTTGCAGAACAGTTGCAAAACAAGAGAGATGACCAAACCTTAGAAGCAAAAGACTTGCACACGACAACATAAGCTTGTCACATGATCAAATGGGCTTGCTCTCATCATACTAGGCTCAGCCTAGATCCCAACATGGCTCAGGTTTGGGTCAATATGGGTTCATATGGCTCGGCCTAACTTGGATATGAAGGAGTGGGGGTTGTGACATGAGAAATACAAAAGTCAAGGCAATTAAGTGGATTTTTGGTGCAACTATAGGTTTGGCCTACCATGGCTTGGGCTTGGTCATGCAAGGGGATGGTCAGGTGGTGGATGGAGTGGCGGCCATAGGTGGTGGAGGGACTGGTGGTGGCGGCCATGGAGGTGGTTTAGGTTAAAAATGAAGGCTATGGCCTTAAGGGTTTGGCTAGGCTAGTTTGGTGGAAATTTTGTGCAAATTTTGTGGTGCAACATCAACGGATGGTCATGACTACTGTCTTGGTCAGAGGAGAGGCTTATGAGCTGCTGGAGATGATGGTGGAGAGGATGGTAGTGGTGGTGGTAGAGGCTAGGCCTAGCAAAACACAAGAAGGATCAATGCAAAAATCAATAGGAAAATCATAAAAACAAGAAGAAAGATGATAGAATTTACCAAATTTTTGTAAAACAAATGGCCATGAGTTTTTTTCTCAAGAAAGATGATAGAATTTTCGTGAGAAAGAGTGAGGAATGTGGCTGAAATATGGAGTAGGGTACGGCCAAAGCATTGATGAATGGAGTTTGGAAAGTGAAAGGTCGGAATGCAAAAGGACTAAGCATACAAAAGATCTCAAACTCTTCATATATTCATTATTTCTTTTTAAATTTCTATATAACTGAAAAACATATATAAATTCAGCTAAAATACGAAACTATAGTAAATAAACAAAAATAAATTAATTAATTATTAATTATATATAGTTTAATTAAATAAAACAGCAAAATTTGCAACTACTCTTGAAAATATGAAAAATAAGTGCAATGAACTTGGGAAAATTTTTATGTAATTAAAAATATTTATAAATAAAGATAAGAACACAAAATAAAAAGGAAATCACAAAAATAAATAAATAAATTTCAATTTAAATATAGTTTAGATGAAGAAAATAGCAGAAAAAGGAAAACAGCCTTTTAAAAATAGGAAATCATCATAGTAAATTTTAGAAAAATTCTATTATCATTTCAAAAATATTTAAAAGTCAAAATATACATAATATAACATATTAAAACATATTAAAATAAAATGTGACAAAGAAATATAAAATTTATACAATTTAAAATAACAAAATTGCAAAATAAACAATTTATACTCAAATTGAAATGTACATATCTTTTGCAGTTTAACTCCGTTTTCCACGAAACAAAAAGCAATGTTCATGTTATTAAATCTATTTTCATAATAAAATATAAAATTTAAAATTTCAAACTTTTAAATTTTTAAGTTAAAAGTCAAAGTTTGACTATTTTGACCAAAATCAACATTTTCTGGAAATATTCAATTTATGCATGTTTGAAATTCTAATCCACATCAAAATCAACATTTATATTTCAATTAACAAAATATATTAATTTTAATAAATAAAATAAAGATTTTAAATTAGGAATTTAAATTAAAATAATTAAAATATACAATTACAATAATCAGAAAATACAAGGTTGTTACACTCTCCCCCACTCAAAACTTTTCGTCCCCGAAAAGGAATGAGGTACGGGAAAGCGCAGAAAAAGATTGAATGAAATAGTATTAAGACAAGATGACAAGAATATTAAAATTATACCTGATAACTGTTGCTATAGGTAAGTTTAACAATGTGGAGATGATCTTTCGAAGATCTTCCAAAATCAAGAACACAAGCATGAAAAGAATCTTTTAGAATCTGATTCACCCTTCCCGTTTGACCGACGGTCTGTGGATGGCTAGCGGTGCTTAGATTCAAAGATAAGTGCCAAAGATTATTAAAGATTTTAGAAAGATTTCTAAACAGACTGGTATATGCAATAGCCTCTCATTCTGTAGCAAGACAAGGAAAATTAGGACAACTAAAAGATAGTTTGAAAAACAAAATAAGATAATAAATTTGAAACCATAAAATTTCAACTTAAACTGAAAATTAATTTTACATAAGTCAAATAAATCTTAAGCATCTCTAATTTCATTATCTTATCATCCAATTATCTTAAATTAACAAATCCCTAAAATCCTGTATTTGAAAAATCTTTTATTATACTCAAAATGTGCCAAATAAAATTTAATTCTTCTTCACTACTAATTAAAATTAAATTTATTTCTCTCAATATATTTTATCACTTATGTTAAATATACTCGCACTCATTGCAACTGCCTTAAATTTATTCTTAGTTCCTTTATCATCATTTTATATTGTAAATTATTCCATTACCCTTTTTCTTTATTTACCTCTGTTAATCCTTTTATAACTAAAATTTAAGTATATAACATTTATAATAACCACTCAAATTTTATTTATAAAAATCTTTTTTTTTATATTGTATATTATCCAACTGCATATTCAACTTCTGAAAATTAAGGTAAGTTATATTGGAATGAAATTGTGTATTATACAAATAAAACTTTCTAATTCAATTATTTCAAGCTTAAATATTAATCCAAATCTTGAAATTATACTTAGAAATTATCTTTGAAGAAAAAATTTAGGAATTAAATTTCCAATAAATTCCAAACTATTTAGAGATCAATAAATGCTCATATACTACATATATATACCCATTCAAATTTAAATCATATATCAGCATATGTTATAAATCCATTCTTATTTTAGAAATTAAAATCAATTAAATTTTCCCAAAACAAAACTGTAGCAAGACCACAGAATGGTCTCTTCACTTCGAAACTCGAAAATGAACGTCAATGATGCTGCAGTCATCACCGAATTTATTTTCCAGCGACAAAGAGAAGAGCACTAAATTTAAATTTAAAATTCTTTAGGAACAAATTTCTATTCGAAAATACTTTAAATAATATATCCTTCAAAACTTTAAACACAAAGTTTGAAATCCATCGGAAATTAAATTCTCAAATTCTTGTTTTACATTCATTTTAAATTTCCAAATAAATTTATAACCATGTTTTATAGTTCAATTAGATATATGAAACAATAGAAAATGATATATAAAATCAAATATTATTTCTTAACAACCAATTCAAATAAAATCCAGATAAAGATTTATAATATAGTTACAAAATTTATTTCACAAAATTTATTTCATTACTAAATTTTAAAAAAACATATTGTGTCAGTTTGCTCTGTTCAAGTGTTTTGGAAATCATATCGATAGCGTTGATTAGACGAATCAATTAGAAACCCAAATCAACATTAACAACTCAAACAACACAATATATAAAACATTTTAAATATTAGTTTACAAATACACTTCAAGAATAATTTGAAGATAAGTTGGAAACAAAGATGAGATAATTAAATAACAGAATAGAAAGATGGATAAGCTTATATAAATCGCGGGCAACCTTAACCGGGTCAACCGTGACTTAAAGAATAAGATCGATGTGGATTTCTTGGATAAATCGACATTCGATCTCAAGATGTAGAGTTTGAAGTTATAAGAGATACTAGCATCTAAACCGAGGATATAGAATCTCTGGTGAATCGATGTTGTTGTAAAGGAGGTTTCCCCCTTTACAAATAAATTTGAGGTTGGCGAGACCGCCGACTCATTATGAAGATCTTTTGAAGTGGGGTTATGGGATACTCCAAAAACAAAAGAAGATAAATAGTGAGGGACACAAATGGATTTTGGAACCACAGGGAATGTTCCAAAATTCAAAGGAATCGAATCAAAAAGGAAGAGATTTAAACTCGAATGAAAGTGATTCTGTAAATACATTTACCCTATATACTGAGTTTTGCCTAGAGCTACCAAAGCTCTGATACCAACTGTAGTGACCCGATATTTTCAACCATTCACATCCGCACATGTCGGACTTGAATTCCTCAAAATACCGCGTTGTAAATAAAATTTGGCAAATCTCAGAATATATAGTAAATACATAATCACAGATCACAGACACAGAGTATTTAATAGTGCAGCGGAATTTAAAAGAAATAGTAGTTCATGAAGCTACTATATAAAAAAAAGATACAGCAGTGTTAAACATGATACAACAAAAAGTAACAAGATACATCAGGTACAAATCAGAATACATCACTAAAATCACTGGATACAGAAAGCAAAATGGATGGCTGGATCTTCAAGGAAAGCTCCAACTCCGAAGGTGAATCTTGAATGCTAACTCACTCAATCTGACTCGAGCGTAAAGCAAAACACAAAACACTCGAGTCAGGACATAAATACTTATGAACTATAAATTAACTCAAATGAACAGTAACAAAAATGCATCAGTAACTTAAAGGATGCTTGGGATCGCCCATCCTTTAAGGATCCGTTAAGCTATTTACTATGTAGTAATATTGCGCTATTATAATAATGTCTACAGTAAAATAAACATACTTTTAAATAGCGTTCCGGGCTACCCATATCACCCTTCACACATAATAGTCCCAGTAGTCCATCCAATATCATGCCATCTCCACTCCGGGTGACTGTCAGAGGATACCACACAGGCTACGGGAGAAAAACAAACTAGTAGTAAAGGCTCGGTATGGTAGGTGACATGGCAAACAAGGCAATGCCAGGGTAGATATACCAATTACGCACACGGGCTGGTGGTAACGCAGCAGCCACATACGCCCACCTCGGAACACACTCCCATATCAAAATCGGAGGATGGCCATCTAATCAATCACCAGTAAGAGTATAGTATCAAAGGAATGTGTCCGATAGGAGGAATGACCTCACTTGGCCCGAGATCGCTCCTGTTTTAGCCACCTTATGCCAACTCACGAGAGTTGGTCCACGTAATATACCTCAAGAACGTCGCCACCATCCTACTTCATTCTGGAATCTCCACCGCGTACACGGTTGTTAAAGTGGTTTTCGGAGTTGGCAGAGAGTATGACAACTTCCGATCCCGGTCTCTTTAACAACCAAACGTTATTATAACGCCGTGGTCATTTCAAAATAGTTTATACTTTAAAAAGATCAAATCATTTCATTTCAAACTATATTTCTTTCAAAATAGTTTATACTTCGAAACCAAAACCATTTTTATTTCAAAACTATTTATTCAATCAAAATAGTTTATACTTCAAAACCAAAAACATTTCAAACATATATTCATTTCAAAATCATAATATTTTCAAAGTATAACTCTTTCGAAACCAAAAATACTTGAAACAATTACACTTTGAAAATCATAACATTTCAAAATCAAACATTTGAAATCATCGGATATTCATTTAATTCTTTACATTTTACAATTCATTCAATTAATCCCAAATTTTCAATTTCCAACTTAATTCAATTCAAACCATCAGTTTCAATTAAATTTCCTAATAACCATTTCAAATCATATCATTTTCAAATATAGATTTGATCCATAACTATTCAATTTTTAATAAATTTCAAAGCTTTAATATCCCGCATTTCAAAACTAAATTTTATAATTTCATATATCTCAAATCTAGTTTCATTATTACTTAGTTTTGAAATATTCGTTTCATAAATCCAATACTATTTAAATAAACTCAATTTACAATTAAACTAAATATCCTTTCATACCAATATAAACTTCAAATATTCATTTATCAAAAGTACGTATCATTCTAATTCATATTCTTTATCAAAATAAAGATCAAATCATTTCCAAACCATATTATCAAATCATTATTTGAATTCAAATTCAAATACTCAAATTTAAATATCATTTTTAAATCAAATAAGTCATTCATTTGTTATTTCAAGTATCATTACAAAATACATTCAAAATTCCATTCAAAATTCATTTATCTCATTACATTTCATTCCATTTAACACATAACCAAGTAAACCTTACTTAAATTCAAATTCAAATTTAAATTCCCTAAATATTCAAATTTAAATATTAAAATATATTCAAAACTTCTTAAATTTCACAATTAATCAATTTCCAAAATTTAAATCATTTAACACTTTAAAATATAACTCAAACAGTGTTAAAAACTATAACATTTCAAACATTGTCAAATTATAGCAACGACAGCGTTTATAAAGTGCTATCGTAGCTTATAGCTTCCAAAAATGGTTTAGTTCAAGAATAACGGCATTTATAAAATGTCGTAATAGATATTTAGTTATTTCAAACATTGATAGATTCAAAACAATAGCATTTAAAATGGTGTCAAAAGACTACAACATTTTAAAAATGCTATGAATTCCAGATTTCATTTTTTGCTTTTCAAAAAAATAATAAAACTCCAAATTTTATTATAACTTAAAAATCATATTTCTAGACTTCAAAATTTCACATTTAAAATCATTTTAACATATGATTTAACACAACAAAATTTTTAGATCAAATATTCAATTTAAAAACTCCATTCATTTATTTAGTCAAAATTCACTGTTTATTAACATATAAATTAAATAAAACTTAAAATTTTACTTCAAATATAATTTTAAAACTTTAAATTTAATTTCCATTATTTATTTACATTTTAAAATAAAATTTAAAGTCTAAAATCTCAATTATTTCACATTTACGTACTCAAATTCACAATTTCAAGACTTAATATTTAATTTTCTTAAAACCATAAAATATATATTTTTAAATCAAAATCTAATACTTTTAAAAAAATACATATTTTAATAAAAATTATTTAAAAATATACCACGGGGTCTGTATATAATTTTTTAACCTAGGTCAAGTGATACGGATATATATCATTTCAATCCGTAGTTTACAAAGAAAACCCAGGTTCTATCATTTCAAAACCGCAATCCCAAATCAAATAAAATACAATAAAAATCGCTTAGGCCTATCATTTCAGCCCATAACGATTTTTCCCTAATCTAAATCCCATTCGGGTATGTATCATTTCAACCCATGGTGATTCTATTCTAACAGGGAACTTGCAGTGTGAATATATGCATAAACAATATAAACAATGTCAATGTTACAATATAATGTCATATATCAGATGTCAGGTTATAATTAACAGTTTTAACATGGTAACAACATGGCATAGCATATCATATGATAATCATTAACTTGCATAAAATTTTTATATTACTAAACACTTGTCATCAATTCACTATTTCATAAGTATAAATGTCAGAGTGAGAAAGACTCACCTTTTACGAAGCTAGAGACAAACAACACACACAAGAGCGATTCCAAAGGCACGACAAGCACGATTTGATTTGAATTGATGGAGACCCTTGTAAACAACACAAAATGTAACATACATAAGCACAAACATAGATATCGACATACAAATATAATCAACAACTTTAGTTTGCAGAACAGTTGCAAAACAAGAGAGATGACCAAACCTTAGAAGCAAAAGACTTGCACACGACAACATAAGCTTGTCACATGATCAAATGGGCTTGCTCTCATCATACTAGGCTCAGCCTAGATGCCAACATGGCTCAGGTTTGGGTCAATATGGGTTCATATGGCTCGGCCTAACTTGGATATGAAGGAGTGGAAGTTGTGACATGAGAAATACAAAAGTCAAGGCAATTAAGTGGATTTTTGGTGCAACTATAGGTTCGGCCTACCATGGCTTGGGCTTGTTCATGCAAGGGGATGGTCAGGTGGTGGATGGAGTGGCGGCCAGAGGTGTTGGAGGGACTGGTGGTGGCGGCCATGGAGGTGGTTTAGGTTAAAAATGAAGGCTATGGCCTTAAGGGTTTGGCTAGGCTAGTTTGGTGGAACTTTTGTGCAAATTTTGTGGTGCAACATCAACGGATGGTCATGGCTACTGTCTTGGTCAGAGGAGAGGCTTATGAGCTGCTAGAGATGATGGTGGAGAGGATGGTAGTGGTGGTGGTAGAGGCTAGGCCTAGCAAAACACAAGAAGGATCAATGCAAAAATCAATAGGAAAATCATAAAAACAAGAAGAAAGATGATAGAATTTACCAAATTTTTGTAAAACAAATGGCCATGAGTTTTTTTCTCAAGAAAGATGATAGAATTTTCGTGAGAAAGAGTGAGTAATGTGGCTGAAAGATGGAGTAGGGTACGGCCAAAGCATTGATGAATGGAGTTTGGAAAGTGAAAGGTAGGAATGCAAAAGGACTAAGCATACAAAAGATCTCAAACTCTTCATATATTCATTATTTATTTTTAAATTTTTATATAACTGAAAAACATATATAAATTCAGTTAAAATACGAAAATATAGTAAATAAACAAAAATAAATAAATAATTATTAATTATATATAGTTTAATTAAATAAAACAGCAAAATTTGCAACTAGTCTTGAAAATATGAAAAATAAGTGCAATGAACTTGGGAAAATTTTTATGTACTTAAAAATATTTATAAATAAAGATAAGAACACAAAATAAAAGGGAAATCACAAAAATAAATAAATAAATTTTAATTTAAATATAGTTTAGATGAAGAAAATAGCAGAAAAAGGAAAAGAGCCTTTTAAAAATAGGAAATCATCTTAGTAAATTTTAGAAAAATTCTATTATCATTTCAAAAATATTTAAAAGTCAAAATATACATAATATAACATATTAAAACATATTAAAATAAAATATGACAAAGAAAAATAAAATTTATATAATTTAAAATAACAAAATTGCAAAATAAACAATTTATAATCAAAATTGAAATGTACATATCTTTTGCAGTTTAACTCCGTTTTCCATGAAACAAAAAGCAATGTTCAAGTTATTAAATCTATTTTCATAATAAAAGATAAAATTTAAAATTTCAAACTTTTAAATTTTTAAGTTAAAAGTCAAAGTTTGACTATTTTGACCAAAATCAACATTTTCTGGAAATATTCAATTTATGCATGTTTGAAATTCTAATCCACATCAAAATCAACATTTATATTTCAATTAACAAAATATATTAATTTTAATAAATAAAATAAAGTTTTTAAATTAGGAATTTTATTTAAAATAATTAAAATATACAATTACAATAATTAGAAAATACAGGGTTGTTGCATTAAATAGTAGTCATTGATAGTATAGAGGTACAATGCTAATCGTAAAATTTAGAATAAATTAAATATTTTATGTTCATGATTGTGCACTGAAAAAAACGCTAACTTTGATTTGAATTTGGAATCATGTTTCATCTTTTATTTTATGTAGCGGTGGTCCCCGTTACCTTGGTTGGCGTGTTTAATTTTTTTTTGTATGTTAACAAAACTTTTAAATAGGCATAAATTTGAGTTGATTTGGGATTTACGAAATTAATTGAATTGAAATATATTTCCATATTGGATTAATGTGGCATTATATTCATTTTGTAGTATGAAAGGTGATGTTCATCACGAATTCATATTCATGCACATTTCATATTCTATTGCTTTTTTTCTAGCTACTATCTCATTCATGTTTTTTTGCATTGTTCACTTTCACATTTCAAATACTCAAAAAAAACCTCTCCCTTTATTTCATAAAACTTTCACTTATCCTCTGTATATTCATTTTCCATTCTTATTAGTAGATATACATTCTCCCACCTACTTTTATTAGGCCTAATTCTTATATACCTCTTGTATTTGCATCTAAGAATTTATTATTGCATGTTACAACTTCTAGTATTAATTCTTTTTCATAACTTCTGCATGCACTAATTCGTCTATTAACAATTCATATTTAATGCACAAGCATCATTCATGCTAGCATGTTCACGTTTATATTTATTAAACACATAACCACATCGATTCTTTGAAAAGCTTGCTGTATTTTTATATTCTTTTGTCACCTCCTCCTTTCAAAAACTATGCTGCTCCTCCAAATTTATTTCTTCTCATTCTCATTATTTTGTCTCTTTCTTCCAACATTTATACCTTCTGCATGCTTTAAACAAAAAGAATATGCACGAGTGCGTAATTTATTGTTTTTCCAATCCTTCCCTTAGGAATTTGGTAATATGAGCCAATAAATGTTTTATTTTATATATTTTCTTATTAAATTTGTATATATATACACACACTACTTTATTAATATTTCGTATAATTTGAATTTGAGTTTCGGATCATCTTTTATTTTGTGTAACGTTACATTGGTTGTTGTATTCAAATTTATTTATTATATGTTAATTTTGTTTAAAACGGGTGTATAAAAAGTATATTTGGTGCAATTATATTTAATTGAGTGGAACATGCAATTAATTAAATCCAAAGTGGTCCCTTCATTTCCTTATTATTCAATACAACTGCCACTATTTCCACATTTTGGTTTTATTGCTTTCTTTTATTAAATACATGCCTCTTTTGGTTTTCTACTAGAGAACAAAACCAAAGTACATACAGATTGTTTCTCATTACTCTATCTGAAGCTTTCTGCTCACATTCTCCTTCTTCCTTATAAATACAGAAACTTCAAAATTCCTAAATCCACAAATTCCCAAACTTCAAACTCCATCCCTTCACTCTTCAAACGCCAAACTTCATCACTCCTCTCTTGCTTCATCTCTATAAAAAGAAGAAGAAGAAAACTCAGTTTGTTCGACTTGCATTGTTGTGATTTGCTTTGCTATTGGATTGTTGCTATGGATAGGATTGGTTAGCTTGTCGTGTTTGGATTTCATCTAGAATCTATCAATTTTTGTTGTCAAAAACTCTCTAACCTCAAAAGGTGAGCAATCACTCACGATTAATATTTTTACTGTTAGGTAAATAACATTGATTGAAATGTTTGCTTTAGATATGAATATGTGATATATGTTGTTATGTTCCCTTGAACATGTGTTATAACATTCACATGCACATGTTATTTTATATGTCACAAATAATATATTATGTTGATTTGATGTATATTCACATATGTATGTTAAATATGTCACATATGAGATGTGTAAAAAAATGTGCTATGTTAGAAATTTTTTATATGCCTTGTATTGAATTACATCACATATGCTTTGTTAAAAAAAATGAGTTAGTTAATAAAATCATATGTTATACATACTATGTTAATAATATGTCACCTATGCTATGTGTAAATAATGTGTTTATGTTTGGGAAAAATGAGATGCCATGTTATTTCACCTTGCAAGTTCCTTGTATATATGTCGTGTTATATGTTATATGTTATGTTAGTGTATGACATGTCAGAATTTGAAATATTCACTTATGTTGTTTACGATATGTGACACATGTGATATGTTAGTTATGCATGTGTATATATTAAGTTGTTAATTATGCACTCATGTTGATTAGTGACATGTTATGTTATGTATGTTATTATTGTTCTCACACTTCAAGTTCGCTTTAACAAAATCACTTTGGATTGAAATGATGTATACCCGATATAAAACAACTATGGGTTTAAATAAATTGATTTAGAATAAAATTGGAATATAGTAAGTTTGAATTTATGTTTGAACTTAAAGTTATGAAATTGAAATTTAATCAATTTTTTTTATTGAATTTAAAATTGTTTGATTTATAACTTAATAACTTTAAGAGAAGAATTGATATCTAAAGTTAGATTTAATAATAAATCGATTGGAAATGAACATAAAGTTGGTTTTTGAACTGAACCGATTTATAGCGTGAAAGATGATGTTTATTTAAACTTAAGTATTCCACTTATTAAGTTATTTGTACATTTCACTTGAGTTTACCTATTTACATAAGGATGTTAGTCTTGACTCGAGTGTTTTTGTTTTACTTTACGCTCTGGTCAGACCGAGTATTTCAGTTTAGCGAAGACACTTATTTCTGAAGATGAAGACGCAGTCGAGGACCGTATCTACTATTATTATAGCAATTGTTTATTCTGCCCGAAAAAAGTGTAAATTCTAATTTTGTTGAAAATAGTTTCATGAACTATTTATGTATTATTTTTTTGTATTATATTTCATCCTTCCGCTGCGAGATTCTGTATTTTATTTTTCCTCCTTTCTTTTATTTTCTTATTTATCCATTAACAATCCTCCCTTTTGAATGGTTTTAATTAGACATGTGTAGTTTATTGTCGATTTAAACCGTCCAAAAAGGTAGGTCGTTACAGTTGGTATCAGAGCTTTGGTATAGACATACCTTAGCCTGTTGGGGTTAACTCATTAGGGATAGGGTAGTAATACCCTAGAATGAGTTGTCTGAGTGTATATACAAGAGCGCGTATTTGTTAGTGTTACAAAATGTTTTGTATAAATTTTGAAATGAAAATATTTTTCGTAATATTATATGATATATATAAAGGAATAATATTTTATCTAATATAGTTATTTGTAATGTGTTTGATTTATGAAATGATAATGTTTGGTTATTATCATTTTTGTTGACTTGTTGTATTTAATCAAATTATAATCATTTTTTAATTATTGTTGATTGAATTAATGGACTAAACATTAGTTAATAATGGTGTATTAAAGAGAATATAATGAATAATTAGGATATTTGTTTATGAAATTGAAATGTTGTTGTGAATTTTGTTGTTTGTTGACATGTAGTTTCAACTATTGAAAAAAATGGAATATTTGTATATTTTAGATAATCGAAACCTTTTGAATTAATATAGGAGTGAAACTTGATAATTGGGTTGAATTATATAGTTGAATTGATAACCTTAATTTTAAAGCAAGTAAAACAAGTTATAATTTGTTATATCTATGTTTAGTAAATGAATAGAATTGGGGTATACATTCTTGGCATGTAATGTAATAGTATACAAGTTTAAGCCTTGGGATCTTTAAATTGAAATTGTGATTAAGGAAATGTTGTAAATTAGATTAAATTGGAAAAATATGTTTATAAACTTAATTAACATTTATGAAACGTGTAATAAATAAATTGAAAGGGAAAGGTGAAACTAAATGGAATAAGCAAATATGAATTAAAATTGAAATGACTACAAATAAAGCCATGACTTGTAAATTATTATGAAATAAATGGATGTTGCAATAAATGGTTATAAATAAAGTTGTGATAACTTTAAACTCGAACAATGTTGTATAAAAAGGAAGTAAGTTTAATAAATTGGTTATAAACGTAAGAAAATTCCTTATGAAATGATTTGCAAATAAATGTAGTATAATTGAGAAATATTACATGTGAAATGAGTATTATTTAAATTAAAGAGAAATATAAGCAATATTATGAGAATGGATATATTAATGTTTATAACAAAAGGAGAAATTCTATGAAACAAATATGAAGTATGATTATATTCTATATATAAAAGAGAAATTGCTTTCGATAAGGATTATATACCTTTTTTTTTAAAATAGAATTTGAAGTTTCGAAAAGATTTGAAATTCTGAAAATTATATAAGAAATTGATTATATAAAAATGATTTATAACCGAAGGATTTTAAAGTGGAAATTCGAGGAGTTGAATTCTGGTATTTCGAAATTGGTTTTAAGATTTTGAAAATATATAATAATATGATTCGAAAGTATTTTCCGAATAAGAAATGTTTCAAATGACTTGGAATGATTTCCAATGATTTCGAAGAATTTCAAAGAAGTTTTCAAGAAAATAGAAGTACAGAACTCACTTGTGTCGTTGGAAAATAATTTCGGTGATGAGTGCACGCATCATTGACATTGATTTTTGAGTATCAAAGTGGGGGAGAGGCCACTTTAATAGCTTCGCTATGCGAGTGATTTTGTGAAACCAAATTTTGATTTCAAATTTCGAAGTACGATTTGATATTCGGAAGATATATGTATTTGAAAGTCCTCGAGTTTCGAATTATGATTTGGTGTAAACCTATCTTTTGGAAATTGATTTACTGATTGGTTGTTGATTTCCATCTCTTGAACTGGAAATTTGATTTCTCCAACTATTTTGAATGTTCGAACACTTCTAAATCAAGGTTTAATTTTCAAAGCTAAGAAATTTCGAAAGTATAAATCATTTGATATAGTATATAAGTTTAGTTGGTATATTTAGGTATGAAGTAATATGATTTAAATAAGTTGAACTATACTGATATGAAACTTAGTTTGAAATGTTTGAATAAAATTTAGTTTAAATGTTTTAACTTAGTATCATCTTTTATAAAATCATAAATATAGAGTAATAGTTTTCAGAAAGGTAAATTGGATATTTCAAATAGAAATAAATAGTTCAAAGGTTTTAAAAGGATGGTTATAAATTTGGAAATCATTTGGGTATAATTGATTTTAGAAAATATTTGGCTTCGAAAAATAAGATATGGAATTTAAAACCCAGTATTTATATGATGATTTTGGAAATGAATTTGATTGACCTAAATTACGTTGATTTGGAAACTAGGATTATTCTCTAAACCTATTATTTGGAAACTTTGAAACTGAAGATATTAAATATGGAAGAAATAATTTGGTGAAATCATATATGATTTTGAAACCGAAACAATATTGAAAGAAATTGAAATTGAGAACCTTGTTTTACTAAATACTTGATTTGGGAGTTATCGAACTTATATAAAATTGATTTGTATAAGTATGAAGTTGTTTTGAAAACTATTGATTTGGAAAGGTACTCAATTTGAAAGGTGTAACTTATACAGGCAAAGTATATATAAGTGTGATTTGATATACTATTGATTTTGAAAAGTATGCGATTTGAAAATGAAGTCTTATATATAATGGACTTTATATAAGTATGATATTTGAAAGTGATTTGAAAAGGTACTATATGATATATATTTTCAAAGTAATGATATGGAAAGCGCCTTATGCTTGATATCCGCTTTGTGGCCACACTGTGGATTCATTCTATCGATATTATTCTCTCTTATTTTTGTTTTCCGGATGTGATACTCAATTGTCATACCATGGCGTAACCCGTGGTCGTTTTTTTGGGTAGCGCAATCCGTAAGGCAGAGATTGCTTAAAGGGTATGGATTTTTCCTGGGGATCCAAGTGTAACCATTGATATGTATCCCGCGGTTTGCAGTTTGTTGTGGTGGAGAAATCCGTAAGGCAGAGATTTCTTAAAGGGTATGGATGTTTCCTGTGGGATCCGGGAGTAACCATTGTTATGTATCCTGCGGTCCACAATTTTGGATATCATGGCGAAATTCGCAAGGCATAGACTGCTTAAAGGGTACGGATGTTTCCTGGGGTATCCAGGCGTAACCGTTGTTATGTTTCCTACGATCCCGGTGATTTGTTTGGATTGTACTTTTCATATCGGTTTTGAAGATTTTTCAAGTATTTTCATTGGGTGTTGAAACAAGTCTACTAAGTACTTGAAGAATTCTTGCTTTGCACCTGATCAACGTATGGCCAGAGTCTGCAAGAACGAGGATAGACTTGTTGAAACATCGAGTTATAGATGTATTTTCGAAAGGAAAATTTGTTTCGATATAACGGTATTTTATTATAATGGTATTTCCAACAAAGAAATTTTGTATTGGATTACCTATTCATGCCCGATACTATTCTTTTGAATCTACCTAATCTGCTCAGTTTATTTATTCACCTATATTCTGTTTTTTGAATCTACCTTCTTTTCCTTATTGACTATGTCCTTTTTAAATATTGTTTATTTATATACTACATTGTTTAATAGAAAATTTTAGTGTTATAAATATTTTAGAAGTTATTAATTGAATAAAACATATTTAAAGTAAATGATTATTGATTTATTAATAATATTTGAAAAGTATCTTGAGATAAAATTTATAAACTTATGAATTATGGATTAATGTTTTCAATAGCTTCTTTGTAAATATAAGTAATGATGTAAATAATAGTTTTCAAATAGTTTTCATATTTTTATGAAGGTGTTATTTACACATATAAATGATATTTGTAGAGGAAGCAGGAACCTTTACAAATGGGTTTTGTAATGTATGAATATTTCAGGTAAAATTTATATAGTTTCAAATTAATTGTTAATTTTAACTTTCAATCTATTTTTATTTCTGGTTGTTCTATTCTCCTACCTCCTTCCTTTTCGGGGACGAAAAGTTTTGAGTGGGGGAGAGTATAACGACCTCTATTTTTCGAAAAGAAGAAAATTCAAATTTTAGAATTTAATACAGTAAGAAATTAAAAATTTATGATTTAAATAAAATTTACTTTGAATTATAACATCTGGTTTTGATTTAATAAAGTGACAACTATTTTATGTGATTTCAAACGTATGGTTTAATAAAAGTTTAATTGGATAGGTTTGATATTTTGTAAAGCATGAAATCAATTTATAATTAACTAGAATTGGGTTTTAATTGTAAATTAACTTCTAATCTATTTGTAAACAATAAATGTATAACTATGTATTCAAACTTATTTAAATTTGTAACAACCTTGAATTTTTTTGATTTATTTTAATTTTATTTTGATTATTTTATTTGAAAACTTTATTATATTTATTAAAATGAATAATTTTTGTTATTTTAAAGTATATTTTGATTTTTGTGTGAATTATAATTCCAAACCTGAATAAATAGGATATTTCCAGAAAAAGTGGATTTTTGGTCAATTTGGTCAAACTTTGACTTTTAAATTTAAAATTTAAATTTTTGAATTTTTGAATTTTATCTTTTATTATGAAAATAAATTTAATTTCAAGAATACTGCTTTTCGTTTCGTTGAAATCCGATTTATATTGTGAAAGTTATGATTTTTTTACAATATTGGGTGCATATTGATTTATTTAACAAAATTATCTATTTTAATTTATATAAATAATATTTTATTTTTCAAATCATGTTCTAATATGTGTTATATGACATGTTAGGCATATATTTTATTTTAAATATTTTTAAAATGATGATAAAAAATTTCCAAAGTTTATTGCATTTATTTCCTATTTTTAAAGGCTAGTTCTATTTTTCTGCTATTTTCTTCATTTAAATTTTATTTAACTAAAATTTATTTATTTATATTTTGTTTTTATCTTATTTTCTTATCTTTATTTATAAATATTTTTTATGTCCATATAAATTTTTCCACATTATTCTTTTTAATTTCAAATTTTCTAGACTAGTTTTCATTTTTTGTGCTATTTTCTTATTTTAACCGTATATTATTAATATTTATTTATTTGTATTTTGTATATTTGTTATATTTTCGAATTTTTAACTATATTTATTATTATTTTCAGTTATTTAAGTTTATATAAAGAAAATAAAGAAATTTGAATTAGTTTGTGACTTTTGATTTTCCTATGGCCTTTTATATTCCATTTTTTCACATTTTTAACCTAACTTTTCATTCAGTTGGACATAACTTATCATTACTTCAACCGACCCTCATTCCTTAATTATGTAAAACAACTTTCTCATTCCTGAAGGAAAAAAAAGTCGGCCCTTGCTTTGAGAAAAAGTTTGGTAAACTTCTTTTCTCTTATTCACTTTTATTGTTTTTATCTTGATTCACATAGTTTTGCACTTGCTTTCTTCGTCTCTTTTTGGCTTGACCTCTCTCGTCCAACCCCTTGGCCACCTCCACCATCACCACCTCTGAACAGCACCTCCTCCAGCCCATCCCCATGCCATAGTCGTGCCCCTTGTTGATTTAGATCCACCTAAAAATGCGCAAACACCACCTATATCCAACATAGCCTAGCTACAATTGTTCCATCACCCCACACACCCATTGGCCGCCACCTACACCACCACCACCAGCAAATTCCTAACCAGAACCCACTGCCATATCATCCTCCAGCCCTCTGCAGACCTGATTGTGCCCATGATGCCTTGGCCGAGCCCTTATATTGCTTAGAAATCATGTTGTTTTACCATGTAGTGTTAGTTCATGCTTATATATTTTGTACACCATTTTTGCTATGCTAGGCCAACCCATTTCAAACCCAAGCCACATCTAAATACATGTTTTGGTCATGCATTTCAGATCTATGGCTGAAGCATAAGTGGTAGGAAGCAAGTGCAAAAGCTTTGGTTTTGTTTTATGCAATTATTCCTAGCATTGTTTATGTATATTTGAATTTGAAACTTATGTTATATATATTTGTTTTGTTTCAATGTATCCAAGGCTATTAATCTTCGGCTCTCCACTCTCAAATCATATTCATGCTTTCGTGCCTTCGAAGATCTTTGTTGTGTGCAGTTGTTTGTCATCTCCAGCTAATACATGTGAGTAATTCTCACCAGACGATTCGTACTTATATAACTAGTAAACTGACACCATTTGAATCTGTAAAATTATATCATCATGTTATAACTGCTTATATTATGATCATATGATGATCACACCTGTTATCGTACCTGTTATATCATATGTTACTATTATATCATGCTATTACGTTATTTATATCAGTTTATCACGCTGCAAGTTCCCTGTAGATTAGAATCACTATGGGTTGAAATGATACATACCCGAACGGACTTTAGAATAAGGGGAAATCGTTATGGGCTGAAATGATAGGGCTGAACGATTTTCAAATTATTTCATTTACTTGGGACTTCAGGTTTGAAATGATTAAACTCGGATTTTCTTGTAAATTATAGGTCGAAATGATATAGTACTCGTATCACTTTTCCTAGTGTAAAAAATGATATACAGACCCGTAGTTAAAATATGTTTTTCTAAAAATTTTAAAATATTTTAGAAATTTAAATATTATAATATTTTGATTTAAACTTAATTAAAGTTGATTTTTGTAAAGTATTATTGATTTTCTGAAAATTTATAAGTGGATTAAATAAATGGTAAATTTAGAAAATTTGAAATGTAAGCCATTTTGGGAAATTTTAATTTGGTGATAATTGGAATTTAAATTAAATATGAAATATGATAAATTCATGACAATTTGGATTAAAATGAATTTAAAATGATTTTAAAATATATTAATGATATTTTTGAATAAAGTTAAAATGTGAAATGAATGAATATTTAAGTTGAAATTTGGAAATATAACTTAAATTGGAATTTATGCATTTTGTTTAACAGTGAATTTTTGAAGTAAGTAAATAAATTGGAAATAAGTTATATTTGAAAATTTCATACTTATGCATTAAGTTAAAAATTTAATTATATGAATTGAAATTGAATGTTGGAATTAATAAGTGAATTATTATTAAATATTGATTTTTGAATGGAAATTTAACTTTATAAAATCATGAATATAAGGGTATTCGAATGATTGTTTTAAAAGTGAAAATAAGTGATTTTATAAGTTTGAAATGGTTTAAATGAAAATTTAATGGTTTATGAAATTATATTGGATATTTGAAAATTTAATTAACAGCATTTTTGGAAATGCTATCATTTCTAATGTAAATGATTTTACAGCATTTGTAAATGTTGTAGTTGATACCAATGAACTAAATGGCTAAATTTAATTAAAGGCTATTATAGCATTTTTGTAAGTGCTATAATTGTTGAATTAACTAGGTTTCTTTAAAACTAATGTAACCTATTACAGCATTCTTAAATGCCGTCTTCCATTAAATTGAACTGTTTTGAATGTGACTTTCCGTAGCATTTTCAAAATGCTACGAAAGGAGAATTTTCGTTGTTTTGATAAACTTAAGTGAATTATTGAACTTTGGAAGATTAAAATCTTGTAAATTTAATAATTTAATTATTAAATATAATAACTTCATTTTTTTGATTTAAAATGAAGTAATTTGTTTTGAAACATAAACTATTTGAAATGTGTGTTGAAATGGTATTTCAAATAAATGAATGTAGTTTTGAAGATACGATATTTTGATATTTTGAAATGGATTTTTGAATGATATTGAATTGTGAAACGATATTTGATTTCGAAGTATAAAATACCATTTTGAAATTTTAACCATGGGATGTATTTAATTTATAGTTTAACTAATCCTTAAAGGATGGGCGACCCCAAGAATCCTTTAAGTTATTGTATATTACTACTACAGTTCACTTGAGTTGGTTTACATTATATAAGTATATATGTCTTGAATCGAGTGTCTTGTGTTTTACTTTACGCTCGGTCAGCCTGAGTATTTATAGCTTAGCTTTGGATTTCTTTTCTGCAGCTAGGTATCGCTGGATATTCTGCTTGTCTAGTTATCCATTCCCTTCAGTTTTAGTTGTTCTATTTCAGCTCTGGTATTTATAAACTTCTATGTATTGGAGATTTTTATTGTATATGTTTTCTGACTGATATTATGTATTATGTTTTGAGAGTTTGTTATAGTAGCTTCATGAACTACTATGGTATTTAATTTCCGCTGCGAGTTATTCTGATATTTCTGTGTCTGTGATTCTGTGATTTGTATTTCATTTGCTCTAAATTTAATTACAATGCGGTATTTTGAGCAATTCAAGTCCGGCATGTGTGGATGCGAATGGCTGAAAATATCGCGTTGTTACATTTGGTATCAAAGCTTTGGTTTTTGGCAAACCTTAGCCTATGGTGCAAAAACTCATTAGAGAAAGGGTAGAAATACCCTAAAATGATTGAAATCAATCTCAGAATCCTTTCTTTGTGAGAGAACATAATTTCAAAGTATAAAATGATTTCCAAATGATTTTTAAAGTATTTTCAAACATTATTTTGGTATAAAAATCTTCTTATTTTGAAACCAAGATTTTCTAAGCTTCATTCCTTCTGTATCCACCTTGTTAGAAATCTCTTGGTTACGATTCTTAATGATTAGGATTCCTTGGACTTTGGAACGCCCCCACTTATTCTGAAATCCAGTCTTGTCTTCCCTATTTTACCCTTTTGATTTTGGGGCATTCCATAACTCCACTTTGGAATGGCCTCTATAAAGATCGGTGATTTTACCAATCTTTGAATGATTTGTAAAAGGGTGAAACTACTTTACAATTAGCATTGATTAACCATAGATTTTTATATCCTCGGTTTACGATGCTATCTACCTCCTGCTCTATCTGGATTCTATCTCTGGCGATCGAACGTCGATTAGCCTTAGAAAGTTTTTCGCATTGATTCTATTCCTAAAGTCACGGTTGGCCGTTTAGGGTCGCCCGCGATTTATAAAGGCTTATCCAACTTCTATTTGGTAATTATAATATCTCATCTTTGTTCGAGCTTATCTTCGAACTGGAATCCTATTTGATTAGGTTTCTCTAAATTCGAATCTCTGTTTGTTCTGAAATCCATCCTAGAATCATTCTTTAGAAATTTGTGTTTGGTTGTATTTTGAAATTGTGCATACATCGAAATTATTATTTTGATAAGGATGATCCTATTTTGTATATAAAAGTGAAATGTTTGGATAAAGATTATATATCTTTTAAATGAAAATTTGAAATTTCGAAAGGATTTGAAATTTTGAAAATTTATATTAATTTGACTTATATAAAATGATTTATTACTGAAGGGTTTTGAATTTTAAATTTCGAGGAATCGAACTCCGGTGTTTTGAAATCGGTTTTAAGATTTGGAAAATATATAATAATTATATGATTTAAAGATATTTCTTCGAATAAAAATGTTTCAAATGTATTCGAATGAATTCCAACGATTTCGAAGTGATTTCGAAGAAGTTTCCAGAACCCACTTATGTCGCTGGAAAATGATTTCGGTGATGAATGCATGCATCATCGACATTGATTTTCGAGTTTCTGAGTGGGGAGAGGCCATTCTAGTAGCTTTGCTATGCGAATGATTTTGTGAAACCGATTTTGATTTCAGATTTTGAAGTATTGTTTGATATTTGAAAGATATATATATATATATATATATATATATATATATATATATATATATATATATATATATATATATATATATTTGAAATGATTTAAAGTAAGCCGGTGTTCAATCCTCGAGATTCAAATTTGTTTTGGTATAACCCTATCTTTTGGAATTGGTTTACTGATTTGTTGGTGATTTCCAACTCTTGGATTGAAAATATGATTTCTTCGACTAATTTGAAGATTCGAACACTTCTAAATCAAGGTTAACTTTTCAAAGCTAAGAAATGTTGAAAGGTATAGGGTATTGATAAAGAATATAAGTTTAGTATGATTAAAGTATATGATTTATATAATTTTGAAATTGTTTGTTGAGTGAAATAAATAAAATTATGTTGAATTAAACTGGTATGAAATATTGATTTGAAATGTTTTGAATAAAGTATATATATATAGAATAATAATCTTTCCAATGGTAAATTGGACATTTCAAATAGAAATAAATAGTTTGAAGGTGTTGTTGAAAAAATAAATTGAATTGAAATTGATGGTTTGAATTGAATTAAAATTGGAAATTTTATATTTGGGTTTAATTGAATAAATTCATGAAATGTAAAGAATTAAAGGAATGTTTTATGATTTCAAATGTATGATTTCAAAATGCTATGATTTTCAAAGTGTAATGATTTCAAGTATTTGGTTTCGAAAGATTTATAACTTTGAATGTATTATGATTTTTGAAAGTGAGTATATGTTTGAAATGGAAATGAATTTGTTTGACGTAAATTTTATTGATTTGGAAATTTGGATTATTTTCTAAATCTATCGTTTTAAGAAGCTTTGAAATTGAATATATGTAATTAGGAAGAAATGATTTGGTGAAGTCATATATGGTTTTGAAACTGAATTGATATTGAAATGGTTTGAAATTGGGAACCTTGTTTTATTTAAATACTTTGATTTGGGAGTTATCGAACTTATATAAAATTGATTTGAAAACTGTTGATTCGAAAAGGTACTCATACTCAATTTGTAAATTGAAATCTTATATAATCGAAGTCTATATAAGTGTGATTTGATATACTATTGATTTTGGAAAGTATTTGATTTGAAAATTGAATCTTATATATAATGGACTTTATATAAGTATGATATTTGAAAGCGATTTTGAAAGGTACTATATGATACATATTTTCGAAGTAAAGATATGGAAAGTGCCTTTTGCTTGATATCCGCTTTATGGCCACACTATGGATTCATTCTATCGATATTATTTTCTCTGATTTGGGTTTTTCGGATATGATACTCGAGTGTCCATCGAATTCTATGGCGATCTCCATAGTCTTACGAGCGCGGCTGCATAGCAAAACTGCCTGGATGAGATGGCCTAGGGGTACAGATTGTTTCCTTGGGTATCCAGGCATAACAGTTGTGTATCCTGCAATCTATGTAGGTCGCATTAGTAGCGAAACTGCCTGGCTGAGACAGCCTAGGGGTACAAATTGTTTCTTGGGGGATCCAGGCTAACCATTGTGTATCCTGCACTCTACTAGTCATCATGGCGTAAGTCGTAGGGCTGAGAAAGCTTACGGATACAGATTGTTTCCTAGGGGATCGAGGCGTAACCAATGTGTATCTGCGATCCCTGGTTAGACAAATGTTTTGGTTTGGTTGATTTGTTTGGATTGTACTTTCCATATCTATTATTTTAAAAGGGTTTTCCAGTATTTTCACTAGGTGTTGAAACAAGTCTACCAAGTACCTGGAGAATTCTAGCTTTGCGCGTGATCAACGCATGGCCAGATTCTGCAAGAACAAAAGTAAACTTGTTAAGACATCGAGTTATAAAAGTATATTGGAAGGATATTTTAATCATGATTTAAATTGTTTTAAGTATTGTTTACTTCGAACAATTAAAATTGAATTAAATGACTATTCATCATATTATAAAATGTTTAAAATGTTAAATATAAAACTTTAAATTGAAATTTAGATGGTTTTTGTGACGCCCCACCTCTATGCTCACAATAACAAAGAGTATTAAAAGAAATATTGTCCGTTATTACGAAGAATAAGGCTGGATAGGAGCGGCCATCCGTAGTTAGGCCTTACACTAGTATTGGTTTTCTCGATAGGAGTGTTATATATTTTTATTTTTCATCTCTTATTTATTTACTCCCACCAACATATCCAATTCCAGTGTAAAACGAACTACGATGGTTCATAATAGTTTAGGACAATAGATATAATAATAACACAGATAATTCAAATGCGGAGCACAGATAAACAAAAAAATCTCATATATATAATAATTGATGTCAGTTACAATACATGTGATACAGTACATATGATACAACTACAACTGTCGACTTTGGAAGTTACATATACAAGTACATTATCGTGAATAATATACATGAATATACAACATCCTATACAAATACACTGACTACTTTAAATGATGACAACTATTCCAAAAGTATGAAAAGACTTCATAGCTCTAACAGCAACCCAAAATAAGATATCAACAACCTGTAAATACTCGGTCTGACCCGAGTATTAAATTCAAAAGAAAATAATACACGGGTCAGTGTAATTCAAACTCAGTTATTAGTGCACAGAAGCAATAATAATTAAATAACGAATAGACGACGGTCACAATAAATCTCGTCTATCCGATCCTTAAATAAAGAAATTGGATAACGAAAAATATAACACGTAATAGTGTTAAACAACAAATCAGCAAATTCAAATCATCAACAAAGATAAGTGAAAAGAATATGGATGAAGATAATTTAAAAACATCAGAATTGCTTAAACGGCAATTAACAACAAAATCGTCAAATTAACCAATCAAAATACAACTCCAAAACAAAATGAAATATCAATTAAAATGCCAACTCGGGTAGGGCTGCAGTACACGCACGCGTGCACTGCCTCGCCACTACGGAATATGGAATACGCAAAAGATCCATAAATCGAAACAAAATAGAATATCATACACGCCATACCGTGTGGCTGTAGTTCATGCTCGCGTGCACTGCCTTGCCACTACAGTAATGATGTACACAACCGGGCACAAGGTCAAACCCGAACTATTAGCTGGATTCAACACAGGGCAGGTATACAGGCTACGACTTCAAGCATAAAGCACTTCAATATCCAAGAAACAATGAAAAACAATGGAACCAACTCGAAACAGTCACAACATGGAGACAGCAAGAAAACTGTAGGGGTCAAGTCACGACTATCGTGACTCAACCCAACTACAAGGAAATGAACCAGAGGAAGTCTCGATATAAAGCAACAGCAAACTCAAAAACAACACAAAAGTCCACAAATTCTACACGGCTGTAAGCATCAGTGCACAAGGGCAATGACCCGTACGTATACATGAACCAGCAGAAGCAATTGAAGTGCTACAGTGGAACAACAAGGTACAAAGGCTATAAGTGAAACAAACATGTGTGCCCGAGATAAGGCAACCCAGTGACAAGCACAAAGACCACTGCAACATGAATACAAGTGCAGAAAAAACTTGTGAAACAGCAGTTTTATAAGTGACAAAGGTCAACATCAATGCATATGGATAATTCATCTGACTTAATGCAAGAACATTGAAACCATGAAACATAGGTGTAAAGGCAATGCTCAAGAATAATAAAAGTGAATGACAACACTGCAACAGAAAAACAATGAATCGAATATCACATAGATTCAAATGATCTGGTTCGCAACAATATAACTTCAACAAGATTACGAGCATCCTGGAAATGGGGTTGATACAAGAAACCGAGCAGTGTCAGTCACCGAGGTAATCAACTGAGGTGAACCAGGCAAATAGAGCTTCAACCAATCAAAGTTCAAGCACGGGGACTAAAATGAAACAGGGGTGGCTGCAAGGATTTGGAGACCAACCAAGCAACATATATGAGTACAACTTGTTATTCAAACTAAGGTTGTAGTGAAAACTACAACAGCAATTGTAGACCAACCAACAACAGAACGAAATGCAACAGAAGTGCCAAAACTTTTACACTTAAACCAACAAGAATCCAAATAAACAGGTGCACATTCAAACACATGAGCCACTGAACAAATCCAAACAACACCTGTAACGACCCAGGATTTTTATTAATTTAAATTTGAATATTTAATCAATTTAAATATTAATAAGTGAAATTTATAAGTCGAATAAATTTTATTTTGAATAATTGGATTTAATTGGATAAATTAAATCGATAATTTAATATGTGAAAATACGTAAATAATTGAAAATTGGGTTAAATATGATTGAAAATGATTTGTAAAATTTTATTATATCATATTGAAGTTAGAACGATGTTTTAGAACTTTTAAAATCGAATTAAAAGTTAATTTGTGAAAATTGAATATTTTAATATTAAATCGACTAGTGAAAATAGTCAATTTTTGAACAGTCTCAGAATTGGACGAATCTAGTTTCATTAGATCCGTAATAGTTAGTTATTACCGGATTTCAATTTTCGTAGCAATCGAAGTTATCGTTTGATCGGGGCAGCTCGAAACGCATCGAAATTGTTTTAATATAAATTTAGCGAGTTAAAATAGCCATTTTTTAAAAAGTCTCGGATTTCGATGAAACTAGTTTTATCGGATCCGTAATGTGATATTATTGTATGGTTTCAAATTTCGTGTCAATCGGATTTACCGTTTGTCCGGTGCAAGCTAAAACGCCTAGAAAATCATTTAAATCGGTTTAATTTAAATTGAACGTTTATTGCCATAACTCGCATAGATGACCGAATTAGCTTTCGAAACCTATTCCATTGTGTCCGGAACGCGGGGTAAAGCCTAGAAACGCTGGTCACCGCGCGTAAATCGAAGTTTGGAAAATCCAAAATGAATAGCTTTCCGTTCAATTTCCTATAAATAGACCATCCATCTCTTCACAAATAAAAAATATATATATAACCTAGGTTAAAAACCCTAGCCGCCGGCCTTGATATATACGGCCAGAAATGAATCCTTTTCTCTTCTTAATCTCTTCCAATCTGTTCACAATTACGAGAAACACTCAACTGTAAAGTGGTAGAGGACGATGAGAGCTAAAGATCTATACGGATATGATCGCGAATGGGTTAATGGATTGGTGGCAAATCGAGGTGGAAGGGGGGCCGAACGCGCACGTTTTTCAACCTAAATAGGCGACCAAGCTCGCCGTTCCTCTGGGCGTGGGTGGCTCTGGGGGAGGCGCACGTGGAGGAGCTCCTTGATCGTGTTCATGTTGCTCGTGAAAATCGAAAAATTTAACCCTAATTTCTATTGTTGGGTTCGGCACTTACTGGAGATGACGCGCGTGAAGGAGATGGAAGAAAGCAGGGACGGGCCTGATGATGGAGGCAGTGGATCCAAGGGCTGAGAATAATTTTAGGTTTAAAATTTATAAAATAAAGTTGTAAATTAGTTATAAAAATCGTGTAACTTCTAAAAATCATAACTTTTTCGTACCAGGTCGAAAACGCGCGAAACCAGTTGCGTTGGAATCGTATGGACGAGCACTACGCTATGGAATTGGATTGGAGTCGTTTGGAGTTAGTGAAAATTCCGGGTAAAATTAATCGTCCGTTTAATTTTATTCGAAATAAATCGCTAAAACGAAATTGAAATCAAGGTGAGAACTTCTCACTCAATCGAATCAGTTTCGATTTTAATTTTAAATAGTTATATTTAAAATATTTGAATGCATGTTTGAATGATGATTGTTATCTATTGATTATTAAAATAGACATTATGCGCCGTTAGTAAGCGGATGTTATTTATTAAAAACATATACCGCGAATATTTCATAAACAGTGAAATTGGTATTATATATATAATAGCAATATATATATTGGCATATGTATATATTGCAGTTGTTGATTTCCCGCATTTTATAGCGGATGAGACCCTATTGCGCCGTCTATTAAGCGAATAATATTTTAAATCCCATATACCACGATAATTCCGTACTGGAGCGGAATTGGTATTGTGCTAACATCTTTGCATGCAGGAAAACAGGTTGGAGGGATCCAACTGGATTCCTCAACAGTATTTATTTGATTTCAGATATTTTGATATTTGATGGATTATCATATCGATATATGATGTCGTTGTTGTCGTGATTGACCATTTGGTGTGTAGCATCATTGGACCAAATTTTGGAATTTTAAAATGATTTTAAAGTGATTTTTGAAGAGTATACGTTTATAAATATTTTTGGAATTGATCCATTTTAAATAAATAAATGTTATAGTTTTTATGTTATAAAAATTATGATTTTTGAGAAAAATAGTTAAAAGTTGATTTTTGAAAATATGGGTTAATGGTTTTATAAAATAGTTTAAATTGCGATTTTTGAATTTATTATAAAAAGTTTAAATATAGGATTTATAGAATTTGATTATTTTATAAATCAAAGAGAATGGTGAAATTATAAAGGAGTTTAAAGAAGTTTTAAAATAATAATACTATTAATTGATTTATATAAAAGATTTATAAAATTGATAATTTATAAATTAAAATATTTGAATTATAAAACGAGTTTTTTAAGTGTTAGAGTGAATTGTGAATAAATTTCGTAAATGAATGAAATTTATAGGATTATAAACGGTGAAGTTATAAATGAAATTTTATAAGCAGTAGGTTTATAAAATTTGTAAAGTTATTTGAAGAACAGATATGGGTAAATAAATGAATCTTATAAGTTATAAGATTTATAATTTGGGAAGTTTAAAGAAACGATTTTGGCAAATAAATAAATTATAAGTATTTAACTTATAATATGAACTTTTGGTTTGTAATTGAGTTATAAAATGAAATAGATTTATAAAAGGAAGTTGTTATAAAATAAATAGAAATGGAATTTATAAACATCGTTTTATAAATCCGTAACGACTTATTTGGATAATTAAATTGTTGTAACTTATTTATGGAGTTATATTCACGTTTTAGATAGCGAATAATCCTTTAAAATAAAATGAATAGAAAGGATGAAATTGGTTAACAAAGTATATTCATGTTTTTGAATAGTGAATAATATGTTAAAGAAATTGTTTCGGATGTGATGTTTTAAATAGAATTAAAACGATCTAACGATGTTTTCAAAACGTGTTGAGATTCGAAACCATAGATTTCAACATTCATTGTTGAAATAGACGTTTTCGAGAAATAGAAGGAATTGGTGGACTATAACACTGTTGTTATAGTAAATGATTTCCGAAAGGAAATGTTTTGTATAGTATTGGGATTTATATATCTATTTTAATTTCGAATCCCTATACTGGTGATTTTGGGACGTCGTAACGATGTTTTACGTAACATGCGTTTTGGCCCAAATAAATATGTTTAAGAGAATGATTTCCTTAAAGAATGAAATATATACTTAATCTCGATTTAAGTATATTGAATATTTTCCAAGTGTTGAAAATAAATGGATTTATGAATTACTTATTAAATAAGTATGGAAATGTTTTCCAATATATAGCGAATATTTTGAGAATTTATCTTTTTGAAGATAAATTGAAAATGAATAATTGAATCCGTGTATTCATAAATATTTTGGAATATAAATTCACTATGGAAATTATGAAAGAAAGTGGGAATTTTTTTTTAAAAAAATATTGATTTATTTTTGAAGTATTGAAATTATATATCTTGTAAGATATTTTTGGGAAATAAATAATTTGGAAAATTATTTGGAATCTGGTGATGTTGTGCATATCCATTGATAGTTCAATAACCGACTATCAATATTTACCTTTGAAAGGTATTTGTTGTGATTTGCTTGAATTTGAATGCACACTTATTTTTAAATTATTGCGCTCGTTATTCGGATTACCCATTCCGAATAGTGATACGACGTAATGGATAGCATTGATGACCAGTGTTGAAGACCGGATATTTTTGAAAGCGAAAGGACAACTCGTCGATTGTCTTTGCACCGAGTAGCTACAGTATAGAGACTCCCTATGTGATGGGAAGTCCGGACGTGATTAGAGATTATCCGGATTGCAAGGACTTCTTTGTAAGTGCCTTCGGTTCTGTTCGAGCACGGAACAAACTTGTATGGATTGTATGTCTGACGTTACAAAATGAGATATAAAGCAGATTTCTTTCAAATATATTTCTGTTGGTGGCGGAGAATTTATTCTCTTAGCTTAACACCCTTCTCTGAGACATACTAGCTCAGAGGTTATGTAGTTGAAGTTTATCAGCGATATATTCCCAATTTGGTAATGTGATATGCTGAGTGTTGCTGTGAAACGATCATTGTGTTGATCATTTGTGATAGGATCATTTGTTTGATCGTTTATCTTTGTGATCATTTCTATGATCATTTGTTGACCCAAAGCACGGCTTTTGTATAAAGTGTGACTTTGTGGACGAGACTTCGTCGAGCCTCACACCCCGGAATGGTCAAAACAGGAAAGATGCGACAAGGTTATGAGGGGTAGCTCCCTTTAGGGTATGTGCATTTCCTTCTGGAAAAGGGTGGTATCATGGTGTGGAGCCCAGATACTTACTTATGTTGAAACACTTTATTTATGATTGTGTGATGATCGTGACGAGCGCTCGGTTAAAGGTCCCAAAGGACCGGGGGATGGCATACTCGTGTCATTTGTTACCCAGTTAGGGGTAACCCGGCCTTGTGTTGGCAGAGATCCTGTTTGGTTCTCGGGGACGTCCTTCCAGAGGCGTTCTCTTGTGGCAATGGGAAGTTCCTTGGCCTGACCATTCGTTGGAAATCCAAAGAAACAATACGATCTTGTACGGTATTAGTTGTAGAACCTATCATTAACTTATGGTGGCGCCCCACTGTTTGGATGGTAGCTATAGTAGGCATAGTTCGGAATGTCTATGCTGGCTAAGATTTATATCTTTATTTTCGAAATGATTTTCTCTACACTATGCACTAGTAATAATATCAAATGTTTTTTTTATGCGTATCAAGCATCTTTGACTATCATAAGGAGAAATCTCCTCCGATTCTGCGTTTTCATTGTGTGTGTGTGCGGGAGGCCTTATGGTAGTCTCATTTTTAAAAGCATTGCGAATTGACTTTAAAAATATTCCTCTATTTTGATTTTTAAAGATAAATAAACTGTTTTGAGTTCTCACACCAGTTACATGACTGACTCGAAGTTTATTGTTTTCCTTCCTAAACTCTGGGTGCCTACCAATTTCCACACGGGCAGTCAAGAGTTAAGGTTTATCAGGATATTTTGGAGTTGCTGGAGGCAAGTTGGATGGCATGGCGTATTACTAGTATATAGCATTTCTTTTTCCACTGTTTGTTGTTGTTTGTTGTTGTTCACTCTGATGATGAAATGTAATGTAATGTAATAACTGATATAGTTCTTTGTTTAAAGATTATTCATTTATTTATTATATGTTGTTCCGCTGCGATTGTGAGATTCTGATGTTGTTCTATTGTTTTCTTTCCGTTCTATTTTCTTTCTCTCTATCTTCTATCTTTTTCTCTCTTCTTCTATCTTTTTCTTTTTCTAAAACATTGAGAATTCGTATTTTTGTTCATCTTGAGTTAATCTATGGAGATTAGTGTATATTTAAAGAGTACGGATTTGCGGGTCTTCACAACACTCGTCCACAAATATGAAAATACAGCATAATTTATACCAGTAGGCATAAATAATCACTGAACAAAAGTGCAGCCTCAAAGACTAGATGAACAAGTCCGGATGTAATGCATAAAAGCAATATGTCAGGTTCAGTTCAACATAGCATAAACAGGTGAACCAAGAAATGGACACAAAGGCCAAGGGCAAACAAGGATGCACAGGGAAGTGTACAGCCAAAACCAAAATGGAATGCAGGCTACAGATTGCAATTACAATAAGACAACACATAACTCGAACAATGGTCAACCATACATGCATACACATATATGAATGTATGTATGCATATATATACAGATAAGTCAACCAAACAATTCGAACTACATCAAGAGCCGAAGCCACAGTGAAACTCAAGTGTTTAATAATACAACTCGAAATCAATTTCACTTAAATAAGTAGATCATAAATGTTCAAAGATAAGGCAATGCAGCAGCGACACAGCAAAGTATATTTGCATATTGATTATGCAAACAAAAGTTGCAGTGGAAACTAACAGTTGCCCAACTCAAACGAATACAGTAAAATGCACAAAGGCATACAGGCTTCAACTAAAACAGGTGCACAAATGTACACAAAAATCAACATGGCACATAGGATAATCAAAGTCTACAAGAGTGCACGTATGCACATGTATGAATGCACATACATGTCTAAATCAAATGAAACAACACTTAGTATAAACAAGTGCCAAAAGTAGTTCAAAGGAATTAATAACAAAACCAGCAGGAACTAGTAAATATTCCACATGAACAGAAGCGAAAAATTCACAAATGAATTAATCAAAAATGTCAGGTGACCGAAGTCAACTTCAAGTATCAGTTTAGAACAAGACTTAAGTGCCAGAGTACTAAAAACACTTTTTAAAGTAATGAAAATAGCATGTTTATTTCATAAAATCAACTTATTTACAACTAGCCAAAGCCAACTACGAACACCAGTATTTACAAAAACCAACAGAGAGTCCAAAACGACAGTTAATCGCCGAAGTCAAGAAGAACGACAAGGCCGAAGTCAAAAAGAACGACATCAACATCGTCAATTCGAGTAAACAAAATTATATGACATGAACAAGTCAGAATTCACCAACAACAAATCAAAAATCAATCTGCCGAAGCACGGAGTTGAACTAGATGTGAGTGAGGGTTCACTCACCTTTGATTTGTCGAGCAGAACCCAAATTGAAGCCGAAAGCATCTCGAAGACGGGCGCAGCCAAGTGCAACCGAAACCCTAATTTGAAAAGGGGAATGAAGGAGAACGAAGTCGTCGCCATTTTCGTTCGCTTTGATTTTATTTATTTATTTATTTTTATTTTTTCAGGGTTACGAATAAAATGAATAAGGGGATTGGGTCGAATTGAATTAAGGGAACGGCATTAAAAATTTGTTAAAGAAAGATTGGGCTGAGATTAAATTTTTAAAGCCCACAAACTCTTAACCAAATTTTTGAAAAGAATTTCAACTCGAATCAAAACTCCAATAAACAATTAGCTAGCAGATTAATCGTTTAATGGCGATAATAAAATAATTGTGAAATCCTGGGATGTTACAGACTCCCCTCCTTATAAAAATTGCGTCCCCGCAATTTTCATAATTAAAGTCGTCAATAACAATTATTTTTCTAACATAAACTAGTTAAGCTAGAAAAATAAAGGTCGAGAATACAAACGATAAAGAAATATTTTAATCCCAATAAAAGAAATTCACAAATTCTCAACAAAATCTAATTATCAAATAGATAATCAGAATACAGATATCGCAAAACTGCAAATATCTAGTTACCAAAACGGTAATCAGAAAACAACAAAGGTCCAATTATCAAAACGACAATCAGAAATCTAAATTCAACAAATATCCATATATCAAAAACAAAAATCAAATCAACAAATACTCGATTATCAAAAACGATAATCAAATCAACAAATATTCAATTATCAAAAATGATAATCAAATATCAAATCAACAAATATTCGATTATCAAAAACGATAATCAAATCAACAAATATTCGATTATCAAATACGATAATCAAATCAACAAATATTCGATTATCAAAAACGATAATCAAATCAACAAATATTCGATTATCAAAAACGATAATCAAATCTCAAATCAACAAATATTCGATTATCACAAACGATAATCAAATCAACAATCATTCGATTATCAAAAACGATAATCACATCTCAAATCAACAAATATTCGATTATCAAAAACGATACAAATATTCTATTATCAAAAGCGATAATCAAATCAACAAATATTCGATTATCAAAAATGATAATCAAATCTCAAATCAACAAATATTCGATTATCAAAAACGATAATCAAATCTCAAATCAACAAATATTCGATTATCAAAAACGATAATCAAATCAAAAAATATTCGATTATCAAAAACGATAATCAAATCAACAAATATTCGATTACCCAAAACGATAATCCAATCAACAAATATTCGATTATCAAAAACGATAATCAAATCAACAAATATTCGATTATCAAAAATGATAATCAAATCTCAAATCAACAAATATTCGATTATCAAAAACGATAATCAAATCAACAAATCAACAAATATTCGATTATCAAAAACGATAATCAAATCTCAAATCAACAAATATTCGATTATCAAAAACGATAATCAAATCAATAAATATTCGATTATCAAAAACGATAATCAAATCTCAAATCAACAAATATCCGGTTATCAAAAACGATAATCAAATCAACAATTATTCGATTATCAAAAACGATAATCAAATCTCAACTCAACAAATATTCGATTATCAAAAATGATAATCAAATCAATAAATATTCGATTATCAAAAACGATAATCAAATCAACAAATATTCGATTATCAAAAACGATAATCAAATCTCAAATCAACAAATATTCGATTATCAAAAACGATAATCAAATCCCAAATCGACAAATATTCGATTATCAAAAACAATAATCAAATCAACAAATATTCGATTATCAAAAACGATAATCAAATCAACAAATATTCGATTATCAAAAACGATAATCAAATCTCAAATAAACAAATATTCGATTATCAAAAAGGATAATCAAATCAACTAATATTCGATTATCAAAAACGATAATCAAATCAACAAATATTCGATTATCAAAAACGATAATCAAATCAACAAATATTCGATTATCAAAAACGATAGTCAAATCAACAAATATTCGATTATCAAAAACGATAATCAAATCAACAAATATTCGATTATCAAAAACGATAATCAAATCAACAAATATTCGATTGTCAAAAACAATAATCAGAACTCATATCAACAAATATCCAATTACCTGCAGATAATTGGATGCAACAAATATCTAGAATCAATTAAGATAACTAGAAAATCAAAATAAAAGGTGGATCGATCCCAACAAATGGCGAGTTTTAGCTACGCCGCACGTGCATCAACAAATGGCCGAAGCCTACCAAGTACCCAACATAATTTTGGCGCCCAACAAATGACCCGGAGGTCCAACAAATGACCTGAAGGTCTGGTACTGGTATTGACCCGAAGGTCCAACAAATGACCCGGAGGTCCAACATAGTGGCTCGAAAGCACACTAAAATCATCAAATATTTCAATTAACGAGTCCGGAATTAACCAAAATAGCAAACGCACATGTCTCATACCACGTGTTTTACTAAATCGTTTAAATCTCTTCATCGTTTCCTTGAAAGTGCAAAATTGTGTATTCCAAAAATAACATTTCACATTCTCAAACGGACAAGTCCGTAATTAAGCGAATCAGTAAAAGAAAGGGGTCATAATCCTCGATTTTGCTGAAACGTTTAAATCGCTTCCTCATTCTTTTAAAAACGCAAACTGCAAAACTTATGAAAACAATTTCATTTATTTTATAAAAGTGGTAATTTACATTCTCAAACGGACAAGTCCGAAATTAAGCGAATCGGTAAAAGAAAGGGTTCATAGTCCTCGATTTTCCTGAATCGTTTAAATTGTTTCCTCATTCTTTTGAAAACGTAAACTGAAAATTTATGAAAACGATTTGCAAATCCGTGATAAAACAACAGCATTAGTGATAATTTCAACCAGGAAATTTCACTTCTCAAAACACCATAGAAACGGATCTCAAAATCAGCATTGCGCGATAACCGCTTGAAAATCCACTTTAAAATTTGACGGTCACTGAAGCCAAAGCGACAGCGATTTTTAAACGTCAAAATCTCATCAAAATAATTTGCATCAAAATAGAATATCAGTGAATTTTCATTCTTTAAAATGCCAACAAAACACCGGCCTTCAAAAATTTAGCATTGGTGTAAAAATCCCGTTGTAAAATAACGGCAACAAAAGACGTTCAAACCAAACATCGGTTCAACGTAAGATTAATGCAGTAACGTGCAACATAAATTTGCACGTATACAGCAAAATGAACAAAGAAATCATTCAAATATATCTTCAATGAAGATAATTCTAAAACAGCAAAAATCTCAACAAATTCACATAACTGCAATTGCTTCGAATTCTCAAATCGGATTCGAAATTTTCAAAGAAAACAAATAAACACAGCTATGTAAACAACAAATGAAATTTATTTCAATTTCATAATTTGATTTTCAAATCAAAAAGGTTATCAGTCGTACTCAGCGAAGATAGTATCACTGTTTTCGCTGCGCACTCTGATAAACAAACACGAATCAACCAAATCAACAAAACGCAAATTCACTTTTATTTTTAAATAAAGATATTTGAAAATTTCATCAAAATTTCAAAACTTTAGTTTTGACTCAAAGAACAATAAAACATCGACTAATAGTTGTAACACATGTTCCATCTAAGTTATGTTTTATATAATGTCCATAACCCCAAGCTCTGATACCAACTGTGACGCCCCACCTCTATGCTCACAATAACAAAGAGTATTAAAAGAAATATTGTCCGTTATTACGAAGAATAAGGCTGGATAGGAGCGGCCATCCGTAGTTAGGCCTTACACTAGTATTGGTTATCTCAATAGGAGTGTTATATATTTTTATTTTTCATCTCTTATTTATTTACTCCCATCAACATATCCAATTCCAGTGTAAAACGAACTACGATGGTTCATAATAGTTTAGGACAATAGATATAATAATAACACAGATAATTCAAATGCGGAACACAGATAAACAAAAACATCTCATATATATAATAACTGATGTCAGTTACAATACATGTGATACAGTACATATGATACAACTACAACAGTCGACTCTGGAAGTTACATATACAAGTACATTATCGTGAATAATATACATGAATATACAACATCCTATACAAATACACTGACTACTTTAAATGATGACGACTATTCCAAAAGTATGAAAAGACTTCATAGCTCTAACAGCAACCCAAAATAAGATATCAACAACCTGTAAATACTCGGTCTGACATGAGTATTAAATTCAAAAGAAAATAATACACGGGTCAGTCTAATTCAAACTTAGTTATTAGTGCACAGAAGCAATAATAATTAAATAACGAATAGACGACGGTCACAATAAATCTCGTCTATCCGATCCTTAAATAAAGAAATCGGATAACGATAAATATAACACGTAATAGTGTTAAACAACAAATCAGCAAATTCAAATCATCAACAAAGATAAGTGAAAAGAATATCGATAAAGATAATTTAAAAACATCGGAATTGCCTAAACGGCAATTAACAACAAAATCGTCAAATTAACCAATCAAAATACAACTCCAAAACAAAATGAAATATCAATTAAAATGCCAACTCGGGTAGGGCTGCAGTATGCGCACGCGTGCACTGCATCGCCACTACGGAATATGGAATACGCAAAAGATCCATAAATCGAAACAAAATAGAATATCATACACGCCATACCGTGTGGCTGTAGTTCATGCTTGCGTGCACTGCCTTGCCACTACAGTAATGATGTACACAACCGGGCACAAGGTCAAACCCGAACTATTAGCTGGATTCAACACAGGGCAGGTATACAGGCTACGACTTCAAGCATAAAGCAGTTCAATATCCAAGAAACAATGAAAAACAATGGAACCAACTCGAAACAGTCACAACATGGAGACAGCAAGAAAACTGCAGGGGTCAAGTCACGACTATCGTGACTCAACCCAACTACAAGGAAATGAACCAGAGGAAGTCTCGATATAAAGCAACAGCAAACTCAAAAACAACACAAAAGTCCACAAATTCTACACGGCTGTAAGCATCAGTGCACAAGGGCAATGACCCGTACGTATACATGAACCAGCAGAAGCAATTGAAGTGCTACAGTGGAACAACAAGGTACAAAGGCTATAAGTGAAACAAACATGTGTGCCCGAGATAAGACAACCCAGTGACAAGCACAAAGACCACTGCAACATGAATACAAGTGCAGAACAAAATTGTGAAACAGCAGTTTTATAAGTGACAAAGGTCAACATCAATGCATATGGATAATTCATCTGACTTAATGCAAGAACATTGAAACCATGCAACATAGGCGTAAAGGCAATGCTCACGAATAATACAAGTGAATGACAACACTGCAACTGAAAAACAATGAATCTAATATCACACAGATTCAAATGATCTGGTTCGCAACAATATAACTTCAACAAGATTACATGCATCCTGGAAATGGGGTTGATACAAGCAACTGAGCAGTGTCAGTCACCGAGGTAATCAACTGAGGTGAACCAGGCAAATAGAGCTTCAACCAATCAAAGTTCTAGCACGGGGACTGAAATGAAACAGAGGTGGCTGCAAGGATTTGGAGACCAACCAAGCAACATATATGAGTACAAATTGATATTCAAACTAAGGTTGTAGTGAAAACTACAACAACAATTGTAGACCAACAAACAACAGAACGAAATGCAACAGAAGTGCCAAAACTTTTAAACTTAAACCAACAAGAATCCAAGTAAATAGGTGCACATTCAAACACTTGACCCACTGACCAAATCCAAACAACACCCGTGCACAAATATGAAAATACAGCATAATTTATATCAGTGGGCATAAATAATCACTGAACAAAAGTGTAGCCTCAAAGACTAGATGAACAAGTCCGGATGTAATGCATAAAAGCAATATGTCAGGTTCAGTTCAACATAGCATAAACAGGTGAACCAAGAAATGGACACAAAGGTCAAGGGCAAACAAGGATACACCGGGAAGTGTACAGCCAAAACCAAAATGGAGTGCGGGCTACAGATTGCAATTACAATAAGACAACACATAACTCGAACAATGGTCAACCATACATGTATACACATATATGAATGTATGTATGCATATATATACAGATAAGTCAACCAAACAATTCGAACTACATCAAGAGCCGAAGCCACAGTGAAACTCAAGTGTTTAATAATACAACTCGAAATCAATTTCACTTAAATAAGTAGATCATAAATGCTCAAAGATAAGGCAATGCAGCAGCGACACAGCAAAGTATATTTGCATATTGATTATGCAAACAAAAGTTGCAGTGGAAACTAACAGTTGCCCAACTCAAACGAATATAGTAAAATGCACAAAGGCATACAGGCTTCAACCAAAACAGGTGCACAAATGTACACAAAAATCAACATGACACATAGGATAATCAAAGTCTACAAGAGTGCACATATGCACATGTATGAATGCACATACATGTCTAAATCAAATGAAACAGCACTTAGTATAAACAAGTGCCAAAAGTAGTTCAAAGGAATTAATAACAAAACCAGCAGAAACTACTAAATATTCCACATGAACAGAAGCGAAAAATTCACAAATGAATTAGTCAAAAATGTCAGTTGACCGAAGTCAACTTCAAGTATCTGTTTTTAAAGTAATCAAAATAGCAGGTTTATTTCATAAAATCAACTTATTTACAACTAGCCAAAGTCAACTACGAACACCAGTATTTACAAAAACCAACAGAGAGTCCAAAACGACAGTTAACGGCCGAAGTCAAGAAGAACGACAAGGCCGAAGTCAAAAAGAACGACATCAACATCGTCAATTCGAGTAAACAAAATTATATGACATGAACAAGTCAGAATTCACCAAAAAAAAACAAAAATCAAACTGCCGAAGCACGGAGTTGAACTAGATGTGAGTGAGGGTTCACTCACCTTTGGTTTGTTGAGCAGAACCCAAATCGAAGCTGAAAGCATCTCGAAGACGAGCGCAGCCAAGTGCAACCGAAACCCTAATTTGAAAAGGGGAATGAAGGAGAACGAAGCCGTCGCCATTTTCGTTCGCTTTGATTTTATTTTTTTAGGGTTACGAATAAAATGAATAAGGGGATTGGGTCGAATTGAATTAAGGGAACGGCATTAAAAATTTGTTAAAGAAAGATTGGGCTGAGATTAAATTTTTAAAGCCCACAAACTCTTAACCAAATTTTTGAAAATAATTTCAACTTGAATCAAAACTCCAATAAAAAATTAGCTAGCAGATTAATCGTTTAATGGCGATAATAAAATAATTGTGAAATCCCGGGTTGGATGTAACGTCCCGCCTTTTCGCACGCTATAAATCGACACACGTGCCAATTCAAACCATACGGAAGGGCGGGTTGTTATGGGGTAAATAAGAAAAACAAGAAAGAAATAAAAAGAAACAGAATCTCACCGCGGAAGGATAAAATATAATAATACAATATACAGTTCATAAAACTGTTTACGAAACATTTGATTCTTCTTTATACAATTAAATATTAGAGTTCACATACCAATAATATCAATGCAATGGAATTAAATAGTGTAGTGGGATAATATAGTAGATAGTAATACTACAAATCTTCGTCTTCGTCCTCCAGAATAAAATCTTCAAATCCTGAAACGCTCGGACTGACCCGAGCAAATTGAAAGGACAAAACACTCGAGTCGGAACTAAAAGATCTTATGTAAGTTAAATTAACAGAAATAAATATGAGTGCAGTAACTCAAGAGATGCTCGGGATTTACATCTCCTAAGGATCCGTTAAACTATTTACTATGTAGTATATTGCGCTATTATAATAGTGTCTAATTGTAAAATAAACTTACTTTATTCTTAGCGTTAAGGGGTTACCCATATAGCCCTTAACACGTAATAGTCCCAGTGGTCCATCCAATATCATAGTCCTTCTTGATCGGGAAGCCACCAGAGGATACCACACGGGCTACGGGAGAAATCCAATGTAACGTTTCGATTTTTCGTTGCCGAAAAACCGAATAGTTAGGGTTTTTAAAAAGAATTTTAAGAAAAGAAAAGGAGAGAAAATTTAGAGAGGGAAAAGAAGATAGAAAATTTTGAAAATAGAAGGAAAAGAGAATAGAGAACATAGAGAAAATAGGACGGAATTTTAAAATAGGACGGAACACAAAGGAAACAACAGAACAACAACAGAATCTCACAATTCGCAGCGGAACAACATATAATAATAAATGAATAATCTTTAAATAAAGAACTATATCAGTTATTACATCACATTATATTTCATTACATCATATCATATCATCAGAGTGTACAACAACATACAACAATAAACAGTGCAGCGGAAAAGAAATACTATATAAGTAATATGCCATGTCATCCAGCTTGCCTCCAGCAACTCCAGAATATCCAGAATATCCTGATAAACCTAACTCTTGACTGCCCGTGTGGAAATTGGTGGGCACCCAGAGTTTAGGAAGGAAAACAATAAACTCCAAGTCAGTCATGTGACTGGTGTGAGAACTCAAAATAGTTTATTTAACTTTAAAATCAAAATAGAGGAATATTTTTAAATTAATTCGCAATGCTTTTTAAAATGAGACTACCATAAGGCCTCCCGCACACACACACAATGCAAACGCAGAATCGGAGGAGATTTCTCCTTATGATAGTCAAAGATGCTTGATACGCATTTGAAATAACATTTGATATTATTACTAGTGCATAGTGTATAACAAATCATTTCGAAAATAAAGATATAAATCTTAGCCAACATACGACCATTATCGTATGCCTACTATAGATACTATCCAAACAGTGGTGACCACCATAAGTGAATAGCAGGTTCTACAACTAATACCGTACAAGTTTCGTATTGGGAATTGGATTTCCAACAAATGGTCAGGCCAAGGAACTTCCCATTGCCACATGAGAATGCCTCTGGATGGACATCCCCGAGAACCAAACCGGATCTCTACCAACACAAGGCCGGGTTACTCCTAACTGAGTAACAACTGACCGAATATGCCATCCCCCGGTCCTTTGGGACCTTTATCACCGAGCGCTCGTAATCAATTCACACAATCATAAAGTGTTTTCAACATGAGTAAGTATCTGGGCTCCATACCATGACACCACCCTTTTCCAGAAGGAAATGGACACATCCTAAAGGGTGCTACCCCTCATAACCTTGCTGCTTCTTTCCTGTTTTGACCATTCACGGGGTGTGAGGCTCGACGAAGTCACGTCCACAAAAACATACTTTATACAAAAGCCATGCTTTGGGTCACAAATGATCAACACAATGATCACAAGGATAGACGATCAAATAAACGATCCTATCACAAATAATCAACACAATGATCATTTCAGCATCACTCAGCATGTCACATTACCAAATTGGGAATACATCGCTGATAACATTCAACTACATAACCTCTAAGCACGTACGTCTCAGAGAAGGGTGTTAAGCTAAAAGAATAAATTCTTCGCCACCAACAGAAATATATTTGAAAGAAATCTGCTTTATATCTCAACTTGTAATGTCAGACATACAATCCATACAAGTCTGTTCCGGGCTCGAACAAAACCGAAGGCACTTCTTACGAAGCCCTTGCAATCTGGGTATTCACAATCCCGATCGAATTTCCCATCACTTAAGGAATCTCTATACCAGGAGCTACCCAGTGCAGAGACAATCGATAGGTCATCCTATCGCTTTCACAAATACTCGGTCTTCAACACCGATCTTCAAATGCAATTCATAACGACGTATCACATATTTGGAATGGGTTATACGACCCCATGGTCCTTTCCCGGTTAACCCGAATAGTGAGCGCTTATTCAAAAATAAGTGTAGCATTCACATTCAAACAAATCACATCAATCACCCATTCAAAGGGAAATATTGATAGTCGGTTATTGAACTATCAATGGATATGCACACATCACCAGATTCCAAATAATTTTCCAAATTATTTATTTTCCAAAAATATCTTCACTAGATATATAATTTCATACTTCAAAAATAAATCAATATTTATTTTTAAACCAATTCCACCTTCTTTTATAAATTCACTGGTGAATTTACATTCCAAAGTATTAGTGAATATACGACTTCAATTCGATTTATAATATTCATTTTCAATTTATCTTCAAAAAGATAAATTCTCTAATATTCACTTTATATTGGAAAACATTTCCATACTTATTTATTCATAAGTAATTCACAATTTTTATTTATTTTCAACACTTGGAAAATATTCAATATACTTAAATCGAGATTCAGTATATATTTCATTCTTTTAAGGAAATCATTCACTTAAACATATTTATTTGGGTCAAAACGAATGTTGCGTAAAACATCGTTACAACGTCCCAAAATAACTAGTATAGGGATTCGAAATTAAATAGATATATAAATCCCAATACTATACAAAACATTTCCTTTCGGAAATCATTTACTATAACAACAGTGTTATAGTCCACTATTTCCTTTTATTTCTCGAAATCGTCTATTTCAACAATAAATGTTGAAATATATAGTTTCGAATCTCAACACCTTTAAAACATAGTTAGATCGTTTTAATTCTGTTTAAAATATCACATTCTAAAACATTTTCTTTAACGTGTTATTCACTATTCAAAAATCATGAACATACTTCGTTAACAAATTTCATCCTTTTATTCAATTTATTTTAAAGGATTATTCACTATTCAAAAATGTGAATATAACTCCATTAATAGGTTATAACAATTAACTTATCAAAATAAGTCGTTTGCGAATTTATAAAACAACGTTTATAAATTCCTCTTCTATTTATTTATAAAAACTTCCTTTAATAAATTCCTTTATTAACCTATTCCAGTTTATAACTAAATTATAAACTAAACGTTCATATTATAAGTTAAATACTTATAAAACGATTATTTTATAAGATCGTTCTTTTAAAGACTTTCCAATTTATAAATCTTACAACTTATAAGATTTAATGATTTATCCAATCTATTCTTCAAATAATTTCACCAAATTTATAAATCTTACTATTTATAAATTTCATTTATAACTTCACGGTTTATAATTCTATAAATTTCATTCTTTAATGAAATTCATTTTCACTTAATTCAAACACTTATAAAAACTCGTTTTATAATGTCTATATTTCAATTTATAAATATCCATTTATAAATCTCTTAATATAAATCAGTTTATATTATTATTCTGAAACGTCTTTAATTCCCTTTATAATTTCACCATTTTGATTTATAAAATAATCAAATTTTATAAATCCTATATTTAAACTTTTGATAATAAATTCAAAAATCCAGTTTAAACTATTTTATAAAGTCATTAATTCCTATTTCTCAAAAATCAGCTTTTAACCGTATTTCTCAAAAATTATAAATTTTATAACTTTAAGAATTATAACGTTCATTTATTTAAAATGGATCAATTCCAAAATATTTTATCTTTTCAAAAATTACTTTAAAAACATTTTTAAAATACCAGAAATTTGGTCCAATGATGCTACACACCAAATAGTCAATCACGACTAACAACGATATCATATATCGATATGATAATCCATCAAATATCAAAATATCTGAAATCAAATAAAAACTGTTGAGGAATCCAGTTGGATCCCTCCAACCTGTTTTCCTGCATCCAAAAACATTAGCACAATACCAATTTCGCTCCAGTACGAAATTATCGCGGTACATGTTTTTATTAAATATTATCCGCTTAATAACGGCGTAATAGGGTCTCATCCGCTAAACAAAAAATGCGGGAAATCAACAACTGCAATATATACATATGCCAATATATATATATTGATATTATATATAATACCAATTTCACTGTTTATGAAATATTCGCGGTATATGTGTTTAATAAATAACATCCGCTTACTAACGGCGTATAATGTCTATTTTAACAATCAATAGATATCAATCATCATTCAAACATGCATTCAAATATTTTAAATCTAACTATTTAAAATAAAATCGAAATCTATTCGATTGAGTGAGAAGTTCTCACCTTGGTTTTAATTTCCGTTTTAGCTTTTATTTCGAATAAAATTAAACGCGCGTTTAATTTTACCCGAAATTCTCACTAACTCCAAACGACTCCAAACCAACTCCATCGCGTAGTGCTCGTCCATACGATTCCAACGCAACTGAGTTTGCATTTTTTCGACCTCGTATGAAAAAGTTATGTAATTTACAAGTTTGTACACGACTTTAATAACTTAAATTTACAACCTTTTTCTAATATTTTACCCAACACTTGATCATAGCCGTAGATCCTCCTCCCTTTGCATCTGGACCGTGTAACTCTTTCTCCCCCCCCCCCCCCCACGCACAAATCTACAGACATTTGCCGTCCTCCTTGAACCCATAGCACAAACTTAGGGTTAAATAGCTCGGCCACCACACTCCACTAAATCCCATCACACCTCCGCCATTTCGAAGCCCACGACCTTAGCTATGTTCGGCCCCAGGCACACGAAGTTCGGCCTCCTCCTCTAGCGTGCGCACGTCCATGAACAGCCCACGTTTTCACTCCATTTCCCATCAATCCGTGAAGCCATTCGCGATCTCCACCGTTGATCTCGTAGCTCTCGTCGTGCTCTTCATCTTTGTAGTTGAAACCTAAGGCTAATTGTCGACGGATTGGAAGAAATCGAGGGGGAGAGTTGGGTGTTTTCTGGCCATTGGACCTGGTGGAGGCGGCTAGGGTTATAAAATTAGGTTTTATTTTTTTTTTATCAATTTATGAAGAGAATGGGTGTATTTATAGAGTTTCGTTCGACACTATTCACCCGGAAATTCCGAACTCCGATTTAGACGCCGTAACCAGCGTTTCTAAGGTTTACCCCGCGTTCCGGACACAATGGAACAGGTTTCGGAAGCTAATTCGGACATATGTGCGAGTTATGGCTACAAACGCTCAATTTAAATTAAACCGATTTAAATCGATTTCTAGGCGTTTTAATTTGTACCGGACAAACGGTAAATCCAATTGACTTGAAATTTGAAACCTTACAATAATATCACATTACGGATCCGATGAAACTGGTTTCGTCGAAATCCGAGAATTTTTGAAAATTGGCTATTTTGACTCGCCAAATTTAAATTAAAAATAATTCGATGCGTTTCGAGCTGCCACGATCAAACGATAGCTCCGATTGACACAAAAATTGAAATCTGGTAATAACTAACTATTACGGATCCAATGGAACTGGTTTCGTTCAATTCTGAGACTGTTCAAAAATTGGCTATTTTACAGTCGATTATTAAATATTAAAATATTCAATTTTCACAAATTAACTTTTAATTCAATTTTAAAAGTTCTAAAATATTTCTATAACTCCAATATGATAAAATAAAATTTTACAAATCATCTCTAATCATATTTAACCCAATTTTCAATTATTTCCATAATTTAACGTATTAAATTATCGATTAAATTATCCAATTAAATCCAAAAATTCAAATAAAAATTTATTTGACTAATAAATTCACTTATTAATATTTAAAATTAATTAAATATTCATATTTTAATTTCTAAAAATTCTGGGTCGTTACAATCTTCCCCCCTTAAAAGAATTTCGTCCCCGAAATTACAAGTAAGAAAAGTTACGGAATCTATTAATTTTCCCAAAATTCATAGTTAAACTTCTATAAATCTTTACTAAGTTTTCAAAATCATACTTAGTTATCTTTTCAAAAACAATTACTATTGTTTAACTTTCAACTTCAAAATCAAAGTTAAAGTTTTCAAAATTTTCCAAATTTTCTCAAATTTTTCTAACGCCTTAAATTTCCGGAAAAAATTCGCCATAGTCTCCTTTGCGCGGCTCGATCCGGAAAAAAAAATGACAGTATATATATCACAAATATACATCTCATCAAGTAATGAGGCATCCCGAAGGGAAAAAATGTAAAAGTACGATATTTAATCCGAGATATGTACCTTATATTTTATTAGCAAGCGTATACGGCTAATATAGCGCAAAAGCGAGCTCCAAATGCGAAGCAAACGCGATCCGCACCTACTAAACTCAACAAACAACATGAGAATCATGCACATATGCAAATAATCTCAATATACAACATATAGCAACATGATAACTATATATGTCATATAGCAAATGCAACTAAACAATAAATGCAAACATCAACCATCAACCAACCATAATCCATAACCAATAAATATTCATTTATATTCTCATTAATATTTAATGAAATGGTTTTCAATTTAAATCACATTTGATTCATTAATGTTGGAATTTACTAACATTCATTCTCATTAATTATTTCTTATCAACTTAAATTACATTCAATTGATTAACATTCAATCCATTCATTCAATTCAACTACAAAGTTGAATTTCATTCATATACTCAAGTTCACATTCATTTAATCCACTTGATTATTACAACTCATATTCATATAATTTCACTTCTTACATATATAAGTTTATTTCACAATTGTAAATTACTTTGATTATAATTTAACTCTTATAATTCTTTTTGCTTATACAATTATTCTTTTACTTAGATTATTCAAACAACCTAACAATCAACTTACATACACTTTAATAATTCTGAAAAATTATTCCTTTATATATAAAATATAATCAAGGTAAAATTATTTCACTTACCCAATTTAAAAAAATACTGTGTCGAATTGTTCTATTCAAGTGTTTAGAAACCCCTTCGGCATAGTTGTACATACCGTGCTGACGAAGGTTCATATACCACTCAACAAACCAATCATCACAATATAAAACAATTTTTATATTCACTAACAAATACGCTCTCATAGCTATTATTACACTCAACTCATTCTAGAGTACTGCTGACTCTATCTCTAATGAGTAATACCCAACAGAACCATGGTTGTCGCTTAACCATCAGCTCTGATACCAAATGTAACGTCACGGAGGAAGCGGTCACAACCGGTAGGCTTTTCAACCATCCCAGCCCCACCGTGGCTTACACTGATATCCCAAACTTGCTTTTACGGCCAGCCTTTCGACTGTCACAGCTTACGCCTAACCAACCCCCTAAAAGAGGACGTGTAGGGGCAAGAGTCTCCCATTCGCCACCAAACCGCGAAGCGAGAATCCCCCATCACATAGCCCAAAGCTTAGCAAGACTGGTGTGAGAACTCAAAACAGTTTATTTATCTTTTAAAATCAAAATAGAGGAATATTTTTAAATTAATTCGCAATGCTTTTTAAAATGAGACTACCATAAGGCCTCCCGCACACACACACAATGCAAACGCAGAATCGGAGGAGATTTCTCCTTATGATAGTCAAAGATGCTTGATACGCATTTGAAATAACATTTGATATTATTACTAGTGCATAGTGTATAACAAATCATTTCGAAAATAAAGATATAAATCTTAGCCAACATACGACCATTATCGTATGCCTACTATAGCTACTATCCAAACAGTGGTGACCACCATAAGTGAATAGCAGGTTCTACAACTAATACCGTACAAGTTTCGTATTGGGAATTGGATTTCCAACAAATGGTCAGGCCAAGGAACTTCCCATTGCCACATGAGAATGCCTCTGGATGGACATCCCCGAGAACCAAACCGGATCTCTACCAACACAAGGCCGGGTTACTCCTAACTGAGTAACAACTGACCGAATATGCCATCCCCCGGTCCTTTGGGACCTTTATCACCGAGCGCTCGTAATCAATTCACACAATCATAAAGTGTTTTCAACATGAGTAAGTATCTGGGCTCCATACCATGACACCACCCTTTTCCAGAAGGAAATGGACACATCCTAAAGGGTGCTACCCCTCATAACCTTGCTGCTTCTTTCCTGTTTTGACCATTCACGGGGTGTGAGGCTCGACGAAGTCACGTCCACAAAAACATACTTTATACAAAAGCCATGCTTTGGGTCACAAATGATCAACACAATGATCACAAGGATAGACGATCAAATAAACGATCCTATCACAAATAATCAACACAATGATCATTTCAGCATCACTCAGCATGTCACATTACCAAATTGGGAATATATCGCTGATAACATTCAACTACATAACCTCTAAGCACGTACGTCTCAGAGAAGGGTGTTAAGCTAAAAGAATAAATTCTTCGCCACCAACAGAAATATATTTGAAAGAAATCTGCTTTATATCTCAACTTGTAATGTCAGACATACAATCCATACAAGTCTGTTCCGGGCTCGAACAAAACCGAAGGCACTTCTTACGAAGCCCTTGCAATCCGGGTATTCACAATCCCGATCGAATTTCCCATCACTTAAGGAATCTCTATACCAGGAGCTACCCAGTGCAGAGACAATCGATAGGTCATCCTATCGCTTTCACAAATACTCGGTCTTCAACACCGATCTTCAAATGCAATTCATAACGACGTATCACATATTCGGAATGGGTTATACGACCCCATGGTCCTTTCCCGGTTAACCCGAATAGTGAGCGCTTATTCAAAAATAAGTGTAGCATTCACATTCAAACAAATCACATCAATCACCCATTCAAAGGGAAATATTGATAGTCGGTTATTGAACTATCAATGGATATGCACACATCACCAGATTCCAAATAATTTTCCAAATTATTTATTTTCCAAAAATATCTTCACTAGATATATAATTTCATACTTCAAAAATAAATCAATATTTATTTTTAAACCAATTCCACCTTCTTTTATAAATTCACTGGTGAATTTACATTCCAAAGTATTAGTGAATATACGACTTCAATTCGATTTATAATATTCATTTTCAATTTATCTTCAAAAAGATAAATTCTCTAATATTCACTTTATATTGGAAAACATTTCCATACTTATTTATTCATAAGTAATTCACAATTTTTATTTATTTTCAACACTTGGAAAATATTCAATATACTTAAATCGAGATTAAGTATATATTTCATTCTTTTAAGGAAATCATTCACTTAAACATATTTATTTGGGTCAAAACGAATGTTGCGTAAAACATCGTTACAACGTCCCAAAATCACTAGTATAGGGATTCGAAATTAAATAGATATATAAATCCCAATACTATACAAAACATTTCCTTTCGGAAATCATTTACTATAACAACAGTGTTATAGTCCACTATTTCCTTTTATTTCTCGAAATCGTCTATTTCAACAATAAATGTTGAAATATATAGTTTCGAATCTCAACACCTTTAAAACATCGTTAGATCGTTTTAATTCTGTTTAAAATATCACATTCTAAAACATTTTCTTTAACGTGTTATTCACTATTCAAAAATCGTGAACATACTTCGTTAACAAATTTCATCCTTTTATTCAATTTATTTTAAAGGATTATTCACTATTCAAAAATGTGAATATAACTCCATAAATAGGTTATAACAATTAACTTATCAAAATAAGTCGTTTGCGAATTTATAAAACAACGTTTATAAATTCCTCTTCTATTTATTTATAAAAACTTCCTTTAATAAATTCCTTTATTAACCTATTCCAGTTTATAACTAAATTATAAACTAAACGTTCATATTATAAGTTAAATACTTATAAAACGATTATTTTATAAGATCGTTCTTTTAAAGACTTTTCAATTTATAAATCTTATAACTTATAAGATTTAATGATTTATCCAATCTATTCTTCAAATAATTTCACCAAATTTATAAATCTTACTATTTATAAATTTCATTTATAACTTCACGGTTTATAATTCTATAAATTTCATTCTTTAATGAAATTCATTTTCACTTAATTCAAACACTTATAAAAACTCGTTTTATAATGTCTATATTTCAATTTATAAATATCCATTTATAAATCTCTTAATATAAATCAGTTTATATTATTATTCTGAAACGTCTTTAATTCCCTTTATAATTTCACCATTTTGATTTATAAAATAATCAAATTTTATAAATCCTATATTTAAACTTTTGATAATAAATTCAAAAATCCAGTTTAAACTATTTTATAAAGTCATTAATTCCTATTTCTCAAAAATCAGCTTTTAACCGTATTTCTCAAAAATTATAATTTTTATAACTTTAAGAATTATAACGTTCATTTATTTAAAATGGATCAATTCCAAAATATTTTATCTTTTCAAAAATTACTTTAAAAACATTTTTAAAATACCAGAAATTTGGTCCAATGATGCTACACACCAAATAGTCAATCACGACTAACAACGATATCATATATCGATATGATAATCCATCAAATATCAAAATATCTGAAATCAAATAAAAACTGTTGAGGAATCCAGTTGGATCCCTCCAACCTGTTTTCCTGCATCCAAAAACATTAGCACAATACCAATTTCGCTCCAGTACGAAATTATCGCGGTACATGTTTTTATTAAATATTATCCGCTTAATAACGGCGTAATAGGGTCTCATCCGCTAAACAAAAAATGCGGGAAATCAACAACTGCAATATATACATATGCCAATATATATATATTGATATTATATATAATACCAATTTCACTGTTTATGAAATATTCGCGGTATATGTGTTTAATAAATAACATCCGCTTACTAACGGCATATAATGTCTATTTTAACAATCAATAGATATCAATCATCATTCAAACTTGCATTCAAATATTTTAAATCTAACTATTTAAAATAAAATCGAAATCTATTCGATTGAGTGAGAAGTTCTCACCTTGGTTTTAATTTCCGTTTTAGCTTTTATTTCGAATAAAATTAAACGCGCGTTTAATTTTACCCGAAATTCTCACTAACTCCAAACGACTCCAAACCAACTCCATCGCGTAGTGCTCGTCCATACGATTCCAACGCAACTGAGTTTGCATTTTTTCGACCTCGTATGAAAAAGTTATGTAATTTACAAGTTTGTACACGACTTTAATAACTTAAATTTACAACCTTTTTCTAATATTTTACCCAACACTTGATCATAGCCGTAGATCCTCCTCCCTTTGCATCTGGACCGTGTAACTCTTTCTCCCCCCCCCCCCCACGCACAAATCTACAGACATTTGCCGTCCTCCTTGAACCCATAGCACAAACTTAGGGTTAAATAGCTCGGCCACCACACTCTACTAAATCCCATCACACCTCCGCCATTTCGAAGCCCACGACCTTAGCTATGTTCGGCCCCAGGCACACGAAGTTCGGCCTCCTCCTCTAGCGTGCGCACGTCCATGAACAGCCCACGTTTTCACTCCATTTACCATCAATCCGTGAAGCCATTCGCGATCTCCACCGTTGATCTCGTAGCTCTCGTCGTGCTCTTCATCTTTGTAGTTGAAACCTAAGGCTAATTGTCGACGGATTGGAAGAAATCGAGGGGGAGAGTTGGGTGTTTTCTGGCCATTGGACCTGGTGGAGGCGGCTAGGGTTATAAAATTAGGTTTTATTTTTTTTTTATCAATTTATGAAGAGAATGGGTGTATTTATAGAGTTTCGTTCGACACTATTCACCCGGAAATTCCGAACTCCGATTTAGACGCCGTAACTAGCGTTTCTAAGGTTTACCCCGCGTTCCGGACACAATGGAACAGGTTTCGGAAGCTAATTCGGACATATGTGCGAGTTATGGCTACAAACGCTCAATTTAAATTAAACCGATTTAAATCGATTTCTAGGCGTTTTAATTTGTACCGGACAAACGGTAAATCCAATTGACTTGAAATTTGAAACCTTACAATAATATCACATTACGGATCCGATGAAACTGGTTTCGTCGAAATCCGAGAATTTTTGAAAAATGGCTATTTTGACTCGCCAAATTTAAATTAAAAATAATTCGATGCGTTTCGAGCTGCCACGATCAAACGATAGCTCCGATTGACACGAAAATTGAAATCCGGTAATAACTAACTATTACGGATCCAATGGAACTGGTTTCGTTCAATTCTGAGACTGTTCAAAAATTGGCTATTTTACAGTCGATTATTAAATATTAAAATATTCAATTTTCACAAATTAACTTTTAATTCAATTTTAAAAGTTCTAAAATATTTCTATAACTCCAATATGATAAAATAAAATTTTACAAATCATCTCTAATCATATTTAACCCAATTTTCAATTATTTCCATAATTTAACGTATTAAATTATCGATTAAATTATCCAATTAAATCCAAAAATTCAAATAAAAATTTATTTGACTAATAAATTCACTTATTAATATTTAAAATTAATTAAATATTCATATTTTAATTTCTAAAAATTCTGGGTCGTTACATCCAAACTCGTACAAGGCGTGATGGGGTAGGTGACACGGCACAACTAGGCAATGCCAGAGTAGATATACCAATTGCTATCCGGGCTAATGGAAACGTGTAGCCGCAGCTACCACCCACCTCGAAACAACTCCCCAAAAAAATCAAAGTAAAAGTGGCCACTGAATCAATCCAGAGTCAAAGTATAATATTGAAGAGGAGTGTCTGATCAGAGGAATAACCTCATTGGCCCGAGAATCGCTCCTGTTTTAGCCACCTTATGCCAACTCGCGGGAGTCGGGTCCACGTATTTACCTTGCAGGAAAACGCCTCCACCAACCTACTTCATTCTGGAATCTCCACCGCGTACACGGTTGTTAAAGTGGTTTTCGGAGTTGGCAGAGAGTATGACAACTTTCGATCCCGGTCTCTTCAACAACCAAACGTTATTATAACACCGCGGTCCTTTAAAATAATTTATACTTTTAAACCAGAATATAATATCCATTTTAAACCCGTATAAATACGATATCGTTTATCTTTTTAAACCCCAAATCAATACGATATCATTTAGGCCCAAACCAATATAATGTCATTTTATTTTCCAATATATATTCATTCCAAACTCATAGGGTTTTCAAAGTAAAATATTCAGAAATCAAAACTCTGGAATATAATATTTCCAAATTATACTACCTTGAAAATCATATCTTTGAAACAAATTTCCATCTCTCAAATGGTTAAATATTAAATTTCTTTTATAAAACAAAATAGCTTCTTTACATTTCATAAATCAATTCCAAATATCGATTTAAACTTCCAAATACCATTTTTAATTCTTATGTTTCAAAGCTTTAAATATTTCACCATTTCAAAAACAAACTCATTTGACAAACCCATATATATCAAATTCAATTACTTATTATTTAGACTTGAAATGTTTACTTAATGAATTCAACATAATTTAAGTAAAACCTTTAACTTCACATAATTGGAAAATCTTTCAATTTATTAAACTTGATATATTCATTTAAATCAACCTGATATTCATTTAAATCACTTTACAAAAAATCAAGTTATAAGAATCATATCCTTTAAAAAAAATTATTTGTATCAAATGTCAATTTAACTTAATATTCATCTTCCAAATCTTATTCTCATTTAAGTCATAAATACTCCATAAATTAGTTTTTTAAATAAATACTTAATCGTATTTGATTTTAAAAAATCAAACTTTATTTTATACTTCAAATCAAATTTATACAAAGCTTAAAAACCGAAAATTTACCATATATATATATATATATATATATATAAATAACCAAATCAATATCCCATAAACCATATACATATAGCTTTACAAAACCATAGTAAAACATTTCAAAAATAATTTTATATATTTACCGCAGTGCCTGTATAAAATTTTCTAACCTATGGTCAAGTGATACGGATGTTTATCATTTCAATCCGCAATTTAAAATAAAAATGCGGTTGTATATCATTTCAATCCGCAATCCCGAATGAAATGAAAATGCATGATGACTTGAAGTTTATACAATATAAATGTAGCATCCATTCATCCAAATATCAATCATCAACCATTTTTTTGCAATCATCATCCAATTTAAACAATCATCGATATAGAGCATATAAATTATACAGGTAATAAATAACATGTATTAACTAACAGTTTATATTCAACAATAAATTTAACAACTGTTAAACTAGCAGTTTATATGCAAAAATAAATGTAAATTTAACTGGCAGTTAATATGAAATAAAAAAAAATAATCTCATGACAGGCAGTTAATATGCAAATAAATAAATTCTAACTGTCAAATTATACGCAATAAATAAAATTAATTAACAGTTTAAATTAAATAAATGTGATTTAGCCGAGATGACGAATAAAACATGCCAAACAGTCATAAACAAATTTCTACTCAAATCTTAAATCAATTTAACAAACATAAGAAATTTTAGAAGTTGTGAGTGTGTTAAAACACTCACCTTTTGAATTTAAATCAAATTTACATTCGATTTAAACCCAAAAATTCGACGGTCTCCAAATTCATTCAAACTAGCGTCAACAGATCCGGAATTTAATTACGATCCTAACAAAAAAATCGCGCGTGAAACGGAGTTCGTATGTGAAAATTATCATAATTAAACGATTTGCAATAGAAATTAAAAATAAACAAAACAAAAATAAAATACCGTGCCACATCCACTCTTCCCTCGCGTATGCTTCTTCTTGATTGCTAGCTTTATTCCGTAATTTTTCTTTTATTTCGATTTACTTTAATTTCCTCCTTATTATATGAATGTATGTATTTTTAAAATGGTTGAAAGAAAAAAAAAAGATTTGAGAAAGAAGAATTGAAAAAGAAAATGATTAAAATAAGAACTGAAAATGGAAGAGATCTAGATTTGGAAAGAAAGAAGAAAGTTTGAAATAGAAGAAAATTTTGAAGAAGTAGAATATTTGAAGAGGAAGGAAAAATTAAAATGAGAGATAATAAGGAGATTTGAAGAGAAAAGAAAAAAAAAGAAAAGGAAAAAAAGAAGAAGATTAGAATGGAGGCTGTGGTTTCATTTGCGTCATATCTTATTTATAAGGTTAGAACTAGGTTTAGGATCAAAGATAGTTGAAAAGAGAGACCGCTATTAATTAGAAATAAATGAAATGACGTTTCAGAAAAATGAAGTTGGAAAATGAATGGAAAGAAATAAAGTAAATATGGACAAACTTGGTTTTGAAATATAGTAAATATGACCAGCCTTTTTAAAAGTAGCAGGTATTAAAAAGAGGCAATTATTAATTAGAAAGGGAATGAATGGACTAACTCTATACTGTAAACAAACTTTTAGAATTCAAATTTCAAAACAATTGTTTACTTAATAAATTTTGTTAACCTTAAACACACCAAAATTACTTCATTAACTCAAGTAATATTCGAATTTCTGTGCATTTGGGTTTTTGTCTATGCATAATAATTTTTTTATACTTACCTTAAAAATGAAAACATTTGATTTGTTTTTCCCAAAATGATCTCTTATTACCATTGAAACACCCTTTTTGTTTACCAAAGAACGCGCGTTTTTTTTATTAAATCTATTAATTGAAATCACCGTTTTCTTTCCTTTTAATTGAAATATTTGAACTACATTAATTGCAATCACTTACAAGGTTAAATTTTAAAACAGATAACTAAAATGCATAAAAAAAATAGAAAAATTGTTTATATACAAGAGTAATAAATAGATTATTTTCCTATTCTTGTAATTAGTCTGTAAGCTAAACACAGTTCAAATAAACATATATTTATTTCTATAAAATCAATCTTTCTATTTTTTATTTAAATTAAATTAAACCTACATTCACAGCTGAAACATTCATTTTATTGATGTAAATGTTTTTTTTTCATTGAATCAAAACTTTCCTTATATTTCACAAAATATAAGCTGCTTTTAATTGCACCTATTACAATTAGTATTCTCTCCTATTAATTGAAAATTTTCAATTACATTAATTTCCGTTGATTAAGTTTCAAAATGGGTTAAATGAATGAAATGATAAGTATAACAATTACTTCCTATTAACGTAATATTTAGATGTTAAATTTTCATTTATTTCAATTGAACCTATTATCATACATTACTTCAATATACTAACAAGCTTACTTTTGCACCCTTTCATTTACCCAACTGCCATTTTATAAATAAACTTAATAATAGATTCATACTCTATTACATAAATGCATACCCCTTTTATCTAAATTAAAATTTTCGTAACTTCAAACATTTGATCCATTTAATTCCAATTACTCCTTACATAAAATTTTAGATTCAAATCAATTTATAAAGCTTTACCTCCATTCTTTATATACGCGAACCATCATTTATGAAGAATTTATTTACGTTATTCCCCATTATTACCAAAATTTATTTAAACGTACCATTTATTTCAATGATATACAAATTAAATTAAATGATTGAATATAAATATAAATCATAATAATTGTTGTAAAACTTTCAATCCCACATTTATAAGTATCCTTATCCGTTATACATATTAATTAAATAAATTCCATTTTTAAGTCCGTTTAAATTTATTACAAAGTACCCATTTACTTTTCCCATCAATTTGAATTACATTCAATATATATAACAATCACTTTCCCATTCACACCTTAATATCAACCCACAATTATTGAAATTCATTATCTTATTTTGATTTTATACAATTACCATTAACTTTACATTCAGTTATTATTCAACGCATATTTATCTATCAATCAAATTCAATATTTACTTTTCTTTCCTTTTATTTGATAAATAACCTAGTATACATTTACATACATTCATTTCATCCCATTCATTTATGGGTATTGCATTAAAATTTAGTTTATTAGCTAATACCAACGTTATTACCATTCATTACAATTAGATTCCAAATTTTTATTCAATACCCTGAATGAATAACATATATATTAATCAAATCGTTACATTTGTTTTCCTCATATTACATTAAATATATGCACACATACAAATTAAGATTCTAAATCCAATTAGTTATTCCTTTTACATCAACCATCACTTATGAATAATTATCGTTTCCTATTTATTTTGTTACATTCACTTATATTCACTTTATGAGTAAATTGGTATTCCCTTTAACCCATTAATTACTAACTTTAGTTATTGCAGTTTATCATCCAACATACAAATTTAATCTATTGTCAAATTTTCCATTTCAATTAATTAACACCTTACAATAGTTAATAAAAAGGGATTGTACTAAATAAAAATTTATTTTCATTGATGAATTCAATACTTGCCTTTATTTACTTATTTCTAACCTTATATCCAATTGCAACAATTTCCACTATTACAATTAATTACAATATATAATTCAATTTGTAAATTTTAATTTCCCTTGATACATCTAATTACAACATTCTCTTCCCTAAAAATAAATTAGATTTCTGTTTCTTCCTAAATTTAAATTAGAAATCCTATTAAATAAACAAATTAAATTATCAAATTTAAGAGTCGTTACACTCTCCCCCACTCAAAACTTTTCGTCCCCAAAAAGGAAAAGAAGGGAAAAGAAGAATTAAATAACACTACATCTTATTCAAAATATTTAACTTATAGCCAATAATTTACTAAATTTTTTTCCTTAAATAAAATATACCAGTTTTATAATCATTATATCTTTTTACACTTAAATTACTAAAGTTTGGTAAACATTTCAAAATATTCTAAGTCCAAATTTTGCGAAAATTTTTGGCAGAGTCTCCTTTGTACGGAGAGGCTCGGAAGAAATATAATATAAATATAACAATATACACAAATACTTTCCAAAATAAAATATATCCCTACACGGGAAAATATATAAAATAGCGCTATAAACCGTAATCCGAAACGTACCTATTTGTCGGACAATTTACGCTTAATTTATGGAACCAAAAGCAGCAGCAATTGCTTCCATATCCTGCATTTCACTTATAAAATCTAAAGGGTTAACAATTTACATAAAGTGAAATATTTAAGTGGATTTCAATCACTAACAACAAATCAATACAACAACCATCAATTCCAACGAACAGCATACACAACAAATACAAAACAACCATACAATCATACAACAAATAGTTTGTTCGGGTTCAAAACCTTTAAATTGTACGGAATGAAGAATAAACCATCAAGTGCATCATTTACTCAACAGTCTTAGATTAAACCCAATGGATTATTCATCCATCCCAACAAAGTTAAAGTTTCCTCACCCAACAACCACAATCAAACAATAACAATTCCAATCAACAAATCAAATTAACTTATTATAAATTTTATTTCATACATCAGTTGTTTGATTATCTTTTTATTTATACAGTGATTCATCGTTTTAATTTACATTTACTCATTAAATGTTTGCTTCATTTATTTTTACTTATTACTTACACTTATTCAATTCCATTAACTCAGGTCATGCTAGTTCTTTTTATCTCATTATAATTATTTATTCATTTATTGCATGCCTCGTTTAATTTGTTAGCATTTCTATTTTATTTACTTAAGTTTATATTCATCTATTTGAATTACTTACCTTTAATTTTATTCACTTATAGTAAGATTTTAATTGTAACTTAAGTTGATAACATTAAATTCTCATTTATAATAGCAAATTCATTGAATTCTACACTACCTACTTTTACTTGTACAATTTTCATCACATTTCCTATTAAACATTTCAACCTTTAATATTTGGTAAGTTATGTATGTTTTTTAAAGAATGTACTTGAAAGTTATGCAAGTTTTCTCATTACCAATGATTAATTTAAAATTCAATAATAATATTCTTTATTTCGTAGGTTATAATTTCAAATTCCATTCAATACCATTTATAACCTATCATTAAATCTCTTATTTCCTTTAGAGGTTTTAATTTATTAATTACCTACGTTTCAATTCACTACAATAATTGAAACAATTAACTAACGGAAATCTAAGAATTTAATACCGGGTTAAATTTCAAATTATTTTAAAGTAATAGATAAATATATTCTTACAACTTATTTATCTCTAATTATATTTAAAACAATTCAAAATTTATATATTTTTCAAAATGAATCTGCAGTAAAACTACTACAGTGGCCTTTTCCCTTCGAAACTCGAAAATGAAAGTCGATGATGCGGCCGTCATCACCGAAATTATTTTCCAACGACAGAGAGGAAAGTACAAAACTTATTTTCTCCAAATCTTCTTTAAAACAATTTTTCCCAAATTATATTAAATGTTTATATCAGAAAGTACTTATAAACAATATTATTAAGTTCCAAAATTTATTTGAAAGAAATTTCAAAACCCCGGAACTTAAGTTCTAAATTTCCAAATTTCATTTATTTTTGTAACGCCCCACCTCTATACCCACGCTAGCCAAGGACACTACAAAGTAATGTCGTCAACTAACACCGAGAATAAGGCTGGTTAGGAGCGACCATCTATAGCCTTGCTCAAACTATCTATTGAATACATCGACAATAAACATACCAACCAGGTCGACGTACCCAATGAATACCTAAAACAAAACCATAAGTGGTTGGATCTGTCAGAACAGAATATAGTAACTCAAATGTAATATACATCACGGAACAGTAAATCATCATATACGCATATACAGATACATAACAGAGTTATAAAATAAAACATATCAAGTGGTATAGCAAACCACCATATACAGACGAGTCAAAAGAATACATATCAGAGTTACTACAAAATAGGACTACATAAAAAGCTATAACAAAAAGAACAAGCTGAATAGTCCATGCGGAAGCAAAATAGGCCAAGTCCAAAAGCACCTAACCTGAAACATCTCGGTCTGACCCGAGTATAAGATACACGGGTCAGTCTAGCTAAACAAACCAGTTAGATAAACTGAACAAGAATAAACCTACAAGGTTACAAGGTATAGCAAATATCTCTAAAAAAGATAACACAATCATCTAACAAAAGATGAATCATATGATAACAAGCCTTATCTCATCGGCAACATATAGAAACAAAGGATACGAATATCCCAAAACAAGCCAAAAGGCAATAACAAATACCAATAAGGTATACAAGTTCCACAAGGTAAACGCTACGCATCATGCGGCTCATAATGACCAACACCGAAGGGCGATACCAAGGGAATATACATATGAATGAAACATCAGAATATTGCTCGAGCTCGGTACTGTATAAACAAGGATCCATGAGCCCGAAGACTCCAAACCCAATATCATCCATGCGGCTCATAACGACCAACATCGGAAGCGATACTAAAGGGCAACCCAATATCACCCATGCGGCTCATAACGACCAACATCGGAAGCGATACTAAAGGGCAACAAACCCGAAGGCACAAACCCGAAGGCACATACCCGAAGGCAACAAACCGTAGTGGTGAAGGTCAGAGACCCAGTACTGGACACCACTAACTGGCGGAATGTGTCACAACTCTCGAAAAGGAATCCGAAAAGTGTTAGCGTATGTCCCATAACCACTCGTTCGCACTAAACGGTTTACTATCCGTCAGCCACTTTCACACTCAAAGTAGTACAAAGTTCACCTCATATCATCGGTAAACCAAACCCGAAGGTTAAAACGATCAATTGAATAGGTCGGGAATTAATCGGAAGGATAAACGCACAGATTCATGGTCCGTGTTTTGCCCAACCATTTAATCACCCTTCCACTTCGCTCGAAGTGCGAAATTGTACGTGTGGTTTAAATAGAATTTATAAATCGGAGAAGCGAACTTTTAATACAATTTGAAGAAATAATTTATAAAAACCCGTGAATGAATTCAAAAAGAAATTATCAAGGTCAAATATGCATAAACAACTAATTGGAATCAATATGCATCGATCAAATTTGGAAAATTAAACGAACAAGGCAAATTGGCCAAAAACAGCATATTCAGACGTCTGAAAGAAGGGATTCAGACGTCTGAACCTGGAAATCAATTTGTTTTCCAAAACAGAATTCAGACATCTGAATCCTAACATCCAGACATCTGAAATGGGTAATATTTTGCCTATTTCCTTTCTGGTCGAAATTTAGCCAATTCAGACGTCTGGAATATAAATTCAGACGTCTGAATCTAGGGATTGAAATTTCCCTTGAACAATATTCAGACGTCTGAAAATAGGGTTTCAGACGTCTGAAACCAGATGGTCAGGCAATTCCTGAACCTAGGCCAACTATGGCTAAACAAATCGAAAGCGATCGGGTGCGTGTTGATTATGGGCTTACGTCAAACGACTACCCATCCTTAACAACACCCCCAAACACTCCGAACCACATAAACACCAACCATAAAAGGTTTTACATAGATTTGGCTTCAAAAATCATAATTTGGAAATTTCAACAAAGCAATCCAAATCGAAAGCAAATGCACATGAACAAGTATTAGGAACTCATTCCTAACATCAATGATATCAAAAGAAGTAGATGTGAGTTCAAAACTCACCTTTAACCCAAAACAAAGAAGAAGGAGTTCAATTTGCAAGGAGAAGACCAACAAACACTACTTCAACTCAACAAGCTTCAATCTAAGAATAGAACACATATTTCGCAATTTAGGTTTAGGAAATTTTCTGAAATTGAAGAAGAGAAGGGTTGGAGAAGATGAAGAAGAACTTACCAATGGATTCTCTTTGATTTTGGAGCAAGAATTTGGAGTTTGCAAATGGATTTAGGGCTAGGTGTTTCTAATTTCCTTTCTCTTCCCCCATTTCAGTTATTGCTAAAGCTTTTATGCAATGAATAAGTGAATGGAAGGAGAGAAGGGCTGAGTTGGGGTTAATAGAAAGTTTGGGTGAAACCCAAACCCAAAGCCCACTTAGCAAATAGAAAAATTCGACTTACTCCAAACATATCAAAGCTTACACTCAAAAAGATCGCAAACGCCATTTTGGAATCAATGGAAATGGTTTCGAGTCCCAATTCGGCCGTTTGCAAAAAGTAACATTTCGGATCCAAAATCCGATTAACGATACTATATTTAAATTAAACATTTAAATATAAAATCGTTAAATATGTGGGTTGTTACAGATCTTCCCTCCTTACAAAATTGCGTCCCAGCAATTCCTAGAGACGGTATTTGTAACAACTACATACATACAACATTCAAATGTGAAGGAAACGAGTTAGAAACAAAAAGATAATCTCACCATCGACAAGCAAAGATAGAAAACCCGGATAAGATCGCTCGATATACTCTCTGGTTTTCCAAGTACAGTCATTGGGATTAGCTGACCATTGAACTTTAACGAGCGGCACGTCCTTGTTCTGAAGGTGTCGCACCTCCGTGTCAAGCACGCGAATAGGTTGCTGTACAATAGATAAGTCCGGTGAGATCTCAAGTTCTTGCAAATCAGGAGAATTAATAACAGAATCCGACTCCCGAAGACACTTCCGAAGTTGCGAGACGTGAAACACGTCATGAATGCCAGATAAATGAGCTGGAAGTGAAACTCTATAAGCCACAGGGCCAATACGTTCAGTAATAGAAAATGGTCCTATAAAGCGAGGAGCCAATTTCCCAGTCGTACTGAAACGCATAACCCCCTTCAAAGGAGAAACACGAATAAAAACAAGATCGCCGATCGAGAACTCGAGAGGCTTCCTACGGTTGTCCACGTAGGATTTCTGACGACTCTGTGCCTCTTTCATTCTCAATCGAATAAGATCAATCTTCTCAGAAGAATGGCGAACAAAGTCCGGGCCAAGAATAAGCTTCTCTCCAGATTCCAACCAACATGAAGGTGATCGACATGGCCTTCCGTATAAGGCATCGAAAGGAGCCATACCGATACTAGACTGAAAACTATTGTTGTAGGAGAACTCTACTAGAGGTAGGTGATCCTCCCAACTTCCACCAAAATCAAAAACACAAATACGGAGAAGATCTTCCAAGATACGATTCACCCGTTCAGTCTGTCCTTCAGACTGCGGATGATAAGCTGTAGAAAAATTAAGCTTTGTTCCCAAAGCTTGCCGAAGACTCTTCCAAAAATGACTCATGAATAAAGGATCACGGTCACTCACAATAGAACTAGGAACACCGTGAAGTCTCACGATTTCGTTGACATATAACTTAGCCAAAAGCGAAGCAGTCTTATTAGACTTAATAGGGACAAAATGAGCAGACTTGGTGAGGCGATCAACAGTAACCCAAATGCTAGAATGGCCAGATCTCGAACGTGGTAGGCCGTCAATGAAATCCATAGAAATCTGATCCCATTTCCACAATGGAATCTCAAGAGGCTGAAGAAGACCCGAAGGACGCTGATGCTCGGCTTTAAAACGCTGACAAGTTATGCAATTGCTCACATAACTCGCCACATCGCGCTTCATGCCTTCCCAATAATAAAGACGACGCATATCAGCATACATCTTGCTACTACCGGGATGAATGGTATACTTAGAACGGTGACAGTCATCAAGAATGTCATGCCTAAGTGCAAGATCAGAAGGCACAAAAAGACGGTTCTTCTTACGAAGACACCCATAAGAATCAATGCTGAAATCTTGCAACGCCTCATCACAAGATCCAGACTCACAAAGCTGAATAAGATGCAACAACTCAGGATCACGCTGCTGGGCATCGACAATACGATCCAATAAAATAGGTCGAGCTCCCAAACTAAATAATAGAATAGGAGACTCAGAAGATGAACCTCGATCATGAACTTCACAAAAAGATAGAGTCTCAAGAACATCCCATTCGGCAAACATCATAGAAATAACAGCCGAATGTTTGCGACTAAGCGCATCTGCAACACGATTACCCTTACCAGGGGTATACTGGATATCAAAGTCATAAGAAGCAAGAAACTCGAGCCAACGCTGTTGTCTCATATTGAGTTCCTTCTGAGTGAACAAATACTTCAAAGATTTATGATCGGTATAGAGAATGAAGCGCTCGCCTAATAAATAATGTCACCAAATCTTCAAGGCAAAGACAATGGCGGCAAGCTCAAGATCATGAGTGGCATAGCGAACTTCATTCGGACGCAGTTGCCTAGAAGCATAAGCAACTACCCGATCCTTCTGCATAAGAACAGCACCGAGACCACTGCCACAAGCATCGGTGTAGACAACAAGATCATGATTCCCTTCGGGAACCACAAGAATAGGAGCATTAGTGAGAAGTTCCTTCAATGTCAGAAAGGAAGCTTCACACTTGTCGGACCAATCAAAACGAATGCCTATCCGAGTAAGGCAAGTGAGAGGAAGCACAACACGGGAAAAGTTCTTAATGAACCGACGGTAATAACCCGCCAATCCAAGGAAACTACGAATCTCATGAACATTTTCAGGCCTCTCCCAATTATGGATGGCTTCGATCTTTGAGGGATCGACAGAAATGCCATCGGAAGATACAACATGGCCTAAGAACTTAACCTTATTCTCCCAAAAGTGGCATTTGGAGAATTTGGCTCTAAGCTGATGACGACAGAGGGTACTCAAGACAATTCTCAAGTGATTAGCATGCTCAGCTTCAGACTTAGAATAAATAAGGATATCATCAATGAACACAAGGACGAACTTATCGAGATATTCCCGGAATACTCGATTCATGAGATCGACAAAGAAAGCAGGAGCGTTCGTCAAACCGAACGGCATAACGAGCCACTCAAAAGAACTATATCGAGTGCGGAAAGCTGTAGGAGGTATGCTATCCTCCGCGACTCGTAACTGATGAAAACCCGTGGCAAGGCCGAGCTGAGAAAAGACCTTAGCACCACTCAATAGATCGAACATGTCATTGATCCTAGGCCATGGATACCTTTTTCTGATGGTTAACTCGTTAAGATTGCGATAATCAATGCAAAGCCTAAGAGTTCCATCAGACTTCTTCACGAAGATGACCGCGGATCCCCAGGGAGAAAAACTGGACTGAATCAACTGCTTGGACTCAAGCTCCAAAAGTTGCTTCTTGAGTTCCTCATTTTCCTTTGTAGACATACTCGTGGGAGGACGACTAACTGGCTGCGCGCCTGGAATGAGATCAATGCGGAACTCAATTGCCCGTTTGGGTGGCAAATCCGATACAGGCTCAAAAACATCAGAAAAGTCACAAGCAACCGGAATACGAGATATATCATCATCATCTCCCGAGTCAAGAGAATATAAAGCCATCTTGGAATTATCCACATTCCGAAGAACAAGAGATAGCTGAGTAGGCGAATCCGGATGTCGAAGGTATATAGTTCTCTCCGAACAAATAATCCTGGCATCATATCTCACTAGCCAGTCCATACCCAAAATCATATCGAATCCCAGACAAGAAATAACGTGCAGATTCGCACGGAAAGGAAAGTCACATAAAACAATCTCAACATCATCACAAAGCAAACTAAGGGTCGCGGATCCCCCAATTGGATTCGCAATCCTTAAAGAAGTAATCAAACAAGAAACATCCAAAGATAAATCATCAACGAGCTTTTTCGATACGAAAAAATGTGTTGCACCCGTATCGAAAAGAACTCGAATACTATGGTCATGAAATAAAATAGAACCTTCCAAAATAGATGAAGATGTACCTTTGGACTGAGAAGGACCTTCAGAAGCCTTAGCAGCATAAAGCCTGCTAGACTTGGCACTAGCCGGAACAGTAGGGCAAGCTGAAACATGATGACCTTCCTTCTTGCAATAACGGCAGAAGAGAGGCTTAGGACAAGCTCGAATAATATGATCAGGAGAACCACAATTGAAACACTTTCGAACGAAAGGTGTTCCGGAAGACTGAGGCTGAGAGCTAGGACCACCGGTCTTCTTTTTCTTGGAAGGAAAAGGCTTCTTCTGAATTGAAAACGACCTCTTGTTGGGGTTCTTGGAAACCTCAACATCAACATCACTATCACACTCCTTCTCGACGGTCTCGAGATGAAGTGCCGAATCAACCAACTCCTCAAAAGAAAGTTTAAGCTGGAGCAACAAAGGCTTCTTAAGATATTTCTTAAGACCAGAAACAAACTTAAAATTCTTCTTATAAGAAGTACTGATAAATTCAAGACCATACCGAGATAAAGCCTCGAACGATGCGACATACTCAGAAACAGAAGATTTCCCTTGCTTCAACTCAAGGAAGCGACGGGTCAATAATTTTTTTTCAGATTCAGGAATGAACTTGAGTTCAAATTGCTCCTGAAACTAAGTCCAAGAAAGAGTAGACTCATTAATCTCGGCTACAAGAAGCTCATACCAATCAAGAGGACGCTCTTGTAATAAACTAGAAGTCACAAGAACTCTATCATGGTCAGAAAGATCAATGCGAGAGAAGATACGCTCGCACGTGCGAAGCCAAGCTTGGACTTCAAGAACGGACTCGGAGCCCCTAAACGGCTTCCCTCCAAGATGAGAAAAATCACTACACTGACTTGCAAAGGCAGACTTGCGAGGTGGAGACAATCGAGGAGGAACTGGAGGCTGAGTGCTCCTAAACAACTCCAAAAACTGATCAGCAGACATATATACGCCATCCGGATATGAGCCACTGGATTGCCCAACACCCGAACGTCGTCCCCTGCCTCTTCCAGCCATACGCTGAAGGTAAGATAAGAACAAGATTATTCACAAGGTAGATATTGCAATATGGAATACTACGGAATAAAATGCATTTCTAGACGTATTCCCAAACTCTATCTAACCTTGATGGAATAAAGAGACACAATGATTCAAAGATTTGTATCACTTGTACACTTTGATGTACCATAATATATGCATCTATTCTGTGTTTATCATATTTTGTTCTGAACTCAGCTCTGATACCACGCTGTAACGCCCCACCTCTATACCCACGCTAGCCAAGGACACTACAAAGTAATGTCGTCAACTAACACGGAGAATAAGGCTGGTTAGGAGCGACCATCTATAGCCTTGCTCTAACTATCTATTGAATACATCGACAATAAACATACCAACCAGGTCGACGTACCCAATGAATACCTAAAACAAAACCATAGGTGGTTGGATCTATCAGAACAGAATATAATAACTCAAATGTAATATACATCACAGAACAGTAAATCATCATATACGCATATACAGATACATAACAGAGTTATAAAATAATACATATCAAGTGGTATAGCAAACCACCATATACAGACGAGTCAAAAGAATACATATCAGAGTTACTACAAAATAAGACTACACAAAAAGCTATGACAAAAAGAACAAGCTGAATAGTCCATGCGGAAGCAAAATAGGCCAAGTCCAAAAGCACCTAACCTGAAACATCTCGGTCTGACCCGAGTATAAGATACATGGGTCAGTCTAGCTAAACAAATCAGTTAGATAAACTGAACAACAATAAACCTGCAAGGTTACAAGGTATAGCAAATATCTCTAAAAGAGATAACACAATCATCTAATAAAAGATGAATCATATGATAACAAGCCTCATCTCATCGGCAACATATAGAAACAAAGGATACGAATTTCCCAAAACAAGCCAAAAGGCAATAACAAATACCAATAAGGTATACAAGTTCCACAAGGTGAACGCTACGCATCATGCGGCTCATAATGACCAACACCGAAGGGCGATACCAAGGGAATATACATATGAATGAAACATCAGAATATTGCTCGAGCTCAGTACTGTATAAACAAGGATCCATGAGCTCGAAGACTCCAAACCCAATATCACCCATGCGGCTCATAACGACCAACATCGGAAGCGATACTAAAGGGCAACCCAATATCACCCAAGCGTCTCATAACGACCAACATCGGAAGCGATACTAAAGGGCAACAAACCCGAAGGCACAAACCCGAAGGCACATACCCGAAGGCAATAAACCGTAGTGGTGAAGGTCAGAGACCCAGTACTGGACACCACTAACTGGCGGAATGTGTCACAACTCTCGAAAAGGAATCCGAAAAGTGTTAACGTATGTCCCATAACCACTCGTTCGCACTAAACGGTTTACTATCCGTCAGCCACTTTCACACTCAAAGCAATACCAAGTTCACCTCATATCATCGGTAAACCAAGCCCGAAGGTTAAAGCGGTCAATTGAATAGGTCGGGAATTAATCGGAAGGATAAACGCACAGGTTCATGGTCCGTGTTTTGCCCAACCATTTAATCACCCTTCCACTTCGCTCGAAGTGCGAAATTGTAAGTGTGGTTTAAATAGAATTTATAAATCGGAGAAGCAAACTTTTAATACAATTTGAAGAAATAATTTATAAAAACCCGTGAATGAATTCAAAAGAAATTATCAAGGTCAAATATGCATAAACAACTAATTGGAATCAATATGCATCAATCAAATTTGGAAAATTAAATGAACAAGGCAAATTGGCCAAAAACAGCATATTCAGACATCTGAAAGAAGGGATTCAGACGTCTGAATCTGGAAATCAATTTGTTTTCCATAACAGAATTCAGACGTCTGAATCCTAACATCCAGACGTCTGAAATGGGCAATATTTTGTCTATTTCCTTTCTGGTCGAAATTTAGCCAATTCAGACGTCTGGAATATAAATTCAGACGTTTGAATCTGGGGATTGAAATTTCCCTCGAACAATATTCAGACGTCTGAAAATAGGGTTTCAGACGTCTGAAACCATATGGTCAGGAAATTCCTGAACCTAGGCCAACTATGGCCAAACAGATCGAAAGCGATCGGGTGCGTGTTGATTATGGGCTTACGTCAAACGACTACCCAACCTTAACAACACCCCCAAACACTCCGAACCACATAAACACCAACCATAAAAGGTTTTACATAGATTTGGCTTCAAAAATCATAATTTGGCAATTTCACCAAAGCAATCCAAATCGAAAGCAAATGCACATGAACAAGTATTAGGAATTCATTCCTAACATCAATGATATCAAAAGAAGTAGATGTGAGTTCAAAACTCACCTTTAACCCAAAACAAAGAAGAAGGAGTTCAATTTGCAAGGAGAAAACCAACAAACACTACTTCAACTCAACAAGCTTCAATCTAAGAATAAAACACATATTTCCCAATTTAGGTTTAGGAAATTTTCTGAAAATGAAGAAGAGAAGAGTTGGAGAAGATGAAGAAGAACTTACCAATGGATTCTCTTTGATTTTGGAGCAAGAATTTGGAGTTTGCAAATGGATTTAGGGCTAGGAGTTTCTAATTTCCTTTCTCTTCCCCCATTTCAGTTTTTGCTTAAGCTTTTATGAAATGAATAAGTGAATGGAAGGAGAGAAGGGCTGAGTTGGGGTTAATAGAACAGTTTGGGTGAAACCCAAACCCAAAGCCCACTTAGCAAATAGAAAAATTCGACTTACTCCAAACATATCAAAGCTTACACTCAAAAAGATCGCAAACGCCATTTTGGAATCAATGGAAATGGTTTCGAATCCCAATTCGGCCGTTTGCAAAAAGTAACATTTCGGACCCAAAATCCGACTAACGATGCAATATTTAAATTAAACATTTAAATATAAAATCGTTAAATATGCGGGTTGTTACAATTTTATTTTTCAATCTTATTTCTATAATTATTTATACACTTTATTACCTAACAACCAATCTATTGCAGCCAAATATAGATATCTTTTGAAAAAATTATTTTATATATAGAAAATATAGTAGGCAAAATTATTTCGTTCACCTATATAAAACAAATATTATGTCGGTCTGTCCTATTAAGTGTTTAGAAATTCCTATTGATGTCACGGCGTCCCATGCACCAACCAGAATTTATAAATACAAAACGGAATAGATTAACACAACATTAAAATCTTTTTATAACACTAACAAATACGCTCTCTCATATATATATACACTCAGCGACTCCCATAGGGTATTACTAATCTATTAGTAAAGAGTCAAACCCCACAAAGCTAAGGTTTATCGCTAAATCAAAGCTCTGATACCAGATGTAACGTCCCGCCTTTTCGCACGCTATAAATCGACACACGTGCCAATTCAAACCATACGGAAGGGCGGGTTGTTATGGGATAAATAAGAAAAGCAAGAAAGAAATAAAAAGAAACAGAATCTCACAGCGGAAGGACAAAATATAATAATAAAATATACAGTTCATAAAACTGTTTACAAAACATTTGATTCTTCTTTATACAATTAAATATCAGAGTTCACATACCAATAATATCAATGCAGCGGAATTAAATAGTGTAGTGGGATAATATAGTAGATAGTAATAGTACAAATCTTCGTCTTCGTCCTCCAGAATAAAATCTTCAAATCCCGAAACGCTCGGACTGACCCGAGCGAATTGAAAGGACAAAACACTTGAGTCAGAACTAAAAGATCTTATGTAAGTTAAATTAACAGAAATAAATATGAGTGCAGTAACTCAAGGGATGCTCGGGATTTACATCTCCTAAGGATCCGTTAAACTATTTACTATGTAGTATATTGCGCTATTATAATAGTGTCTAATTGTAAAACAAACTTACTTTTTTCTTAGCAATAAGGGATTACCCATATAGCCCTTAACATGTAATAGTCCCAGTAGTCCATCCAAAATCATAGTCCCTCCTGATCGGGAAGCCACCAGGGGATACCACACGGGCTATGGGAGAAATCTAAACTCGTACAAGGCACGATAGGGTAGGTGACACGGCACAACTAGGCAATGCCAGGGTAGATATAACAATTGCTATCCGGGTTGATGGAAACGTGTAGCCGCAGCTACCGCCCACCTTGAAACAACTCCCCAAAAAAAGTCAAAGTAAAAGTGGCCACTGAATCAATCCAAAGTCAAAGTATAATATCGAAGAGGAGTGTCTGATCAAAGGAATGAGTTAATTGGCCCGAGAATCGCTCCTGTTTTAGCCACCTTATGCCAACTCACGGGAGTCGGGTCCACGTATTTACCTTGCAGGAAAACGCCTCCACCAACCTACTTCATTCTGGAATCTCCACCGCGTACACGGTTGTTAAAGTGGTTTTCGGAGTTGGCAGAGAGTATCACAACTTCTGATCCTGGTCTCTTCAACAACCAAACGTTATTATAACACCGCGGTCCTTTAAAATAATTTATACTTTTAAACCAGAATATAATATCCATTTTAAACCCATATAAATACGATATCGTTTATATTTTCAAAACCCCAAATAAATACGATATCATTTAGGCCCAAACCAATATAATGTCATTTTATTTTTCAATATATGTTCTTTCCAAACTAATAGGGTTTTCAAAGTAAAATATTCAGAAATCAAAAATCTGGAATATAATATTTCCAAATTATACTACCTTGAAAATCATATCTTTGAAACAAATTTCCATCTCTCAAATGGTTAAATATTAAATTTCTTTTATAAAACAAAATAGCTTCTTTACATTTCATAAATCAATTCCAAATATCGATTTAAACTTTCAAATACCATTTTTCATTCTTACGTTTCAAAGTTTTATATATTTCACCATTTCTGTAACGAGACGAATTTTGTCCGCTCGAAAATCGACATCCATACTTCAAATCGTATTCGAATGCCATAGATTCGACCGTTCAAATCCGATTCGCAGGAGCTTATAACAACATTAAGTAAATAACACAGCGGAATAAAAAAATAATACATTGATATACAGGTTTGATACAATATCTGATAAAACAGATGATCCAATAGATATCAATATACATCAGAGATATGATACAATAAATAGCAGCGGAAAAGAAAATAGATGACAACTAGCAGCGGAACAATATAACTCTAAGATAGTCTTCAAAAGAGAACTCCGAGACCTGCAACTCCATTTCCAAGAATCAATCCAGCAATAGCTCAAACTCCCAATATTGATGCACAAAGATAAGCAAGTATAGTCCATATCCAAAGATTTGAACTAGCTCCAGATAACCTACTAATCTGACTATCTGAAAAACCCAACTCTAGACTGCTCGTGTAGAAAATAATGTGCACCCAGAGTTTAGGAAAGAAACAATAAACTCCGGATCATTCATGGGACTGGTGTGAGCAACAAAAAAAAACAATTTATCTTTTATTCAAAATCAAAATAGAGGAATATTTTTTTAAAGTCAATTCGCAATGCTTTTAAAAATGAGACTACCATAAGGCCTCCCGCACACACACACAATGCAAACGCAGAATCGGAGGAGATTTCTCCTTATGATAGTCAAAGATGCTTGATACGCATTTAAAAGAACATTTGATACTATTACTAGTGCATAGTGTAGAGAAAAATTCATTTCGAAAGTAGAATATAAATCTTAGCCAACATACGACCATTATCGTATGCCTACTATAGCTACCATGTTCAATAGCGGGTTACCGCCATATTCCATAGCAGGTTATACAACTAAAACCGTACAAGGCTCGTATTTGAAGAATGGATTTTCCAACAAATGGTCAGGCCAAGGAACTTCCCATTGCCACATGGAAACGCCTCTGGAAGGACGCCCCGAGAACCACCGTTCTCTGCTAAACAAAGCCGGGAACCCCTTTTCCCAAGGGATATTACAAACCCTCAGATATACCACCCCCGGTCCTTTGGAACCTTTAAACGAGCGCTCGTCACCATCATCACACAATCATAAAGTGTTTTCAACATGAGTAAGTATCTGGGCTCCATACCATGATACTACCCTTTTCCAGAAGGAATGGTCATACCCTAGGGAAGCGATCCCTGAAAACATTGCCACACAATTCCTGTTTCGACCATTACCGGTTTGTGAGGCTCGACTAAGTCACGTCCACAAAAACATACTTTATACAAAAGCCATTCTTTGGGTCAACAAATGATCATAGAAATGATCACCAGGATAGACGATCAAATAAATGATCCTATCACAAATAATCAACACAATGATCATTTCACAGCAACTCTCAGCATGTCACATTACCAAATTGGGAATATATCGCTGATAACATTCAACTACATAACCTCTGAGCTCGTACGTCTCAGAGAAGGGTGTTAAGCTAAGAGAATAAATTCTCTGCCACCAACAGAAATATATTTGAAAGAAATCGGCTTTATATCTCAATTTGTAATGTCAGACATACAATCCATACAAGTCTGTTCCGGGCTCGAACAGAACCGAAGGCACTTACAAAGAAGTCCTTGCAATCCGGATATTCACTAATCACGTTCGGACTTCCCATCACATATGGAGTCTCTATACCGGGGACCATTCGATGCAAAGTCATTCGACGAGTTGTCCTTACGTTTTCGAAAATATCCGGTCTTCACCACCGGTCTTCAAATGCTATCCATAACGACATATCACATATTCGGAATGGGATATATGACACAAAGGTCCTCTCTCGGCTAAACCGAACAGTGAGCGCAGTATTTCAAAAACATATGGATATTGGGATTTCAATTAAGTCACAACTTAATTATTCAAACATTTCTTTCAAATGGTTTAAACAAATTACCATTTCAAATCTTTAAACAAAAAGATTTATCTCACAAAGATCAATTCATAGATTTCCAAAACAATTCCATTTCAATTGTATTAACTCGTTAAATCTTTAAATCAAAGATTTAACTTATAGCTTTCAAACCGTTTCTATAACTTGGAAATCATTTTCATTTTAAACTAGAAATCTTTTTAACACAAATTGGAAGTTCATTACTTCTGTGAAAGCTTAAATTAATTGAAAACAAATAGTTTTCATTTCAGAAAAATCCAATTATATTTGCACAAATTAAAGTTCTTAATTCATATTCATATTCCCAAATTAATACATTTTAAAATGGTTCAACCCATATATAACTGGTATAACATTCTTAATCCCTAGTTTCAAATTATAGAATTCAGTTTCACAATTTAGAATTTAAAATTTAAATCAAATTATTTAAATTTCAAACTTTATCGAGTTATTCAAAATAAGCTTCATCTTTGAAATTCCATTTCAAAAGCTTTTCACTTAAAACCCAATCTTATTTTCAAACCATTTGAATTTAAAATTCAAAATCAAAACTATTTTCAAAAATCTGTGACTCAATCGATTTCCTCGTGAAATCCATATTTGTGTGTGTATAAGTGTGGTCCAGGGGTTTAACACAATAAAAGTGCCACATCATCAATCATCACAGATTAAAACACAGAAATATAGTTGATAAGCGATATAAACTATAACGCTCATCGTTCATTCACAAATTCGCAGATAATATATATCACAGATAAATAAGTCACACGGCTCAAATCAAAACAAAGCATCACATATCAGGGGTATCAAACAAACCAATTATTCAGCCAAGTCCAAACATTCACCAACGAACTTATTAATCAAATAATTAATTTAAATCGGATGTATCAATTGTTAATCCGGGTTAATTATCATAATCTAATTACAAATTATTTGAAATAAATTCCCTTTCACAATTTATTAGTTAACCCTTAATTATTAACTATCATTCTTAATTAATGAATCGATTAATCTTTAATTGTTAAGTTAATCTTAATTAATCACATTATTAATTAATCCCTTAAATTTATTAACAAATAATTTACTCAAATTTCAAATCACCATTTAATTGATTACATTCATTAATTATCTATTAATTACTTCTCTAAGTAATTTTATTTTCAAAATTATTAAATGATTATTCTGAATTAATCAACTTAAGAAATTTAGATTTTTAATAAATCAAATTAACTCAATTAGTTATGCTAAATAAATAAATTCCATAGTTTCTATCATTAAGTAATTATACCTAGTAATTCCACAATTTATTGTCATCAAATTTATTAATCTAATTTATTGTTAAAAATTTAATCACGTAAATTAATTGTTCAGATAATCTTAGTTAATGATTTCATTAACTATTAAGTTTCTTTGATTCCCTTTTTAAAGAAAATTTCTCACATTAACCATTATTAATTATAAATCGATTTACTATAGAAAATTCATTTCCTTTACTTATGCTTTAATTAACGTTTAAGTGTATACTTAAAACATTACACTTTTAAATCCAAATTTAAATTCCACTTTGGATTTAAAATCCAAAATGATTAACCATTTAAACATTAATCAAACTTAAATTTAGTTTATAATCCTTAAAATTTATTAACAAATAATTTACTCAAATTTCAAATTTCTTTCACTTAAAAAAAAACTAAGATTCAGATTCAAATTTGAATCCAGATTTAAAATTAAGTTTAAATCTCTATTTTTATTTATAGCTTTACTTTTTATTTTATTTTAAACTCCTTCGCTTCGAGTCAAGCACTTGGCTGACCCGAGACTTCCCATTCCATACTTCGAGTCGCACTCGTCCCCCACAAACATAACAGGTTCAAATCTGTAGCTCTGCAGAACAACCCATCCCCATCAACTTCGAGCCCCAAACCCCTTTGCTTCAAACAAAACACGATTCAGCCCGATACAAACGCGAGAACCCATTCCCTTCTTCCCCCAGAACAACTGATACACATGATAACCGTGCACCTGCACCACCGCGGCAATCAACTCCGACCCCTCACGATCATCCTCGCCAGTCAACGGCCATCTCCCAATGCCATACCGATCATCAATTCAATTGCAGAGGTCAAAAATCAAAATCGAGCATATGAGCTCAAACTGGAACATATGTCAAATCTGGAAAACGCCTCGTACTCGCTGCCTCTACCATCGAAGATCACGAAACTTGGGCCACGTCTTCGTCAATGCTCAAGATTCCATTACCCAGAACCCCATACAACCCGATCTACCAGTGAAAACGCGGTGATTAAATTTCTCAGATGAACAAAAACTAGGGTTAAATACTTTAATCACAAATTCCCACTGCCTCAATGCTTTAACCCATCAACTACCATTTTTCCTATAAACTACGATCAAAACTCCATCACCAGGAAGAACCATGGCCGCCCCGACCTGCTAGATTGACCGTGACATGCCAAAATACCATTTCTAGATGAACCAGAAATGCTCTTCCAATTTCAAATTAAAATCCTGATTTTAGTTTTGAAATTCAAGTTTTTGTTTAAGTAATCGATTTATACCTTCGGATCAACGCATCTGGCTATTTAAATTTTCACTTACTAAAAGTTTTCTCTGTTATCTTTTGTTTCCAGGCATTACAGTTTTTATTTTATCAAAAATTTAACTTATTTTTACATAAACTATATATTGTTTAAATCATACATCTTTACATAGATTGGATTCAATGGAAAGAAATTTCCAAACAATTTCTTAAGCCTGGGAATTATGCACAGAACAATTAAAAATCACAGCAGCTTACTCAATGTACATATATTCACATATTTTCCAGAAATGCACTTGTAAATTCTCATGCAAGCACACTTCATTCTAGAGTAAACAAATAACTAATCTATACTTAAGTTAATTTTTTTTAATAAAAGTGTTACTCACCTTTGATTTGCAGGAGAGACAAAGAACTTGATCTTCCTTAACATTTTTTTTCTTCAGGAATTTCTACATTGCTTCCTTGATTTTTTTCACTCTGGTTTGTTGATTGTGTTGATGTTTTTAAGTTGAGTTTTTGTTTAAGATTTAGAAAATGATATCACTTCAGTTTAAATGAACGAACTAAGTTATGGAAGTTGATGTATAAGAAAATGAAGCTTACAGGATATAATATGGTTTTGTACAAGGTGATGTATTTATCTTTTACAAGGCATGGCTGAAGATAGTGTTTGGATGTACTAAAGAATATAGCAAGTACATGAATCATTTCACTTGATTTGTTTATTACGGTAAAGATTTTTTTTTTCTTTCTTTTCTTCTTGCAGGCTAAGGAGGCTGAGATGAAGGCATTACATGCTTGTTTTACTGCAGATTGGATGGTGGTTGCAGCTTTGTCTTACTTTTGCATGCTACTTACAGGCTACACATTTATTATTTAGTTACTTTGTATTGTATTTCTTTACTTTGAATGTTTATTTGCTTGAGTACTTTATTTTACTACTTTGCTGCATACTTACTCATACAAGCCTTTATATATATATAATTTATTTTATTGTCTCCTTGTTTTATAAAAGTTTCACATAAGTTTATATGTATTTCTAGGTCATTTTTATAACCATATGATCTTATTATAACATACATAAGTGAATGTATTTTATTTGTTATCATTTTATACTTTTGTTTCGTTTATTTTGCATATTTATTTTCAACTTTGTTTCATATTTAAATGTCATTCCTTTTCTTTTCTTATGACTTACATATTAATTTTCAACTTAAATACTTATTGTGTTGTATTTTTATTCCTATTTTATTTTAACTTAAATTCTTTACTTTACTTTAATATTTACTGTTTTATAATAAATTTATAAATTCAAATTATTATTAACCATCAATTGTAATACTTATTATTATCAATTATTATTAAACCATTCATTTACAATTCATATCTAATGTATATACATATATATTTCTATATTTATTTTTAAAACCATTTATTTAAGATTTTATTTCAAATCCAATTTAAATATATATTCACATATATACTAATTGTCAAATCCATATGACTTTATATATTTTCTAGTCGAATCGGGGAAACTCGCTTCCATTTAAATCAATTTATCTTACCATTTTATTCAAAAATTCATTTAATTATCAATTTAAACGAAATTAAAATCAAGGGTCGTTACAAACTTCCCCCCTTAAAAGAATTTCGTCCTCGAAATTCGCCAAAGAGAGATAACAAAGATAGACGAAAGATAGAAGAACAATTCTCCATGTCAAACTAGATATCTATTCTGCATTTGGCGTACCAAATCAGAATATCAACAATAGATACGAGAAATTATAATAGAATTTCAAATTTTTAAACAAAATCGCTTTATCGATTTAATTTAAATTATCCTTCATAGTCTATTAATCAATTTAACTCAATTTAAAATTTTCAATTTATTTAAATTTTCGATTTCAAATTTCCCATTTATACAGAATTTCCAATTCATATTCATTAAGGTTTAAATCGAAAAAAAATAAAAAAAATGATAAGAAACCGATGAAGATACGAAGTAAAAATTTCCTACAACGATACGTAGGGCCATCATCACACCAAAACTTCTTCTTGCAACTGCCACGAAGCAAATCAAAAGAATTTGGAAAGATGAATCGAAAGAGATTGATAAAGAATAAAGTTGTTTCCACTGTTGTTACAGAGTATTGACCAATTATAGTCGTATTTCTCTGTCCCCTATCTCGTCCTCTTCTTGCACTCATACTCACTATCAGTGGATAGCAGGAGAATTTACTGAGGCATTCAAACAAATATCTTAGGGATATACTCATTCTAGGATATACTTCACCCTATCTCTAATGAGCTACTTAATGTGTTATACTCCTGAGCTAAAGTTCAACCTTAGCTCTGGTACCAAATGTAACGAGACGAATTTTGTCCGCTCGAAAATCGACATCCATACTTCAAATCGTATTCGAATGCCATAGATTCGACCGTTCAAATCCGATTCGCCGGAGCTTATAACAACATTAAGTAAATAACACAGCGGAATAAAAAAAATAACACATTGATATACAGCTTTGATACAATATCTGATACAACAGATGATCCAATAGATATCAATATACATCAGAGATATGATACAATAAATAGCAGCGGAAAAGAAAATAGATGACAACTAGCAGCGGAACAATATAACTCTAAGATAGTCTTCAAAAGAGAACTCCGAGACCTGCAACTCCATTTCCAAGAATCAATCCAGCAATAGCTCGAACTCCCAATAATGATGCACAAAGATAAGCAAGTATAGTCCATATCCAAAGATTTGAACTAGCTCCAGATAACCTACTAATCTGACTATCTGAAAAACCCAACTCAAGACTGCTCGTGTAGAAAATAATGAGCACCCAGAGTTTAGGAAAGAAACAATAAACTCCGGATCAGTCATGGGACTGGTGTGAGCAACAAAAAAAACAGTTTATCTTTTATTCAAAATCAAAATAGAGGAATATTTTTTTAAAGTCAATTCGCAATGCTTTTAAAAATGAGACTACCATAAGGCCTCCCGCACACACACACAATGCAAACGCAGAATCGGAGGAGATTTCTCCTTATGATAGTCAAAGATGCTTGATACGCATTTAAAAGAACATTTGATACTATTACTAGTGCATAGTGTAGACAAAAATTCATTTCGAAAGTAGAATATAAATCTTGGCCAACATACGACCATTATCGTATGCCTACTATAGCTACCATGTTCAATAGCGGGTTACCGCCATATTCCATAGCAGGTTATACAACTAAAACCGTACAAGGCTCGTATTTGAAGAATGGATTTTCCAACAAATGGTCAGGCCAAGGAACTTCCCATTGCCACATGGAAACGCCTCTGGAAGGACGCCCCGAGAACCACCGTTCTCTGCTAAACAAAGCCGGGAACCCCTTTTCCCAAGGGATATTACAAACCCTCAGATATACCACCCCCGGTCCTTTGGAACCTTTAAACGAGCGCTCGTCACCATCATCACACAATCATAAAGTGTTTTCAACATGAGTAAGTATCTGGGCTCCATACCATGATACTACCCTTTTCCAGAAGGAATGGTCATACCCTAGGGAAGCGATCCCTGAAAACATTGCCACACAATTCCTGTTTCGACCATTACCGGTTTGTGAGGCTCGACTAAGTCACGTCCACAAAAACATACTTTATACAAAAGCCATTCTTTGGGTCAACAAATGATCATAGAAATGATCACCAGGATAGACGATCAAATAAATGATCCTATCACAAATAATCAACACAATGATCATTTCACAGCAACTCTCAGCATGTCACATTACCAAATTGGGAATATATCGCTGATAACATTCAACTACATAACCTCTGAGCTCGTACGTCTCAGAGAAGGGTGTTAAGCTAAGAGAATAAATTCTCCGCCACCAACAGAAATATATTTGAAAGAAATCGGCTTTATATCTCAATTTGTAATGTCAGACATACAATCCATACAAGTCTGTTCCGGGCTCGAACAGAACCGAAGGCACTTACAAAGAAGTCCTTGCAATCCGGATATTCACTAATCACGTTCGGACTTCCCATCACATATGGAGTCTCTATACCGGGGACCATTCGATGCAAAGTCATTCGACGAGTTGTCCTTACGTTTTCGAAAATATCCGGTCTTCACCACCGGTCTTCAAATGCTATCCATAACGACATATCACATATTCGGAATGGGATATATGACACAAAGGTCCTCTCTCGGCTAAACCGAACAGTGAGCGCAGTATTTCAAAAACATATGGATATTGGGATTTCCATTAAGTCACAACTTAATTATTCAAACATTTCTTTCAAATGGTTTAAACAAATTACCATTTCAAATCTTTAAACAAAAAGATTTATCTCACAAAGATCAATTCATAGATTTCCAAAACAATTCCATTTCAATTGTATTAACTCGTTAAATCTTTAAATCAAAGATTTAACTTATAGCTTTCAAACCGTTTCTATAACTTGGAAATCATTTTCATTTTAAACTAGAAATCTTTTTAACACAAATTGGAAGTTCATTACTTCTGTGAAAGCTTAAATTAATTGAAAACAAATAGTTTTCATTTCAGAAAAATCCAATTATATTTGCACAAATTAAAGTTCTTAATTCATATTCATATTCCCAAATTAATACATTTTAAAATGGTTCAACCCATATATAACTGGTATAACATTCTTAATCCCTAGTTTCAAATTATAGAATTCAGTTTCACAATTTAGAATTTAAAATTTAAATCAAATTATTTAAATTTCAAACTTTATCGAGTTATTCAAAATAAGCTTCATCTTTGAAATTCCATTTCAAAAGCTTTTCACTTAAAACCCAATCTTATTTTCAAACCATTTGAATTTAAAATTCAAAATCAAAACTATTTTCAAAAATCTGTGACTCAATCGATTTCCTCGTGAAATCCATATTTGTGTGTGTATAAGTGTGGTCCAGGGGTTTAACACAATAAAAGTGCCACATCATCAATCATCACAGATTAAAACACAGAAATATAGTTGATAAGCGATATAAACTATAACGCTCATCGTTCATTCACAAATTCGCAGATAATATATATCACAGATAAATAAGTCACACGGCTCAAATCAAAACAAAGCATCACATATCAGGGGTATCAAACAAACCAATTATTCAGCCAAGTCCAAACATTCACCAACGAACTTATTAATCAAATAATTAATTTAAATCGGATGTATCAATTGTTAATCCGGGTTAATTATCATAATCTAATTACAAATTATTTGAAATAAATTCCCTTTCACAATTTATTAGTTAACCCTTAATTATTAACTATCGTTCTTAATTAATGAATCGGTTAATCTTTAATTGTTAAGTTAATCTTAATTAATCACATTATTAATTAATCCCTTAAATTTATTAACAAATAATTTACTCAAATTTCAAATCACCATTTAATTGATTACATTCATTAATTATCTATTAATTACTTCTCTAAGTAATTTTATTTTCAAAATTATTAAATGATTATTCTGAATTAATTAACTTAAGAAATTTAGATTTTTAATAAATCAAATTAACTCAATTAGTTATGCTAAATAAATAAATTCCATAGTTTCTATCATTAAGTAATTATACTTAGTAATTCCACAATTTATTGTCATCAAATTTATTAATCTAATTTATTGTTAAAAATTTAATCACGTAAATTAATTGTTCAGATAATCTTAGTTAATGATTTCATTAACTATTAAGTTTCTTTGTTTCCCTTTTTAAAGAAAATTTCTCACATTAACTATTATTAATTATAAATCGATTTACTATAGAAAATTCATTTCCTTTACTTATGCTTTAATTAACGTTTAAGTGTATACTTAAAACATTACACTTTTAAATCCAAATTTAAATTCCACTTTGGATTTAAAATCCAAAATGATTAACCATTTAAACATTAATCAAACTAAAATTTAATTTATAATCCTTAAAATTTATTAACAAATAATTTACTCAAATTTCAAATTTCTTTCACTTAAAAAAAAACTAAGATTCAGATTCAAATTTGAATCCAGATTTAAAATTAAGTTTAAATCTCTATTTTTATTTATAGCTTTACTTTTTATTTTATTTTAAACTCCTCCGCTTCGAGTCAAGCACTTGGCTGACCCGAGACTTCACATTCCATACTTCGAGTCGCACTCATCCCATACAAACATAACAGGTTCAAATCTGTAGCTCTGCAGAGCAACCCATCCCCATCAACTTCGAGTCCCAAACCCCTTTGCTTCGAACAAAACACGATTCAGCCCGATACAAACGCGAGAACCCATTCCCTTCTTCCCCCAGAACAACTGATACACATGATAACCGTGCACCTGCACCACCACGGCAATCAACTCCGACCCCTCACGATCATCCTCGCCAGTCAACGGCCATCTCCCAATGCCATACCGATCATCAATTCAATTGCAGAGGTCAAAAATCAAAATCGAGCATATGAGCTCAAACTGGAACATATGTCGAATCTTGAAAACGCCTCGTACTCGCCGCCTCTACCACCGGAGATCACGAAACTTGGGCCACGTCTTCGTCAATGCTCAAGATTCCATTACCCAGAACCCCATACAACCTGATCTACCAGTGAAAACGCGGTGATTAAATTTCTCAGATGAACAAAAACTAGGGTTAAATATTTTAATCACAAATTCCCACTGCCTCAATGCTTTAACCCATCAACTACCATTTTTCCTATAAACTCGATCAAAACTCCATCACCAGGAAGAACCATGGCCACCCCGACCTGCTAGATTGACCGTGACATGCCAAAATACCATTTCTAGATGAACCAGAAATGCTCTTCCAATTTCAAACTAAAAATCCTGATTTTTGTTTTGAAATTCAAGTTTGTGTTTAAGTAATCGATTTATACCTCCGGATCAACGCATCTGGCTATTTAAATTTTCACTTACTAAAAGTTTTCTCTGTTATCTTTTGTTTCCAGGCATTACAGTTTTTATTTTATCAAAAATTTAACTTATTTTTACATAAACTATATATTGTTTAAATCATACATCTTTACATAGATTGGATTCAATGGAAAGAAATTTCCAAACAATTTCTTAAGCCTGGGAATTATGCACAGAACAATTAAAAATCACAGCAGCTTACTCAATGTACATATATTCACATATTTTCCAGAAATGCACTTGTAAATTCTCATGCAAGCACACTTCATTCTAGAGTAAACAAATAAATAATCTATACTTAAGTTAATTTTTTTTAATAAAAGTGTTACTCACCTTTGATTTGCAGCAGAGACAAAGAACTTGATCTTCCTTTACATTTTTTTTTCCAGGAATTTCTGCATTGCTTCCTTGATTTTTTTCACTCTGGTTTGTTGATTGTGTTGATGTTTTTAAGTTGAGTGTTTGTTTAAGATTTAGAAAATGATATCACTTCATTTTAAATGAACGAACTAAGTTGTGGAAGTTGATGTATAAGAAAATGAAGCTTACAGGATATAATATGGTTTTGTACAAGGTGATGTATTTATCTTTTACAAGGCATGGCTGAAGATAGTGTTTGGATGTACTAAAGAATATGGCAAGTACATGAATCATTTCACTTGATTTGTTTATTACGGTAAAGATTATTATTTTTTCTTTCTTTTCTTCTTGCAGGCTAAGGAGGCTGAGATGAAGGCATTACATGCTTGTTTTACTGCAGATTGGATGGTGGTTGCAGCTTTGTCTTACTTTTGCATGCTACTTACAGGCTACACATTTATTATTTAGTTACTTTGTATTGTATTTCTGTACTTTGAATGTTTATTTGCTTGAGTACTTTATTTTACTACTTTGCTGCATACTTACTCATACAAGCCTTTATATATATATAATTTATTTTATTGTCTCCTTGTTTTATAAAAGTTTCATATAAGTTTATATGTATTTCTAGGTCATTTTTATAACCATATGATCTTATTATAACATACATAAGTGAATGTATTTTATCTGTTATCATTTTATACTTTTGTTTCGTTTATTTTGCATATTTATTTTCAACTTTGTTTCATATTTAAATGTCATTCCTTTTCTTTTCTTATGACTTACATATTAATTTTCAACTTAAATACTTATTGTGTTGTATTTTTATTCCTATTTTATTTTAACTTAAATTGTTTACTTTACTTCAATATTTATTGTTTTATAATAAATTTATAAATTCAAATTATTATTAACCATCAATTGTAATACTTATTATTATCAATCATTATTAAACCATTCATTTACAATTCATATCTAATGTATATACATATATATTTCTATATTTATTTTTAAAACCATTTATTTAAGATTTTATTTCAAATCCAATTTAAATATATATTCACATATATACTAATTGTCAAATCCATATGACTTTATATATTTTCTAGTCGAATCGGGGAAACTCGCTTCCATTTAAATCAATTTATCTTACCATTTTATTCAAAAATTCATTTAATTATCAATTTAAACTAAATTAAAATCTAGGGTCGTTACAATTTCAAAAACAAACTCATTTGACAAACCCATATATATCAAATTCAATTACTTATTATTTAGACTTGAAATGTTTACTTAATGAATTCAATATAATTTAAGTAAAACCTTTAACTTCACATAATTGGAAAAAAATTCAATTTATTAAACTCGATATATTCATTTAAATCAACCTGATATTCATTTAAATCACTTTACAAAACTCAAGTTATAAGAATCACATCCTTTAAAAAAATTATTTTCATTAAGTGTCAATTTAACTTAATATTCATCTTCCAAATCTTATTCTCATTTAAGTCATAAAAACTTCAGAAATTAGATTTTTAAATAAATGCTTAATCGTATTTGATGTTAAAAAATCAAACTTTATTTTATACTTCAAATCAAATTTATACAAAGCTTAAAAACCGAAAATTTACCATATATATATATATAAATAACCAAATCAATATCCCATAAACCATATATATATATATATAGCTTTACAAAACCATAGTAAAACATTTCAAAACTAATTTTATATATTTACCGCGGTGCCTGTATAAAATTTTCTACCCTATGGTCAAGTGATACCGATGTTTATCATTTCAATCCGCAATTTAAAATAAAAATGCGGTTGTATATCATTTCAAACCGCAATCCCGAATGAAATGAAAATGCATGATGACTTGAAGTTTATACCATATAAATGTAGCATCCATTCATCCAAATATCAATCATCAACCATTTTTTTGCAATCATCATCCAATTTAAACAATCATCGATATAGAGCATATAAATTATACAGGTAATAAATAACATGTATTAACTAACAGTTTATATTCAACAATAAATTTAACAACTGTTAAACTAGCAGTTTATGTGCAAAAATAAATGTAAATTTAACTAGCAGTTAATATGAAATAAAAATAAATATAATCATGACAGGCAGTTAGTATGCAAATAAATGAATTCTAACTGTCAAATTATATGCAATAAATAAAATTAATTAACAATTTAAATTAAATAAATGCGATTTAACTGAGATGACGAATAAAACATGCCGAACAGTCATAAACAAATTTCTACTCAAATCTTAAATCAATTTAACAAACGTAAGAAATTTTAGAAGTTGTGAGTGGGTTAAAACACTCACCTTTTGAATTTAAATCAAATTTACATTCGATTTAAACCCAAAAATTCGACGGTCTCCAAATTCATTCAAACTAGCGTCAACAGATCCGGAATTTAATTACGATCCTAACAAAAAAATCGCGCGTGAAACGGAGTTCGTATGTGAAGGTTATCATAATTAAACAATTTGCAATAGAAATTAAAAATAAACAAAACAAAAATAAAATACCGTGCCACATCCACTCTTCCCTCGCGTATGCTTCTTCTTGATTGCTAGCTTTGTTCCGTAATTTTTCTTTTATTTCGATTTACTTTAATTTTCCTCCTTATTATATGAATGTATGTATTTTTAAAAAGGTTGAAAGAAAAAAAAAATGTTTTGAAAAAGAAGAATTGAAAAAGAAAATGATTAAAATAAGAACTGAAAATGGAAGAGAAGATCTAGATTTGGAAAGAAAGAAGAAAGTTTGAAATAGAAGAAAATTTTGAAGAAGTAGAATATTTGAAGAGGAAGGAAAAATTAAAATGAGAGATAATAAGGAGATTTGAAGGGAAAAGAAAAAAAAAGAAAAGAAAAAAAAGAAGAAGATTAGAATGGAGGCTGTGGTTTCATTTGCGTCATATCTTATTTATAAGGTTAGAATTAGGTTTAGGATCAAAGATAGTTGAAAAGAGAGACCGCTATTAATTAGAAACAAATGAAATGACGTTTCAAAAAAATGAAGTTGGAAAACGAATGGAAAGAAATAAAGTAAATATGAAAAAACTTGGTTTTGAAATATAGTAAATATGAACAGCCTTTTTAAAAGTAGCAGGTATTAAAAAGAGGCAATTATTAATTAGAAAGGGAATGAATGGACTAACTCTATACTGTAAACAAACTTTTAGAATTCAAATTTCAAAACAATTTTTTACTTAATAAATTTTGTTAACTTTAAACACACCAAAATTACTTCATTAACTCAAGTAATATTCGAATTTCTATGCATTTGGGTTTTTGTCTATGCATAATAATTTTTTTATACTTACCTTAAAAATGAAAACATTTGATTTGTTTTTCCCAAAATGATCTCTTATTACCATTGAAACACCCTTTTTGTTTACCACAGAATGCGCGTTTTTTTTATTAGATCTATTAATTGAAATCACCGTTTTCTTTCCTTTTAATTGAAATATTTGAACTACATAAATTGATGTTGGATACGCTTCTACCTCCAACGAGTCAAGATGAGGAAGGAGACACTGAACTGTTCGGAGCCGAACCAGCTCACGACCGGACCAGAGCCTACAAGCTACCGGTCCATGCCTTACCGATGTTGAACCAACCATCTCCCCACCAATGCCGAACCAACACACTTCCCACTCCTACCGGACCAATCCCCTCTCCACTAACCACCGAATCAACCTTTGTCGGACCAACCTCCACCGGTCCAACTCGATCCCCATGCACTGCCGGACCACTCACTAGCGAACCAACCTCCTGCCGAACCAAACCATCTACCACCTACCGCCGAACCAAGGCGTACCGGACCGACACTACTAGGCCAGATTGCATCAGCCCAGGCCCACCAGCAGCTACATACATCCAGGACCCCTGCCCCCAGCCTCACTCTATAAATAGAGGGGCGGGGGTACAACAATGGCAGACAAGTTTGAGAGCTCAAGCGGGGATAAAAGTTTCAAACAACTTTCAGTTACTTGAAATCAAAGCTTTGTACTTGTAATCTGAATAGAAAAGGAGAATAACATATAAAGTGGACGTAGGCACGTTCTGGCCGAACCACTATAAATCTGTGTATCTTTTACTGTTTAGTCCATCTATTTCATATATCTGTATACATCACCCAAACCGTTAAGAACAACATATAATAAACTAAATCATACGACTTGGAGGTGTTTGCCCATTTTTTATGCAAAGATTTTTGGTGCTTTCACTGAGAGCAGGAGCTCGAAGCTTCAGCTTCCCCCACTTAACCATTTTTCTATCAGCATCATTCATTGCCTGGAAAACATGCCTCCCGGACGGAAGAAAGATGCTAACAAAGGAAAGAACATCGCAACTGGCAGTATCCCAAATCCAATTATCAGAGACCAAGACAATCGTCCAGTTCTAATAGCAAAATTAAATCAGGCAAATCCGACAGCCCCTGCTACGGAACAACCAATTACAAGGGCGGATCTGGACAGGGTTGTGGCTGAAGTAACTAACCGCTTCGCATCTCAACAAGAAGCCTTAGTGGATCAACTCATGTCACGCTTAAGGGATGTCGAAGAAACCAACCGCAACACTGAATCATGGGGTGAGTCCCAGTCTGGAGGATCTAGGAGACGACAAGGGTCTTTCTTCTTCGAAGAGGCTAACTACAGAAACAGCTATGGTAGGAGCCGAGCCAGGACTCAGCCCGAATTCCGACCCGAGGAAACGCTTGGAACCGAACCCAACGGGGGAGGTACCAGGCAAGGGTCGGACGTAGCTGAGCCCGCCATGCTACCTAACCAGAGAAACACCAAGGAACGGGGCCGATCTGGAGTCCAGCCCGAAGTTGGACCCGAGGAAGTGCTAAGAAGAGAACCCAGCAGGGAAAGATCAAGGCAAGGGCCAACTGTAGCTGACCCCAGCATGCCACCGGAAGACCAGAGGCAGCCATTAGAGAATGTTAGGAGTGATAGACGATACCATCCCTACAGGTCATCTGGACGGAATCAATCCCGCCGGGAAGAACCAAACTCATTTCTATCCGCTCCTAGTTCTGGTGAAAGGTTGGCGTGATTGTTCAGAGAGTGCGTCCAACGGGACCAAAGAGATAGAGGGATAGACGCTAGGGTAACCAGCCCCTTCACCCGTAATATCGAAATTGCCATCACCCTCCCCCCCCCCCCCCCCCCGAGAATGGAAAATGCCAACAATGGAACCTTACAAGGAAACCTCTGACCCCGTCGTGCACCTGCAAAGATACACACCGCATATGCTCATGAGCGGAGCAACAGAGGGAGTATTGTGTAAATGCTTCCCACTATTCTTGCAGATCTAGCTACCTCCTGGTTCTGCCACCTACCCCAAGGGTCCATCAGCTCGTGGAAATGTTGAAAGAAAAGTTCATCAGCCAGTTTCGCATTCATGTGGAACAACCCAAGGACGCTTATTCCTTATCTAATATCAAACAAAAGCCTGGAGAGACAGTGCAGCAATATTTAACCCGATTCAATGCCGCTGCGGCTGTAGTTCAAGATGCCGATGAGAAACTTATCATAATGGCCCTCTACAGTGGCGTGCACCCGGATACTAAATTTGCTAGAAGACTAACGAAAGAAAAACCAGCTACTTTACCCGATTTCTTCCATGAAGCTGGAAAATATATGAGACTTGAAGACACTGCTACTGAGAGGCAGTCGAGACAGCAGGCTAAGGCAACTCCAGACAGGGTTCCTGCTGCAGCAAAGGATATTCGGAGAAATGACTCTAGAGACAATGCTGGGGGCAAGAAGGGAGAAAAGCGCTTATATCGACCAGGACCAAGATTTGAATCTTACACTCCTTTGAATGAAACAATCGAAAACATCTTCCTAGCAACCCAAGACGAAGTTAGATACAAGCGCCCCCCGCACAAGAAGGAATCAGATAACGCACTCAAGTCTGGAAAGTTCTGCCGCTTCCACGAATCCCATGAACATGACACCAATGAATACCACCATCTCCGGGACTTGATTGAAGAACACATCAGAAGGAAAAGACTAGAGCGCTATGTGAATGGTCAGAACAGGACTTCGACTCCTGCCGACGAGAATCCAGGGCTACCCCTCCCAGAAGTAGGCGGAGGAAATCGCAACACCAACGGCTCTAGTCAAGAGAAGATAGTGGTCTATACCGTATCAGGAGGACCACACATCGCCGACAGAAGCTGGGCAGAGATGGAAAGATACGGTAAGTCACTTAGAAACGATAAAGGCTACGTTAATTCTGTTATGGAAGAACGCCACCCGAAACGGAAAGAGAATGACGACATCACATTCAGTATGCGTGATCTAGAGGGAAGGCAGTACCCACACATGGATCCTATGGTCATCTCTGCCTGGTACGGTCCAGCCAAAGTTTTCCGAATTTTAGCAGACACTGGGAGCTCAGTAAATATCCTATTCAAGCATGCTTTCGACAAAATGAAGTTGTCAATGAAGGATGTGTCTCCCTGCAACAAACCACTACATGGTTTCACTGGAGATGCGAAGATGCCCCTCGGGCAACTGGACCTCTTTGTTGAAATAGGAAGTCATCCCCGCTCCGTTGTGCGAAAACAAACATTTGTACTAATAGAGAACCACTCGGCCTACAACGTCTTTTTGGGAAGACCAGTCTTGTCTGACTTCCAAATTGTCCTAGGCCCATGGTGCCTGAAGATGAAATTTCCAACAGATAACGGAATAGGAGAAATGGAGGGAGATCAAGACGCTGCTCGAGACTGCTATGTAACTGAACTTCGCAATAACCGTAGAAAAGATAAGGGCAAAAATGCAGAGACTACTCTCTGCATGAAAAACTTGGAAGCATAGCAACTAAAGAAAGCCCCTCCTCTTCGATATACCAATGATCGTTTCAATGAATTAGACCCCAGGGACAAAGAGGAGAAGGCCACCACCGAGCCTGCAGAGGCTATGGAATTCGTAGCTGTAGAAAAACATGACTCAAGTAGACTATTGAAAATCGGATCTCAACTAAAAGAAGAATTAAAGGATCAACTCATTGATTTTCTTCGCCACAACATGGACGTATTTGCATGGACGCACGCTGACATGACAGGAATCTCCCCAGACGTAGCATGCCACGTGCTGAACATCGATCCCACCAAGGTGCCAGTAAAGCAGAAAAAGAGAAGCATGGGGGCAGAACGATCAGCAACCCTCGAGGAAGAAGTAAAGAACCTACTTGCCAATAACTTCATACGAGAAGCCATCTACCCAGAATGGATCGCCAACCCGGTACTGGTAAAAAAGGCTAATGGGAAGTGGCGAACATGCATCGACTTCTCCAACTTAAATGACGCTTGTCCAAAGGACTGTTTCCCACTCCCCCAAATCGATCAGCTCGTGGACAGCACAGCCGGACACGAACTCTTATCCTTTATGGACGCATACTCAGGAACCAGATCCCTATGCACGCCCCCGATCAAGACCACACTAGTTTCATCACTGAATGGGGATTGTACTGCTACAGAGTAATGCCTTTTGGACTTAAAAACGCCGGAGCTACTTATCAGCGCCATGTCAACAAGATGTTTGCGAAACTAATAGGACAAACTCTGGAAGTTTACGTGGATGACATGCTGGTAAAATCGAGGAAAGCCAACGATCATATAAACCACCTGGAAGAGATGTTTCAAGTACTTCGCCAATATAGAATGAAGATGAACCCTCTAAAGTGCTCCTTCGGAGTATCGTCGGGAAAGTTCTTGGGATTCATCGTCCATGCCAGGGGGATTGAAGCAAACCCCGAACAAGTTCGGGCTTTGCAAGATATCAAGATACCATCCACTCGAAGAGAGATGCAAAGCCTAAACGGAAAAGTGGCCGCCCTAAGCAGGTTCATCTCTAAAGCAACCGACAAATGCATCCCTTTCTTTGAAGCTCTAAAGAAAGATAAAGGAAAGTTCGAATGGACTGACGAATGCTCGACAGCCTTCCTTAACTTAATCGAACACCTCCAGAGACCACCTATACTCTCAACTCCAAATGAAGGCGAGGAACTATACCTATACCTTGTTGTATCGTCCCATGCTTTAAGCGCCGCTTTGGTGAGAGAAGACAACCGCGCGCAGCGGCCCGTATACTTTGTAAGCAAGAGATTTACAGGGGCAGAAGCCAGATACCCTAAACTTGAAAAGCTAGCGTACTGTTTACTAATCACGTCACGGAAACTACGACACTATTTCCAATCTTATTCCATCAGATTTTAACCGATCAACCGCTAAGGCAGGTACTCCATCGCCCCGACACTTCTGGGCGACTACTGAAGTGGTGCATTTAACTGAGTCAATATGATATCACCTACCATCCTCGCACCGCTATCAAGGGGCAAGCCATAGCTGATTTCATTGTCGAATTCACTACTAACGAAGGTAAGGAGTAATCTGAAGTAGCAGAAAATATCAAGTGGAATCTCTTCATAGATGGAGCATCAAATGAACAAGGCTCGGGGGCAGGTGTTGTGATAATCACCCCAAGGGGAAGGAAGCTGCACTACGCCCTAAGGTTGGAATTTGCTGCCATCAACAATGACGCAGAATACGAAGCAGTGATAGCCGGATTAGAACTTGCCCTGGAGATTAGAGTTGGTTCTTTATGTCTCCATAGTGATTCTCAACTTATTGTAAATCAGATACTGGGAGAATTCCAGACTCGAGGAGAACGACTCACAGCATATCTAAAGAAGACCAAGCTGCTGCTCAATCAATTGGATCACTATTTAATCAAACATGTTCCTCGAGAAGAGAATCAGTAGGCCGACGAACTGGCAAAGCAAGCTAGCATGAAGGACGGCACTGCTTCCCGAACAATAACCATCTCAAAGCAACTAGCCCTGAGTTACGAGCCAATGAATATGATAGCTGCAATTGAAGAGGAAACTTGGATGACTCCCATCCGGAAGTACTTACAAAGTGGCACACTGCCCAACGGGCGTAACGAAGCTACGAAAATCTTAAGGAAAGCTTCCCGCTACACATTACAAGAAGGCATCCTCTATCGGCGCGGCTTCTCTAATCCTTTATTAAGGTGTATCGCTGGAAGGGAAGCCAGGGAAGTCTTGTCCAACATCATCAAGGAAGTTGCGGAGATCACACCGGAGGGCAGACTCTAAAAAAGAAATACTCCGACACGGATATTACTGGCCCACCTTAAACAAAGACGCCCTAGACTTCGTCAAGAGATGTGACAGATGTCAGAAATTTGCTAAAATTCCTCGACTACCAACAAACGAGATTACTCAAATGACCAGCCCTTGACCCTTTATAGTATGGGGAATTGATTTGATTGGCGAATTGCCGACGGGCCGAGGCGGAGCCAAATATGCTATAGTGGCAGTTGACTATTTCACCAAATGGGTGGAAGCGGAGCCTCTAAATAAAATATCTTCGGCAAAAGTTATTAACTTCTTGATCAAAAATGTTTTATGCAGGTACGGGGTTCCACTTAAAATCATATCGGACAATGGACTTCAATTTGACAGCGAGGAATTCACCGACTGGTGTCAAGAGCACGGAATTCACAAAAGCTTCTCATCTGTGGCTTACCCCCAGGCAAACGGACAAGTCAAAGTTGTCAACAAAATCCTCAAAACCCTAATCAAGAAAAAACTTGAAAAGTCAAAAGGCGCTTGGGTGGATGAACTTCCTACGGCACTTTGGGCCTACCGCACATCTTACAGAACATCAACAGGGCATACTCCTTTCTCTTTAGCATACGGATCGGAGGCTATGCTCCCAGTTGAAACTGTAGTGCTTTCCCACCGTAGGATCCACTACAACCCAAAAGAGAACGAAGAACTCCTCCACATGTCTTTGGATCTAATTGAGGAGAGAAGAAATGATGCAGGACTCAAAGCATCATCTCACAAGCAAAAAGTAGTAGCACAATACAACTCCAAAGTCAAACACCGCAGCTTACAAGAAGGAGATCATGTCCTCAAACGGGTCTTCCCGCGCCCCGGGGCGCTTGATCCAGTCTGGGAGGGACCCTATGTAATTCATAAATATCTACACAACGGAGCTTATATTTTGTCAACAATGGACAGAGAGGTGTTCCAGAGGGCATGGAACATCCAACACCTTCGTCGATACTTTTCTTAACTTGTACTGCCCATATGAAGTGAATTAACAAAGAGAATCAGTGGACGTAGGCATTTTCGTGCCGAACCACTTTAAAAATCTTGTCTCATGTTAACTTGTTCCTTTATGTCTTGGCTACTTGTTGAGTTTTATCCTTTTCTGTTGAACAAAATCCTGCATTTCCATTCAAGATGCAACATAGCGCGGCTTCACCTGGACAAGACCTAACAGGTACTATACGAATCTATGCACTCGCCAATGAGACACTTTTGCTCTAGCATCCCTCTACTACGGGTTAACTCATTGCTCGCGACTGCCCTCAAAGCCAACTGTAATGAGCCGATTATAAGCCATCGAGAAGGCCGACTATAGCCGATGGCAGCTCATTACGGCGTTCGGCTCGCCGACAACTGTGAACCTACTTTAAGCCCTAACATAAGGTGTGGCCAGCCAAGGGTAGTTCACGGTTGACGATCGACACCCATGCTAGCCGGCCACAGTAAATCGAATAATACCCACGATTACGGGCCATAATGGCTCAGGTAGTTACTGTGCGCGATCTCGGCTCTGATATGTCTTAAGTGCGGCTGTGGTAAAAAAGATAAACTCCTCGCGGAGGCGTAAGATGGGTGACAAATGTCTCCAAGACCCACAGCTAGGGAAAGTGACTACAAAACCCGTTTGACACGAACTTAAGCATATCGACGACCTTCCGTGATTGGAAGTTTTACTATTTCTTATATTTCCATTTTATTTATAAAAACATTCCTCCTATCCTCTACAACGATCCCTAAAGTACAGGACAGAGAATAGGGGATGCCCGCCGATGGAAGTAGGAACTCACAACTAGATGACATGACACTCAACTGCATTCCATACTCAGCTACACAAGACATTCAAAGCTACCATATACAGCTAAAACTTGAAGGGCGGTACTTTCTTCTCTTGTATATAAATACATAGCTATAATTTATGCGCACATCACACTAACGTTACCAAACATAAGTTATAGTTTAAGCAAGAACTTAGCATTAAACACAATTGAATCACTAGCACATGCACAGCTATATTTCTTATGCAACACATCAAAGTAACAAAAGCATTCAAATATAGCAGAATCAGTCTATGTTATGAAATTACATGTCAAAAATAAAGCCGTTCATTACAAATGATATATTTACAACCCAAAAGTACATTAATGTTTTGGGACTAGTATATACAGGAATGCCAAGTAGGCCAAAAAATAATCAGTTGCAGCAGGGCTCCGCCTCTATCCTGCTCGCCCTCTGGGATCTACTTGACCGCAGGGTTAGAACTCCCAGCATGCTGGTTAGGGGTCCCACCTGTCCGATTCAGGAAAAGAATCCATTAGAATGATACGCAATCAAGTTAAGGAAAGATTGAGAGGGAAGACTTACCAGCATCTGCTCCCTGATCATCATCATCTAGCTGCACGCCTACCTCATCCGCAGCGAGCAGCCGCATGCCCTCCTTAACCGCCACCTTCTCTTCGTTAGTGAATTGGGCCGTAACCGCATCCATCCTGAAAGCCGCACCACCTTCCTTATCTGCATCGGCCTTAGCCTCCTCCAAAGCCCGAAGGTATATCCTAGCCATGACCCGGGGATAGTCGTCCATCCAGGACAGGTTGCCCTGCTTCCAAGTTCGGAAATACATGTCCTGGAGCATCTCATCCATCATCCCCTCGTTCTCCTCAAACTCTTTCATCCGGGCCTCAGAAGCCGACAGCCGTGCGACGGCAGCATCTCTCTCCAATCGGTATCTCGAGAAGTCAGCCTGAAGGGATTTCCGCATCACTTCCATCTCCTCCTTCAGCTTGGCCTGAGCAAAGCTCTGCGGCCTCAAGCCTCCCAGATAACTCCTCTACCTGCTCAAGATCCGCTCTCCGAACCTCATCCACCGTTGTGATGGCCATGTCAATTCGTTCTTTGCAAACAGCCTCCATTTTTCGCAACTCAGCCTTGCTAGCCTCTTCCATGGTTTTCTTTAGTCGTTTGGAGGCCGCCTCATGCTGGGATATCTGGATAGCCTGATCGGCAAGCTGTTTGGCCTGATCAGAAACCATTAGCCGCAACCGAATGTTAGCACTTCCGATTTCCTCTCCAACCTTGGCCAGTCGAGCGTGATGCTCCATTAGCCTCTTGGTCTCTTCAGCCACCCGATCGATGTTTGCCTTGGCCTCATCCCCCATGTTCACAATCCGAGTAGTAAGCAAATCGAGGTCTAAGGATTTAGCCTCATCAAGCAACCGTACCATGGGATTGCGGGGAAGAAGATGCTCACCCGTGGCCTCGTCAAAAGAAATGTCCTGAAAACTCGGGTCCAGATCCGGGTGGCCGGCAAATGGGTTGCGAACCAAACCAGGGTGGTCTATCGGGGCGACGGTTGGATTTTCGGACGGATGTGGGGAAGGTATAAACTCAGTATCTTCCTCAGTAATATCATGGATAGGCTGGACTGGAGGCTGAGGGCTAGGTGAAGGTTCAAACAAAGATCGGCCCCTCTTCCTCTTTTGCATATCTTCTTCAATAACTCCGAGAAGAGGGCGATAGCCAACCACATCTCCGGGATGGCTAGTTGATGGCTTCGGTTTGGCGGAAGCTTTGAGTAGCTTGTACTGTTCAAGGCGGTGCCGAATATCTGATGTCTTGGCCACCTTACCCGTTCCTGGAATAAAAACCAAGTGTTACAAGCATGCATGAAACTATGATCCGAGAAATATGTTAAGTTAAAAGGAGTAGGAAAACGCGTTTATTTTACAAACCCTGAGGGGGACTGGGATACTGCAATAAGTCCCGAATCTCATTCCAGGACGGGAGCTGGCCATAAAATATTACTAAGTCCTTATCATAAAGGGAGTCTGCGGAAGTTAAGAATTCACCTTGAACCGCCGGAGTTGCTTTAGCCGAAATACTCTTAGAAGATAGACTGGCACCCATCCCGGCCTTATCAGACTTCTTTGATTTCTCCACCAAAGTCGGCCCTTCCCCCAACCCCTCGAAGGCTTGACGGAAGGCATCATCCGTCCACTCTTGAATCTCACCCGCTTGCCCAGAAGTCAAGGCACCAACGCCATTACCACTCTGCCCTTCGCCACCGTTACCACCGTCACCTTCTCCATCACCTCCGCTCTCCTCCTCGCCTCTTTCTTCCTCTCCACTTTCCTCCTCCGGAACATCTGGGCATGCGCTGGGAGAGGGTCCATCTGATTTCTTAAGCTTCTTTCCCCCAACGATTGGAGGTACCGAGAAAGGTCTCCTCTTGCTACTCTTCGCAGTAGCCCCGTCTTTAGCTTTGGTAGCCCTCTCCTCGGCTGTATCTCTCTGCTTAACCACAGATTGACGTGGCAGAATTAAGTTGTACTCCAGGAGAGTGGCATTCCTGATCAGGTAAGAAGCCGACCTATCCCGCCCCGAAATGGCCCTTATTTCCGCAGCCATCCGAGCCAAGGAATCATTCTCCACGACTGCAAAGCCATCTGTCGCTAGCAAGAAATAAAAGCATATAAGAAGAAGCATTGCGGTCGAGAGAAGGAAAATATAAATGAAGTTGAACTTACAGCCGGAAGTGAAAAGACGGAAGGAAATAGAGTCATCCTTGATGAAGAACCATTCTTTCTTGAACATACTGAGCTTCGAATACAAATCCAGGACCGGCTTGAAGGGCACGACCGCTTCCAAGCTGATGTATGGAGACCACTTCTTATAGCCTCTCAAGTTGTACAGATACCCGATCTCCCGGTTGGAAGGGGGAATCCCATATTTCCTCTGAAAAATGATGACCAAGCACACCAGGATAGCATAAGAATTGGGCTGAAGTTGGAATGGAACCACCTTCAAATAGGTAAGAAAGCTGACTATCCAGGCATTGATTGGGGGAATGGACCCGCACATACAATGGTATCGGCTGTAAGCGAAATATCCTTCAGGAGGATCATACGACATCACACCATCTCTCGGCAACAGCATACTCGCCCTGTCAATCCCAAAGGAGCGAGCGATGAAATCAAGTTGCCCTTCTTTGAGGGAGCTCGGAAAGCAATCGGGAGGAGAGTTCAGAAGCTCCTGAGGGCCATATCTGTCCACTAATGACCTCGGGGCAGGTCCATGTAGCGCTGGTCCCGGCTGGACTGGGGGCACGGCGGAAGACTCACTTCTGTCCGTAGATTTTTTCTTTTCTGATCGGGTTTCCACTTTGTGGGACATTTACCTGCAAACACAAAAGAAAAGCACGTTATTAGAACAAGGAGGTGCAGAGATACAAATAAGCAAGTACGTACAGTCCGGGGTTTTCGTTTATGATTTAAAAAGTACGAAAGGCCTGAGAATTCATTCGACAAATTAAACTCCCCATGGTTCATTCGGCATTCCCAGTACCAGGGTTCATTCGGCATTCCCAGTACCAGGGTTCATTTGGTATTCTCAGTATAAGTTCCATTCGACATTCTCAGTATAAGGTTCATTCGGCATTCTCAGTATAAGATCCATTCGGCATTCTCAGTATAAGGTTCATTCGGCATTCTCATTATAAGGTCCATCCGGTATTAAATCTTTAAGTTCATTCGGTAAAACAAAGTAAATCGAAGAAGCCATTCGGCAGTCACTTGATTCGGCAGCTAAGGATTGATTCGGCAAAGTGATTGATTCGGCAGGAAGTTCTGATCCGGTTATCTCGTTCGATAGGGATTAACGGAAGCCCTAGGCCCATACTTATAGGGGAAGGTTGGATAACCGGACCGGCTGGTTCGGCTCTCAGGCCGAATATGGTTGTCCAATTAAAACAAAGCACGACATATGTTAAACATATGCCCTACTTTGGGGGGCAAATGTTGGATACGCTTCTACCACCAACGAATCAAGATGAGGAAGGAGAAACCGAACTGTTCGGAGCCGAACCAGCTCATGACCGAACCAGAGCCCACAAGCTACCGGTCCATGCGTTACCGATGTCGAACCAACCATCTCCCCAACAATGCCGAACCAACACACTTCCCACTCCTACCGGACCAAGCCCCTCTCCACTAACCACCGTATCAACCTTGGCCGGACCAACCTCCACCGGTCCAACTCCATCCCCATGCACTGCCGGACCACTCACCACCGAACCAACCTCCTGCCGAACAAAACCATCTACCACCTACCACCGAACCAAGGCGTACCGGACCGACACTACTAGGCCAGATTGCATCAGCCCAGGCCCACCAGCAGCTATATACATCCAGGACCCCTGCCCCCAGCCTCACTCTATAAATAGAGGGGCAGGGGTACAACAATGGCAGACAAGTTTGAGAGCTCATGCACGGATAAAACTTTTAAACAACTTTCAGTTACTTGAAATCAAAGCTTTGTACTTGTAATCTGAATAGAAAAGGAGAATAACATATAATGTGGGCGTAGGCACGTTCTGGCCGAACCACTATAAATCTGTGTGTCTTTTACAGTTTAGTCCATCTATTTCATATATCTATATGCATCACCCAAACCATTAAGAACAACATATAATCAACTAAATCATACGACTTGGAGGTGTTTGCCCATTTTTTGTGCAAACAATTGCAATCACTTACAAGGTTAAATTTTAAAACAGATAATTAAAATGCATAAAAAAAATAGAAAAATTGTTTATATACAAGAGTAATAGATATATTATTTTCCTATTCTTGTAATCAGTCTGTAAGCTAAACACAGTTCAAATAAACATATTTTTCTTTCTATAAAATCAATCTTTCTATTTTTTTATTTAAATTAGATTAAACCTACATTCACAGATGAAACATTCATTTTATTGATGTAAATGTTTTTTTTCATTGAATCAAAACTTTCCTTATATTTCACAAATCATAAGCTGCTTTTAATTGCACCTATTACAATTAGTATTCTCTCTCCTATTAATTGAAAATTTTCAATTACATTAATTTCCGTTGATTAAATTTCAAAATGGGCTAAATGAATGAAATGATATGTAGAACAATTACTTCCTATTAACGTAATATTTAGATGTTAAATTTTCATTTATTTCAATTAAACCTATTATCATACATTACTTCAATATACTGACAAGCTTACTTTTGCACCCTTTCATTTACCCAACTGCCATTTTATAAATAAACTTAATAATAGATTCATACTCTATTACATAAATGCATACCCTTTTATCTTAATTAAAATTTTCGTAACTTCAAACATTTGATCCATTTAATTCCAATTACTCCTTTCATTAAATTTTAGATTCAAATCAATTTATAAAGCTTTACCTCCATTCTTTATATACTCGAACCATCATTTAATGAAGAATTCATTTACGTTATTCCCCATTATTACCTAAATTTATTTAAACGTACCATTTATTTCAATGATTTACAAATCAAATTGAATGACTGAATATAAATATAACTCATAAAATTTGTTGTAAAACTCTCAATGCCACATTTATAAGTATCCTTATCCGTTATATATATATTAATTAAATAAATTCCATTTTTAAGTCCGTTTAAATTTATTACAAAGTACCCATTTACTTTTCCAATCAATTTGAATTCCATTCCATATATATAACAATCACTTTCCCATTAACACCTTAATATCAACCCACAATTATTGAAATTCATTATCTTATTTTGATTTTATACAATTACCATTAACTTTACATTCAGTTATTATTCAACGCATATTTATTCATCAATCAAATTCAATATTTACTTTTCTTTCCTTTTATTTGATAAATAACCTAGTATACATTTACATGCATTCATTTCATCCCATTCATTTATGGGTATTGCATTAAAATTTAGTTTATTAGCTAATACCAACATTATTACCATTTGTTACAATTAGATTCCAAATTTTTATTCAATACCCTGAATGAATAACATATATATTAATCAAATCGTTACATTTTTTTTCCTCATATTCCATTAAATATATGCACACATACAAATTAAGATTCTAAATCCAATTAGTTATTCCTTTTACATCAACCATCACTTATGAATAATTATCGTTTCCTATTTATTTTGTTACATTCACTTATATTCACTTTATGAGAAAATTGGTATTCCCTTTAACCCATTAATTACTAACTTTAGTTATTGCAATTTATCATCCAACATACAAATTTAATCTATTGTCAAATTTTCCATTTCAATTAATTAACACCTTACAATAGTTAATAAAAAGGGATTGTACTAAATAAAAATTTATTTCCATTGATGAATTCAATACTTGCCTTTATTTACTTATTTCTAACCTTATATCCAATTGCAACAATTTCCACTATTACAATTAATTGCAATATATAATTCAATTTGTAAATTTTAATTTCCCTTGATACATCTAATTACAACATTCTCTTTCCTAAAAGTAAATTAGATTTCTGTTTCTTCCTAAATTTAAATTAGAAATCCTATTAAATAAACAAATTAAATTATCAAATTTACGAGTCGTTACATTGTTACAGTTTTAAAATAATAGTTCATCCATGTCTTTCAATTTTTTGCCCTTCTAGCTAAGGGTCCTTTCGCATTTGTGGAAAGAATTGATTCTTTGGCTTATCATTTAGATTTGCCCGAGAAACTTTCTGGAGTGCATGATGTATTCCACGTCGCACATCTGTTCTTGTATCTTCTTGGAATATCTCTTTTTTTTCAAGCTTTCTTCACTTGATAGTTTGGATATTTAGCCTAAATTTGACTGTCGAGAGTAAGCCACTTCTTATTGTCGACAGAGGTACGAAGCAGCTAAGAAGGAAATCTGTTAGTCTTATCAAAGTACGATGGGGTACTGATGATCGAGAATGTGCCTGGGAGACGGAGGAGAGCATTTGTGCTTCGAATCTGGAATTTTTTTTTTAGGTACTATTTTCTTTTTCTATCTTGCTTTTCCTTATTTTTCCTTGTTCGTCTTTTCGAGGACGAAAAGATTTGAGTGGGGGAGAGTGTAACAACCCTGAATTTTTTTAATTTATTTTAATTATTTATTTTGATTATTTTATTTGAAAACTTTACTATATTTATTAAAATGAATAATTTTTGTTATTTTAAATTATATTTTGATTTTTGTGTGAATTCTAATTCCAAACCTGAATAAATAGGATATTTCCAAAAAAAGTGGATTTTTGGTCAATCTGGTCAAATTTTGACTTTTAAATTTAAAAATTAAATATTTTAATTTTTGAATTTTATCTTTTATTATGAAAATAAATTTAATTTCAATAATACTGCTTTCCGTTTCGTTGAAATCCGATTTATAGTGTGAAAGTTATGATTATTTTACAATATTGGGTGTATACTGATTTATTTAATAAAATTATCTATTTTAATTTATATAAATAATATTTTTATTTGTCAAATAATGTTATAATATGTTTTATATGACATTGTTAGGTGTATAATTTGTTTTAAATATTTTTAAAATGATGATAAAAAATTTCCAAAGTTTATTGCATTTATTTCCTATTTTTAAAGGCTAGTTCTATTTTTCTGCTATTTTCTTCATTTAAATTATATTTAATTACAATTTATTTACTTATATTTTGTGAATTCATTTTTATTTTATGTTATTATCTTTATTTATAAATATTTTTCATGTCCATATAAATTTTTCAATGTTTATTCTGTTTATTTTCATATTTTCTTGATTAGTTTTCATTTTTTGTGCTATTTTCTTATTTTAACCATATATTATTAATATTTATTTATTTATATTTTGTATATTTTTTATATTTTCTAATTTTTAACTGAATTTATTATTATTTTCAGTTATTTAAGTTTATATAAAGAAATTTGAATTGGTTTGTGACTTTTGATTTTCCTATGGCCTTTTATATTCCACATTTTCACATTTTTAACCTAACTTTTCATTAATTGGACATAACTTCTCATTCCTTCAGCCGAACCTCATTCCTTACTCACATAAAACATCTTTCTCATTCCTAAAAGTAAAAAAAGTCGGCCCTCGCTTTGAGAAATTTTTTGGTAATCTTCTTTTCTCTTTTTCACTTTTATTGTTTTTATCTTGACTCACATAGTTTTGCACTTGCTTTCTTCATCTCTTTTTGGCTTGACCTCTCTCCTCCAACCCCTTTGCCACCTCCACCATCACCACCATTGAACCACACCTCCTCCAGCCCATCCCTATGCTATAGCCATTCCCCTTGATGATGTAGATCCACATAAAAATGCACAAACACCACCTATATCCAACATAGCCTAGCTACAATTGTTCCATCACCTCACACACCCATTGGCCGCCACCTACAACACCACTACCAGAAAATTCCTAACCTGAATCCACTGCCAGGTCATCCTTTAGCACTCTGCAGACCTGGCCGTGTGCATGATGCCTTGGCCGAGCCCTTATGTTGCTTAGAAATCATGTTGTTTTACCTTGTAGTGTTTGTTCATGCTTATATTTTTTGTACACTATTTTTGCTATGCTAGGCTAACCCATTTCAAACCCAAACCAGATCCAAATACATGTTTTGGTCGTATAATTCAGATCTATGGCTGAAGCATAAGTGGTAAGAAGCAAGTGCAAAAGCTTTGCTTTTGTTTTATGCATTCATTCCAAGCATTGTTTATGTATATTTGAGTTTGAAATTTATGTTATATATATTTGTTTTGTTTGAATGTATCCAAGGCTATTAATCTTTGGCTCTCCACTCTCAAATCATATTCATTATTTCGTGCTTCGAAGATCTTTGTTGTGTGTAGTTGTTTGTCATCTCCAGCTAATACATGTGAGTAATTCTCACAAGGCGATTTGTACTTATATAACCAGTAAACTGACACCATTTGAATCTGTAAAATTATATCATCATGTTATAACTTCTTATATTATGATCATATGATGATCACACCTTTTATTACACCTTTCATATCATATGTTAATGTTATATCATGCTATTATGTTATTTATACCAGTTTATCACACTACGAGTTTCCTGTAGATTAAAATCACTATGGGTTGAAATGATACATACCCGAACGGACTTTAGAATAGGGAAAAATCATTATGAGCTAAAATGATAGGCCTGAACGATTTTCAAATTATTTCATTTACTTGGGATTACGGGTTTGAAATGATAAAACCCGGGTTTTCTTGTAAATTACAGGTTGAAATGATATATTACCCGTATCACTTTTCCTAGTGTAGAAAATGATATGCAGACCCGTAGTTAAAATATGTTTTTCTAAAAATTTAAAAATATTTTAGAAATGTAAATATTATAATATTTTGATTTAAACTTAATTAAAAATGATTTTTGCAAAGTAATATTGATTTTCTGAAAATTTATAAGTGGAATAAATAAATGGTAAAAATAGAAAATTTGAAATGTAAGTTATTTTGGGAAATATTAATTTGGTGATAATTGGAATTTAAATTAAATATGAAATACGATAAAATCATGATAATTTGGATTAAAATGAATTTAAAATGATTTTATAATACATTAATGATTTCTTTGCATAAAGTTAAAATGTGAAATGAATGAATATTCAAGTTGAAATTTGGAAATATAACTTAAATTGGAATTTATGCATTTTGTTTAACAGTGAATTTTTGAAGTAAGTAAATAAATTGAAAATAAGTTTTATTTCAAAGTTTCAAACTTAAGCGTTAAGTTAAAAATTTAATTATATGAATTGAAATTGAATGTTGGAATTTAATAAGTAAATTATTATTAAATATTGATTTTTGAATGGAAATTTAACTATATAAAATCATGAATATAAGGGTATTCGAATGATTGTTTTAAAAGTGAAAATAAGTGATTTTATAAGTTTGAAATTGTTTAAATGAAAATTTAATGGTTTATGAAATTATATTGGACATTTGAAAATTTAATAACAGCATTTTAGGAAATGCTATCATTTCTAATGTAAATGATTTTATAGCATTTGTAAATGTTGTAGTTGATGATAATAATGAACTAAATGGCTAAATTTAAATAAAGGCTATTATACCATTTTTGTAAGTGCTATAATTGTTGAATTTAACTAAGTTTCTTTAAAACTAATGTAACTTATTACACCATTCTTATATGCCGTCTTTTGTTAAATTAAATTGTTTTGAATGTGACTTTCCGTAGCATTTTCTAAATGCTACGAAAGGAGAATTTTCACTGTTTTGATAAACTAAAGTGCATGAATGAACTTTGGAAGATTAAAATTTTGGAAATTTAATAATTTAATTATTAAATATATTAACTTCATTTTTTTGATTTAAAATGAAGTAATTTGTTTTGAAATATAAACTATTTGAAATTTGTGTTGAAATGGTATTTTAAATAAATGAATATGGTTTGGAAGATACGATATTTTGATATTTTGAAATGGATTTTTGAATGATATTGAATTGTGAAATGATATTTGATTTCGAAGTATAAAATACCATTTTGAAATTTTAACCATGGGATGTATTTAATTTATAGTTTAACAGATCCCTAAAGGATGGGCGACCCCAATCACCCTTTAAGTTATTGTATATTACTACTGCAGTTCACTTGAGTTGGTTTACATTATATAAGTATATATGTCTTGACTCGAGTGTTTTGTGTTTTACTTTACGCTCGGGTCAGCCTGAGTATTTACAACTTAGCTTTGGATTTCTTTTCTGGAGCTAGGAATCGCTGGAGATTCTGCTTGTCTAGTTATCTATTCCCTTCAGTTTCAGTTGTTCTATTTCATCTCTGGTATTTATAAACTTCTATGTATTGGAGATTTTTATTGTATATGTTTTCAGACTGATATTATATATTTTGTTTTGAGAGTTTGTTATATTAGCTTCATGAACTACTATGGTATTTAATTTTCGCTTTAAATTATTCCGATATTTTTATGTCTGTGATTTTGTGATTTGTATTTCATTAGCTCCAAATTTATTTACAATGCGGTATTTTGAGCAATTCAAGTCCGACATGTGTGTATGCGAATGGCTGAAAATATCGGGTTGTTACAAAAGTTTAGTCTTGATTTTCGCTCATCTTACAGATAAACCTATTGAAATTAATTTGTTAATAAAATTTAGTATAATTGGATTTTACATAAAAGGAAAGAAGTATAAATTTTAATTTAATAAGACTTAATTAGTTAAACGATTCAGGAATTGAGAAGATAAAGTTGAATTAATTGAAACTATATTTAATTAAAAACTCTACTAAATTTAATCGAATTTAAACTATTGAAGTTTGGTGAAATTATCAATAATAATAAAATATAAATATAAATTTTGTTGTTTGTGTGTCATTGATACTATTTAATTTATAACTCTTATATGTAAACAACAATTCTACAAATGTATTTAAGTTACTCTAAAAAAAAGATTTCAATTGTTTTAATTATCTTATGTAAACAACAATTCTATAAATGTATTTAAGTTACTACAAAAAGAATCCAATTGTTTTAATTATCTTATGTGTAAACAACAATTCCATAAATGCTTTTAAGTTACTGTAAAAAGATTTCAATTGTGTTAATTATCTATCCATTAATTATGTTCCCTTTTAAATTATAATGTTGAAATTTATTGCCATTAATTTAACTTGTAATCTTTGAATAAAAGGGAAAGAGAATTTAACTAAAATTAATGATGTTTAATTAAAGAAATGTACGTTTGTTAGGATCAGCTTTAAAGTGTAATTTTGAAATTAATTACAGTAATGTCGAATTGGAATCTTTCAATATTAAAAAGGAAAAAAAAGAAATACATTAATTGTAATTGATGGATTTAACAAAAGAATCATACGTTATTGTTAAAATAAAAAGGATGTTTTAATGAAAACAAAATGAATGTTATTGTTTTTAAAGTAAGCATAATTTTATAAAAGAGAAAAATTGAATATTGAAGCAACATTTTACGGTCGTTAAATAGTAGTCTTTTATAGTATAGAGGTATAATGCTAATCGTAAAATTTGGAATAAATTAAATATTTTATGTTCATGATTGTGCATTGAGAAAAACGCCGTCCTTGATTTGAATTTGGAATCATGGTTCAACTTTTATTTTATCTAATTGTGGTTCCCGTTACCTTGGTTAGTGTGTTTAATTTTTTTTAGATGTTAATAAAACTTTTAAATAGACGTAAATTTGAGTTGATTTGGGATTAACGAAATTAATTGAATTGAAATATATTCCCATATTGGATTAATGTGGCATTAAATTCATTTTGAAGTATGAAAGTTGATGTTCATCATGAATTCATATTCGTGCACATTTCGTATTCTATTGCTTTTTTTCTGGCTACTATCTCATTCGTGTTATTTTCCTTGTTCACTTTCACATTTCAAATATTCAAAAAAAACCTCTCTCTTTATTTCATAAAACTTTCATTTATTCTCTGTATATTCATTTTCCATTCTTAATATTAGATATACATTCTCCGACTTACTTTTATTAGGCCTAATTCTTATATACCTCTTGTATTTGCATCTAAGCATTTATTATTGCATGTTACAACTTTTAGTATTCATTCTTTTTCATAACTTCTGCCTGCACTAATTCATCTATTAACAATTCATATTTAATGCACATGTATCATTCATGCTAGCATGCTCATGTTTATATTTATTAAACACATAACCACATCGTTTCTTTGAAAAGCTTACTATATTTTTATATTCTTTTGTCACCTCGTCCTTTCAAAAACTATGCTGCTCCTCCAAATTTATTTCTTCTCATACTCATTATTTTGTGTAACAACCCGCATATTTATCGATTTTATACTTAAATATTTTATTTAAATATTTTATCGTTAGTCGGATTTTAGTCCGAAAAGCTACTTTTTGCATACGGTCGAATTAGGACTCGGGACCACTCCCATTGAGTTTAAAATGCCGTTTGCGACCTTTTTGAGTATAAGCTTTGATATGTTTGGAGAAAGTTGATTTTTGCTACTTTTCATTTTGGGTTTGGCTTGGGCTCAGCCCTATGTTAACTTATGCTCAAATCTGAGCCACTCTTCCCCACTCACCCTCATTCTCTTCTCATTTCAGTCTTCTTAGCATTGATGGTGGGAGAGATTGGAAATTAAAACTCCAAAACCCTAGTTCCTCTTGCAAATCAAATTCCTTGCTCCAAACTCAAGAAGAACCCATTGGTAAGCTTCTCTCCTTCTTCTCCAACTTATTCTCTTACCAATTTCAGAAATTCCTAAACCTAATTTTGGGAATGTTCTTGTTTTGAGCTTAGATTCAAGCTCATTTGGGTTGTGTTGAAGAGAGGTTGATTCTCCATTTGCTTTCAAGCTTCTTCTTGTTTGATTTTGGTAAAAAGGTGAGATTTTTATCTCACATCTTTGTCTATAATTATCTTCGATTGTTAGGTATGAATTCCTAACACTTATTCGTGTGCAATTGATTTTGTTTTGGATTGATTTTTGTGTATATTCTAATTTTTGGTGTTTTGGTATAATTTATGAAAATCCTATTATGGATATTTGGACATTGATATTTGAGGCGTATCGAAGAGCCGTTTAGGCTGGGTTGTCGTTCGACGTAATTCCTTAGTCGTTGCCATTTGCTCGCTCGATCGTTTTCGATATTCGTTTGGCCATTTTTGGCCTAGGTTCAGGGAATGTCCTGAATTACAGATTCAGACGTCTGAAACGTAATATTCAGACGTCTGAATATTGTTCTGGAAAGTTTTCTATTCCCAGATTCAGACGTCTGAATATATGGTTTCAGACGTCTGAATTGGTTCATTCGGAACCAGAAAGGAAATAGGCTAAAAAGTGCCTATTTCAGACGTCTGAAACACTTGGTTCAGACGTCTGAATTGTGTTCTGGAAATCTTTATATTTCCAGATTCAAACGTCTGAACCACTTGTTTCAGACGTCTGAAACTACTGTATTTTGCCTATTTGCCTTTTTGTTTGAGAATTCCAATTTAAATCGATTCGTGATAATCCTATTTGTTGTTATCATTTATTATGACTTTGACGACTCTTTTTAGGGATTTTTGAATATCCATTTCGATGGATTATTTATCGGTTTCTTTGGATTTTATTCATGTCTTCGAATGTGAATTTTAGTGATTGATTGTCCTTACAATCTTCTTTGTGATTTGTCACTTTAAAAATACAAAGGTTTTCTATACTAGTAGTAAATATCAAAACTCTTTCCTCAAACGATTTCAATACTATTTTAATACCAAATTCGTTTATAAAACCATTTTCCAAACTATTAGTATATACAAACCTTTACCTCACTCGTATGAGAAATCTAATTAAACGACTTAGTAAAACGAGTGGTATGAAACACTTGCGTTTACTTTGTTGGTTAATTCTTGGACTTGTTCGATTGAAACTCTTGTGACAATTTTCTAGTGGAGATCTACAATTTGTTCGTAAATATTTAAGTTAAGCAAGTGGTTATGGGACATGAAGCTAAACTCATATATTTACTAGCTTAGTGTAATTGACACTTCTCGTTGATCATGACGATCATCTTTGTGATTTAGACTAGCAATGTGCGATGTCTCTTTGTCTGCGAGGGAGACTAAACCCCGCTTTGTGGAGTTTCGACTCAAATTGGTGGGGTAGCAACCCACGGTCTTCGGACCATTCGTGTGTCAGGTCTTCGGACCATTCGTGTGTCAAATTAATGGCTAGCTACCATGAGATAGCTTCTCGTTCGTGTGTTACAGCTGTTGGTGAGTTTTCATGCTCCCGTTCGTGTGATAGGCCTCCCCCTTTTTATTTTATGATTTCTGGATTTCGTGTGTTGAATTCTAGAATTTATGCTTCACCAATTTTAGTGATTTTCATTGATATGATTTATCAATTTTTGTGCATTGGTGAATTCGTGTGTCATTAACTTGTTGTGAATACAAGTTTTGGGTATGATACCCTTTTTGGATCTTTGAGAAGATTCTTTGATATTGATTAATCGTTTGTTGATTATCATTTTCATACTTATAGTAGTATGCCATTATGGATATTATACGTCTATGCCATATCTTTCGTTTTATATCATGTTATCTGATATTTACAGCTAGACTGATCCGTTTATTATTTTCTTATAAATAATACTCGGGTCAGACCGAGATGTTGCAGGTGCTTCGACTTGACTTCTCTCCAGGGATCCATTACTCTGACCTTTTGCTTACTACTTAGATTAGTAGTTTTTTGTTGTATACTCTTGAGATATTGACTCATTGATATATTCTTTTGTATAGCACATGTTGCTATTATTTTGTGTTATTGTGGATCTTTCTGACCACTACTATGATGTACACTTTTATGTGTAATATTCATATCTTATTCCGCCTTTGTGATATGAATTGTCCGTGACTGATTTATGTTATGTTTGTTTCTATATTTGTTTTCGAAGATACTATAGCCACTGTGTAGTAGCTTTGAGTTTGTGTCGGCATGTCGGATTTCCACTTGAAAAGATTTGCATGTTATACTATCTGACATATCGATGCTCGCACAAAGCAATTACACGGATGGTCGCTCCTCAACAGCCTTATTCTCCGTGCTAGTTGACAGCATTCACCGTAATGTTCTTTGCTAGCGTGGGTATAGAGGTGCGGCGTCACAGCTTGGTATCAGAGCCAAACTTCGGAACGATATGGAATAATATAACAAGGATCATCGTCCTAAGTCCATCTTAGGAGTCGTGCTTTAGGATTTAATTCGAGTCTTCGTACCGATTCATCCTATTTTCCTTATGATTCCTTGTTTATCTATCAAGATTGCTTGATATTCAATTTGGTGAATAACCTTTTTCTTCTTCTTCTTTCTTTCTAAAGGGAGAAAAATGTCTAGACTAGGCCGCCCCAGAGCCGTACCTTCTAGCACTCCACCCCAAGATGGAGTTTTTATGACTGCTCAACAGCTTCTTGATTTAGTGACAAATGCTCAAGCAGCTGGAGCTAACCCAGAACCTACTCACCCAAAATCGGGATTTGCACGCTTATGCAGCAATTACACTAATTTGGGTAGGGAGCCATTCAAAGGTTCCGAAACTATCATTGAAGTACAGGCTTGGCTAAGGTCATGCGATCGAATCTTTTCTCGCATGAATCTTATTGACCTTCACCGAGTTCAGGTGGCCTCTAGTATGCTCCGAGAAAGAGCATTGGACTGGTATGAACTTCTTATTTCTGAGATTAATGAAGCGGATCTCACCTGGGAGCAATTCCGAGGACGCTTCGAATTAAAATTCGTTCCAGAAGCTGAGAAAGCGACATTGGCTCGACGATTTATAGACCTTGTTCAAGGTGAGTCCTCCGTGACTGATTACGTCGCCTCCTTCGAGTCGCTTTCCAAATATGGGGTAGAATACATCAACACCCCTTTAAAGAAGAACCAGAGGTTCGTCTATGGCTTAAACAAAGATCTCAAGAAGCCATTACTTCTAAAATTAGAAGTTTCTTTTGACCAACTCGTAGATATCGCTCTTCGTCTTGAAGAGGCGGATAGGGAGAATGATGTTGAAATGGTGGGTTCCAAACCAAGCTTCAACAACAACAAGAAGAGGCCCAGCAAATTCAAAGGTCCTTATCCCAATAAGAAAGGGAGGCAAGCAACTCCTGTTGAAAAGACCTTTTCCTCTACTCAAGGGAAATGCTATAATTGTGGTTCGAAAGACCATTTTGCGAACAAGTGTTCAAAGCCTCGTACTTGTCGCTATTGCAAAAGCACGGACCATTTTATGCATGTGTGTCCCAAACTTCAAAATAGGAGGGAGGGAAAGTTGAATGTTGCTCAAGCCCCTAGCAACACATCTCGTGGCCAAGGTATTTCTCATTCTATTCTGGATGGAATTATTTTATTTCGTGATCATCCTATTCGAGTCCTTTTTGATACGGGTACGTCCCATTCTTTTATATCAAAAGAACTTGTTGATACTTTTTCTTTGGATGTTTTTTGTTTAATGACTTCTTTGAGAATTGCGAATCCGGTTGGTGGATCCGCAACAATCAGTTTATTGTGTAAAGATGTTGAGATTATTTTGTGTGATTTTTCTTTCCGAGCCGATTTGCATGTCATGCGTTATTTAGGCTTTGGAATGATTTTGGGAATGGATTGGCTTAACTGTTATGAAGCTCATATCCTATGTCCTGAGCGGACTATTCATCTTCGACATCCTCAATCTGTTAATCAGGTTTCTGTTATTCTTAAAGATTCAGATTCAGCTTTGGTTGCATCTTTATATTCTTTAAATTCTCGTGATGACGATGATGATGATGAGGGTGATATTATTTCTCTTATTCACGTCGTTTGTGAATTTTCTGACATATTCGAGCCCGTTTTAGGATTACCACCTAAGCGAGCAATTGAGTTCAGAATTAATCTCATTCCTGAAGCTCAACCTATCACTCGCCCTCCTTATCGTATGTCCAATAAAGAAAACGAGGAGATGCATAAACAATTATCTGAATTGGAGACGAAGCAATTTATTCGCTCTAGTTCCTCGCCTTGGGGAGCTTCGGCTATTTTTGTGAAGAAATCCGATGGTACACTTAGGCTTTGCGTTGACTATCGCAAGCTTAATGATCTTACTATCAAAAATAAATATCCTTTACCTCGGATTGATGACCTATTTGATCAACTTAGTGGTGCTAGAGTCTTTTCGCAGTTAGACATAGCTACTGGATTTCATCAGCTTCGTATTGCAGAGGATAGCATTCCTTTGACATCGTTCCGTACTCGTTATGGATCTTATGAATGGCTTGTTATGCCATTTGGTTTAACGAATGCTCCGGCCTATTTCGTTGACTTAATGAATCGAGTTTTTAAAGACTTTCTCGACCGGTTTGTTCTCATCTTTATCGATGATATTCTTGTGTATTCTAAAACCGAGGAGGAGCATGAAAAACATCTTCGGATTGTGTTGAAAACTCTTAGGAGTAATCAATTAAAGGCAAAATTTTCTAAATGCCACTTTTGGCAATCTCGTGTGAAGTTTCTCGGTCATATTATTTCCGAATCCGGAATTTCCGTGGATCCTTCAAAGATTGAAGCGATTCAAGTTCGGAAGAGACCGGAGAGTGTGATAGAGATTCGTAGTTTTCTTGGCTTGGCGGGCTATTACCGTCGTTTTATCAAAGACTTTTATAAGATTGTCGTGCCTCTCACTAGCTTAACGAAGAAAGGTGTTAAATACATTTGGTCGGACAAATGTGAAGCTTCTTTTCAGAAATTAAAAGAACTTCTTTCTGATGCTCCTATTCTTGTTATTCCCGATGGGAATCAGGATTTCATTGTTTATACCGATGCTAGTCGCGTTGGTTTGGGTGCCGTTCTTATGCAAAAAGAACGTGTTATTGCTTATGCTTCTAGGCAATTAAAGCCTGCTGAGACTAGATATGCCACTCATGATTTAGAGCTCGCGGCTATTGTTTTTGCTCTTCGGATTTGGCGTCATTATCTTTTAGGAGAGAAATTTGTTCTATATACCGATCATAAGTCTTTGAAATATTTATTTTCTCAAAAGGAACTTAATCTGCGTCAACAACGTTGGCTCGAGTTCCTTGCTCCTTATGATCTTGATATTCTTTATACTCCCGGTAAGGGTTATCGTGTCACCGATGCTCTTAGCCGTAAACAACAAGCTGTTATTTCTATGATGATATCCGAATGGAACGATCTCGAGATCTTATCCACTTGTGAGATTCGAGAGCGTGTTCCCGATTTATGTTCATCTCTTGCTTTATGTAGCCTTGAGGCTCATCCTTCTCTTTTAGACCGCATTCTTGAAGCTCAAGGGTTAGATCCTGAATTGGCTCTTCTTGGCCAAAATATTAGGGATAAAATTGATATTGAAGGATTGAAAGACTTTGATATCGATTCTCGTGGCGGCATTCGGAAATTGATAGACTTGTCGTGCCAAATATTGGTGATCTTCGTAAAGATATTTTAGAAGATTCTCATCGTTCTAAATTTACCATTCATCCCGGTAGTAGTAAAATGTACTCAGATATGAAGCGACTTTATTATTGGGAGGGAATGAAACTTGACATCGCTAACTTCGTTAAGTGTTGCATGACTTGCCAACTCGTTAAGGCCGAACATCAAAGGCCCGGTGGGTTATTGCAACCTTTAGAAATTCCAATTTGGAAGTGGGACCAAATTTCCATGTATTTTATAGATGGCCTTCCCCGTTCTCGTTCGGGTCATGATAGCTTATGGGTGATTGTAGATAGGCTTACTAAATCTGCCCATTTTATTCCTGTTCGGTCTAACTGAACCGTTCCTCTTTTGGCCAAACTCTTTATCAAAGAGATTGTTAAATTACATGGAGTTCCTACTTCTATAGTTAGTGATCGTGATCCATTGTTTACTAGTGGATTTTGGAAGAGTCTTCAAAAAGCTTTAGGAACGAAGCTTAATTTTAGCACCGCTTATCATCCCCGGTCCGATGGACAAACCGAGCGTGTTAATCAAACTCTTGAAGATCTTCTTCGTGCTTGTGTGCTTGATTTCGGTGGAAGTTGGGAAGATCATATTTCTCTTGTTGAATTTTCTTATAATAATAGCTTCCAATCTAGTATTGGTATGGCACCTTTTGAGGCACTCTACGGAAGGCCATGCCGATCTCCTTCTTGTTGGCTTGAGGCCGGTGAGAAGCTGGTTTTAGGTCCAGATTTTATTCGTAATTCCACAGAGAAAATTGAACTTATTCGACATAGGATGAAAGAAGCCCAGAGTAGACAAAAATCCTATGCCGATAACCGGAGAAGGAAGTTAGAATTTTCTGTGGGAGATCTTGTGTTCATTCGTGTGTCACCTATGAAAGGTGTTGTACGTTTCAGTCGATCGGGAAAACTAGCATCTCGATATATTGGGCCATTTCCTATCACCGAACGTATTGGTTCCATGGCTTATCGCCTTTTATTACCGGCTCAGTTTTCTGCTATGCATGACGTGTTTCACGTTTCTCAACTTCGGAAATGTCTTCGAGATTCCGATTTTGTTCTTGAGCCCGGTGTTGTGGAAGAGATTGAAGTTTCGCCTAATTTAACTTATGAGCGACATCCTATTCGTATCATTGCTTCGGAAGTCAAACGACTTCGAAATAAAGATGTTCTGCTTGTTAAAGTTCAATGGTCTTCAAATCCTAAGGATTGTTCTTGGGAATCTAGAGAGTCCATCGAGCGTACACATCCGGACTTACTTTCTCGTGCTCTTTGAGGTGAACTTCTTATTTCAAACTTCTTTTATGTTGAATATGCTTTTATGGTTGTTACTATATATATATCTTCTTCTTAAATATTGCGAGGACGCAATTTCTTTAAGGAGGGGAGTCTGTAACAACCCGCATATTTATCGATTTTATATTTAAATATTTTATTTAAATATTTTATCGTTAGTCGGATTTTAGTCCGAAAAACTACTTTTTGCACACGGTCGAATTAGGACTCGGGACCACTCCCATTGAGTTTAAAATGACGTTTGCGACCTTTTTGAGTATAAGCTTCGATATGTTTGGAGAAAGTTGATTTTTGCTACTTTTCACTTTGGGTTTGGTTTGGGCTCAGCCCTATGTTAACTTATGCTCAAATCTGAGCCACTCTTCCCCACTCACCCTCATTCTCTTCTCATTTCAGTCTTCTTAGCATTAATGGTGGGAGAGATTGGAAATTAAAACTCCAAAACCCTAGTTTCTCTTGCAAATCAAATTCCTTGCTCCAAACTCAAGAAGAACCCATTTGTAAGCTTCTCTCCTTCTTCTCCAACTTATTCTCTTACCAATTTCAGAAATTCCTAAATCTAATTTTGGGAATGTTCTTGTTTTGAGCTTAGATTCAAGCTCATTTGGGTTGTGTTGAAGAGAGGTTGATTCTCCATTTGCTTTCAAGCTTCTTCTTGTTTGATTTTGGTAAAAAGGTGAGATTTTTATCTCACATCTTTGTCTATAATTATCTTCTATTGTTAGGTATGAATTCCTAACACTTATTCGTGTGCAATTGATTTTGTTTTGGATTGATTTTTGTGTATATTCCAATTTTTGGAGTTTTGGTCTAATTTATGAAAATCCTATTATGGATATTTGGACATTGATATTTGAGGCGTATCGAAGAGCCGTTTAGGCTGGGTTGTCGTTCGACGTAATTCCTTAGTCGTTGCCATTTGCTCGCTCGATCGTTTCCGATATTCGTTTGGCCATTTTTGGCCTAGGTTCAGGGAATGCCCTGAATTACAGATTCAGACGTCTGAAACGTAATATTCAGACGTCTGAATATTGTTTTGGGAAGTTTTCTATTCCCAGATTCAAACATCTGAATATATGGTTTCAGACGTCTGAATTGGTTCATTTGGAACCAGAAAGGAAATAGGCTAAAAAGTGCCTATTTCAGACGTCTGAAACACTTGGTTCAGACGTCTGAATTGTGTTCTGGAAATCTTTATATTTCCGGATTCAGACTTCTGAACCACTTGTTTTAGACGTCTGAAACTGCTGTATTTTGCCTATTTGCCTTTTTTTTTAGAATTCCAATTTAAATCGATTCGTGATAATCCTATTTGTTGTTATCATTTATTATGACTTTGATGACTCATTTTAGGGATTTTTGAATATCCATTTCGATGGATTCTTTATCGGTTTCTTTGGATTTTATTCACGTCTTCGAATGTGAATTTTAGTGATTGATTGTCCTTACAATCTTCTTTGTGATTTTTCACTTTAAAAATATAAAGGTTTTCTATAATAGTAGTAAATATCAAAACTCTTTCCTCAAACGATTTCAATACTATTTTAATACCAAGTTCGTTTATAAAACCGTTTTCCAATCTATTAGTATATACAAACCTTTACCTCACTCGTATGAGAAATCTAATTAAACGACATAGTAAAACGAGTGGTATGAAACGCTTGCGTTTACTTTGTTGGTTAATTCTTGGACTTGTTCGATTGAAACTCTTGTGACAATTTTCTAGTGGAGATCTACAATTTGTTCGTAAATATTTAAGTTAAGCAAGTGGTTATGGGACATGAAGCTAAACTCATATATTTACTAGCTTAGTGTAATTGACACTTCTCGTTGATCATGACGATCATCTTTGTGATTTAGACTAGCAATGTGCGATGTCTCTTTGTCTGCGAGGGAGACTAAACCCCACTTTGTGGAGTTTCGACTCAAATTGGTGGGGTAGCAACCCACGGTCTTCGGACCATTCGTGTGTCAGGTCTTCGGACCATTCGTGTGTCAAATTAATGGCTAGCTACCATGAGATAGCTTCTCGTTCGTGTGTTACAGCTGTTGGTGAGTTTTCATGCTCCCATTCGTGTGATAGGCCTCCCCCTTTTTATTTTATGATTTCTGGATTTCGTGTGTTGAATTCTAGAATTTATGCTTCACCAATTTTAGTGATTTTCATTGATATGATTTATCAATTTTTGTGCATTGGTGAATTCGTGTGTCATTAACTTGTTGTGAATACAAGTTTTGGGTATGATACCCTTTTTGGATCTTTGAGAAGATTCTTTGATATTGATTAATCGTTTGTTGATTATCATTTTCATACTTATAGTAATATGCCATTATGGATATTATACGTCTATGCCATATCTTTCGTTCTATGTCATGTTATTTGATATTTATAGCTAGACTGATCCGTTTATTATTTTCTTATAAATAATACTCGGGTCAGACCGAGATGTTGCAGGTGCTTCGGCTTGACTTCTCTCCAGGGATCCATTACTCTGACCTTTTGCTTACTACTTAGATTAGTAGTTTTTTGTTGTATACTCTTGAGATATTGACTCATTGATGTATTCTTTTGTATAGCACATGCTGCTATTATTTTGTGTTATTGTGGATCTTTCTGACCACTACTATGATGTACACTTTTATGTGTAATATTCCTATCTTATTCCGCCTTTGTGATATGAATTGTCTGTGACTGATTTATGTTATGTTTGTTTCTATATTTGTTTCCGAAGATATTATAGCCACTGTGTAGTAGCTTTGAGTTTGTGTCGGCATGTCGGATTTCCACTTGAAAAGATTTGCATGTTATACTATCTGACATATCGATGCTCGCACAAAGCAATTACACGGATGGTCGCTCCTCAACAGCCTTATTCTCCGTGCTAGTTGACAGCATTCACCGTAATGTTCTTGGCTAGCGTGGGTATAGAGGTGGGGCGTCACATTTTGTCTCTTTCTTCCAACATTTATACCTTCTGCATGCTTTAAACAAAAAGAATACGCACGAGTGCCTAATTTAGTGTTTTCTAATCCTTCCCCTAGGAATTTGGTAATATGAGCAAATTAATGTTTTATTTTATGTATTTTCTTATTAAATTTGTATGTATATATACTATTTTATTAATATTTCGTATAACTTGAATTTGAGTTTCGGATCATCTTTTATTTTGTGTAACGTTACATTGGTTGTTGTATTCAAATTTATTTATTATATGTTAATTTTGTTTAAAACGGGTGTATAAAAAGTATGTTTCGTGCTATTATATTTAATTGAGTGGAACATGCAATTAATTAGATCCTAAGCGGTCCCTTCATTTCCTTATTATTCAATACACCTGCCACTATTTCCACATTTTGGTTTTATTTCTTTCTTCTATTAAATACGTGCCTCTTTTGGTTTTCCACCAGAGAACAAAACCAAAGTACGTACAGATTATTTCTCATTACTCTATCTGAAGCTTTCTGCTCACACCTTCTCCTTCTTCCTCATAAATACAGAAACTTCAAAATTACTTAATCCACAAATCCATAAATTCCCACACTTCAAACTCCATCCCTTCTCTCTTCAATTGCCAAACTGCATCACTCCTCTCTTGCTTCATCTCTCTAAAAAAGAAGAAGAAGAAAACTCAGTTTGTTCGACTTGCGTTGTCATGATTTGCTTTGCTATTGGATTGTTGCTATGGATAGGATTGGTTAGCTTGTCGTGTTTGGATTTCATCTAGAATCTATCAATTTGTGTTGTCGAAAACTCTCTAACCTCAAAAGGTGAGTAATCACTCACGATTAACATTTTTATTGTTAGGTAAATAACATTGATTGAAATGTTTGCTTTAGATATGAATATGTGATATATGTTGTTATGTTCCCTTGAACTTGTGTTATAACATTCACATGCACAAGTTGTTTTATATGTCACAAATAGTATATTATGTTGATTTGATTGATTTCCACATATGAATGTTAAATATGTCACATATGAGATGTAAAAAAAGTGTTATGTTATAAACTATTTTAATGTTTTCATGGCAGCATCCCCCATCCCTCCCATACCTTTATCATCCTCTTTCGGTTTTCATGCTTCCATCACCACACCCCTCACGTCTTCTCCTTATTGTCATCATCGTCCTGCTCCTCACCCCCCTCCACCACCTCTGCCTTCATTGTCATCTCTCTGCAACCCATCCTTTTCGACCTTTCCTTTGACTCCCGCTGATTCTCTGCCTCCTCTTCTTCCCCTACCTTCTCAACTAATATGGACTTCCCTTTTCAAGCGTAAACCAAGTAATGCAGGGAAGTACATACCAGTTGAGATGTCCCCTGAGTTCAAGAATGAGATTATGATTCCCCCTCCTCCGTTATTGAAGATGGTGCACTTGAATGGAGTAATTACCTGGTCGGTTTCTTCCTTGATACGCCGCTATCCTACTTAACTGTCACTAACTTCTTGAAGAAATAATGGAAACTTAAGGGATCGATCAAAGTTAGATCTAATGGGTTCCTTTTTTATTCCTCTTGTCTTGTGATGAAGATAGAAATAGAATTCTGCAAGGTGATCCCATCGTTATGCGTAACAAACTCTTCATTGTCAAACAATGGGATCCTTACGTGGGTAATGCTTGTGGGAGTATATCATCGGTTCCATTTTGGGTGAAATTCTCTAACATTCCTATGTTTTCGTGGTCCCACACATGTATTAACTGGTTAGCTAGAAGGATGGGTAAACTTGTTTGTTTAGATGAATCTACGGAGAGGTTGGAGCGGTTAGCATTTGCTAAGTATTTGGTGGAAATTAAACCTGATCGAGAACTTATTGAAACATTTCCAGTTCAGCTTCTTGATGGAGGAACACAAATTATTCATATTGAATACCTGAGGAAGCCTGATATTTTCTCTCATTGTAGTGTATTTGGTCATTCTGTTGCGAACTGCGAAAAGATAGGAGTAAAATTGTAACGACCCAGAATTTTTATAAATTAAAATTTGGATATTCAATTAATTTTAAATATTAATAAGTAAATTTATAAGTCAAATAAATTTTAATTTGAATTATTGGATTTAATTGGATAATTAAATCGATAATTAATATGTTAAATTATGGAAATAATTGAAAATTGAGTTAAAAATGATTGTAAATAATTTGGAAAATTTTATTTTATCATACTGGAGTTAGAATGATATTTTAGAACTTTTAAAATTGAATTAAAAGTTAATTTGTGAAAATTGAATATTTTAATATTTAATTATCGACTGTAAAATAGCCAATTTTTGAACAGTCTCAGAATTGAACGAAACCAGTTTCATTGGATCCGTAATAGTTAGTTATTACCGGATTTCAATTTTCGTGTCAATCGGAGTTATCGTTTGTTCGTGGCAGCTCGAAACGCATTGAATTATTTTTAATTTAAATTTGGCGAGTCAAAATAGCCATTTTTCAAAAAGTCTCGGATTTCGACGAAACTAGTTTCATCGGATCCGTAATGTGATATTATTGTAAGGTTTCAAATTTCAAGTCAATTGGATTTACCGTTTGTCCGGTACAAATTAAAATGCCTAGAAATCGATTTAAATCGGTTTAATTTAAATTGAGCGTTTATAGCCATAACTCGTACATACTTCCGAATTAGCTTCCGAAACCTGTTCCATTATGTCCGGAACGCGGGGTAAACCTTAGAAACGCTGGTTACGGCGCGTAAATCGGAGTTCGGAATTCCCGGGATGAATAGTGTTTACGCTTGCTTTTTCTATAAAAGGAGACACACACCCTTCATTTAATAAAAAAAAAAAAATATAAACATTAAACCCTAGCCGCCTCCACCAGGTCCAATGGCCAGAAATTGTCCAAATTCAACTCTCAATCTCTCCAAATCCATTCACATTCACGCGAGGTGTTCAACACGAAGATTGAAGAGCAAGGCGAGGGCTTTAATTTCATACGGATATGATCGTAAATGGTGCGACGGAGGGAGAGATAAGTGGGGCCGACATCCTACAGTCACGCACGACTTTCCACGTGATATTTGCAGCCGAGCTTCACCTAGGGGGGGCCGAACCTAGAGGGAGAGGAGGGCTTCGCAATGGAGTTCCCCGATCGAGTTTCTATCGAGCAAGCAAGGAGAAAAATCAAAACCTAGTATACGATGATGGGTTTAATTTTGTGCGTGTGTTCCTGTAGAGTTGCGTGGTGGAAGATGAAGCAACGTACGGTGGAGATGTGTCTGGGTGTGGATCCAAGGGTGAGGATGGATGTATGTTAAAAAAAATTAAAGTTTATATTGTAATTAGTTTATAAAATCATGTACGATCTTTAAAAATTCGTAACTTTTTCATACGAGGTCGAAAAAATGCAAACTCAGTTGCGTTGGAATCGTATGGACGAGCACTACGCGATGGAGTTGGTTTGGAGTCGTTTGGAGTTAGTGAGAATTTTGGGTAAAATTAAACGCGCGTTTAATTTTATTCGAAATAAATCGCTAAAACGAAATTAAAATCAAGGTGAGAACTTCTCACTCAATCGAATCGGTTTCGATTTTATTTTAAATAGTTAGATTTAAAATATTTGAATGCATGTATGAATGATGAATCGTATATATTGATTGTTAAAATAGACATTATGCGCCGTTAGTAAGCGGATGTTATTTATTAAAAACATATACCGCGAAAATTTCATAAACAGTGAAATTGGTATTATATATAATATCAATATATATATTGGCATATATATATATATATATTGCAGTTGATTGATTTCCCGTATTTTTTGCGGATGAGACCCTATTACGCCGTTATTAAGCGGATAATATTTATTAAGAACATATACCGCGATAATTTCGTACTGGAGCGAAATTGGTATTGTGCTAATGTTTGTGGATGCAGGAAAACAGGTTGGAGGGATCCAACTGGATTCCTCAACAGTTTTTATTTGATTTCAGATATTTTGATATTTGATGGATTATCATATCGATATATGATATCGTTGTAGTCGTGATTGACTATTTGGTGTGTAGCATCATTGGACCCAGATTTTGGGATTTTTAAAATGTTTTTAAAGTGATTTTTGAAAAGATAAAATATTTTTGGAACTGATCCATTATAAATAAATGAACGTTATAATTTTTAAAGTTATAAAAATTATAATTTTTGAGAAATACGGTTAAAAGCTGATTTTGAGAAATATGAATTAATGACTTTATAAAATAGTTTAAACTGGATTTTTGAATTTATTATTAAAAGTTTAAATATAGGATTTATAAAATTTGATTATTTTATAAATCAAAATGGTGAAATTATAAAGGGAATTAAAGACGTTTCAGAATAATAATATAAACTGATTTATATTAAGAGATTTATAAATGGATATTTATAAATTGAAATATAGACATTATAAAACGAGTTTTTATAAGTGTTTGAATGATGTGAGAATGAATTTCATAATAGAATGAAATTTATAGAATTATAAGCTGTGAAGTTATAAATGAAATTTATAAATAGTAAGATTTATAAATTTGGTGAAATTATTTGAAGAATAGATTTGGTTAAATAAATGAATCTTATAAGTTATAAGATTTATAATTTTGAAGTTTAAAGGAACGATTTTTGTAAAATAATCGTTTTATAAGTATTTAACTTATAATATGAACGTTTAGTTTATAATTTAGTTATAAACTGGAATAGGTTAATAAAGGAATTTATAGAAAAGGAAGTTTTTATAAATAAATAGAAATGGAATTTATAAACGTTGTTTTATAAATTCGAAACGACTTATTTTGATAAGTTAATTGTTGTAATTTATTTACGGAGTTATATTCACGTTTTTAGACAGTGAGTAATCCTTAGATTAAAATGAATAAAAGAATGAAATTTGTTAACGAAGTTATTCACGTTTTTGAATAGTGAATAACACGTTAAAGAAATTGTTTTAAATGTGATGTTTTAAATAGAATTAAAACAATCTAACGATGTTTTTAAACATGTTGAGATTCGAAACCATAGATTTCAACATTTATTGTTGAAATAGATGTTTCGAGAAATGAAAGGAGATGATGGACTATAACACTGTTGTTATAGTAAATGATTTCCGAAAGGAAATGTTTTTGTATAGTATTGGGATTTATATATCTATTTTAATTTCGAATCCCTATACTAGTGATTTTGGGTTGTCGTAACGATGTTTTACGCAACATTCGTTTTGGCCCAAATAAATATGTTTAAGTGAATGATTTCCTTAATAGAATGAAATATATACTTAATTCGATTTAAGTATATTGAATATTTTCTAAGTGTTGAAAATAAAAAGATTTGTGAATTACTTATTTTTAATAAGTATGGAAATGTTTTCCAATATGAAGTGAAAAATTAGAATTTATCTTTTTAAAGATAAATTGAAATGGATTATTGAAATCGCATATGCATGGATATTTTGAAATATAAATTCATTATGGAATTTATAAATGAAAAGGAGAATTGTTTTAAAAATAAATATTGATTTATTTTTGAAGTGTTGAAATTATATATCTTGTAAAGATACTTTGGAAAATTATTTGGGAGCTGGTGATGTGTACGTATCCAGTGATAGTTCAATAACCCACTATCAGTATTTCCCTTTGAATGGGTATTTGATGTGAATTGATTGAATTTGAATGCACACTTATTTTTGAATAAGCGCTCACTATTCGGGTTAACCGGGAAAGGACCATGGGGTCGTATAACCCATTCCGAATATGTGATACGTCGTTGTGAATTGCATTGAAGATCGGTGTTGAAGAGCCGGTATTTGCGAAAGCGATAGGATGACCTATCGATTGTCTCTGCACTGAGTTGCAACGGTATAGAGACTCCCTAAGTGATGGGAAATTCGATCAGGATTGTGAATATCCGGATTGCAAGGACTTCTTTGTAAGTGCCTTCGGTTCTGTTCGAGCCCGGAACAGACTTGTATGGATTGTATGTCTGACATTACAATTTGAGATATAAAGCCGATTTCTTTCAAATATATTTCTGTTGGTGGCGGAGAATTTATTCTTTGCTTAACACCCTTCTTTGAGACGTATGTGCTCAAAGGTTATATAGTTGAAGTTATCAGCGATATATTCCCAGTTTGGTAATGTGACATGCTGAGTGATGCTGAAATGATCATTGTGTTGATTGTTGTGATAGGATCATTTATTTGATCGTCTATCTTAGTGATCATTGTGTTGATCATTTGTTGACCCAAAGCATGGCTTTTGTATAAAGTATGTTTTTGTGGACGTGAATTCGTCGAGCCTCACATCCCGGAAATTGTCAAAACAGGAAAGATGCAGCAAGGTTATGAGGGGTAGCGCCCTTTAGGATATGTGCATTTCCTTCTGGAAAAGGGTGGTATCATGGTATGGAGCCCAGATACTTACTCATGTTGAAACACTTTGTTTTTATGATTGTGTGAATTGATTAGAGAGCGCTCTCGGATAAAGGTCCCAAAGGACCGGGGGATGGCATATTCGGTCAGTTGTTACTCAGTTAGGGGTAACCCGGCCTTGTGTTGGTAGAGATCCGGTTTGGTTCTCGGGGATGTCCATCCAGAGGCATTCTCATGTGGCAATGGGAAGTTCCTTGGCCTGACCATTTGTTGGAAATCCAATTCCCAATACGAAACTTGTACGGTATTAGTTGTAGAACCTGCTATTCACTTATGGTGGTCACCACTGTTTGGATAGTAGCTATAGTAGGCATACGATAATGGTCGTATGTTGGCTAAGATTTATATCTTTATTTTCGAAATGATTTTCCTCTACAGTATGCACTAATAATAATATCAAATATTATTTTAAATGCGTATCAAGCATCTTTGACTATCATAAGGAGAAATCTCCTCCGATTCTGCGTTTGCATGTGTGTGTGTGTGCGGGAGGCCTTATGGTAGTCTCATTTTTAAAAGCATTGCGAATTGAATTTAAAAATATTCCTCTATTTTGATTTTAAAGTTAAATAAACTGTTTTGAGTTCTCACACCAGTCTTGTTAAGCTATTGGGCTATGTGATGGGGGGTTCTCGCTTCGCGGTTTGGTGGCGAACGGGAGACTCTTACTCCCACACATCCTCTTTTAGGGGGTTGGTTAGGCGTAAGCTGTGACAGTCGAAAGGCTGGCCGTAAAAGCAAGTTTGGGATATCAGTGTAAGCCACGGTGGGGCTGGGATGGTTGAAAAGCCTACCGGTTGTGACCGCTGACGGTACTGTTTGTTACATTTGGTATCAGAGCTGATGGTTAAGCGACAACCATGGTTCTGTTGGGTATTACTCATTAGAGATAGAGTCAGTAGTACTCTAGAATGAGTTTGAGTGTAATAATAGCTATGAGAGCGTATTTGTTAGTGAATATAAAAATTGTTTTATATTGTGATGATTGGTTTATTGAGTGGCATATGAACTTTCGTCAGCGTGGTCCGCAAGACTATGCCAAAGGGGTTTCTAAACACTTGAATGGAACTATTCGGCACAATATTGATTTTAAATTGGGTAAATGAAAATTTTTTACCTTGATTATATTTTTAAATATAAAGGAATAATTTTTCAGAATTATTAAAGTGTATATAAGTGATTGTTAGGTTGTTTGAATAATCTAAATTAAAGAATAATTGTATAAGCAAAAGAATTATAAGAATTGAATTATAATTAAAGTGTTTACAATTGTGAAATAAACTTATATATCTAAGAAGTGAAACTATATGAATATATTTATGAATATGAGTTGTGAATAAAAGTGATGGTGTTAAACCAAATTGAATGAATATAAGCAAAGGAATTTGGTTGTATTATATATACTTTGGTTGTTATTTGATTGTTAGTTGATTGTATATAATTCATTAAGAGTTAATGAAATTGAAAGCTATGTAATTGAAATTCAAATTGAAAGTAAATAAATTTGAATAGAATTGAATGTGAATTGGATTTAAATTAGTAAATGTAAACTAATTGAATTGAGAATGAATGTTAGTAAATCCAATGTAAATAAATCAAATATGATTTAAAGTGAAAACCAATTCATTGAATATTAATGAGAATATGAATGAATATTCATTGATTATGAGTGATAGTTGGTTGATGTTTGCATTTGTTGTTTTACTGCATTACTATGTTAGCATATATAGATATTATGATGTTATATGTTGTACATGGAGATTATTGTCTATATGCATGATTCTCATGTTTTTTGTTGAGTGTTTAGTAGGTGCGGATCGCGTTTGCTTCCCATTTGGAGTTCGCTTTAGCGCTATATTAGCCGTATATGCTTGCTAATAAAATATAAGGTACATATCTCGGATTAAATATCGTACTTTTACACTTTTTTCCCTTCGGGATGCCTCATTACTTGATGAGATGTATATTTGTGATATATATACTGTCATTTTTTTTTCGGATCGAGCCGCGCAAAGGAGACTATGGCGAATTTTTCCGAAAATTTAAGGCGTTAGAAAAATTTGAGAAAAATTGGAAAATTTTGAAAACTTTAAACTTTGTTTTAAAGTTGAAAGTTAAATGATATAATTGTTTTTGAAAAGATAACTAAGTATGATTTGAAAACTTAGTAAAGATTTGAAAGAAGTTTAATTATAAATTTTGGAAAGTTAATAGATTCTGTAATCTTCTTACTTGTAATTTCGAGGACGAAATTCTTTTAAGGGGGAAAGATTGTAACGACCCAGAATTTTTATAAATTAAAATTTGGATATTTAATTAATTTTAAATATTAATAAGTAAATTTATAAGTAAAATAAATTTTAATTTGAATTATTGGATTTAATTGGATAATTAAATCGATAATTTAATATGTTAAATTATGGAAATAATTGAAAATTGAGTTAAAAATGATTGTAAATAATTTGGAAAATTTTATTTTATCATACTGGAGTTAGAATGATATTTTAGAACTTTTAAAATTGAATTAAAAGTTAATTTGTGAAAATTGAATATTTTAATATTTAATTATCGACTGTAAAATAGCCAATTTTTGAACAGTCTCAGAATTGAACGAAACCAGTTTCATTGGATCCGTAATAGTTAGTTATTACCGGATTTCAATTTTCGTGTCAATCGGAGTTATCGTTTGTTCGTGGCAGCTCGAAACGCATTGAATTATTTTTAATTTAAATTTGGCGAGTCAAAATAGCCATTTTTCAAAAAGTCTCGGATTTCGACGAAACCAGTTTCATCAGATCCGTAATGTGATATTATTGTAAGGTTTCAAATTTCAAGTCAATTGGATTTACCGTTTGTCCGGTACAAATTAAAACGCCTAGAAATCGATTTAAATCGGTTTAATTTAAATTGAGCGTTTATAGCCATAACTCGCACATACTTCCGAATTAGCTTCCGAAACCTGTTCCATTGTGTCCGGAACGCGGGGTAAACCTTAGAAACGCTGGTTACGGCGCGTAAATCGGAGTTCGGAATTCCCGGGATGAATAGTGTTTACGCTTGCTTTTTCTATAAAAGGAGACACACACCCTTCATTTAATAAAAAAAAATAATATAAACATTAAACCCTAGCCGCCTCCACCAGGTCCAATGGCCAGAAATTGTCCAAATTCAACTCTCAATCTCTCCAAATCCATTCACATTCACGCGAGGTGTTCAACACGAAGATTGAAGAGCAAGGCGAGGGCTTTAATTTCATACGGATATGATCGTAAATGGTGCGACGGAGGGAGAGATAAGTGGGGCCGACATCCTACAGTCACGCACGACTTTCCACGTGATATTTGCAGCCGAGCTTCACCTAGGGGGGGCCGAACCTAGAGGGAGAGGAGGGCTTCGCAATGGAGTTCCCCGATCGAGTTTCTATCGAGCAAGCAAGGAGAAAAATCAAAACCTAGTATACGATGAAGGGTTTGATTTTGTGCGTGTGTTCCTGTAGAGTTGCGTGGTGGAAGATGAAGCAACGTATGGTGGAGATGTGTCTGGGTGTGGATCCAAGGGTGAGGATGGATGTATGTTAAAAAAAATTAAAGTTTATATTGTAATTAGTTTATAAAATCATGTACGATCTTTAAAAATTCGTAACTTTTTCATACGAGGTCGAAAAAATGCAAACTCAGTTGCGTTGGAATCGTATGGACGAGCACTACGCGATGGAGTTGGTTTGGAGTCGTTTGGAGTTAGTGAGAATTTTGGGTAAAATTAAACGCGCGTTTAATTTTATTCGAAATAAATCGCTAAAACGAAATTAAAATCAAGGTGAGAACTTCTCACTCAATCGAATCGGTTTCGATTTTATTTTAAATAGTTAGATTTAAAATATTTGAATGCATGTATGAATGATGAATCGTATATATTGATTGTTAAAATAGACATTATGCGCCGTTAGTAAGCGGATGTTATTTATTAAAAACATATACCGCGAAAATTTCATAAACAGTGAAATTGGTATTATATATAATATCAATATATATATATTGGCATATATATATATATATTGCAGTTGATTGATTTCCCGTATTTTTTGCGGATGAGACCCTATTACGCCGTTATTAAGCGGATAATATTTATTAAGAACATATACCGCGATAATTTCGTACTGGAGCGAAATTGGTATTGTGCTAATGTTTGTGGATGCAGGAAAACAGGTTGGAGGGATCCAACTGGATTCCTCAACAGTTTTTATTTGATTTCAGATATTTTGATATTTGATGGATTATCATATCGATATATGATATCGTTGTAGTCGTGATTGACTATTTGGTGTGTAGCATCATTGGACCCAGATTTTGGGATTTTTAAAATGTTTTTAAAGTGATTTTTGAAAAGATAAAATATTTTTGGAACTGATCCATTATAAATAAATGAACGTTATAATTTTTAAAGTTATAAAAATTATAATTTTTGAGAAATACGGTTAAAAGCTGATTTTGAGAAATATGAATTAATGACTTTATAAAATAGTTTAAACTGGATTTTTGAATTTATTATTAAAAGTTTAAATATAGGATTTATAAAATTTGATTATTTTATAAATCAAAATGGTGAAATTATAAAGGGAATTAAAGACGTTTTAGAATAATAATATAAACTGATTTATATTAAGAGATTTATAAATGGATATTTATAAATTGAAATATAGACATTATAAAACGAGTTTTTATAAGTGTTTGAATGATGTGAGAATGAATTTCATAATAGAATGAAATTTATAGAATTATAAACTGTGAATTTATAAATGAAATTTATAAATAGTAAGATTTATAAATTTGGTGAAATTATTTGAAGAATAGATTTGGTTAAATAAATGAATCTTATAAGTTATAAGATTTATAATTTTGAAGTTTAAAGGAACGATTTTTGTAAAATAATCGTTTTATAAGTATTTAACTTATAATATGAACGTTTAGTTTATAATTTAGTTATAAACTGGAATAGGTTAATAAAGGAATTTATAGAAAAGGAAGTTTTTATAAATAAATAGAAATGGAATTTATAAACGTTGTTTTATAAATTCGAAACGACTTATTTTGATAAGTTAATTGTTGTAATTTATTTACGGAGTTATATTCACGTTTTTAGACAGTGAGTAATCCTTAGATTAAAATGAATAAAAGAATGAAATTTGTTAACGAAGTTATTCACGTTTTTGAATAGTGAATAACACGTTAAAGAAATTGTTTTAAATGTGATGTTTTAAATAGAATTAAAACAATCTAACGATGTTTTTAAACATGTTGAGATTCGAAACCATAGATTTCAACATTTATTGTTGAAATAGATGTTTCGAGAAATGAAAGGAGATGATGGACTATAACACTGTTGTTATAGTAAATGATTTCCGAAAGGAAATGTTTTTGTATAGTATTGGGATTTATATATCTATTTTAATTTCGAATCCCTATACTAGTGATTTTGGGTTGTCGTAACGATGTTTTACGCAGCATTCGTTTTGGCCCAAATAAATATGTTTAAGTGAATGATTTCCTTAATAGAATGAAATATATACTTAATTCGATTTAAGTATATTGAATATTTTCTAAGTGTTGAAAATAAAAAGATTTGTGAATTACTTATTTTTAATAAGTATGGAAATGTTTTCCAATATGAAGTGAAAAATTAGAATTTATCTTTTTAAAGATAAATTGAAATGGATTATTGAAATCGCATATGCATGGATATTTTGAAATATAAATTCATTATGGAATTTATAAATGAAAAGGAGAATTGTTTTAAAAATAAATATTGATTTATTTTGGAAGTGTTGAAATTATATATCTTGTAAAGATACTTTGGAAAATTATTTGGGAGCTGGTGATGTGTACATATCCAGTGATAGTTCAATAACTGACTATCAGTTTTTCCCTTTGAATGGGTATTTGATGTGAATTGATTGAATTTGAATGCACACTTATTTTTGAATAAGCGCTCACTATTCGGGTTAACAGGGAAAGGACCATGGGGTCGTATAACCCATTCCGAATATGTGATACGTCGTTGTGAATTGCATTGAAGATCGGTGTTGAAGACCCGGTATTTGCGAAAGCGATAGGATGACCTATCGATTGTCTCTGCACTGAGTTGCAACGGTATAGAGACTCCCTAAGTGATGGGAAATTCGATCAGGATTGTGAATATCCGGATTGCAAGGACTTCTTTGTAAGTGCCTTCGGTTCTGTTCGAGCCCGGAACAGACTTGTATGGATTGTATGTCTGACATTACAATTTGAAATATAAAGCCGATTTCTTTCAAATATATTTCTGTTGGTGGCGGAGAATTTATTCTTTGCTTAACACCCTTCTTTGAGACGTATGTGCTCAAAGGTTATATAGTTGAAGTTATCAGCGATATATTCCCAGTTTGGTAATGTGACATGCTGAGTGATGCTGAAATGATCATTGTGTTGATTGTTGTGATAGGATCATTTATTTGATCGTCTATCTTAGTGATCATTGTGTTGATCATTTGTTGACCCAAAGCATGGCTTTTGTATAAAGTATGTTTTTGTGGACGTGAATTCGTCGAGCCTCACATCCCGGAAATGGTCAAAACAGGAAAGATGCAGCAAGGTTATGAGGGGTAGCGCCCTTTAGGATATGTGCATTTCCTTCTGGAAAAGGGTGGTATCATGGTATGGAGCCCAGATACTTACTCATGTTGAAACACTTTGTTTTTATGATTGTGTGAATTGATTAGAGAGCGCTCTCGGATAAAGGTCCCAAAGGACCGGGGGATGGCATATTCGGTCAGTTGTTACTCAGTTAGGGGTAACCCGGCCTTGTGTTGGTAGAGATCCGGTTTGGTTCTCGGGGATGTCCATCCAGAGGCATTCTCATGTGGCAATGGGAAGTTCCTTGGCCTGACCATTTGTTGGAAATCCAATTCCCAATACGAAACTTGTACGGTATTAGTTGTAGAACCTGCTATTCACTTATGGTGGTCACCACTGTTTGGATAGTAGCTATAGTAGGCATACGATAATGGTCGTATGTTGGCTAAGATTTATATCTTTATTTTCGAAATGATTTTCCTCTACACTATGCACTAATAATAATATCAAATATTATTTTAAATGCGTATCAAGCATCTTTGACTATCATAAGGAGAAATCTCCTCCGATTCTGCGTTTGCATGTGTGTGTGTGCGGGAGGCCTTATGGTAGTCTCATTTTTAAAAGCATTGCGAATTGAATTTAAAAATATTCCTCTATTTTGATTTTAAAGTTAAATAAACTGTTTTGAGTTCTCACACCAGTCACATGACTGACTCGAAGTTTATTGTTTTCCTTCCTAAACTCTGGGTGCCCACCAATTTTCCACACGGGCAGTCAAGAGTTAGGTTTATCAGGATATTCTGGATATTCTGGAGTTGCTGGAGGCAAGCTGGTTGGCATGGCGTATTACTAGTATATAGTATTTCTTTTTCCGCTGCACTGTTTGTTGTTGTATGATGTTGTACACTCTGATGATATGATGTAATGAAATGAATGTAATGTAATAACTGATATAGTTCTTTGTTTAAAGATTATTCATTTATTATTATATGTTGTTCCGCTGCGAATTGTGCGATTTAGATGTTGTTCTGTTGTTTCTTCTGTCCCGTTCTTATTTCCTTTCTGTTCTATTTTTAAAATTCTTCTATCTTCTATTTTCAAATTCTCTGTCTTTCTGTTTTTCTGTTTTCTTTCTCCATTTTCTCTCTTCTTCTTTCTTTTTCTTTTCTTAAATTCTTTTTAAAACCCCATAACATCTCGGTTTTCGGCCTTTGATTTTTCGGCAGTCGATAAAGTGAGTGTCGATGTCGGATTTTCGGAAGTCGAAAATCCTTGTTTGTTACAAAAATCAAGTTTGATAATTAATAAGAATGCAAAGGAATTTTCATCTCCTGAGGCCAATGTTAAGAATTCCAAGGTTAACCCGAAAGATACAGGAAAATTATCGAGTCAGAGGAATCAAAAATGGCAAGTTGTGAATAGAGTTAGAAGACAGAGGATACGATCAAATCCTAAGAAAAATAATACTGTGGATATACATGATGTTATCAATATTGATAAAGAGAAGGAGATAAGAAATGAGAAAATAGAGGAAGGGGAAATTGAAATAGTTGTACCTGATAAGACTATTGATGATGAAGAAATGAATTGTATTATTGAAAACTCAGACATTTTGAAAGAAAATGGTTTTCATATTCTTGCTGATTTTAGTGAGATGGCTTATGAAGAGAATGACAACATTCTTAATTCTGTTGGGAATGAAGCTATTAGTGCTAATAAGTGTGTCACTGATAATTAAATTTTGGAAAACAACATAATTTCTGAAACCATCTCTGATGCTTGCATTATCAGTGGAAAAAATGATACTTCTGACCAACCTTACAATGGCAGTTTTGCTGCTGATCCTTCCCCTGATAACCCATCAACTTCAAATTCACTCTATCTTCCTGCTATTAGTGAACAGCCTTGATCTTCATCTCCGTCTCCCCTAAACTTTAATAAGAAAATATCCTTTTATTGCGAACCAAACAGCTAATCAAGAGAAAACTGTACACGTATCCTCTATGCACGTGCACAACCAAAACAGTGGCGTTTCAAACACTGATTCTCAGCACAATCAAATAATACCAATTCCTCCTATGAAACACAAATATCCTCTCAATCAGATCCTTCTGCCATCTCCCAGCGATTTGACCATCCTTATGGTAATGTTCATGCTCCCATTGCTTGGAAACCCCCTCCCCTTTCTCTATCCTCGACTATTGCTAACTGCTCCTCTGAAACTGATAGTTAGTTTGTGATACAAAAAGCAATTGGACATTCTCCGGCTCGTAAATTCAAGTCATAAAAAAAAATAAACACCAAACTGATCTGCATCTCAACCCATGTGATGGTACCACATCCTCGTCTTCGTATCCATGAATTAATGCTCAAACCACTCCTCTAACAAGGGGTAACAAAAAGAAACTTCATAATAATCAAATTGTTGATCAGTGTTGAACAACATTAGAGCATGGAATATAAGAGGTGCCCACACAGATATTAAATTAAATAAATGTAAATAAATCATTGACATTCACTCTCTCAGTCTTCTTGCTATCTTAGAAACAAAATTAAATGCAACTCTTTCCTCCATAGCTGCTAATTTCATTAACCCGTGCTTAATAATCTTTCTGATGCTCCTTACGATAGAATTTTTGTTTTATATAACCCCTCAATCATTACTCTATCCCCTATCATTTCAACTTCTCACCTTATTCATCTGCACTGCATCCATGTCTCTACCTCCACCTCCTTTTACTTAACTGTTATTTATGGACATAACTTCGTGAATGAAAGACAGTCATATCTTGATCTCCTCCCTTCGTTTAGATAAGAAACTTATCCCTAGATTGTTATGGGAGACTTCCATTGCTCCTTTCTTTTATCTCACAGTCTTGGTGGTATTCCTATGTCTCTTAGAGAAATAAGACCTCTCAACTCATCCATCTCTCAATCTAATCTCATTGAAATTCCCTGAGTGGGTGCTCCCTACTCTTGGAACAACTCTAGAAGATCCACTCCTCGAACTTTCACCAAAATTGGTTTCTCCCTTTCTAATCTTTATGCTCTAAACAAATGGCCGAACATGTTTAATCTTCTTCCTATGCATCGCCTATCTGATTACTCTCCCCAAATTTTATCCTTTGGTGCTGCTACGAGGATTAGAAAATCTTCCTTTAAATTTTTTAATGCTTAGGTTCTTCACCCTAATTTTTTCACTATTGTTAACAAAGCATGGTCTACTCATTATTATGGTAATCCTATATTTGTTTTGCAGAGTAAGCTTAGAGCTGTCAAATCTTAACTAAAACTGTGGTCATTGAGTAAATTTGGCAACGACAACTGGGCTTCTACCTGCCTCTCCCACAAACTTCATCAAATTCAAGAGTCTTCACAACTTTTTTAGGCTCTTCAGTATGAGAGCCTGATGGTTAAGCAGAAAACCAGAATGGAGTGGTTCAAGGATGGTGACAGAAACTCGTCTTTCTACCATTCCTCTCTTAAGGCTAAATAGTCTAGGGAATTAATTAGTGTTCTTAAAGATGAAAATGGTGAGTTTATCTCTGACCCTCCACTTATTTCTAATATGTTCCTTGACTATTTCAGTATGTTGCTTGGAAACAGTAATGACTTCTCTCCATCGCTTGAGCTTCTTGATTCGATTAACATTCCCTGAATTTCTCATGAAGATAATGCCTTCCTCTCTTCTGCTATTTCTGATGCCGAGATTAAAACTGCCCTCTTCTCTCTCAATGCTAATTCTACTGGAGGACCTGATGGCTTTAATGCCAGTTTTTTTACGGCATGCTGGGGAATTGTTGGGCCTATTTTCTTGAACGCCATCCATAATTTATTTAACAAATGCAAAATGATCAATTGTCTTAATGCTACTAACATTGCCCTTATCCTTAAAGTGAAGAATGCATGTCTTGTCTCTGAATTTAGGTTTATCTCTTGTTGTAATACCATATACAAGTGCATATCTAAGATCATTGCTAATAGGATAAAGATGGTTCCGCCTAACATAATTTCTTCCAATCAAGCAGCTTTCCTAAGTGGCAGAAGTATTCTTGATAATGTTCTGATGTCTCATGAATTATTGAAGGGGTACAACTCCTCTCTGGTTTCCCCCAGAGCCATGTTCAAGCTTGATATTTCTAAAGCTTTCGACTCATTACAATGGGACTCTGTGGTTAGAACTATGGGGCTGATGAATTTTCCCAAACATGTTGTGGCATGGATTGAAGCATGCATCTCAACTTCTAGGTTTTCCATAATGGTTAATAACAATAATGTGGGGTATTTTCAGAGTAAACAGGGAATTAGGCAGGGTGACCATATGTCAGCTTATTTATGAATTAGGCAGGGTGACCATATGTCAGCTTATTTATTCATTCTTGTGATGGAAGTATTAACTCAAATTCTTATTCAGCATGTTAATAATGGTAGTTTCACTGTCCATCCTAAATGAAAAAATTCCCCTCATCACATGTCTTATGTTTGTTGATGACTTAGTGATTTTCTTCAAGCCCACTATGTCCACTGTTAACTCAATTATGAATGGCCTTGATAAATTCTTCCGAATTACTGGCCTATCCATCAATTTACCTAAGTCTGATTTGATGATAGCTGGAGTGGGCAATGACCTGATCAATCAAATATCTAACCTTACCTCCATCACTCAAAGAGCTAACACTTCCATGTACTTAGGAATCCCCTTGGCTACTTCTAGAATTTCTTATTTCCAGTGCATTCCATTATATAAGAGGATCACTGCAAGGCTTGTTGTGTGGACTAATAGAATGCTTAGTCAAGCAGGTAGGCTAACGCGCATTAATTCTGTTATCTTCTCCATGTTTGTGTATTGGTCAAGTTCTTTTATCCTTCCTATCAAACTGATCAAAATGATTAGGAGTGCTATGTCTAATTTTTTCTGGCATAGATCTATTATCTCAAATAAGATATCTCCTTGTGCTTTCTCTAAACTTGAACTGCCAAAGTCCAGAGGTGGCCTAGGTATTAAAAATTTGCTTCTTTGGAATCATGCTACCATGGTTCATCATATTGACAATCTTCTAAATTACAATTACAATATTTGGGTGAGTTGGTCTTATAAGTATATTATTGGCAGCAAGAACTTGTGGAAGATGAATATTCCTCATTCTTGCAGTTGGACATGGAGATGTATTCTGAAACTTAGGTATGATATTCTTCCTTGTGCTAAGAGTAAGATTGGCTTAAATGATCGAATCTCTTTTTGGAATGATATGTGGGTGAAGGAAGGCATTATCCTTTTTAACTTACTTACTTACAATCAGCAAGTGCAGACTGGAATTAGCAGGACTGCCTTGGAGAAAAACTTTGTTCATCATGGTCGTGTTGCTTTCCCTTACTCTAGTAATCAACTTGTCAGACAACACTGGAATCAGCTGCGTTTTTATAATATTTCCCAATCTCAGTATGATGGTATTTCTTGGTCCTTCAGTAAGGACAAGTACAAGATTAGTGGCATGTACAACCATTTCGTTTGTCGGAGGAACAACGTGATTTTCAGCTGGCATAAGCGAATATGGCTTAATCATAACTCGGAGAGACAAAACCTATTCCTTTGGAAGATATTTAGTAATGCGTTGAAAACTAAAGCTATGTTGAGACAGAGAGGAGTTAATATCGATACTACTTGTAGATTTTGCCAATCAGCTGAGGAGAATAATCTTCACTTATTTTTTAATCATCCTTATGTTTTCATGTTATGGTGCTTTACGAATAACCTTACATCTGGCAGGAGAGTTGAATTGGTTAGTGAAGTTGAATGGGACTTAATACACAAGGCAACGAGATGGAAATGTGAGGCTACTAATATTCTTCTTTTCACCCTTAAAGTTTTTACCATGATAATCTAGGTTGAAAGAAATGCTATATTTAGTGCTAAAAGGAAATCTGCTATGCTAATGAAGAAATCCATTGTTGAGGGATTGAGGTTTGGCATTGTTGCCTCCAAGCATGTTTTCGACCCTGGATTACTACCTGCTCTCTCCTGAATTGTGTGTCTTTTTTCTTTGTGTTCTTGTGTTGTTGTTCTTTTTATTTTTCTATTGGTATGCCTGGTTTCCTTCGTTTCTTGTTGCTTTTTGTTTCTGCTTGCCTAATTTGTTAGGTGGCTAGTATCTTCTATCTTTGTACTTCTTTCTCGGTATATCAATAAATGGTAGGGGTCCATTTTTTAACCCCGCTGGCTTTGCCAAAAAAAATATGTTAGTTAATAAATTCATATGTTATACATACTATGTTGATAATATGTCACCTATGTTATGTGCAAATAATCTGTTATGTTTGGGAAAAATGAGATGCCATGTTATTTCACCTTGCAAGTTCTTTATATATATGTCGTGTTGTATGTTTATATGTTATGTTAGTGTATGACATGTTATAATTTGAAATATTCACTTATGTTGTTTACGACATGTGACACGTGTGATATGTTAGTTATGCATGTGTATATATTATGAGACGGCCCAACTTTCTTACCACATAAAATCGCATCATCTTTAAGAAAGAAAGGGATAGAAAAGAGAAAAGATAGAGAAGAAGAAAGAAACAACATCAGAATCTAAACAACGGAATGAATAAATTATATTAATCACATAATACTTTACATAGTATCATATACATCAGAGATACACAGCTAAAACAACAAATACTAGACAGTTATAAACACCTGTCTAGTTATACAACTCAATGACAACAACTCAGAGAACACACAGCGAAAAACTCTATAGCTATACGCAGAAACCTCCTGCTCCATTGCTTCTCCAGAATTCATCAAGCCAACCTAAAATCCTAACCTGAATCCCTTGGCTACTCGTAAAAATTTTAGTACCCAAGAGTTTAAGAAAACAGAATAAACTCCGGGTCAAACATGGTTCTGGTATGAGTAAACGGGTTAAAGTTGCTTAACCTAAAAAAACCTTTTGAAAGAAAAGGTATCACGTAAGACTTCCCACACATAAACATGGAAAAGTTTTTACCTTACGCTAACCAAAACATTTGATAGGAAATCCGATGATATTATAATAGGGTCTAGGGTTTTCAAATAAATATGAAATAGCCGAAATTGTTACATGATTAAATTCCAGCTACTAGCCACAAAAGTGGGTAATACAATCAAAATCGTTGGCACTTATTGGATTTTGGATTCCGTACAATGGCAGGGCTACTGGGGTACCGCCCTTCACAGTACGTGGCCTAGATCACCGTACCGAGGAGTACGCCCGCTCCCCTGCAACACAAAGCCGGACCCATTCCTTACTGAACAATTCCAAATAAGACAACACCGACGGATGTAGCTATTCAACCGCCCACACAGCCGAAATAAAAGGAACCTCTAGACAGGGGTAAATCTTACTCTCAAGTGGGGGCTACCCACGAAGCCTTGGTGCACCTCCCCTGTTTTAGCCATTTCCAGTTGATGAGGCTTGATCCTACGATTACTTTTAGTGAACACATCACTTAGAATGCTCATCGTCCACCTGACGATGTTCTGAAAACATTCAATCCATACAAGTTCGTTCCAGGTTCGAACGAAACCGAAGGCATTATCTCGTTGCACTCATTTTGGAATCACCCTCGGAGTTAACGACAATAACCCTTGCACTCTGAACCACAATCTCGAACCTATAAGAACTAGTTCCGTCAAACTCATTACGGAATCACCCACAGAGTTATACTGACGTATAGCCCTTACACCTCGAGTCTTCACAAATTTCAACTTTGACTCTCGACATAACGTTATTTGGAATCGATGTGTTTTTCGAATATCCAAATATGGAAACCCGATCCCGGTCTCATCGTAATCCAAAGCGTGTCTTTTAGGTCCAAGTTGTCTTAAAGGTTTTAAAACAATTCAATATAGTATCTATATACACACAGATAGATAACTCACAAATCACAATTGATAATCAAGATTATCAAATAACAGGTAATCACACTATCAATATCATAATAGATAATCCATATATCAATATCGCAATAGATAACCTATGTTATCATCACAATGCAACCAAACATTCATATCACACAACCATACTTATATCATTTCTGAGATCACAAAGCATTCAAGACAATCAATGTCATCCATTCATACCTAAGCAATGATTTACTCATACCGCAACATAATTAATTTAAAATGAATTAAATTAACTATCTCTATCTCTAATTAATTTAAAGTGAATTAAATTAATTGCTTAATCTCTTAATTAATTTAAAATTAATTAAATTAATTACCTTTATCACAATAAATCTTGCTTACTTATTCTTCAATTAAACAAATTAATTAATCATCCTAATTAATCAACCTTGGTTAATGAACTCTTAATAAAGTAATCAATCCTTAATCATATCAATTAATGAACCTTAATTAATTACTTCCATTAATTAATTAACTAAAATAATTACATCATCTCTCAATTAATTACATTAATAATTATGCTTAAATTAATTACTTTTAATTAATCAACTATAAACATTAATTAATTATTTTTAATTACTTATTAATTACTTTATAAATTCTTTGATTTATTATACCAAGTGAAAAATCTTTAATTACTTTAACAAGTAATTATCCATTTAAAAATTAATTAGTAATTTACCTTACTTCAAATACCTCTGTAATTTATTAATTACTTATCTTAGGTACTTACTCTTGTCAAAACTTATTAAGTAAACATACTTAATCATTTATCAAGTGACTATATTTAATTAATTCACAAATTAATTTACTTACTTGATTCCACTCATCTCATAAAAATAATAGAGTAATCCATCCCTTAATTACTCGTTAACCAAATTAATCTTCAAATAACAGATTAACTATCATCAACTATTAATTTAATAAACCTTAATTATTAATCAATCCTTTAATACAAAGTAATTAATCACTAATTACTTTTATAATTAATTAATTAAACTTAATTAATAATTTAATTATCTCTTAATCATTAATTAATAAACTTAATTATTAATTAACAATCTTAATTACAAATTAATTAATCCATAAATATAATTAATTAATCCTCGATTAAAATTAATTAACCTTAAATAAAAATAGTTAATTAATTCTTAATTAACTTTCATTATAAATTAATAACCCTTTTAATTATTAATTAGGTAAACCCAAATTAAACTTAATAAAACCTTTATTAATTAATTACTATTTTGATTAACCCTTAATTACTTAATTGATAAGCAATTATAATTTAATTAATCATTTTTCATTAATTAAATCATCATCTTAATTAATAGGTAACTTGTTACAGATTGCAAGATAAGCTTGGTGGATCCCCTCTGTTGCAAAAGGACATTTTACCTCTTAATAAAGCAATTGATGATGCTTGTCTCCTCCCAATTCCAACCTTTGGAGCTAAATATACATGGAACAATAGTAGTCGGTGTGGCACCAGGACTTTCACAAATATTGACCATTCTTTTGCCAATCTTTTTGCCTTAGCCACCTGGCCAACCATGTCTTCCTTAATTCCTCACCCTATGCTATCTGATCACTCACCTATAATTTTCTCTACGGGACAGATGTTATTAAAAAAACAAAAAGGCTTCAAGTACTTGGGTCCATGCACCTAGGTATACTAGTATAATTAGTAAAGTATGGTCTGAAAAATATTATGGCAATCCCATGTTTATTCTTTGCAGGAAATTAAAAGCAACTAAGGAAGCGCTGAGGGTATGGGCAAGGAAGAACTTTGGAAATGGTACTTTAAAGTCAACTTTGCTGAGGCAGAAACTCATTGAAGCTCAAGAATATATGATGAGTTACCCTGATAATGCTGATGCTGCTATAAATGAGAGAAGCATTCATGACCAGCTCCATGAAGCATTGAAAGTTGAAGGAAAGATGAGGAGACAGCAACTGAGACTTAAGTGGGCACAAGATGGGGACAACAATACTGCTTGCTTCCATGCCGCCATCAAAATCAAACAAGCAAAGGAAAATATCTCCCACATATATGATGAATTTGGAGTGCTTCATTCTGACCCTGCTGATGTTGACCAAGCCTTGGTCAACTACTTCAAGTCTTTGCTTGGTAATAAAGACAATTTCAAACCTGATCTTGAAAAACTTGACATTGTGCAGGTTCCATTAGTCCAAATGGAGGAAGAAATCAATCTTGTTGCTAAAGTTACTGACAAAGAAATAAAATACACTCTATTTTCGATGAATAAAAATTCCAGTGGTGGTCCTGATGGATTCAACTTGAATTCTTTACTCACAGTTGGGATACAATCAAGGAGGACTTCTTAAAAGCAGTTCACAATTTTGTGAACAAGTCCAAACTGTTATTGGAAGTTAATACCACCAATCTGGTGCTTATCCCTAAAACTCAGCATCCAACTTCTGTTGAATCATTCAGACCTATATCTTGTTGCAACGTCATATACAAATGCATCTCAAAAATCTTAGCCTCTAGACTTGTTGTTGTTCTCAGTAGGCTTATTTCCAAGAATCAATCTGCCTTCCTGCCTAAGAGGAATATAATTGATAATATTCTACTAACTCATGAATTGATTAAAGGGTATGGTCATGCCCAAGCTTCAAAGAATGCAATGCTGAAACTGGACTTAAAGAAGGCCTTTGTTAGCATTCACTGGAGTTCAATTGTCAGAATTATGGCACTCATGAGATTTCCTAAAGTCTATGTGGCTTGGATATACAACTGCTTATCTACCCCTTCTTTCCCCATCTCTCATAATGGTTGCAATTCTGGATTCTTCAACAGCAAGCAAGGGATCAGGCTAGGAGACCCCATATCATCATACATTTTCATTCTTGTAATGGAATTTTTAAAGGTACTTTTGACAAATAACTATGAACAGAAGAATTCTGTATCACTCTAAATGCAGATCTCCACAAATTACCTCTTTATTCTTTGCTGATGACATATTGTTATTCACTAAACCTGATCAGAATTCTCTGGAAAACATTAAAATTACATTACACAACTTCTACCTTATGACTGGTCTTGAACTCAACTTCAGTAAATCACACATGATCACCTCTGGAATCTCTACTGAACATGAAATCCAATTATTGTCAATTTCTGGTCTCCAAGCTATTAATAATAACATGTGCTATTTGGGTCTTCCTCTTTGCTCTTCCAGAATAACCACTGCTAACTGCTTGCCACTGTATGACAAAATATGTAGCACCATGAATTGTTGGGCCAATAGATTTCTTTCTCAAGCAAGCAGGCTTGTGCTTATCAGATCTGTCATTTCCTCTATGATAGTGTACTGGTCTAGGGCATTCATACTCCCCATCAAACTCATTAAAATGGTAAGAAAAGCAATGTTAAGGTTCTTCTGGACTGGATCCATCCATACTAGGAAATTAATTCCCTGCTCTTTTGGCATTATGGAGCTACTTAAGAACAAAGGTGGTCTTGGCATTCTTAATTTACAAACTTGGAATAGAGCTGCTATTAGTACACTCATGAATGCCTTGCTAAACAATGCTGACAACTTGTGGGTACAATGGACTAAGACCCATAACTTGGGTAGAATGAATTTTTGGACAATGACTGTTCCAGAAAATTCTAGTTGGACATGGAGAAGCCATCTGATGTTGAGAACATCTCTTCTACCATTTATCAAAGTTAACCTTTCTTCTTCCAGTACTGCTAACTTCTGAAATACACCTTGGATGGATGATGGTCTGATCTTAAGCAAAATCTTCAATCCTCAGCAGATCATGCAATCTGGTATTATTAGTGATGCTAAAGCAACTGATTTCATAATTGATGGCAAGTTATCACTACCATATACCAATAACCAAGACATTAGAGCTATTTGGAATAAGTATCAATCTATAACTTTCATTCCCACTCCGACTGATGAGATACTTTGGAAAGGAAAATCTCACTCTATCTCTTCTGTTTATAAAATGCTTGTGATCTATCCTGCAACAACTGACATAAAATGGCACAAAGTTCTATGGACCGGAAAATCTACTCACAGAGACAACCTAATGTTATGGAAGGTCATAAACAGTGCACTACTAACCAAAGACAGATTGTTCAACTATGGGTTGCATGTTGATCCTCTTTGCTTCTTCTGCAATATGCTTCCTGAGACTGTGAGTCACCTATTCTTTGAATGCAGTAATCTTTTGGGCTTGTGGAGTCATCTCATGACTGCGATGAGTGTTAATCATATCCATGGCATATCTAGTGTTGAGTGGGCTCTCATAGGGAAGGCTACTAGATGGAAGAAAAATGAAAGCTTTGTGTAATTTTTTCTGATCAAAAGATATCTTAACTTCGTTTGGGAAGAAAGAAATTTGAGGTGCTTTGAAAACAAGTTAAGGAATAGTGACCAACTTTTGAATGCTTTACACGCCAACATTAAGATAGGAATAAAGGATTGTGAATATGATTTCACATCCTTTGTCTCGTCCGACTTGCTATAGTGCTGCTCTCCTCTCAGTGTTCTCTTTTCTCTTGTCTTTCTTCTTATTTTTCCTTTGTGTTGTAATCCTCTCCTCTTATTCGTGTGTTTGTTTTCCGTTTGCGAATGTGAGCTTGTTCATAGTCGCTTTTCTTTTCTCATTTTTATAATAATCTGGTAGGGGACAAGTTAACCCCGCTTGCCTTTAAAAAAAATTATATTTAATTAATTACTTAATTAACCCCCTTTAAAATAATAATTAAATTAATTAATTAACTTAAAATTCCTTAATTAACTAACTAATTACAAATTATTAATGCTTAATTATTATTTAAGATAAAACATTATCTTAAATAAATCTTGGAATCTTACTTAACTTAATTCATAAATTAAATTAAATTATAAAGAAATCATTAATTTCTTTCCTTAATTATTAATTAATAATTCTAATTTCAAGTTAATAAATTATCTTAAACATTAATTGTTAATTTTAAATCACTTTACACTAATTAATTTAAATAAACATTTACTTAAAAATTCTCTTTTATATTTCAAAATAAGTTTGAAATAATATTAAGATTTTAACTTAAGACATTTAAAACATCATACAAATTTATTCATAAAAACAATTCAATTTCAAAAACAAGAATTTTAATTTAAATGAAACTTTTTAAAGTTTAAAACTTATTTTATATTTTAAACTAAATATCAGGTTGAACATTAATTTGGGTTCAACCCATATATATACTTGAATTCAAGTACAAGTACATTTTTTTCTTTAAAACAATCTGCCCCTTTTAAAATTTAAAACTGTTTAAATTAAAACTTAATTTCTGTTAAAACAAAACAGTTAAACACTGCAACTCAAAACCTTGTGACCATGCGAGTAATACTCGAGCAACAACCAAATGTACTCGAGCTTTCCCCCGAGTCTCCTCCCTTATTACCCGAGCTATATCCCAGTAACACAAACCCAAAACAAAACCAAATGTTACGACACCAACCATCTCTCGTGCACCTGCACCAGGACCTCTTCCGGTGAACGGCGACACCTCCGTCATGTTACCCAAGCACTTCGCAAGCCCCTACGACCAACCAAACACCACTTCATGTCTCGAATCAAATTCGAGCATCCTCGTGGTTACTGAAACCTAAACGTCATCAGCAAAACACCCAAAATCATCACCTATGGTCAACTACAAATGCCACAACTCCGACCATAGGTCACTGACCCACCATGCTCCCTTCATCCAAGATTTCACCCCACTTGATTCAGAGAAGAAGATGCCGTGGTTCATTTTACAGTAGAACCCAAAACTAGGTTAAAATCAATTTCTAGCAAAAATCAAACTCCCCGATGATTTAAAAATTCTTCAACTATTTTTGCTACGCTTACTGATGCTTCACCTAACTCCATCCATAGTCTCGAGCCACCCAGATACACAAATTAACAGAATTGGGCAAAAATCAAAATTTTAAATAATTCCCAATTCCTCATTCAATATTTTACTAAAATTTGTTATTTTGATTTTAAAAATCCTAACTTTCGAAGATGATTCAAGATATACATTCCAATCAATATAAATTAACATTGGATTTTATCATATATCTTAGATTTACTGTATTATCTAGGTTCCAGTAAATTTCCACACTAAAAATAAAAATAAAAATACTTAAACTTGTCATTTACTAGATGATGTTTAAGCCAAATTAACTTGTTTAGAATCAAAACTTCAAAGTGATTTGATAAGGAGTTTTGGACTTGGTTCATTTAAAATCTCTACACATAAAAATAACAGAGAGGAGCAGTTTAACTAGCATGCATGCTCAACACATTCATATACACAGATCAATCACCAACATATAAACATGCAAGCATTAATTATTACAGAAATTAAACAAGCAACAGATCGGTCACCACTTAAGCTTTTTAAGTTGTTTTTTACTCACCTTTTATACAAGATGCAGAGAGTTGATAAAGCTGGAAACTTGTAAAACAGTTTGAACTTGAAACTTTGAAAAGCTTTTGAACACTTGAACTTCAAAACTGAAAAGCCTGAATAACAATGCTTCTAGTTTCTTGCTTACAGCTTCGGGTTTTCATGCATAAGAATATTGATGCAGACATGGGTAATTGCAGATCTCAATTGATAGCTTGCATGCATTTGAAGTTTTGAGGCAGATACTTGAGTTTGAGGAGTTAAATGCAGATTTTGTTTTGAGAAAAACTACAGGCTTTAGATCATAGAATGATTTGCACACAAAAATTCAGGTTTTTGGTTTGAGTTTGAGTAGGTTCTAGATTTTAAATTTGAGGATTGTTTTCAAATTTTTGGGCAACAGAGATTAAATGTTTCAGGCTTTGTTTTGAGCATTTGTTTGAATTGAAGAGCTTCAAATTTTCATGCATATTCAAGTTTTCATTTAGACATGAATACAAAATTTTTGAAGAAAAAAGAAAAATGAGAAGAGATGGGGTTTAAATGGATGAATTTTGAGATTTTATAAATTAAAAAGAAAATACAAAAGAGAATGGACACTTGTCTTAAGCTTAATTTAAATGTTTAACACTTGTTGTTTAAATGATTCCTAACTTAACAGTTGTCCTTTTTATTTCTATATTATTTATAAAAGATTTTAAAGGTTTTTAAATTAATTTCCTAATTAACTAATATGTTTTAATAATTTATAAATGCTTTTCTAATTAAATTTCTAATAAACAAATACATTTTTACATTTATAAATGTATGCTAATTTATATAAGTACAATCTTTGAAAAGAACATAAAATAAAATCAATAATAATTTAAATAAAGTTATATACAATATTTCAAACTTATTTAAAATGTTATTTCCTAGCCTTGCATTTATTCTTATTAAATAAATAAAATTCTAAATTTCTATAAAACAAATCTTATTTTAATTAAAAACATTATCTATATATTTTAAACTCAAACTATATTAGTAATATGTATGTATATCCTTTAAGTTCACATTTATACTTCAAATTAAAGTCAAATTTAAAAATCAAATTAGAGTCAAATTTAAAAATCAAATCTAAAATAAATTTAAACAAATATAAACATCTATTTTTAAATAAGCACATTATTATTTACAAATAATATATCCTATTTTAAAATCAATTTAAAATTCACAGATTTAAATACACAGATATAAATGCATTTTAAACACACTTATAAATTTTGAAAAGAATATACCAATTTATAACCAAAATTAAAATATTACTTGGTTAATTATCTTTGAAAATAACAATTTATAAAATTCAAATAATTAAATTTAAGAGATTATCAGCATTTTAAAATCCTGGAAATTCCGGGATATTACAATCCTCCCCACTTTACAGAATTTCGTCCTCGAAATTTAAAACAAAGATAATCCAAAGTTTTATTTTATTTCAAAAAATTCAAACATTCGTAACAGCCATACACTATCAATCAAACAAGCAATTACATCCAAACAATCAATTCAAATAAATAACACCAGCTATCCGGACACAGATCCGGATAAACTTCCTAAAATTTATCTCGAGTTTCCACAGGTATAGATACAGGGGAACTCGCTCTACTAAATCCAAACTAGCTATACTGCTAAGCTACTGAGTTCCTACTCAGCTAGATCTACAATCTACACAAGACACCAGATCACAGACAAGTCTGATCAACAACTAAAACCTCACAGAACTACTGGTCTCAAAACCAGTGATACCAAAACACGTACTCCCTCAAAGACACGTGAAATAATTTGAATTCCAGTCTTCCAAGCTAGCAATTCAACTCTTCAGACCAAAGCTCTTATCTCTACAAAAACTTAGAAGAATCCAATATGCCTCGAAGCTCACCAAAACTTATTGCTCCCTTAACCAAAGAAAACTTCAACAATATTGAAGCCTCTAACTTCGAATTCCAAATTCTTCTGTTTCTTATCCTCAAAACTTCGCAGATGATCCGGGCTGCCTACAGATCCTTCCTGATCAGCTCAACCTTCGCTGATGCTTTTACAAACAAACTGGATCAACTCCCAAATTGATCCTCACAAGATCAATCAAAAAAAAAATCAAAACCAAACACTACTATTAACAGAAGAAAACAACTTCTCCTATCTGGAAAAGACAGAACAGAATCATTCGCCTACTTGCCTCAAATTCTGAAAAATAAATTCAGAAGAAACTCTCTAATCCAAAATACTGAAATTCCCAGTTGATTCTACTCAAGAACAACAGCCACCTTGCTTCTGCTGCATAACTCTGATCTGAAGCAGATGAAAATGCCGTTGAATGAACACAGGCACAAACTAAACATCACATCTCGGAAATAAGGTTCAATAGAAGTTCCAAGAAATACAGAGCTGCTTTACCAAGCAATCAACCTAGGAAACAACCTTCTTCCCAGCTGAATCACCGGTATCACTCCTGACATCAAGTCGATTTAGAACTTAAACTCCAATGTGGGCAAATCTCTAACTTTCCTGAAGATATATCCAGAAAATATTTGACAATTCCATAACTTCTACATCTTCTAGAGATGCCACAAATCCAAGAAAAGACTATCTAAGATAATCTCCAAACCATCTCAAGTAACTTTTGCGATCAATCAATCCAACATCCAAAATACTGTCCTTTCTCCACTAATCAGAACAGTTTCTCCTTGACCAACTAATCCATCGAAGAAACAGATCCTCACTGTTGCTTTTGGATTCCACCTCTAGGAAATGCTAACCCAAAAAGATCTTCCTGCTAAAACACGGAACATTCCTGAGCTACACCACTAGCAGAGATGCCAAAGACTTCTTATCCAGAGTTCTTTGAGAAACTCGGTCCTCCAACTAAACACATACATCCTGCTGAACTCAGCTACAACACCGAAGCAGACACACTTCTTTAAACTTGCTCCGAAAGAAAACATCTTCAAAGACAATCCATAGTCACTGCATCTCATCATGCAGCTACTACTTCCTGAGGTATCTAAAATACCATTACTTGCTTCTGCCCAACCGACAGATCCAAATTCTCAAAAATCCGCTCACACGAGCGCAATCAAACTTACACTTCAAAAATGAACTCCGTACCTTAACAGGTTTCCTTCAGAGATCAAATGAAATCCTACACCATACTGCAAAGATTACTCGAGACGGTATTAGGTCTACAGTATCGACAAATACACTTCCAATCTCAAACATCCAAACTCCAACCATGTGTAGTTGTGTTACACACACCACTACCTCATCTACTTTTATAACTTATATTGGAAAACCCAAATAGGTAGCCCAACATATAGGTAGACATATATATTTATATATAGTTATATATAAAAATTACAAGTACGCTCTCTCAAGAAAGACACCACTACAGAGCCTAGGTATTCACTCAATCTAATGGTCTGATACCAACTGAGACGACCCAACTTTCTTACCACAGAAAATCGCATCATCTTTAAGAAAGAAAGTGATAGAAAAGAGAAAAGACAGAGAAGAAGAAAGAAACAACATCAGAATCTAAACAACGGAACGAATAAATTATATTAATCACATAATACTTTACATAGTATCATATACATCAGAGATACACAGCTAAAACAACACATACTAGACAGTTATAAACACCTGTCTAGTTATACAACTTAAAGACAACAACTCAGAGAACACACAGTGAAAAACTCTATAGCTATACGCATAAACCTCCTGCTCCATTGCTTCTCCAGAATTCAGCAAGCCAACCTAAAATCCTAACCTTGATCCCTTGGCTACTCGTAAAAAATTTAGTACCCAAGAGTTTAAGAAATAGAATAAACTCCGGGTCAGACATGGGTCTGGTATCAGTAAACGGGTTAAAGTTTCTTAACCTAAAAAACCTTTTGAAAGAAAAGGTATCACGTAAGACTTCCCACACATAAACATGGAAAAGTTTTTACCTTACGCTAACCAAAACATTTGATAGGAAATCCAATGATATTATAATAGGGTCTAGGGTTTTCAAATGAATATGAAATAGCCGAAATTGTTACAAGATTAAATTCCAGCTACTAGCCACAAAAGTGGGTAATACAATAAAAACCGTTGGCACTTATTGGATTTTGGATTCCATACAATGGCAGGGCTACTGGGGTACCGCCCGTCACAGTACGTGGCCTAGATCACCATACCGAGGAGTACGCCCGCTCCCCTGCAACACAAAGCCGGACCCATTCCTTACTGAACAGTTCCAAATAAGACAACCCCGATGGATGTAGCTATTCAACCGCCCACACAGCCGAAATAAAAGGGACCTCTAGACAGGGGTAAATCTTACTCTCAAGTGGGGGCTATCCACGAAGCCTTGCTGCACCTCCCCTGTTTTAGCCATTCCCGGTTGATGAGGCTTGAGGCTACGATTACCTTTAGTGAACACATCACTTAGAATGCTCATCGTCCACCTGACGATGTTTTGAAAACATTCAATCCATACAAGTTCGTTCCGGGTTCGAACGAAACCGAAGGCATTATCTCGTTACACTCATTTTGGAATCACCCTCAGAGTTAACGACAATAAGCCTTGCACTCAGAACCACTATCTCGAACCTATAAGAACTAGTTCCGTCAAACTCATTACGGAATCACCCACAGAGTTATACTGACGTATAGCCCTTACACCTCGAGTCTTCACAAAGCTCCATTTTGACTCTCGACCTAACGTTATTTGGAATCGATGTGGTTTTCGGATATCCAAATATGGAAACCCGATCCCGGTCTCATCGAAATCCAAAGCGTGTCTTTTAGGTCCAAGTTGTCTTAAAGGTTTTAAAACAATTCAATATAGTATCTATATACACACAGATAGATAACTCACAAATCACAATTGATAATCAAGATTATCAAATAACAGGTAATCACACTATCAATATCATAATAGATAATCCATATATCAACATCCTAATAGATAACCTATGTTATCATCACAATGCAACCAAACATTCATATCACACAACCATATTTATCTCATTTCTGAGATCACAAAGCATTCAAGACTATCAATGTCATCTATTTATACATAAGCAATGATTTACTCATACCATAATATAATTAATTTAAAATGAATTAAATTAACTATCTCTATCTCTAATTAATTTAAAGTGAATTAAATTAATTGCTTAATCTCTTAATTAATTTAAAATTAATTAAATTAATTACCTTCATCACAATAAACGTTGCTTACTTATTCTTCAATTAAACAAATTAATTAATCATCCTAATTAATCAACCTTGATTAATTAACTCTTAATAAAGTAATTAATCCTTAATCATATCAATTAATGAACCTTAATTAATTACTTCCATTAATTAATTAATTAAATTAATTACATCATCTCATAATTAATTACATTAATAATTATGCTCAAATTAATTACTTTTAATTAATCAACTATAAACATTAATTAATTATTTTTAATTACTTCTTAGTTACTTTATAAATTCTTTGATTTATTATACCAAGTGATAAACCTTTAATTACTTTAACAAGTAATTATCCATTTAAAAATTGATTAGTAATTTACCTTATTTCAAATACCTCTGTAATTTATTAATTACTTGTCTTAAGTAATTACTCTTATCAAAACTTATTAAGTAAACATACTTAATCATTTATCACGATACTATATTTAATTAATTCACAAATTAATTTACTTACTTGATTCCACTCATCTCATAAAACATAATCGAGTAATTCATCCCTTAATTACTCGTTAACCAAATTAATCTTCAAATAACAGATTAACTATCATCAACTATTAATTTAATAAACCTTAATTATTAATCAATCCTTTAATACAAAGTAATTAATCACTGATTACTTTTATAATTAATTAATTAAACTTAATTAACAATTTAATTATCTCTTAATCATTAATTGATAAACTTAATTATTAATTAACAATCTTAATTACAAATTAATTAATCCATAAATATAATTAATTTATCCTTAATTAAAATTAATTAACCTTAAATAAAAATAGTTAATTAATTGTTAATTAACTTTCATTATAAATTAATAACCCTTTTAATTATTAATTAAGTAAACCCAAATTAAACTTAATAAAAAATTAATTAATTAATTACTATTTTGATTAACCCTTAATTACTTAATTGATAAGCAATTATAATTTAATTAATCATTTGTCATTAATTAAATCATCATCTTAATTAATAGTTAACTAAATAAATAATTATATTTAATTAATTACTTAATTAACCCCCTTTAAAATAATAACTAAATTAATTAATTAACTTAAAATTACTTAATTAACTAACTAATTACAAATTATTAATGCTTAATTATTATTTAAGATAAAACATTATCTTAAATAAATCTTGAAATCTTATTTAACTTAATTCATACATTAAATTAAATTATAAAGAAATCATTAATTTCTTCCTTAATTATTAATTAATAATTCAAATTTCAAGTTAATAAATTATCTTAAACTTTAATTGTTAATTTTAAATCATTTTACACTAATTAATTTAAATAAACATTTACTTAAAAATTCTCTTTTATATTTCAAAATAAGTTTCAATTAATATTAAGATTTTAACTTAAGACATTTAAAACATCATACAAATTTATTCATAAAAACAATTCAATTTCAAAAACAAGAATTTTAATTTAACTTAAACTTTTTAAAGTTTAAAACTTATTTTATATTTTAAACTAAATATCAGGTTGAACATTAATTTGGGTTCAACCCATATATATACTTGAATTCAAGTACAAGTACATTTTTTTTCTTTACAACAATCTGCCCCTTTTAAAATTTAAAACTGTTTAAATTAAAACTTAAAAACTGTTAAAACAAAACAGTTTAACACTGCAACTCAAAACCCTGTGACCATGCGAGTAATACCCGAGCTACACCCAAATGTACTCGAGCTTTCCCCCGAGTCTCCTCCCTTATTACCCGAGCTATATCCCAGTAACACAAACCCAAAACAAAACCAAATGTTACGAGACCAACCACCTCTCGTGCACTTGCACCTGCACCAGGACCTCCTCCGGTCAACGGCGACACCCCGTCAAGTCACCCAAGCACTTCGCAAGCCCCTACGACCAACCAAACACCACTTCATGTCTCGAATCAAATTCGAGCATCCTCGTGGTTACTAAAACCCAAACATCATCAGCAAAACCCCCAAAATCATCACCTCTGGTCAACTACAAATGCCACAACTCCGTCCATAGGTCACTGACCCACCATGCTCCTTCATCCAAGATTTCACCCCACTCGATTCAGAGAAGAATATGCCGTGGTTCATTTTACAGTAGAACCCAAAACTAGGTTAAAATCAATTTCTGGCAAAAATCAAACTCCCCAATGATTTAAAAATTCTTCAACTATTTTTGCTACACTTACTAATGCTTCACCGGACTCCATCCATAGTCTCGAGCCACCCAGATACACAGATCAACAGAATTGGGCAAAGATCAAAATTTCAGATAATACCTAATTCCTCATTCAATATTTTACTAAAATTTGATATTTTGATTTTAAAAATTATAACTTTCGAAGATGATTCAAGATGTACATTCCAATCAATATAAATTAACATTGGATTTTATCATATATCTTAGATTTACTGTATTATCTAGGTTCCAGTAAATTTCCACGCTAAAAATAAAAATAAAAATACTTAAACTTGTCATTTAAAACTAGATGATGTTTAAACCAAATTAACTTGTTTAGAATCAAAACTTCAAAGTGACTTGATAAGGAGTTTTGGACTTGGTTCATTTAAAATCTCTGCACATAAAAATAACAGAGAGGAGCAGTTTAACTAGCATGCATGCTCAACACATTCATATACACAGATCAATCACCAACATATAAACATGCAAGCATTAATTATTACAGAAATTAAACAAGCAACAGATCAGTCACCACTTAAGCTTTTTAAGTTGTTTACTCACCTTTTAAACAAGATGTAGAGAGTTGATAAAGCTGGAAACTTGTAAAACAGTTTGAACTTGAAACTTTGAAAAGCTTTTGAACACTTGAACTTCAAAACCGAAAAGCTTGAATAACAATGCTTCTGGTTTCTTGCTTACAGCTTCAGGTTTTCATGCATAAGAATACTGATGCAGACATGGGTAATTGCAGATCTCAATTGATAGCTTGCATGCATTTGAAGTTTTGAGGCAGATACTTGAGTTTGAGGAATTAAATGCAGATTTTGTTTTGAGAAAAACCGCAGGCTTTAGATCATAGAATGATTTGCACACAAAAATTCAGGTTTTTGGTTTGAGTTTGAGGAGGTTCCAGATTTTAAATTTGAGGATTGTTTTCAAATTTTTGGGCAACAGAGATTAAATGTTTCAGGCTTTGTTTTGAGCATTTGTTTGAATTGAAGAGCTTCAGATTTTCATGCATATTCAAGTTTTCATTTAGACATGAATACAAAAAATTTGAAGAAAAAAGAAAAATGAGAAGAGATGGGGTTTAAATGGATAGATTTTCAGATTTTATAAATTAAAAAGAAAATACAAAAGAGAACGGACACTTGTCTTAAGCTTAATTTAAATGTTTAACACTTGTTGTTTAAATGATTCCTAACTTAACACTTGTCCTTTTTATTTCTATATTATTTATAAAAGATTTTAAAGGTTTTTAAATTAATTTCCTAATTAACTAATATGTTTTAATAATTTGTAAATGCTTTTCTATCTAAATTTCTAATAAACAAATACATTTTTACATTTATAAATGTATGCTAATTTATATAAGTACAATCTTTGAAAAGAATATAAAATAAAATCAATGATAATTTAAATAAAGTTATATACAATATTTCAAACTTATTTAAAATGTTATTTCCAAGCCTTGCATTTATTCTTATTAAATAAATAAAATTCCAAATTTCTGTAAAACAAATCTTATTTTAATTAAAAACATTATCTATATATTTTAAACTCAAATTATATTAGTAATATGTATGTATATCCTTTAAGTTCAAATTTATATTTCAAATTAAAGTCAAATTTAAAAATCAAATCTAAAATAAATTTAAATAAATATAAACATTTATTTTTAAATAAGCACATTATTATTTACAAATAATATATCCTATTTTAAAATCAATTTAAAATTAACAGATTTAAATACACAGATATAAATGCATTTTAAACACACTTATAAATTTTGTAAAGAATATACCAATTTATAACCAAAATTAAAATATTACTTGGTTAATTATCTTTGAAAATAACAATTTATCAAATTCAAATAATTAAATTTAAAAGATTATCAGCATTTTAAACACCTGGAAATTCCGGGATATAACATATTAAGTTGTTAATTATGCACGCATGTTGCTCAGTGACATGTTATGTTATGTATGTTATTATTGTTCTCACACTTCAAGTTCTCTTTAACAAAATCACTTTAGATTGAAATGATGTATATTACCTGGTATAAAACAAAGTTGGGTTTAAATAAATTGATTTAGAAATAAAATTGGAATATTGTAAGTTTGAATTTATGTTTGAACTTAAAATTATGAAATTGAAATTTAATCATTTTTTTATTGGATTAAAACTTGTCTGATTTATAACATAATAACTTTAAGAGAAAAATTGAAACCTGAAGTTAGATTTAATAATAAATCGATTGGAAATGACCATAAAGTCGGTATTTGAACTGAACCGATTTATAGTGTGAAAGATGATGTTTATTTAAACCTAAGTATTTCACTTATTGAGTTAGCTATACATTTCACTTGAGTTTATCCACTTACATAAGGATGTTAGTCCTGACTCGAGTGTTTTTGTTTTACTTTACGCTCAGGTCAGACCGAGTATTTCAGTTTAGCGAAGACACTTATTTCTGAAGATGAAGACGGAGTCGAGGACCGTATCTACTATTATTATAGCAATTGTTTATTCTGTCTGAAAAAGGTGTAAATTCTAATTTTGTTGAAAATTGTTTCATATTTCATCTTTCCGCCGCGAGATTCTGTGTTTTATTTTTCCTCCTTTTCTTTTATTTTGGTTTTTACCCCGTTAACAATCCTCCCTTTTGATGGTTTGAATTAGACATGTGTAGTTTATTGTCGATTTAAACCGTCCAAAAAGGTGGGTCGTTACATTTACATCCTTAAATTCACAAATTCAAAATTTAATATTTAGCCTTCTCAAAACCAATAAATATATATATATATTTTTAAATCAAAATTTCATACTTAAAAATACTTATTTTAAGAAAATCATTTAAAAATATACCACGGGGTCGGTATAATTTTCTAACCTAGGTCAAGTGATACGGATATATATCATTTCAATCCGCAATTTAAAAAGAAAACCCGGGTTCCATCATTTCAAACCCGCAATCCCAAGTCAAATAAAATACAATAAAAATCACTTGAGCCTATTATTTCTGTTCATAATGATATTTCCCTATTCTAATGTCCATTTGGGTATGCATCATTTCAACCCATAGTGATTCTATTCTAATAGGAACTTACAGTTTGATCATATACATAAACAATAAAAAAAAACATGTCATTGTCATAATATAATGTCATATATCAAATGTCAGGTGATGGTTAACCAAGTAATCATGGTAATAACATGGCACACCATATCATATAATTATCATTAACTTGCATAACATTTTTAATTTACTAAACACTTGTCATCAATTCACCATTTCATAAGTAAAATGTCAGAGTGAGAAAGACTCACCTTTTCAAGCTGGAGTTAGCAAAACAAACTACACAAATAAATTCCAGAAAGCACGATATGGCATGACACAGCATGAAAAATGATTCAAACGGGAAGAGAGAGCCAAGATATGATCTTGTAACAACAAATAAGCAAGACACTGTAAACATATATTTACCACACAAAAAAAAACATTGAAATGAATTGAAATAAAAAGCAACAAAGGACCAAATAGTTAGACCATGCTTCAGCCACTCAAATGCTTGGCCTATGTGGAGCATATGCACGGCTATGATGTGCTAAATCTTGGGTTTGGTTCATATATAGCACGAAAACATGAAATGAAGGGGTTGGAGAGTTGCAAAGTGAAGAATGCAAAGGACAAGGCAAAAAGGTGATGTTTGGTTGCATTTTTGGCTCGGCTTGGTCATCATACAGCTCGGCCATACTTAGGTCAGGTCTAGACATGTTAGGTGATGGCTAAACCTATGGCTAGAGGGGGTGTAGTTGCTGGTGGTGGTGGCAAAGGGGGTGGCTGAGATGATAGATGAAGGGGATGGTGATTTCTAGGAATGTTTGGAAGGGTTTTGTGCAAAATTGGTGGAGTAAGCTCAAATGGAGGTCACGGCCTGGACTTGGTCAGTGGAGGAGGAGAGGTTGCGGCTGTAGATGGAGGAGGTAATGGTCGGTGATGATGGTGGAGAGTGGGGCCGAGCAAAGAAAGGAGAAGAGCAAGGCAACAATTCAACAAAAAGAGAAGAAAAGAAGAAGGAGATGAACCCATTACTGAAAAATTTCTCTTTAGCCATGAGTTAATGAGGAGAGAGGAATTTATTACGTGACAAAACTGAAAGAAAGACATGGCTACAGCAAAAGAAATGGACGGCTACTCAAAATGAAAGGGCAATTGGAAAAATGAAAAGGCAAAAGGTAAATGGAAAGTCATATGTATATGAAAGGGTTTTGTCTCTTCAATTTCCAATTTCTTTTAAATTAAAATAAACTAAATATAATTCAAAAAATAAAATAGAAAATACAACAAAATAAAATGAAAAAGGAAATAAACAAATATTTTAAGGAAAATAGGAATATAAATAAGAAAATAGTTTAATAATTGAAACTAGACTTTAAAAATTGTAAACAAAAATGCAATGAACATTTGAAAATTATAACAAAACTTATAAAATGTTTTAAAAATAAAATATATACATAACATAACATATTACACATATATACAAAAACTAAAACAAGATTGGACAAATAAAAATATTATTTATACAAATAAAAATAAATAATTTTCTTAAATAAAACAATTTATATACAATATTGTAAAAAGCATAACTTTCACAGTATAAATCGGATTTCAACAAAATGAAAAGCAGTAGTCTTGAAATTTAACTTACTTTCATAATAAAAGATAAAATCCAAAAATTAAAATATTTAAATTTTAAATTTAAAAGTCAAAGTTTGACCAAATTGACCAAAATTCACATTTCTTGGAAAATATTCTATTTATTCAGGTTTGAAATTGTAATTCACATAAAAATCAAAATTTATATTTAAAATAACAAAATTCATTCATTTAAATAAATAAAACAAAGTTTTTAAATCAGGAAATCAAATAAAATAATCAAAATATACAATTAAAATAATCAAAAAAATACAAGGTTGTTACACTCTCCCCCACTCAAAACTTTTCGTTCACGAAAAGGAACGAGGTAGGGGAAAACACAGAAAAAGATAGAATGAAATATGATTAAGACAAGATGACTAAAAGATAAAAATTATACCTGATAATTATTGTTCTAGGTAAGTTTGACAAGATGGAAATGATCACAAACACGAAGAAGATCCTCGAGAATCTGATTCACTCTTTCCGTTTGACCGTCGGTCTATGGATGGCAAGCAGTGCTCAGATTCAAAATGAGTACCAAAGATTATAGAAAGAATTCTAAACAGACTGGTATAAGCAATAGCCTCCCCATTCTGTAGTAAGATAAGAGAAATAAGGACAACCAAAAGATAGTTTGAAAAACAAAATAAGATAATAAATTTGAAACCATGAAAATTTCAACTTAAATTGTAAACAAATTTTACATAAGTTAAATAAATCTTAATCATCTCTTATTTCGTTATCTTATCATCTAATTATCTTAAATAAACAATCTCTAAAATCATGGATTTGAAAAAAAATCATTTAATATACTCATAATGTATTCAATAAAATTAATTCTTCTTTATTCCTAATTAAAATTAAATTTGTTCCTCTCTATATATTTTATCACCTATGTTAAATATATTTATACTTATTATAACTGCTTTAAAAAAATTCCTAGTTCCTTTAACATCATTTTATATTGTAAATTATTCCATTACGCTTTTTCTCTATTCACCTTTGTTAATCTTTTTATAACTAAAATTTAAGTGTATAACATTTATTATAACCACTCAAATTTATTTATAAACTCTTTTGACACACACACACACGCGCACACACACACACACACATATATATATATATATCCCATTTACATATTCAACTTCTGAAAATGTAGGTAAGTTATATAGAATGAAATTGTGTATTATACAAATAAAACTTTCTAATTCAATCATTTCAAGCTTGAATATTTGTCCAAAACTTGAAATTATACTTGAATATTATGTTTCAAGATAAAATTTATGAATTAAATTTCTGATAATTTCTAAACTATTTAGAGATAAATAAATGCACATTTACAATATATATATATATATATATATATATATATATATATATATCCTTTAAAATTTAAATAATATATCAGCATATGTTATAAATCCGGTCTTATTTAGAAATTCAAATCAATTAAATTCCCCAAAACAAAACTGTAGCAAAACTACAGAACGGTCTCTTCACTTTGAAACTTGAAAATGAATGTCGATGATGCTGTAGTCATTACCGAAATTATTTTCCAGCGACAAAGAGAATAGCACTAATTTTAAACTTTAAAATTCTTTGGAGACAAATTTTTATTTGAAAATAATTTAAATAGTATATCCTTTTAAACTTTAAACACAAGGTTTGAAATCCATTGGAAATTAAATTCTCAAATTCTTGTTTTAAATTCATTTTAAATTTCCAAATAAATTTATAACCATGTTTATAGTTCAATTATTTATATATGGAACAAAAGACAATGATATATAAAATCAAATATTGTTTCTTAACAACCAATTCGATAAAATCCAGAAAAATTATAATATAGTTACAAAATTTATTTCATTACTAAATTTGAAAAACCATATTGTGTCAGTTTGATCTGTTCAAGTGTTTTGGAAATCTTATTGATAGTGTTGACCAGACGAATCGATCAGAAACCCAAATCAACATCAACAACTCAAACAAGACAATATATAAAACATTTTAAATATTAGTTTACAAATACACTTCAAGAATGATTTGAAGATTGGTTGGAAACAAAGATGAGATGACTAAATAACAGTATAGGAAGATAGATAAGCTTATATAGATCATGGGCAACCTTAACCTGGTTAACCATGGCGTAAAGAATAAGATCGATGTGGATTTCTAGGTAAATCAACATTAGGTCTCAAGTGATAGAGTTTGGTAACGTTCCAAAATTCAAAGGAATTGAGTCAAAAAGGAAGAGATTCAAACCCAAATTTAAGTGATTCTATAAATACATTTACTATACATGCTAAGTTTTGCCTAGAGCTACCAAAGATCTGATACCAAATGTAACAACCCGTTATTTTCAACTATTCGCATCCACACATGTCGAACTTGAATTACTCAAAATACCGCGTTGTAAATAAAATTTGGCAAATCCCAGAATATACAGTAAATAATAATCACAAATCACTGTCGCGGAGTAAATAATAATGCAGCGGAAGTAAAAGATAGTAGTTCATGAAGCTACTGTATATATAAGATACATCAGAGTTAAACAAGATACAATAGAAGAGTAACAAGATACATTAGGTACAAATCAGAATACATCACTGAAATCACTGGATACTGAAAGCAAAATAGATGGCTGGACCTTCAAACAAAGCTCCAATATCGAAGGTGAGTCTTGAATGCTGAATCACTCAGTCTGACTTAAGCGTAAAGAAAAACACTAGACACTCGAGTCAGGACATAAATACATATGAACTGTAAATCAACTTAAGTGAACAGTAACAAAAATGCATAAGTAACTTAAAGGATGCTTGGGATTGCCCATCCTTTAAGGATCCGTTAAACTATTTACTATGCAGTAATATTTCGCTATATAATAATATCTACAGTAAAATAAACTTACTTTAAAATAGCGTTAAGGAGTGACCCAATATTCCCATTAACACGTAATAGTGCCAATAGTCTATACACTACCTGCATATCTCCTGATCGGGAGACTATGAGAAGATACGCCATAGGTACGACACAAATAGAAACTTGTAGTAAGGCTCGCTATGGTAGGTGACACGGCACACGAGGCAATGCTAGGGTAGATATACCAATTACGCACACGGGCTGGCGGTAACGTAGCAGCCACTACGCCAACCTTGGAACACACTCCTAATCAAAATCATAGGATGGCCACCAAATCAACCACAAGTAAGAGTATAGTATCGAAGAAGTGCGTCCGACCAAAGGAGCTACCCCTTTTGGCCCGAGATCGCTCATGTTTTGGCCACCTTATGCCAACTCACGGGAGTTGAGCCCACGTAATATACCTCAAGGACGTCACAAAACATCCTACTTCATTCTAGAATCTCCACCGCGTACACGGTTGTTAAAGTGGTTTTCGGAGTTGGCAGAGAGTATGACAACTTCCGATCCCGGTCTCTTTAACAACTAATCGTTATTATAACGCCGTGGTCATTTCAAAATAGTTTATACTTCAAAATCAAATCATTTCATTTCCAAACTATATTCCGTTCAAAATAGTTTATACTTCTAACCAAAACAATTTTTATTTCCAAACTATATCCCTTTCAAAATCGTTTATCATTTCCATTTCAAACATATATTCACCTTTCAAAAGTCATAGTACTTTCAAAGTTATAATTCATTCGAAACCATAATACTTGAAATTATTACACTTTGAAAATCATAACATTTTGAAATCATACACTTGAAATCATGGTACCTTCCTTTAACTCTTATTTTTCAAATTTATTCAATTAAACCCAAATTTACAAATTTCCAATTTAATTCAATTCGAACCATCAGTTTCAATTCAATTCAGTTTCCTTACAAAACATTTCAAATCTTATCAATTTCAAATATAGATTTGATCCACAAAATAAACTATTCAATCTTTAATATATTTCAAAACTTTAATATCCTACATTTCAAAACTAATTTTTATAATTTCGTATAACTCTGATTTAACTTCATTATTACTTAGTTTGAAATAATCATTTCATAAATCCAATATTATTTAAATAAACTCAAATTACCAGTAACTAAATATCCTTTCATACTAATATAAACTTTAAATATTCATTTATCGAATAAATCAAAATTAAATATCATTCCAAATTCACATTCTTTATCAAAATAAAGGTTATGTCTTTCAAAAACATTTCCTTTCCAAATCCATTATAAATTCATTATCATTCTTTAATTCAAATATTTAATTTAAATAGCATTTAAAATCAAATACGTCATTTATTTATTATTTCAAATATCATTACAAAACACATTTCAAAATTCCATACAAAAAATCGTTTATCTCATTACATTCCATTTCATTTAACACATAACCAAGTAAACCTTATTTAAATTCAAATTCAATTTAACTTCCTAAAAATTCTAATTTAAATATTAAAATATATTCAAAACTCCTTAAATTTCACAAATAGTCAATTCCAAAAGTTAAATCGTTTAACACTTTAAAATATAACTCAAATAGTGTTGAAATCTATAACATTTCAAAACATCTTCAAATTTTAGCAACGACGGCATTTATAAAGTGCTATCGTAGCTTATAGTTTCCAAAATGGTTTAGTTCAGGAACAACGGCATTTATAAAATGCCGTAGTAGATATTTAGTCATTACAACATAATTAAATTTAAAAACAACAGCATTTAAAAATGCTGTCATAAGACTACAATATTTTGGAAATGCTACTAATAAAATTCCATATTTTATTTTAACTTTTTAAAAACGATAAAGCTTCAATTTTAGCAAATTTTAAACTTATAAATCATATTTTTAGGCTTCTAAATTTTCACATTTAAATCAATTTAACATATGATTTATCATAATAAAATTTTATAATTGAATATCAAATTTTAAAAAATCAATTCGTTTGTAATGTCAACATTCACTATTTATTAACTTATAAATTAAATAAAACTTAACATTTTACTTTAAATATCATTTCAAAACTTTAAATTAAATTTCCATCATTTATTTACATTTTAAAAATATAATTTAAAGTCAAAAATCACATTTACTTCAAATTTACATCCTTGAATTCACAAATTCAAAAATTAATATTTAGCCTTCTCAAAACCAATATATATATATATATATATATATATATATATATATATATATATATTTTCAAATCAAAATTTCATACTTAAAAATAAGTATTTTAAGAAAATCATTTAAAATATACCACGGGGTGTGTATATAATATTCTAACCTAGGTTGGATATATATCATTTCAATCCGCAATATAAAAAGAAAACCCGGATTCTATCATTTTAAACCTATAATCCCAAGTTAAATAAAATATAACAAAAATCACTTGAGCCTATCATTTCGGCTCGTAATGATTTTCCCTATTCTAATGTCCGTACCGGTATGTATCATTTCAACCCATAGTGATTCTATTCTAACAAGGAACTTGTAGTGTGATCATACACATAAACAATATAAACAATTATACTAACATGTCAATGTCATAATATACTGTCATATATCAAATGTCAGGTTATGGTTAACCAAGTAAACATGGTAATAACATGGCATAGCATATCATATAATTATCATTAACTTGCATAACATTTTTAATTTACTAAACACTTGTCATTAATTCACTATTTCATTTGTAAAATGTCAGAGTGAGAAAGACTCACCTTTTCAAGCTGGAGTTAGCAAAACAAACTACACAAATAAATTCCAGAAAGCACGATATGGCATGACACAGCATGAAAAATGATTCAAACGGGAAGAGAGAGCCAAGATATGATCTTGTAACAACAAATAAACAAGACATTGTAAACATATATTTACCACACAAAAAAAACATTAAAATGAATTGAAATAAAAAGGAACAAATAGTTAGACTTTGCTTCAACCACTCCAATGCTTGGCCTAATTGGAGCATATGCATGGCTATGATGTGCTAAAGCTCGGGTTTGCGTCATATATAGCACGGCAACATGATCTGAAGGGGTAGGAGAGTAGCAAAGTGAAGAATGCAAAGGACAAGGCAAAAAGGTGATGTTTGGATGCATTTTTGGCTCGGCTTGGTCATCATAGGGCTCGGACATACTTAGGTCAGGTCTGGACATGTCAGGTGATGGCTAGATCTGCAGGTAGAGGGGGTGTAGTTACTGGTGGTTGGGGCAAAGGGGGTGGCCGAGATGATAGATGAAGGGGACGGTGATTTCTAGGCATGTTTGGAAGGGTTTTGTGCAAAATTGGTGGTGCAAGCTCAAATGGAAGTCACGGCCTGGACTTGGTCAGTGGAGGAGGAGAGGTTGCGGTTGTAGATGGAGGAGCTGGTGGTCGGTGGTGAGGGTGGAGAGTGGGGCCGAGCAAAGAAAGGAGAAGAAGAAGGCAAAAATTCAATAAAAAGAGAAGAAAAGAAGAAGGAGATGAACCCATTACTAAAAAAATTATCCTTAGCAGTGAGTTTTTGAGGAGAGAATAATATCTTACGTGAAAAAACTGAAATAAAGACACGACTACAGAAAAAGAAATGGACGGCTACTTAAAATGAAAAGGCAATTGGAAAATGAAAAGGCAAAATGTAAATGGAAAGTCATATGCATATGAAAGGGTTTTGTCTCTTCAATTTCAAATTTCTTTTAAATAAAAATAAAATATAGACAATTCAGAAAATAAAATAGAAAAGAAAAAAAATAAAATGAAAAAGAAAATAAATAAATATTTTATAAATGGAATATAAATAAGAAAATAGTTTAATAATTGAAACTAGACTTTAAAAATTGTAAACAAAAATGCAATGAACATTTGAAAATTATAACAATACTTATAAAATGTTTTGAAAATAAAATATATACATAACATAACATATTACACATATATACACAAATTATAACAAGATTTGACAAACAAAAATATAATTTATATAAATAAAAATATACAAATTTGTTGTAACGACCCACTATTTTGGACCATTCAAATCGACAATATTCCACATATGTCAAACTTGAATAAGTCAAAATAATAGATTGAAATAAAATTTGGAGCAAATAAAATCATTCACAGAGTCACAAACACAGAAATGTCAGAATACTCGCAGCGGAAATAAAATACTATAGTAGTTGATGAAGCTACTATGTACATACTCTCAAAAAATATACAAAATCTCATAGTAAAATAGATACAATAGAAGTCAGGATACATAAACAACAATAGAGAGATAGATCCTAAATAGGAACTAACTGGAAGATGTAGACGAATAGATAGACACATGAGCTCCAACAAAACTGTAACGACCCGCTATTTTGGACTATTCGCATCCGCACATGTCGGACTTGAATAATTCAGAATACCGAATTGTTAAATTAAATTTGGCAAAACTCAGATATACGGTAAATAAATAAACACAGAATCACAGACACAGAGTAATAATATGCAGCGGAAGCAAAAGATAGTAGTTCATTAAGCTACTATTTATGTCTCAAGTTAAATAAATTACAACAGAAGTTTCGAATACAATAGACAAATACAAGAATCAGAATACATCACTGAAATCAACTGGATATCTGGAAGCTGGATAGATAGCTGGATCACCAGGCGAAGCTCCAACTCCAAGGTGAGTCTCGAAAGGTGAACCACTCAGTCTGACTCGAGCGTAAAGAAAAACATAAAACACTCGAGCCAGGATTAACATTCTTATATCAATAAATCCAACTCAAGTGAAATAACAATTGAAATACAAATAACTCAAAGGACGTTGGAATAACAGTCCTCTAAGGATCCGTTAAACTATCTACTATGTAGTAATATACGCTAAATAGATAATTTCTATCAGTAATATAAATATCAAAATAGTGTTAAGGCGTTACCATTATCCCCCTTAACACATTTTATATAAATGTCATAGTCTATACAGCACTGTAAACTCCACCGTAAACTAGTGGGATATCAGGTAGTACTAAGTAGGTATAACACAAAACGAATTCGTAGTGGTCGCGTATATATGGATACAAGTATGACAAGGCACATGAGGCAATACCCAAGGTAGTGAAACTACTGTTCGCCTGATCTGGACTGGTGAAAACGCATCGCCGCAACGATCGCAACACCGCGAAACAACACTCCCAAAAGCACGAGGGTGCACCAATCAATAACAAGTAATGAGTAGTTACGAAGAAGTGTGTTCGCACGAGGTGGCTAACCCCATTTGGCCCGGCACGGCACCTGTTTTAGTCATTTTCAATTTGACACAAGTGTCAAGGCTATCAATTATCGTTCTCTTTCTTCAGTCATCACGTACATCATTGCAACCACTTCATTCTGGATCATCACTTCGCGTATAGTTATTAAAATGGTTTTCGATTTAGACAGAGAGTATGTCCATAACCGATTCCAATTTCTTTAATAACTTTCGTGATTATTACACCGATTGGTCGTTTAATATATTTCAAACCAAACCAAATTCAATTTCAATTAGAATTCGTAAATCAACATTTTATTCGTCTGTCTAAAACAATTTCCATAATTTATGTTTCAAAACTTCCAACTTACTGTTTCAAAATCTTGAAATTCAGTTTCAATTTTTATTTAGTACAATACAAATATTGATTCAAGTTCGTATATAAGTTTCATTCCAAAATCATTTAAATTAATTTAATATAACATTCAAATCAATCTAAATTCATTTATCGATTTCATTCAATATTCATTTAGTAAATTTGTTATTCAAACAGTTTCTATTTAGTTTCCAATTTATTGAAGCAATTATTTAAGTTCAACTCCTTTATATCAAAACTTACAGTTGCATTAAATTAAACTCGACAAATAAAATTCTTTACAATACAAGTCTTACCTTTATTCCAATAAAACGCATTTTATTTCTTGTTAAATGAATTCAATTTCACTTATTTATTTACTTAGTTACAAATTTCAAAACTCAAATAAATAAGAAACTAAATTTCACATATTCAAATTAGTTCAATTTCGCTTATTAACTTACTTAAACAATTTTCCAAAACTTAATAAATTAAGAAAACCCAATTTCATTTATTAACGAAGTTCCAATTCACTTATTCAAAAGTTAAATTTCTCTTGTCAAAGAATTCAAATTTTATTAAATTTTAAAATAATTCAATCTTATTTAATTATTAAATAATTCAAAAATTAAATTAATAGTTTCAAACTTAATTATTAAATAATTCCAAAACTCAACTATTCATTTCTTAAATTAAACAACGTTCTTCCATTAATTAGTTTGTTAATATTTCGTTTCAGATTTTTATATATTAACATTACTTTACATAAAATTTCAAATTCCAACTTCTTTTCAAACTTTATTATTTATTCAAATAAAATCTTTATTTTATTTTTAAATAAAATTATTGACCAATCGGGTTTATATTTAATTCTCTATCCTAAGTCAAGTTCATTTGGGTATTTATCATTTCAACCTAATTCCATTCCAATTCAAAAATCAAAGCATAACAAAGGGATCTTGCAGTGTGATAACTGGGATGGATGTCAATGTAAATAAACAAGCAATGACAACAGTCAATAACAATCCAATAATTAATTCGAATAATCTCGAAATAATCATATTTATTCGCATTGTTATCTGTGCGAATTTATATAATTATTTCTAGAATCTACACTATCATTTCATGTAGATTAAAGATTATTTCACTAATCATCTAGACGGTTCTTCACTGGATATCTATTATTCAATTTCATACAACATCAATTTAAACAACAACATTTAAATGGTTCGAGGTGCATTTTACCAAATTTCTACGTATCAATTTATTCAACATTTAAAGGGTCATATTATGCAAAAATCATCTAATCAAATTTAACATATATCAAATCTAACTATCCTACGTCAATTTCAATTTCAAACTATTTGTTGCTTATTACAATAAAAAATTAACGTCCAATGTCAATAACAAACAATTATTTATCAACCAAACTGGATTATCATTTCATAAATAATAGATTATGGTGCCAGATGTCACAGGTGAACTGATACAGGTAATCACATATATATAATAGTGTAAATAACTAACAGTCGCATATTTCGATTGTCGTTTCAATTGAAATCAAATTTAATAAATAAAAGAACATTAATCGTGAGTGATTGCTCACCTTACGAGGTTAGAGAGAACAGGAGATGACACAGATACGCACACTAATATTTAGGTATGAATCCAAGCACGACTTCCAAATAAAAGCTAGATTGGCACGAATCACGAACAAGCTAATAAATAGTAATTGATGAAAACGAATCAGGACCATCTTGGTATAACCGAAACAACATATACATTATAATTTTCTCTAAAACAAAAAAAACACACACATTTAAAATAAGATATCTATATTTACTTATTTCTAAAATAAATTTCAAACATATATCTTCAAACTCATATTTAGCACAAACACATATGAAATAAAATTCCCGTATATATATACTTATTAAGAGTGCAAAATACTTATTCATATTATATATCATTTCATCAAAATCTCATCATGACATATCATTCAAATATAAAATCAAATATTAACATAACCTATAAAATTTAGAAATCAATACTTAAATAAACAAATATCACCTTTATTATGAAACTGCAACCAAAACTCAACTGTATACATATCAACTGTATATAGGATTTATACATTATAAATTTGTTGATTAAATCTATGGCTAATATATACACAAACATTTCAAATATATGTCACAAATGTAATCATTAACATATGCGAAAAATATAGAAAAACAAATGCACATTAACTACAAATGCAAATTGTCAACATATATAGGCAGCCTAAAAAAAATAAAAAAAATATGCAGACTACACTTCACAAACAAATAGACTAAACACATATGTAGACTACATATAGTATATACAATTAAATATATGTGTCCATCTTCAGAAAATCTATGCAGACACTACATATGATAAACAACTAAGTACGTATAGATATTTATATATATACTCAAACTTACCAAACTGTTACCTAAACTAACACTACAACAACTAACCTACTAGCTCAATATATAGAATACAATGCGTAAAAACGTACATATAATACTAAAAATCAGTATTGACCATAGCTCAATCTATTACTTACCATGTACACTGTTTGTATGCACAACACTCTATATGAAACTTATGAAAATTATTGAACAGGTTTCATATGAACCTGTATAAAATACATATAACATAACAATATATATAACATAACAGACATTGAACAATATATATATAACTAACACTATATATTATATTTGAATATCAAAATAGATAAGAAGAGTAGAGGTATGCGGAAATAGTTTGGATATACAGAACAAACAAACAAAAGAAATAAAAATAATAATCATAAGAGTTCGGATATAAAACAAAGTTTGGATATAAAACAAACAAAAGAAATAAAAAATAATAATAATGAAAAACCTCAGGAAATGTTGCTTATATACGAAAATTGTATATATCTCACCTTTATAAATATAAAAAGACAAGGCGCTGTTAGAGGCTGAGGTGGCAAGGTGTTTCAGGCAGCCATGTAGTGGGGTCCAGGCGCAGATGGGTGTGGCAAAGGAAAGAGGCGAGGCGAGTGGAGGTTCGGTAGTGCTCGGTGGGTGAAGTGATTGGTTTTAGTGAATGATCAGGAAGCCGTAGTGGGAGGCTGCGTGGTTCTCGGTTTCAGGGAGGAGGTGGACGGTGGCGCGGTTTGGTGAGGGTGAAGCTGATCGGCTTGCATGGAGAGTTTCAGTGGGTTGTTGGGTTTATTTTATTTTATTTTTATTTTATGGAGGCGACTGGAATGGCAAGAGGAGGATGGTGCGGCGGCTGGAAGAAGGACAGAGGCGGCTAGGGTGGCGGCGGTGCAGTCTACCGGTGGAAAGAGGGGTCTCGTCGGTGGCAGCACGAGCTAGACTGTGCACGTTATATTTTTTTTATACAAGGCGGTGGCTGCCGCGGAGAGGGGAGAGGAGACTGGCACGGTGTCAGCAATGGTGCGGCTATGGGGTTGTTGTCAGGGCGGCTGCGGAGATGTGGTCGAGCTTTGAACAGAAGTGGGTTGTGGTGGCTTGGACACGGCTGATGATGGAGATCTCGTGGTGAGTCGGTGATGACAAGAGTGGAGGCAAAGCAGTCAGGTGGAAAATATAGTCGCTGTTTGAGGTTGGAGGTCGATTTTGCCAAGGGTGGCTATTGTGGCCATTGGTTGGAGGTTGTTATGGCTGTGAGGGGATGAGGGGAAGATGGCTTCTGGTTCCAACAAATGAAGGGGATAGACTTATATTAGTTATGTATATTATTATATTTAATTTTTAAAGAGGACTAAGAGAATGCAGTATGCTTTATGAACAGACGTAAGTTATACAATATTTATAATTTACCTTTAAGGTTGGGGTAGGGAGGGCAATCGGCTGAACGCAATTAAAATATGGGTAACAGATGTAAACTTTGCTATAATTTTACAAAAGCCACGTCAGCAGACGGACAGAAAAGTGAAAGAACGAGCCACAATTAAATTGAATACAGTGGGAATACAATTAGTTATCTAGGAATTATAAATAGCTACTGCCCATTGGTTTCCATTCTGTGTGAAAATAAATGGTGACAAGGAGACAAAGGAACCCAAAAACAATACCGATACTGTCCATCGTTTTCCAGATTTCACCGTGCACCGGACGACGAAACAAACAAATGAGTATACTACGGAGATCAACATGATGGAACGAACAAAATGATACACCGATATCGGCGATTTGATTAAATTTTAAAATTTTGAATTTTCAACTAGCGGAAAATGCATGAAAAACACAGAAAAATAAGATCGACGGAGCAAAAGATGTCCGAATTTGGAAAAACGAAAAATAACGTTTGCTCTGAAGATGGTTTAGAATTTTTCTTTGTAAAAATATTTAGGTTCAGAAAACATTTTATTTTCATCGTTCTTTAATTGATTAAATTGAAGTGAATTTGCGCACGAAATAAACTTTCATATTTTCGGACGAAAATTTACCAGTTGCTATGTTCAACTAGATGCATTATAAATAAAAAGTTTTATTTCAAAATTTTATCGTTTAAAATTTCACAAAATTTTAATTAAATACGTTACTAAAACCGTTAAAATTTATGGGTCGTTACACTCTCCCCCACTCAAAATTTTTCATCCTCGAAAACGGAAGGAGGTAGGAGAATAGAAACTACCAGAAGAAAATAGACTCGAATTACAAAATAAAACAATCTATTTAAACCATATAAATTTCAATTTACCCTAATTTATACTCAATATTTGATTTAAAATTCATGGTATTTCAACAAGTTGATTTAATTTTAATTTATTAACTTTCAAAACAAAATTTTTATTTTGTTAATCACAACTATTATATAATTAACTTATTATTCTATTTATCTCCATAAACATTTTATAGTTAAAATTTAAGTGAATAACATTTATTATAAAAACTCACATTTTATTTATAAAGAAAATTTATATTGTATATTATCAAATTTTTCTTAAATTAACAATTTCAAAGATCATATATTTGAATAGTCATTTATTATAATCATATTTTATTCGACAAATTTAATTCTTCCTTATTCCAAATTATTATTAAATTTATGCTACTTAATATCCTATTACATATATATTAAGTATATTTACATTTATTATAACTACTCAAATTTGTTTAAAATTCCTTTGATAACATTTATATTGTATAATATTCAATTACCTAATTAACCTTTGAAAATTTAGGTAAGTTATATATAGTGCAATTGAGTATAATACAAGTAAATTTCTAATTCAATTCTCTCAAGTTTAACTATCAATTCAAAATTTTGGTTTCATTTATAATTGAAAGTATCCTTTATCATAAATTTAAGAATTTAATTTTCGAGTAATGTAACATCCCGCCTTTTCGCACACTTTAAACCGACACACGTGCCAATTCAAAGCATACGCAAGGGCGGATTGTTATGGGGTAAATAAGAAAAACAGAGAAGAAATAAAAAAAACAGAATCTCACAGCGGAAGGGTAAAATATAATAATAAATATACAGTTCAAAATAGTTTACAAACACTTGATTTTCTTTATATAATAAATATCAGAGTTACACATACCAATACAATCAATGCAGCGGAACAGTATGAGTGTGGTGCAATACTATAGATAATAATAATACGACTCCTTCGTCTTCGTCCTTCAAAGCTAAAGTCTTCGATCCTGAAACGCTCAGACTGACCCGAGCGAATTTGAAAAGACAAAAACACTCGAGTCAGACTAAAAGATCTTATGTGAGTTAAATTAACAGAAATAAATATGAGTACAGTAACTCAAGAGATGTTCGGGATTTACATCTCCTAAGGATCCGTTAAACTATTTACTATGTAGTATATTGTGCTATTATAGTAGTGTCTATTTATAAAATAAACTTACTTTTAAATAGCGTTAAGGCTTTACATTTTCCACCTTAACACGTAAAATGCCAATAGTCTATACAGTACCGTAATACCTCCTGATCGGGAGGCTACCAGAGGATACTCCATAGGTATGACACAAATAGAAACTCGTAGTAAAGGCTCGGTATGGTAGGTGACACGGCACAACTAGGCAATGCCAGGGTAGATATACCAATTGCTATCCAGGCTGGTGGAAACGCGTAGCCGCAGTTACCGCCCACCTCGGACTAACTCCCCAAAATCAAAATATAGAAGTGGCCACTGAATCAATCCAAGTCAAAGTATAATATCGAAGAGGAGGGTCCGATCAGAGGAATGACCTCATTGGCCTGAGAATCGCTCCTGTTTTAGCCACCTTATGCCAACTCATGGGAGTCGGGTCCACGTATTTACCTTACAGGAAACGTCGCCACCACCTACTTCATTCTGGAATCTCCACCGCGTACACGGTTAGTCAAAGTGGTTTTCGGTATCGACAGAGAGTATGTCCATATCCGATCCCGGTCTCTTTGCCAACCCATCGTTATTATAACACCGCGGTCATTTAAAAATAGCTCATACTTTAAAACCAGAATAAACATTTCCATTTTAAAATTATGAATACGATATCATTTTAAAACCCAAAACAATATGATATCCTTTATCCACAAATATAAACCTTTTCAAAAATCCAAATGCTTTAAAATTTATAACGTCTGAAAGCCAAATATCCTTTCAAAGCATAATATTTCGAATTCATAATTTAAAACCATAACTTTTAAAACTTGAATGGTTTGGATATTCAACGGTATATGAATTAAAAGGTTTAACTTAAATGTTACTTTGTAAAGAAAATAGTTCTCATGGCTTTACAAATACATTTCTTTATTAAAGTCTAGACCAAAATTTGTATTATCTCTCTCAAGTTCCAAAACCACTTCAATTTATATATATGTATACGTATATCCATTTGGAGTATTAATATTTCAAACTAAAGTTGGATTTTATTCTTTCAACAAATCGAATGTTCTATTAATTAGTCTTGAATATTCACATAAAATCAATAAATAAATAAAAACTCCAATTTCTAGTAATAAAATATATATTTTTTTTCAATTCAAATTATACTAGAATATTCATTTCAATTTATCTTGGGAAAAATCCAATTATAAATATCATCTCTTAAAATTTCCAAACTTAACATTTAAACATATGATATAAATTATCAAACTCCATTTTCTTAATTTTTTTTCCATTTTTAATAAAGAGATTTATACAGTTTTTAATTTCAAAATTTTCAACTTCATATGTATATATATGGAAGAATAATATTTATACAATATAAAATTTAAGATTATTATAAACCGTATTCCATCCAAACCATAGAGATCACATTAAAATAGTTATATATAGACCGCGGTGCCTGTATATAATTTTCTATCCTATGGTCAAGTGATACGGATATTTATCATTTCAATCCGCAATTTAAAAGATATAAAATTTTGCGGTTGTATATCATTTCAAACCACAATCCCGAATGAAAGGAAATATGCATGATAATTTGCAATTTAATGATATACAATAAACATCCATTCATCAACATCATCCATCATCCAAATCGCAATCATCAATCAATATCAACCAATAACAATATTATTTTTGGTACTATATAACAGGTAATACTGGTAATTTTATTCAAATTAAATTTAACAACTATTAATCTAACAGTTTATATTCAGTAATAAATTTTATAGCTGTTAACTTGCAGTTTATACGCAAACAAATAAATTCTAACTGTCAATTAATATGCAATAAATAAATAAAATTAACAGTCAAATTAAATCAAATGCAATTTAACAGATATGATGAAATAAACATGCCAAATAGTCATAAATAAATTTCTATTCATTTCTAAGATAAATTTAACAAACATAAAAAATTTTAGAAGTTGTGAGTGGGTTAAAACACTCACCTTTGGAATTTAAATTCGATTTAAACCCAAAAATTTGACGGTCTCCAAATTTGTCCAAACCAGCGCCAAAACGTCAGAAATTCCGATACGATCCCACCAAAACAAACCACGCGCGAATCTGAGCTCGTATGCAAAAGTTATGAAAATTTGAAAAATGGAAAATTCTGGTCCTAGGTCGACTTCGGGTTCGACTTCGGTGCGCCGCCTCAATTCCCCGGTGCTTGCTTGGAGTTTTCGCCAAAATGACCCGGAGCGACCCGAGTTATTTTCTTCCTGACCCGAAGATGCTCTAGGGTTTTCTCCCCTGAAACCCGAAGCGCGACCAGAAGCTGCTGCAGATCTGAATATTTTTTTTTTTTTTTTGAAATTGATTTTTTTTTTTTTTGAACTGACTGGATCTAGGGTTAGCCCCCATTGAAGAAGAAGTGAAGCTTGAAGAAGATGAACGTACAGCAAATAGAAAATAGAATGCAGCTAGGGTTTATAATTGTATATTTATAGGTAGGGTTGGGTTAGAGTAGATAGACTAGATAGATGAACGTACGAAACAAACTAAGGCCCAAAAAGCCCGTTCTGACCTCGGAACGAAATTTGTCAAACCCATATATCCAGATAGGTATTTTAAAATATTCTGAACGCGATGGAAAAAGTTTCGCGTCCAAATTTGATCGTATGAAGAAGTTATGCTGAAAACAAAATTTCCAAATTGATTTCAAATTGATTTTATTAAAATTGATTTCAAGGCGTTTCACGCCCGTACGATCAAACGACAAGTCCGATCGATACGAAACTTGAAACCCTATAATAATTCACCGATACGGATCCGATGAAACTGGTTTCATCGAAATCCGAGTCCGTGGCCAAAATGGCTATTTTTAATATTCATTAAATAAATTATAAAAATCCAATTTTTTACATCTAAATTCAAAAATTGACCAAATTTTCTCCCTTTAAATTTTCTTAACTATTTACTCCAATTCTAAACAATTCAAGTGTCAATACATAGTTGTTCTATTCATCAATTTAGATGTTAATCCTTACTTAAAGGTTAAATTCCAATTTTTAATAAATTCAACATTATACGTTTGATTAAATTTATTAAATTCACTTTCTTTCTATTATTCAAAGTTATTGATGTCAATTTAATGAAACTAACATTGGCTCAATATCTATACATTAAAAATCTCAATTCTAAACTTAGATCTCAACTTATGAAATAGTTAAATAATAAATTCCATCTAAATCTACATCTTCCTACTATCTAAATATTTAGAAAAATTACTTACCACTTTTTATTGTAAATTTCTAAACTAGTAGATTTGTGTCATTTCTAGCCCTCTGGATATTTAATATTAACTAAAAGCAAATTTACATATAATTTCCATCGTCAATTATTTTAGTGAATAAATCTTCAAAGGTTACTGCAATTAATCCCATTAATTGCAATAAATTCTAATAAATTTGACTCTATTTGATTACAACTCACAAATAAATCAATTATTACTCCCTACATAGTTAACGTTTCTTTTATATATATATCACTACAGTAATACTTCCAAATGTTCATCTTTTGTTTGCATAAATTACTGTATTCAATTGAATCGTAATATTGTTAACTTACACAATTTGTTGTCATGAATATATTTTATAAGTCTACACTTAATTATTATCTTATAATACGTTTTTACATTACTATAAAATTTATACACTCTTTCGTTACCATATTAATAATTACTAAAGTAACGTTCATTCTTAGTAACAACGTTATACTATTCAACATATAAAAGGACTCCATTCCCCAAATACATTCATTTATATTTATTCCCTTAAAGTTCTCCTTTATTGACTAGACACATTAATTTAGGTTCATTTACATCGAATGCCCTTCTTAGCTATATACTCAATACATGTTAAATCTACATAATTTTTACCCTTTTATTCAAATTCACTTATACCATCAATAACAAAATGTTGCCCTAAATTTAGATTCAATTATATACATTAGATAAATGGGTAAACTTTTGTAATTATACTATATATGAAAATATTTTTATGCATAAATTTCCACTTACTTACTATGCATTCATTTATTAAATTACTAATTGCCTTAGTCAACTTATCCCCTATTTACTACCAAATTTCAAATTTAATTATGGCTTATCAATACATAAAATTTACATAGGCAAAACAAATTTTATTACTATCTTAAGTCCATTTATTACTGACAACATTCATCAAATTTCCTTATCAACACTTATTGCATTGATTTATTCAGCGGTCACCTTTTATTTAGTTACTATCCATTTTACAATCCAATGTAAGTCTTCCACTATTTATTTTATATTAAATGAATTCCATTCTACTTAATATTTTTATTGATATTCACTAATTCAACCCTTATATCAGTTTCTTATTTTAACTTTAAATCAAATTGTGACAATCTACATTATCCAAATCTATTGTCATAAAATTTTATTGTTACACTAAATTGCAACTACTATACCAAATTTCTACATTTACTCTCAATTAGATTAGAAATTATATTAATTCAATTCATTTAATATTATTAATTTAACGGGTCGTTACAATCTCCCTCACTCAAAACTTTTCGTCCCCGAAAAGGAAAAAGAAGGGAGAAGGAAGAATAAACAGTACATCTTATTTCAAATATTAACTTATAAACAATAATTTACTGGATTAATTTCCTTTAATGAAATATACCCGTTTATAATCATTACAACCTTTTATACTTAAATTATTAAAGTTTGGAAAATATTCAACAAAATTCTAAGTCCAAAATTTACGAAATTTTTTGGCAGAGTGTCCTTTGTACAGTGAGGTTCGGGAGAAAATATAATATCAAAATATACAAATATATTACATATATTATCAAAATATTATATCCCAACACGGGAAAATAGCGCTTTAAACGTAATCCGAAAACGTACCTATTTGTCGGGCAATATACGCTTATTATTTTGGAACCAAAAGCAGTAGCAGTTGCTTCCATCACCTGTATTCACTTATATAATCTAAAAGGTTAAATATTTATTTTAAAGTGAACTATTCAAGTGGATTCAATCATTAATCAACCAACCAATTCAACAACCATCAGCCTTACAAACAACATACATACACAAACAAAGCAACCATTTAATCCATCAAACAAATAGTTGTTTGGGTTCAAACTTGAAATTTGTATGAAATGAAATTAACTATCAAGTGCATCCTTTACTCAACAGTCTTAGATGGAACAAAGATAGATACTTATTCATTTAACCACTTCAAATTTCTTACCCAACAACATAAATCAAACAACACAATTTAAACCAACACCCAAATTTATTTATTATACATTTATCTCATGCTTCAATGGTTTGATTTTCTTTCTTTCATTTATGGAGTGATTTCTTTATTTCTTACAAATTTTCATTTTCCATTTATCACAAAATTCATTATATTTGTATTCCAATTTATTTACTAAAGTTTCTATCATCTATTTATACTACTTACCTTTACTTATAATAAAATTTCCAATTTAACTTAAGTCTATACAATTAATTCTCATTAATAATAGCAAATTAATAGAATACCTTTATTACCTTACTCTTCACTTGTAAGATTTCCCCTTACATTTTCCAACTTTTTATTATATGGTAAGTTATGTATGTTTTAAGAATGTAAGTGAAAATTTACAAGTTTCTTCTCCATTCCTTTAATTAATATATATTTGTTTTATAAATTACAATTTCAACTTACCTTTAATCTCATTCATTTATTTAATGTTGAAGTTTCCATTATATTTAATTACAGTAACCCTCTACTTACACTTAATTTATTAACCTTATAACTTGCATTCCTATAAGTGAAAGATTTTACTCATTCATTAACTATGGATTGCAGTCATTTATATTTTTCCTACTTTCCATTATATTAGAATAGGGGAAATTAAGGCGTATTTAAGTTAATAACCCTACAATCAAACTTTATAAATTAAGGAATTTCATTTATTTACTTAAGTTTAAAATCACCTATTTATATTACTTGCCTTAAAATTTTAGTAAAGTTTCTATTATAACTTAAGTTTATACCATTAGATTATTATTTAATATAGCAATTCATAGAATAATCCAAAATTTCCAACATTTCAACTTGCATAATATTCTATTCAAATCTCTTAATTAACATTTCAACCTTTCATATTTGGTAAGTTATATATGTTTAAAGAGAAATGCAATTGAACTTATACTAGTTTAATCTCAATTCTTTTAATTCATTGATTTTCCAATAAATCTTTACCATTATTTATAATTTAAATTTTTAACTTCCTTTATACTTAGAATTAATTCTCTTACTTATTAGAGGTTTTCAATCCATTTATTACTTACTCTTTTTTTTTATTCCACTAAAATTTAACAATTAATTAATGGAAAATTTTAGAATTAAATTCCGGGTCAAATTTCAATTTATTTTGAAATAATAGATAATTAGTTTCCTACAACTTTATATCTCAATTATATTTAAAAAAAACAAATTCAGATATTTCCAACATAAATCTGCAATAGAATTTACTACAGTGGCCTTTCCCCTTCGAAACTCGAAAACAGATTTTCAATATCCCGGACTTAAGTTCTAAAATCTCCAATTTGATTTATTATAATTTCAACTTAGCTTCAATTGTTATAAATATATTTATTTCCTAACAACCAATCTATAGCAACCAAATATATATGTATATATATATATATATATATATCTTTATAAAAATATTTTTTTTTTATATATAGAAAATATAATAGGCAAAATTATTTCATTCACCTATATTAAAAACAAATATTATGTCGGTCTGTCCTATTTAGTGTTAAGAAATCCCTATTGATGACATAGCGTCTCATGCATCAACCAGAATTTATAAATACAAAGCGGAACAGATTAACACAATATCAAAATCTTTATTAACACTAACAAATACGCTCTCTCATATATATACACTCAGCGACTCCCGTAGGGTATTACTACCCTATTAACAAAGAGTCAAACCCCACAAGCCAAGGTTTATCGCTAAACCTAAGCTCTGATACCAACTGTAACATCCCGCCTTTTTGCACACTTTAAACCGACACACGTGCCAATTCAAAGCATACGCAAGGGCGGATTGTTATGGGGTAAATAAGAAAAAAAGAGAAGAAATAAAAACAAAACAGAATCTCACAGCGGAAGGATAAAATATAATAATAAATATACAGTTCAAAACAGTTTACAAACACTTGATTTGCTTTATACAATAAATATCAGAGTTACACATACCAATACAATCAATGCAGCGGAACAGTATGATTGTGGTACAATACTATAGATAATAATAATAATACGACTCCTTCGTCTTCGTCCTTCAAAGCTAAAGTCTTCGATCCTGAAACGCTCAGACTGACCCGAGCGAATTTGAAAAGACAAAAACACTCGAGTCAGACTAAAAGATCTTCTGTGGGTTAAATTAACAGAAATAAATATGAGTACAGTAACTCAAGAGATGTTCGGGATTTACATCTCCTAAGGATCCGTTAAACTATTTACTATGTAGTATATTGCGCTATTATAGTAGTGTCTATTTATAAAATAAACTTACTTTTAAATAGCGTTAAGGCTTTACATTTTCCACCTTAACACGTAAAATGCCAATAGTCTATACAGTACCGTAATACCTCCTGATCGGGAGGCTACCAGAGGATACTCCATAGGTACGACACAAATAGAAACTCGTAGTAAAGGCTCGTTATGGTAGGTGACACGGCACAACTAGGCAATGCCAGGGTAGATGTACCAATTGCTATCCAGGCTGGTGGAAACGCGTAGCCGCAGTTACCGCCCACCTCGGACTAACTCCCCAAAATCAAAATATAGAAGTGGCCACTGAATCAATCCAAGTCAAAGTATAATATCGAAGAGGAGGGTCCGATCAGAGGAATGACCTCATTGGCCTGAGAATCGCTCCTTTTTTAGCCACCTTATGCCAACTCACGGGAGTCGGGTCCACGTATTTACCTTACAGGAAACGTCGCCACCACCTACTTCATTCTGGAATCTCCACCGCGTACACGGTTAGTCAAAGTGGTTTTCGGTATCGACAGAGAGTATGTCCATATCCGATCCCGGTCTCTTTGCCAACCCATCGTTATTATAACACCGCGGTCATTTAAAAATAGCTCATACTTTAAAACCAGAATAAACATTTCCATTTTAAAATTATGAATACGATATCATTTTAAAACCCAAAACAATATGATATCCTTTATCCCAAATATAAACCTTTTCAAAAATCCAAATGCTTTAAAATTTATAACGTCTGAAAGCCAAATATCCTTTCAAAGCATAATATTTTGAAATTCATATTTTAAAACCATAACTTTTAAAACTTGAATGGTTTGGATATTCAACGGTATATGAATTAAAAGGTTTAACTTAAATGTTACTTTGTAAAGAAAATAGTTCTCATGGCTTTACAAATACATTTCTTTATTAAAGTCTAAACCAAAATTTGTATTATCTCTCTCAAGTTCCAAAACCACTTCAATTTATATATATATATATATATATATATATATATATATATATATATACACGTATATCCATTTGGAGTATTAATATTTCAAACTAAAGTTGGATTTTATTCTTTCAACAAATCGAATGTTCTATTAATTAGTCTTGAATATTCACATAAAATCCATAAATAAATAAAAACTCCAATTTCTAGTAATAAAATATATATATTTTTTTTCAATTCAAATTATACTAGAATGTTCATTTCAATTTATCTTGGGAAAAATCCAATTATAAATATCATATCTAAAAATTTCCAAACTTAACATTTAAACATATGATATAAATTATCAAACTCCATTTTCTTAAATTTTTTTCCATTTTTAATAAAGAGATTTATACACTTTTTAATTTCAAAATTTTCAACTTCATATGTATATATATGGAAGAATAATATTTATACAATATAAAATTTAAGATTATTATAAACCGTATTCCATCCAAACCATAGGGATCACCTTAAAATAGTTATATATAGACCGCGGTGCCTGTATATAATTTTCTATCCTATGGTCAAGTGATACGGATATTTATCATTTCAATCCGCAATTTAAAAGATATAAAATTTTGCGGCTATATATCATTTCAAACCACAATCCCGAATGAAAGGAAATATGCATGATAATTTGCAATTTAATGATATACAATAAACATCCATTCATCAACATCATCCATCATCCAAATCGCAATCATCAATCAATATCAACCAATAACAATATTATTTTTGGTACTATATAACAGGTAATACTGGCAATTTTATTCAAATTAAATTTAACAACTATTAATCTAACAGTTTATATTCAGTAATAAATTTTATAGCTGTTAACTTGCAGTTTATACGCAAACAAATAAATTCTAACTGTCAATTAATATGCAATAAATAAATAAAATTAACAGTCAAATTAAATCAAATGCAATTTAACAATATGATGAAATAAACATGCCAAATTGTGACGCCCCACCTCTATACCCACGCTAGCCAAGAACACTACGGTGTAGTGCTGTCAACTAGCACGGAGAATAAGGCTGTTGAGGAGCGGCCATCAATAGTTGGCCTTACACTAGTATTGGTTATCTCGATGGGAGTGGTATATAAATATATTTTCTTTCATTTTCCATCTCTGATTTATTTTCTCCCATCGACATACCCCAATTCTAGTATAAAACGAACTACGATGGTTCGTAATAGTTTAGAACAACAAATATAAAATATCAACACAGATAATATAAATGCGGAACACAGATAAAACAGAAATTCTCATATATACAATAACTGATGTCAGTTACAATACATTTGACACAGTACATATGATACAACTACAACAGTCGACTCAGGAAGTTACATATACAAGTACATTAACGTATATAATATACATGAATACATATCTTCCTATACAATCATACAAACTACTACAAATAACGACGACTACTCCAAAAGATATGAAAGAACTTCATAGCTCTAGCAGCAACCCAAAGCAGAATATCTACAACCTGAAATACTCGGTCTGACCCGAGTATTAAATTCAAAAGAAAATAATACTCGGGTCAGTCTAATTCAAACTCAGTTATTAGTGCACAGAAGCAATAATAATCAAATAATGAATAGACGACAGTAATTAAACCAAATCAGAATGCAATTCAGAATATTGAATTGAAATGAACAAACAGTTCAAACCATTGAAATATCAATTAAAATATTAGTTCAAGTAGGGCTGCAGTACACGCACGCGTGCACTGCCTCGCCACTACGGAATATGGGATACGCAAAAAGATCCATAAGTCAAAACAAATAGAATATCATACACGCCATACCGTGTGGCTGCAGTTCATGCTTGCGTGCACTGCCTTGCCACTATAGTGATGTCGTGCCCAAAAACTCAATTCCGTGTGGCTGCAGTTCACGCTTGCGTGCACTGCCTTGCCACAACAGTGATGATGTACACAACGGAGCACAAGGTCAAACCCAAAATAAAAGAACGGGTTCAACACAGGCGTATTCAAATGAAATGGCCGATACTAAAATAAATCGACCAACATAGAACAAAGACTGCATGGTGAAACACAAAAATGGACCAGTTCAATATGAACTAGCCTAATCGAGTCAAAATGCAGACAGTACAAAACCAAGCCCCAAAACGACTCATATAAATCAATGTTACAACCTGAAGCTGGACAGTGCACCTATGAAAAGGCAACCTAGCCAAGCATCACGAATAACAAAATACGAGACAATGCCAATTGTGGAACAATGAAGCACAGAGACTACAAGTACAAACTGAACAAAACAATGCAACTAGCAACAGGGAAGGCAACTGACATTAATGAATGCATCTGGCAACAATGAATGCAACTGGTAACAGCTCAGTTTAACACAATGAAAAATACAGTGATCTCAACAGAAGAGGCCATGATCAAGATCAACAGCTACATGTACTGCAACAAAAGTCATGAATGCAGTAACAAGGTTGCAAGCATATGAAATGCAGACACAACTCAATATCACAATATTATGCAACAGTGAATAAAAACATGCACTTGCAACAGAAAGACAATGAACTGCAACATAAAGAGAAATGCACAAAGTAAATGCATATGAACTTGATGGCAACAGTTCAAGGCACTGTAACATTACATGAAACTGAGATTGCAACTTAATTAGAAATACATATGAAAATGATGGCAACAGTTCGAGGCACAGTAACACTACATGAAACTGAAACTTCCAAAATGAAGCAAGAACAAATGTACATGAGTTATGGTATGTAGGACTTGATGCTAGGGAGAACAAGCTACACACATTTTACACTTTACAATTTAAAAATGTCAGGACCATGCATTATGTGTACTACAAAGCAAACCCATATGACATGCATATAGGGATTTCAAGTGAACTTAACAAGATTGTCGAATCCAAATGCTACTGAGGAATGAATAATGCAAACCAACATCAATGACACGGCCTCAAAATGAAATGGTTATAAATAACCCTATATGCACACTGCAGCAACTCAAGTGAACAGAGGTGGCACAAGGAACTGCAGACCAACCAGATTAATGATGCATATGGACTCAGAACAATATATAGTGACACATGGTAGTAGTGAAAACTCAAATAACCAAACTACTCGAGTGAATTCGACAAAGTATGTACACAAGTAACCAAACTGCAACAGGCAACAGTATGCAAGTGCAAAGACAAATGCACATGTCACCAGAAATGAAGCACTGCAACTCAAAGAGCATCAAAATGCAAATCATGATGAAACACAGCAACAACCATCAAAATCAAACATGACATTGCAGACTAGTTCAAGAGCATCAGGATATATTACCGATAAGAACTCATGAGAATGGAATGCACAAGCCAAAGAAACACAAATATACGGAAACGAGAACCACTTCACCAAAGTCAAAATATATTCAAGTTGAAGCCAAAAATCATCAATGTGTAAACCCAAAATCAAATGACCGAAGTCACCAAAAATCAGCAAGATGATTTAAACCAAATATCATACAAACAAAAATCACAGCATTTAAAACTCTACGAACCCGAGTCTGAACTAGATGTGAGTAAATAACTTTACTCACCTGAATCGAAGCAACGGCGAGCTAAATCAAGTGGCCGCAAACCCTAGCAGCCATAGCAAAGTCGAAGTGACGATCGATCGAAGAAGCCCCAAGTTTTGGAGACGAACTGAGAAGAGGGGCGAACGATTGAAGAAAAAAATAAAAAGGGGGCCGCCATTAATTTTGTTTCGGTGGTTTTAGGTTAGCAAACGAATGAATATGAAAAATGAATTAAAAAGGGGGATGGGTTATTTTGCTTTGTTACCCATCACGGCAACAAAAGAAATGGGCCAAATCAATTTTTAAAGCCCAATAAAATTCTTAAACAAATTTAAGAAAGGAATTTTAATTAAATTTTGAGAAATCAAAACTTCAATTAGCAATAAGCAACAATATTAATCGTTTAAATTGTTGATTAAAATTGATGCAAAACACCGGGTTGTTACACAAATAGTCATAAATAAATTTCTATTCATTTCTAAGATAAATTTAACAAACATAAAAACTTTTAGAAGTTGTGAGTGGGTTAAAACATTCACCTTTGGAATTTAAATCGAATTTAAATTCGATTTAAACCCAAAAATTTGACGGTCTCCAAATTTGTCCAAACCAGCGCCAAAACGTCATAAATTCCGATACGATACCAACAAAACAAACCGCGCGCGAATCCGAGCTCGTATGCAAAAGTTATGAAAATTTGAAAAATGGAAAATTCTGGTCCTGGTTCGACTTCGGGTTCGACTTCGCTGCGCTGCCTCAATTCCCCGGTGCTTGCTTGGAGTTTTCGCCAAAACGACCCGGGGCGACCCGAGTCATTTTCTTCCTGACCCGAAGTTGCTCTAGGGTTTTCTCCCCTGAAACCCGAAGCGCGACCAGAAGCTGCTGCAGATCCGAATTTTTTTTTTTTTTTTTAAATTGAAATTTTTTTTTTGAACTGACTGGATCTAGGGTTAGCCCCCATTGAAGAAGAAGAGAAGCTTGAAGAAGATGAACGCACAGCAAATAGACAATAGAAAGGAGCTAGGGTTTATAACTGTATATTTATAAGTAGGGTTGGGTTAGAGTAGATAGACTAGATAGATGAACGTACGAAACGAACTAAGGCCCAAAAAGCCCGTTCTGACCCCGGAACGAAATTTGTAAAACCCATATATCCAGATAGGTATTTTAAAATATTCTGAACGCGATGGAAAAAGTTTCACGTCCAAATTTGATCGTATGAAGAAGTTATGCTGAAAACAAAATTTCCAAATTGATTTCAAATTGATTTTATTAAAATTGATTTCAAGGCTTTTCACGCCCGTACGATCAAACGACAAGTCCGATCGATACGAAACTTGAAACCCTATAATAATTCACCGATACGGATCCGATGAAACTGGTTTCATCGAAATCCGAGTCCGTGGCCAAAATGGCTATTTTTAATATTCATTAAATAAATTAAATAAATTATAAAAATCCAATTTTTAACATCTAAATTCAAAAATTGACCAAATTTTCTCCCTTTAAATTTTCTTAACTATTTACTCCAATTCTAAACAATTCAAGTGTCAATACATAGTTGTTCTATTCATCAATTTAGATGTTAATCCTTACTTAAAGGTTAAATTCCAATTTTTAATAAATTCAACATTGTACGTTTGATTAAATTTATTAAATTCACTTTCTTTCTATTATTCAAAGTTATTGATGTCAATTTAATGAAACTAACATTGGCTCAATATCTATACATTAAAAATCTCAATTCTAAACTTAGATCTCAACTTATGAAATAGTTAAATAATAAATTCCATCTAAATCTACATCTTCCTACTATCTAAATATTTAGAAAAATTACTTACCACTTTTTATTGTAAATTTCTAAACTAGTAGATTTGTGTCATTTCTAGCCCTCTGGATATTTAATATTAACTAAAAGCAAATTTACATATAATTTCCATCGTCAATTATTTTAGTGAATAAATCTTCAAAGGTTACTGCAATTAATCCCATTAATTGCAATAAATTCTAATAAATTTGACTCTATTTGATTACAACTCACAAATAAATCAATTATTACTCCCTACATAGTTAACGTTTCTTTTATATATATATCACTACAGTAATACTTCCAAATGTTCACCTTTTGTTTGCATAAATTACTGTATTCAATTGAATTGTAATATTGTTAACTTACACAATTTGTTGTCATGAATATATTTTATAAGTCTACACTTAATTATTATCTTATAATACGTTTTTACGTTACTATAAAATTTATACACTCTTCCGTTACCATATTAATAATTACTAAAGTAACGTTCATTCTTAGTAACAACGTTATACTATTCAACATATAAAAGGACTCCATTCCCCAAATACATTCATTTATATTTATTCCCTTAAAGTTCTCCTTTATTGACTAGACACATTAATTTAGATTCATTTACATCGAATGCCCTTCTTAGCTATATACTCAATACATGTTAAATCTACATAATTTTTACCCTTTTATTCAAATTCACTTATACCATCGATAACAAAATGTTGCCCTAAATTTAGATTCAATTATATACATTAGATAAATGGGTAAACTTTTGTAATTATACTATATATGAAAATATTTTTATGCATAAATTTCCACTTACTTACTATGCATTCATTTATTAAATTACTAATTGCCTTAGTCAACTTATCCCCTATTTACTACCAAATTTCAAATTTAATTATGGCTTATCAATACATAAAATTGACATAGGCAAAACAAATTTTATTACTATCTTAAGTCCATTTATTATTGACAACATTCATCAAATTTCCTTATCAACACTTATTGCATTGATTTATTCAGCGGTCACCTTTTATTTAGTTACTATCCATTTTACAATCCAATGTAAGTCTTCCACTATTTATTTTATATTAAATGAATTCCATTCTACTTAATATTTTTATTGATATTCACTAATTCAACCCTTATATCAGTTTCTTATATTTAACTTCAAATCAAATTGTGACAATCTACATTATCCAAATGTATTGTCATAAAATTTTATTGTTACACTAAATTACAACTACTATACCAAATTTCTACATTTACTCTCAATTAGATTAGAAATTATATTAACTCAATTCATTTAATATTATTAATTTAACGGGTCGTTACAATCTCCCCCACTCAAAACTTTTCGTCCCCGAAAAGGAAAAAGAAGGGAGAAGGAACAATAAACAGTACATCTTATTTCAAATATTAACTTATTAACAATAATTTACTGGATTAATTTCCTTTAATGAAATATACCCGTTTATAATCATTACAACCTTTTATACTTAAATCATTAAAGTTTGAAAAATATTCAACAAAATTCTAAGTCCAAAATTTACGAAAATTTTTGGCAGAGTCTCATTTGTACGGTGAGGTTCGGGAGAAAATATAATATCAAAATATACAAATATATTACATATATTATCAAAATATTATATCCCAACACGGGAAAATAGCGCTTTAAACGTAATCCGAAAACGTACCTATTTGTTGGGCAATATACGCTTATTATTTTGGAACCAAAAGCAGTAGCAGTTGCTTCCATCACCTGTATTCACTTATATAATCTAAAAGGTTAAATATTTATTTTAAAGTGAACTATTCAAGTGGATTCAATCATTAATCAACCAACCAATTCAACAACCATCAACCTTACAAACAACATACATACACAAACAAAGCAACCATTTAATCCATCAAACAAATAGTTGTTTGGGTTCAAACTTGAAATTTGTATGAAATGAAATTAACTATCAAGTGCATCCTTTACTCAACAGTCTTAGATGGAACAAAGATAGATACTTATTCATTTAACCACTTCAAATTTCTTACCCAACAACATAAATCAAACAACACAATTTAAACCAACACCCAAATTTATTTATTATACATTTATCTCATGCTTCAATGGTTTGATTTTCTTTCTTTCATTTATGGAGTGATTTCTTTATTTCTTACAAATTTTCATTTTCCATTTATCACAAAATTCATTATATTTGTATTCCAATTTATTTACTAAAGTTTCTATCATCTATTTATACTACTTACCTTTACTTATAATAAAATTTCCAATTTAACTTAAGTCTATACAATTAATTCTCATTAATAATAGCAAATTAATAGAATACCTTTATTACCTTACTCTTCACTTGTAAGATTTCCCCTTACATTTTCCAACTTTTTATTATATGGTAAGTTATGTATGTTTTAAGAATGTAAGTGAAAATTTACAAGTTTCTTCTCCATTCCTTTAATTAATATATATTTGTTTTATAAATTACAATTTCAACTTACCTTTAATCTCATTCATTTATTTAATGTTGAAGTTTCCATTATATTTAATTACAGTAACCCTCTACTTACACTTAATTTATTAACCTTATAACTTGCATTCCTATAAGTGAAAGATTTTACTCATTCATTAACTATGGATTGCAGTCATTTATATTTTTCCTACTTTCCATTATATTAGAATAGGGGAAATTAAGGCGTACTTAAGTTAATAACCCTACAATCAAACTTTATAAATTAAGGAATTTCATTTATTTACTTAAGTTTAAAATCACCTATTTATATTACTTGCCTTAAAATTTTAGTAAAGTTTCTATTATAACTTAAGTTTATACCATTAGATTATTATTTAATATAGCAATTCATAGAATAATCCAAAATTTCCAACATTTCAACTTGCATAATATTCTATTCAAATCTCTTAATTAACATTTCAACCTTTCATATTTGGTAAGTTATATATGTTTAAAGAGAAATGCAATTGAACTTATACTAGTTTAATCTCAATTCTTTTAATTCATTGATTTTCCAATAAATCTTTACCATTATTTATAATTTAAATTTTTAACTTCCTTTATACTTAGAATTAATTCTCTTACTTATTAGAGGTTTTCAATCCATTTATTACTTACTCTTTTTTTTTATTCCACTAAAATTTAACAATTAATTAATGGAAAATTTTAGAATTAAATTCCGGGTCAAATTTCAATTTATTTTGAAATAATAGATAATTAGTTTCCTACAACTTTATATCTCAATTATATTTAAAAAAAACAAATTCAGATATTTCCAACATAAATCTGCAGTAGAATTTACTACAGTGGCCTTTCCCCTTCGAAACTCGAAAATAGAAGTCGATGATGTGGCCGCCATCACCGAAATTATTTTCTAGCGACAGAGAGGAAAGTACAAAATTTATATTCTCCAAAATCTTCTTTAAAATAATTTTTCCGAATTATACTAAATATTTATATAAGAAAATACTTATAAACCAAATCCCTATATCCCATAAATCCATTGAAAACAGATTTTCAAAATCCCGGACTTAAGTTCTAAAATCTCCAATTTGATTTTTTATAATTTCAACTTAGCTTCAATTGTTATAAATATTTTTATTTCCTAACACCCAATCTATAGCAACCAAATATATATATATATATATATATCTTTATAAATTTTTTTTTTTATATATAGAAAATATAACAGGCAAAATTATTTCATTCACCTATATTAAAAACAAATATTATGTCGGTCTGTCCTATTAAGTGTTTAGAAATCCCTATTGATGACATAGCGTCCCATGCATCAACCAGAATTTATAAATACAAAGCGAAACAGATTAACACAATATCAAAATCTTTATTAACACTAACAAATACGCTCTCTCATATATATACACTCAGCGACTCCCGTAGGGTATTACTACACTATTAACAAAGAGTCAAACCCCACAAGCCAAGGTTTATCGCTATACCTAAGCTCTGATACCAACTGTAACATCCCGCCTTTTCGCACACTTTAAACCGACACACGTGCCAATTCAAAGCATACGCAAGGGCGGATTGTTATGGGGTAAATAAGAAAAAAAAAAGAAAAAAAAACAAAACAGAATCTCACAGCGGAAGGATAAAATATAATAATAAATATACAGTTCAAAAACAGTTTACAAACACTTGATTTGCTTTATACAATAAATATCAGAGTTATTCATACCAATACAATCAATGCAGCGGAACAGTATGATTGTGGTACAATACTATAGATAATAATAATACGACTCCTTCGTCTTCGTCCTTCAAAGCTAAAGTCTTCGATCCTGAAACGCTCGGACTGACCCGAGCGAATTTGAAAAGACAAAAACACCCGAGTCAGACTAGAATATCTTATGTGGGTTAAATAAACAGAAATAAATATGAGTACAGTAACTCAAGAGATGTTCGGGATTTACATCTCCTAAGGATCCGTTAAACTATTTACTATGTAGTATATTGCGCTATTATAGTAGTGTCTATTTATAAAATAAACTTACTTTTAAATAGCATTAAGGCTTTACATTTTCCACCTTAACACGTAAAATGCCAATAGTCTATACAGTACCGTAATACCTCCTGATCGGGAGGCTACCAGAGGATACTCCATAGGTACGACACAAATAGAAACTCGTAGTAAAGGCTCGTTATGGTAGGTGACACGGCACAACTAGGCAATGCCAGGGTAGATGTACCAATTGCTATCCAGGCTGGTGGAAACGCGTAGCCGCAGTTACCGCCCACCTCGGACTAACTCCCCAAAATCAAAATATAGAAGTGGCCACTGAATCAATCCAAGTCAAAGTATAATATCGAAGAGGAGGGTCCGATCAGAGGAATGACCTCATTGGCCTGAGAATCGCTCCTGTTTTAGCCACCTTATGCCAACTCACGGGAGTCGGGTCCACGTATTTACCTTACAGGAAACGTCGCCACCACCTACTTCATTCTGGAATCTCCACCGCGTACACGGTTAGTCAAAGTGGTTTTCGGTATCGACAGAGAGTATGTCCATATCCGATCCCGGTCTCTTTGCCAACCCATCGTTATTATAACACCGCGGTCATTTAAAAATAGCTCATACTTTAAAACCAGAATAAACATTTCCATTTTAAAATTATGAATACGATATCATTTTAAAACCCAAAACAATATGATATCCTTTATCCCAAATATAAACCTTTTCAAAAATCCAAATGCTTTAAAATTTATAACGTCTGAAAGCCAAATATCCTTTCAAAGCATAATATTTCGAAATTCATAATTTAAAACCATAACTTTTAAAACTTGAATGGTTTGGATATTCAACGGTATATGAATTAAAAGGTTTAACTTAAATGTTACTTTGTAAAGAAAATAGTTCTCATGGATTTACAAATACATTTCTTTATTAAAGTCTAAACCAAAATTTGTATTATCTCTCTCAAGTTCCAAAACCACTTCAATTTATATATATATATATATATATATATATATACATACGTATATCCATTTGGAGTATTAATATTTCAAACTAAAGTTGGATTTTATTCTTTCAACAAATCGAATGTTCTATTAATTAGTCTTGAATATTCACATAAAATCCATAAACAAATAAAAATTCCAATTTCTAGTAATAAAATAATTTTTTTTTCAATTCAAATTATACTAGAATATTCATTTCAATTTATCTTGGGAAAAATCCAATTATAAATATCATATCTAAAAATTTCCAAACTTAACATTTAAACATATGATATAAATTATCAAACTCCATTTTCTTAAAAAAAATTCCATTTTTAATAAAGAGATTTATACACTTTTTAATTTCAAAATTTTCAACTTCATATGTATATATATGGAAGAATAATATTTATACAATATAAAATTTAAGATTATTATAAACCGTATTCCATCCAAACCATAGGGATCACCTTAAAATAGTTATATATAGACCGCGGTGCCTGTATATAATTTTCTATCCTATGGTCAAGTGATACGGATATTTATCATTTCAATCCGCAATTTAAAAGATATAAAATTTTGCGGTTGTATATCATTTCAAACCACAATCCCGAACGAAAGGAAATATGCATGATA